>CAWUFW010000641.1:1947500-2587227 GCA_963921515.1 Calotriton arnoldi | reverse complement strand
TTACCCCTACCCTTGGAATAGTTTCCTCAATACCCTCCTCTATGGAAACCTCTAGAAGGAGAGGATTGGGTGTTGCCTTTATAAGAGGAAGCCTTTGGGTCTGAAGATGTAGTTTTAGACCCTGCTCTGTAAAAGGAGCGGAGAAAGGAGCCTCTATTTGATGGGGACTGGAGCGCTCCCATGGACTTTGCCACTTCAGTGTCTTTTTTCATTCTTTCTAAAGACTGATCGACTTTAGGACCAAACAGGTACTCTTGTCAAAAGGGGTGTTGAACCTGTCAGCAGCATCTAGAGCACTTCTGATTGAAGAGTTAGAAAGGAGTTTCTCCTCTTGAACTAACTCTTGTGCCTTGGCTTTGTGTTCGTCCGGGAGATATTTGAGCACTTGCTCCATCTCATTCCAGTGTGCCCTATCGTACCTAGCTGGTAGGCCCTGTGTGTTTGTGATGCGCCAGTGGTTAGCGGCTTGAGTAGCCACTCGTTTCCCCGAGGCATCTATAAGCTTAGATTCCTTGTCTGGGGAGGTACATCACCAGAGGTTTGCGAATTAGCTCTTTTGCGAGCATTGGACACCGCTAGGGAGTCGAGAGTTAATTGTCCTTTGATAAACACAGGATCAGATGGTGAAGGTTTAGGTTTTTTATCGACTCTGGGAGTTAAAATACGTGCTCGCACAGGGTCTTTGAAAAGAGGTCATCTGCATGCCTCACCATGCCCTTGAGCATAGGAAGTGTTGACCTGTGTGTGTACCCAAGTGTTTCAAATAAAAAGTCTTCTTCTAAGGACTCTTTATCTAAGGCTACCCAATGATACTCTGCTGATCTAGCAATAAGTTGTTAAGCCACATTATCGTCCGGTGGTGATGGCTTTGCAGGGTAAAGGTCTGGGTCAGTGTCTAATGGAGGGTCAATGGTGTAATCATTCCATGGGTCTACAGGCAAATGAGTATCTTCATCAATAACATCCCCTTCAGGCTGTGTATGTGGAGATCCCTGAGGTGTTATGTGTAAAGGATCTTAAATTGGTAAATCTGGAGAAGATGGTGGAGGGGATTGCGGGGCAGGATAAGCAGGGCTAGTAGCCATATCCTTTTTCTTCTTCAGAGGAATCTTATATGCAGGGTTCTCTGAAGGAAGTTTGTGTTTGGCTGGAGTTTTAGCAGAAATATGTCCCTTATTAGGATTGATATAAATCTTCTTTTATTTAGGATCCAATTTGGCTAGAGGAAGATCTAAAATTGGTTTGGGGGGCTCAGAGAGGCTGTCCTTCGATTTCGGCAGCGAGAAAGATTTGCTTTTGGGAGCGGAAGGTTTCGGCTGCGAAGCATGTCTGTTTCGGAGCAGAGGGTTTCAGCTCCGAACTAGATTTGTCCTTCGAGCCCAAGTGTTTCGGATCCGAAAATGATTTAGGCCGACTTGGTCCCGAGCCGGAAGGCTTGACGACTTGTTTCGGTGCCGAGCTAGGAGGCGGGGCATCGGAAACATTTTCTCGGTGCCGACCTTGGCCAGAAGGCAGAGGTGGTGCTGTAGCCTTATGCTTTTTGGAAAAGGTTTTGGGGAGCAAGGGGTCTTGAGTACTCACTGCACCCTGTCCCGAAAGGCACGTCTTCAGACTCCAAATCGATCTTGAGCTCAGAATTAGACTCTGGAATGGCGAAGGCCTCTTCTTCTTCTGCCGCCGACGCTTCGATCTCTTCCTGCTCGGATTCTACCCCAAAGATATCCGGAGTGTGTTGAATGCACTGGTGTTGCATTTCTCGTCGTTAAGCCAGACGATCGCGTAGAGTTTTCTTGGACCGAAACGATTTACAGGCGTTGCAGTGTTCCTCCTTGTGCTCCCGGAGTCCGTTCCATCGGCAGAAGGCTGGACCAATGAGGCTAGGCCAGAGGGCCGCCCACGAAGTTTCCGATTGAAGATGGAGAATTTGTTGACCGATTTGATATGCAGAGAACAGGGAAACGCATACGAAAACAATACCGTCGAAGGTAGAGTGGATAGCGCACAGAGGGGAACCCGAAGAACGGTTTCGAATTGGAGCGCAGCAATACACGTCCGTACCCGATGGCGGAAAGAAACAAACAATCTAATAATGGAGTCGATGCCCATGCGCACTATCACCGAAAGGAGGAGTCACCTTATCTCGTGACTGGAAAGACTTCTTCATGGGAAAACAACTTGAAAACATCTGGACCCAACACTAGATGGCAGGAGTATGCAAAGCATGTGCATCTACAGCACACATGCCTCAAACATGAAACTACACAACCTGCTTGTCCAGGGACACCACACAGCTTTTCAGGTCTACAGCAGATAAGATAAGAGCCAATGACAGCATTCTTAACTTGTCCTTCCGCAGCAATGCGGATCAAAGGTCCAGGACAGGCCTCTAGACTCCGACCCTCTTTCGAGGCAAAAGTAGTAGACTGGTACCTACTCAATGGCACCTTTGGAGAGTACAAGGTGTACCTCCTGAAACAAGATAGATGTCACACAGATTTGTTCTGCGTTGGAAGGAATGTGGGGTGGGGAGGAAATGAAAGGCAAGGAATAGCCTCTTTGCATAATCTGTTAGACCTATCTGTCAGATGTATTGGCTGACCAACATGGGAGGAAATACAGAACCCTGACCACCACTAATCAGGTGTAAGCCGCTGAGGATTGCATTGTTTGCCAGTGCTGCGTCTGTGGCTCTAAAAGGACTGGGAATGTCTGCTGCATCAATGGCTGGGAAGATTGCCGTTGCCTACAAGACAGCCTCATGGAATAGCCCCTAAATCTGCAAAACTGAATGGAGAATTATTTTGTAGGAGTCAAAACCCCTAGGGGCCATGCTGTGGCCGTACTATCTTTAATGTTTCCAGCTCAGTCTGCCTTCTATCAGAAGAGTCGTAGCACATCAAAGGGCATGTCCATCAGCAAAGTGTGCTCATCGAAAATCCGAAAATCTGATCGACCTCATCCAGGTGTGTCTGAGGAGCATGACGCTGGTACCAACTGCTTTGTCAGTGTGTTGAAGCCTGTAAGGATAATGTATTTTGCTGCATTCTGCCTATCATGGATCATCAGAGCCAAGGAGGCCCAAACACCTTCTGGGACTGCCAGCAAGTTCTCGCTAGTCATGTCCCATAAGGCACAAGTTTACAGTCATAATAGATAGACTGTATTTATGGACCACAATGTCAAGCTGGCAGAGAGAAAACATTTGTTTGCCGAAAGCAACACTACATTTGGATTTTCTATCAGGCAAATTGATCAGAAAGGCATCTGGGTTCATCTAGATCACTGGTCACAGGCCTGTCTCACCCGGCTGCATGCCGACTAACAGATGGACAAGAACATGGTTTCGACTAAGTAGCCATAACAGCATGCATGTGTGTCACTGAAAGGGACCAAGGGGCTCCAAGGTGCTGGCCCCAGCTGCCTTCCTAACCACTCCTGAAAATAAGGTACTTTCCTCCATTGTTGGTGCATGTTGGTCCCTGTGGCCAGCATGTGGTTTCTGCGGTGCTCCTTGTCCTGGTACGGGATCAGAGTCAGAAATCAAAAGGGAGTGGAGCCACTGTTGATAGTGGCTTTGCAACAGAGTCATCAAGTTAGAGTTGAGAAGCATTATAAGTGATTGTGCTTTAGTTATATCAGAGAATTACATTGGTCGAGCTTGAGCCAATGTCTACTCGGGATCCAATCTCAGTGTCAGCAACTGCTCAATCAGTGCTGGCAACAGCATTGTTGCAGTGGGGACAAGAGGGGACAGAGTGGGTGATTGTATTGGCATTGGTATAAGCCTAGAAAGGGGGACCCAAGGGGTCAGCATTGTGAGATGCCCTGCCGAGATAACCCAACTGGAAGCCTCCCAAGTTTCTGTGGGGCACAAAGGCATGCCAGAGGGAGCCAAAAATGTACTAAAGAATTGCACCATGGGCTCATTGAAGGCCTCGATTTGCTGCGGGGGTCAACAGTGTCCCAGGGAATTTGGAACACATCTGGACCAGCTCAGGTAATGGATATGCGACAGTGCAAATTAAATCTTAACGCCTTTTTGCTTTCTTTTGTATCTAGAGCGGGGGAATGGAGTGGAGTCATGCTTCACTTTTTTTTGTTCCATTTGTATTTTGACTGTGACTTACATGAAGATTTTGATAGGGAAATGGAGCAGTGTGACAGTAGGCTTCCTTGAGGTCCAGTGCGGCCATGAAGTCTTCTTGTTGTAGTATCAGAATGACATCCCGAAGAGTGACCATGTGAAAGTGCTCTGAGAGAATGCATTCATTTAGGGGCCTGAGATCTAAAATTGGTCTGAGGGACGTGTCCTTTTTGAGGATAAGAAGTATAGCGAGTAAACTCCTGTACTCAGTTGATGGTGCGGGACGGGCTCTATAGCTCCTTTCTGGAGGAGCGCTGGGACCTCTTCCCTGAGTAACACCTGGTGTTGTGGAGAGAGTTTGTGTTTGCGAGGTGGAATGTTGGGAGGTGTCGAAGTGAGCTTCAGACAATAACGATGTTGGATAATATTTCAACAACCATTGGTTGGAGGTGACGTTTCGCCAAGCGGGAAAGAACCCTTGGAGATGAACCCAGACTGGTGTTATGTGATAGGGGGAATATGAGGCAAGTCGGGGCTTATTGGTGGTGGCAAATCCTTTGGGGGGTGGGTGGGGGGCTCAAACTTTACCTCTGCCTTTTGAATTGTTTCCCTTGTAGGAGTCTAAACATTAGCCCCTGGGAGAGGTGCTTTGGGCTTGTGGCCGTTGGTATAACGTGGAGGTTTCGGGGAAAGTGGTGTTGGAATCTCCACAGTAGGAAGAGCGGCAAAAGGACCACGATGGGAAGGGGTTTGAAGGGCACCCATTGCTTTTGCTGTTTCATTGTCCTTTATTTATTTTCTAATAAACTATCTACCTGCGACTCAAAAAGATGTTCCCTATCGAAAGGCAGATTAAGTAGGTTTTGCTAAAGTTCTAGTTTGAAACCGGAGACACAGAGCCATGCATGCCTACAAAGGAGGACACTAGTTAACTCCCTCAGGCGCAGTATGTGCAGCTTCTACAGCACAGCACATGGTGGCGTTTGAGATCTGCTTCCCTTCCGAGATGATTTCATATCCTCTCTTTTTGTGTTCATCTGGGAGATATTGGAGGAGTTCCTCCATTTCGTCCCAATGAGGCTGGTCATATCGAAAAAGCAGCCCAATGGAACTGGCAATTCGCCAATGGTTGGCCAACTGCGCTGCTACGCTCTTGCCTGCAGCAACTATTCTTTTACTTTATCTGGTGGAGTGCATCACCAGTGCTCTGAGAGTTGGCCCTTTTTCGTGTAGTAGCTACCACTAAAGAGTCAGGTGGAAGTTGGCCCCGGATGTAGAGGGGGTCAGTTGAGGAAGCCCTGTATGTTGTATTCACCCTTGGTGTAATTACCCTAGCTCGAACTGGGTCGTTGAAGATGTCAGGGGTGTGATGGAGCATGCCTTTAGGCATGGGGAGGTACTGAGCGGATCGTTGTGTGTGGAAATGGTCTCAAAACTGAAATAATCCTCTAATGGCTCAGTATGCAGATCCACTTTATGGAAGATAGCAATCCTACCAATGAGGTCATGGTAGGAAGTGGTATCATCAGGAGGGGGAGGGTTTGGCAGGATATAGGCTCGGATCTGTATCTGCTGGTGGATCAGTATCACAGATATCCCAGGGATCATCATGCGGTGGGATGTCAAAGGTATCCCCATGGCCCTACCCCCGTATATCTGAATGAGGTGACCCTTGAGGTGTGTATGATATAGGGTCAGCTGGAAAAAGCAGGAGGTGAGGGTGAGTGGAATAGTGAAATGCAGAGGGCTTGTAGCCTTGTCCATTTCCTTCCAATGCTTTGCTGGAGGTGGCATGTCCAAGGCTTCTTCGAAGGACACTTGCTTTTTAGATGGTTGAGAAGAAGATCCAGAAGGATGGGTGATTATCAGGCGGGTCAATCTCTTCTTGTAGTTTTTGAAGAATCGGTTCAACAGTCCCCAAACCTTGGCCTTGCTACTGGGGGCCAACTGTTTCAACTCCAACACTGATAGTCTCGGTTCCGACGCTGTTTCTGTTTCGATGCCCAAGTTGTCAGCTGCAAAGCTCGGCTCAACTCAGAGGTGGGAGTGGCCCTGTGCCGAAGTAGTCAGCCTCCAAGTTTTTTACGGCATCGAGCTGGGCTAGGCGTAATATCTGAAGTGGTCGGTCTATGCCAACCATGGCATGAAGGCAGTGGTGGCCCAGCAGTCTGGTCTCTGGTGCTCCAGAGTAACTGTCCGACTCTTTCAGAAGGGCTGCTCTGTGTGGGGTTGGTGGCGAGGAGGGGGTACAGTACTCACATCTGGCTGCACTGGCGGAAGATCCTGGACTTCCAGGTAGGAGCAGTAGCTGTGGTCGGAAGAAGAAGGTCCGCAGCAGACGCTTGCTCATGGCGTTCCCCTTCGATATCCTCTGTGCGGAAAAGGTTAGGTGTGTCATCTCCACTTCACAATGACATTTTGAGTCATCGAGCCCAGCGGTCATGAAGTTTTCTTCGAACGGATTGAGCAGCAAGCATTGAAATCGGCCTCGTTGTGCTCTGGGGATAGATACATATTGCAAACCTGATTGGGAAAGGTCCCCGGGCATTTTTCGTGACACAAGGACAGTAGCGGAAAGGTGTTCGTTCCATCACCGTGTGAACATGGTGGGGGGAGATGCACCAAATAACCAAAGATGCTCCGAAGGGCGAAGGCCCACTTAGGCCCGAGGGAGATGGAAAACCACCCGGTTGATTCAGGAGTCGTTGAATCGAACAAAAGGAAAATAGGAACATGGTCTATAATACCGACGGAGGAAGGAACCGTGTAACCTGAGAGGAGTGCACCACAACAGTATCGAACTGAAGCACACATTCAAATCAGACAGCGAAAGAAAATTTAATAATGTAGTTGATGACCATGCGCAATACCAGAAAGAGGAGGAGTCACAATACCTCGCAACTCGAAAGACTTTCAAGGAAAAACAACTTGCACACATCCGAGTCCAACACTAGATGCCAGGATTATGCTCAGCATATGTATCTACAGCCAAACATGCCTCAAACACACTCTTTTCTTTCTTAAATGGGCTGGAACAACTGCCATGCACTTTGAGAACGTCCTGGGATCAGAATGGAAAGATGGAGAATTGATAGTGAACATCTCGAAAAAGAAATCTTGGGTATTATACGGTTGAATTGTCACCTGAAGAAAAAGTTACTTACCTGCTGCAACAATCTTTTGGGTGGATACTCTAACTACCGGCAGACTTTTCACATGTAGAATAATCCAAGACATCAGAGTAGATCTGGAAACTTCAAAGCTCCCATGTCGTCGGTAGGGGGACAATGGCTTCGTATCAATGCCTGAAGTGGCATTATAGGATGTCACAGACTCAATATAACACGCTCATCCCGGATTAAAACGCCACTGTTCATCCATTTTTTCCAAGTCTTCGAGGCAAGCGGACAGACTGACAATGATATAAGTACAGTGCCAAAATATATCTTGGGATCTTATTAATTTTCCTTGCAATATCCAGCAAACGGACTATGTACTCTGAACTTATTCCCCTATGCACCATCTAGAAGCTTGTATTTCATATTTTCTTCTTTGAAGTAGTCACAACACTAACAGTTCTTGGCATTTTATTACATCCTTTTATTGTGAATTGCATAATCATTGTATTGTTGCTCTTAATCACATGGAATTTTAATTGTATGGTTTTTAAATTTGTACTTCACAAACTTGTAATGGTTTTAAGTAACCGCACAAACAATTTATTATCCATCAAACGGGGAAGCGGTGGGCCAGTGAGGAATCTGCAGGTAGATAGAGAATTCACCAGTAAGAAAAATGTTACTTACTCCCTTCATGGCATATAGTGCTGTAGATGGCCATGCTGTGCATACTCCTGCCATCTAGTGCTGGGCTCCAACGTGAGCAACTTGCTTTTCTTCAAAGAAGACTTTAAATCATGAGGTATAGTGTCTCCATCTATTACTGTAATGCGCATTGGCACTGGCTCCATTGTTAGATTGTTTTTGTGGCACAGTGGGTGAGGATGAAAAATGGGGCGTAGAGACATAAAAGAAGATGACCCTGCAAAGAATAAAGAAAGCAAGAAAGGCATCTGCAGCAGTCAAAATGCTTCCGGGGAAGTAGGTGGGTGCATGTGAATCTACAGCACTACATGCCACAAACACATGCTTAAAGGGTAAGTTATATTTTCTGTTTGGGGCATGAACAGCTGTAGATACACATGCTGTGCATAGACTGTAAAGCTGTTCTCCCCAATACGGTGGCTAGCCAGAGGATGTTGCACAGGACTTTACAAGTGTCCAGAGTACAGCCTAGCCAACATTAGCTTGTTGGCATGCTAGGAAGTCCACACAGTAATGCTTGGTGTAAGTGGTTGGAGTGGACCAGATAGGTACCTTGCAGATGTCAAGCATAGGGATGTTACCTAAAAAAAAAGCCACAGAGGCCGCCTTTTTGCAGTTTGAGTGGGGTCTGGCTGGGACAGGCAATGGTCTCAGCTTTTAAGCAACAGGTATGTATACATTTGACAGTCCACTGGGTATTGCTGCTTTGGAGAGAGAATGTCCCTTGTGTGGTTTGGAGAAGGCAACAAAGAGCTGCTGTGTTTTTCAGGAAAGGTTTTGTCAATGTAATACGTGAGGGACCTTTTGAGATCTAGTGTTTTGGAGCCCTTACCGATACTGAACCTGTGGAAAGAGCACCAGACATTTGGTGGTTTGAAATAGGTGGAAGGAAGACACCACCTTATGGAGGAATTTGGTGTTTGTCCTACGGACCCTATCTCTGTGAACCTGGAAGAAACCTTCCCCCAGATATAGAGCCTGAGGGACGTGATGGCTACTAGGAAGGCTACCTTCCAGGAAAGGAACTGCAAAGGGCATGAGTGAAGTGGGGCGAAAGGAGGGCAAATTAAGTGTTTTTTTAACATTGAGGTTTCACATGGGGGGCAGGTAGTACCCTGGGTGAGATGACCTTCTTAAGGCCCTTCATGATGGCCTTAAGAACAGGAACCCTGAAGAATGAAGTGCATTCCCTATTCTGAAGGTAAGCGGCAACCATGGCTAACTGAAGTGTGAAGGAAGCATACGCAAGACCTGACTTCTGCAAGTGAAGTAGATAACAGACAATGTCTTGGACTTCTGCCTTGAGAGGATCAATGTGCGTGGGAAGAGAGTAGTGCATGAATCTCTTCCATTTGGCTGCGTAGCGGACTCGAGCTGTAGGTCGGCGAGCCTCTTTAAGGATGGTCAGACACTCCACAGGTAGATTGAGGTAACCAAATTCTAGGACCTCAGAAGCCAGATCGCAAGATTGAGCTTTCTGGGATTCACTGGCTCTACGTGAGAAGGTCTGGCAGGTTGGACAGATTTTCATGAACACTTTGGACAGATAAAGGAGGTTGGTGAACCAGGGCTGTCTGGCCCATGTGGGAGTCGCCAGAATGAGAGTGAGGGATGTTTGCCGAAGCCTTTGAACCATGAATGGCAGACGGAGGAGAGGCAGAAAAGCGCAGGCAAATATCCCTGAAAAGTTCATTTTATAGTGCATTGTACATGGATTGTGGGTACCTGGAAGAGAAGCTTGGGTATTTTGCGTTTTCGGCAGTGGCGAAGAGGTCTATGTCAGGAAACCCCCAACAGCAGAAGCACAGTAGTAGGATTTGGGGTGGAGTTTCAACATGTGGACTTGTTTCTGCATCATGGTGAGTATGTCTCCAAATATGATGTCCACCCCTGCCAGTAGATGGACTCTGTGGTGGAGTACCCACTGCCAAATGACTCTGCGAATGCGAACCATTTTGTTTTGAATGTGAGCGATGAATGCTTGAAGAGTCAGCTGAAAGGCCAACAGCTCCAGGTAGTTGACGTGGCAGCCCCACTGATGGGACGCGCACATACTCAGTCAAATCCTAGTAATGCACCTCCCCACCTGGTGAGGGAAGAGTGCATTGTGAAGGTCACCTGTAGAACTGGGAGAAGAAAAGGCCAGCCCTGCAACAGATTGCTGCTGTTCCACCACTGCAGAGAGCGATGTGTGCAGCCCCAGTTCAACACTAGATCCTCTCAGTGACTTCTCAAGAACACTGTGCAGCTAGGCCCTCTTGCAAAAGCTGCATGTGCAACTAAGCATGGGTGACTATGGCAATACAGGAGAGCATCATGCTGAGTAGATGCACGATTGTCCTGACTGTTACTTGGCGATCTAGCTGGAATAGGGGGAGTAGTGATTTGAAAGTTTGAACCCTTGTACCCGGGGTAGGTTTTTCCAGTGACTAAGCTGAGCACCACTTCAAGAAAGGCTGGATCTGAAGCGGCTGGAGGTGGAATTTTGTCGTATTGATGGTGAACCCTGGACCACGTAGTAGGTCTATGGAGGTTTGGGTGTGAGCCAAGCACTGGTGGTCAGTTGAACTCTTGATCAGCCAGTCATCCAAATAAGGGAAGACATGGACGCCGTTCCTCCTGAGATCAGTGGCTATCACAAGACACTTAGGGAACACCCTGTGGGTAGTTGTGACCAAGAATGGTAGCACATCAAATTGGTAATGCTGGCCAATTACACCATGAACTGTAGGTACTGGTGGTGTACAGGGTGGAATCGGGATGTGAAAGTAGGAGTCTTTCAGGTTGAGTGGTCGTGAATTTGCCTTGCCACAGTTGAGGGATGACATCCTCGAGCATCACCACGTGGGAGGCTCTGACAGAATGCATTTTTTGATGGGCCCGAGGTAGAATATGGGCCTGATAAACCTATTCTTCTTGGGGATGAGAATGTACAGGGAGTACACTCCTTTGTCGCAATGGGATGAGGGCACGGACTCGATTGCCACCTTACAAATGTGAGCCTCTACTTCCAGGTAGAGGAGGCGCTAATGTTCTGGATAGAGGCTTTGGTTGCATGTGGGGAAGGGGGTGTATGGCGGGGTTGTGGTGAGCTTCAAGCAGTAACCATGGCCTATGATGGCAAGGGGCTACTGATCTGAGGTGATTTCCCACCCTCCAACAGGTGTAGTGTGACCGTGGGGAGGTGAGGTAGGGGTTGGTAGGGAGTGTGAGCAAGTCACTGTTTGGCGGGGCCATTCCCTTAGCATTACTACCCTTCCCTCTACCTCGGAAGTTGTTAGCCCTGGTTACACCCTCTAGAATAGCCACGTGAAGGGGTTTGCTGGCCCTGCTGCCTCTGAAAGGAGGTGGAGGTATCAGGAGAGGTGGTCTTGGTGATTCCGCAGTACTGGGACTTGCAATAGGAACCACAGGGAGAAGGGGTCTGGAGCACCCATGGCACTTGCTGTGTCCGCATCGTTCTTGATTTTATCGAGCATCTGCTTATTTTAAGTTATGTTGATTTGTAAAGCATGCTTACATACATGAGGGTATCCAGGCGCTAAACCAGGAGCAAGGCGAGAGGTCGCCTGCATGATTATTCGAATATCCAGGTCTTCAATTTCTTGGGGAACTCAGGAGGTGAGGAGGCAGCTCCAATTTGATGAGGGAGTTCATTCCAAGTTCTGGGTGCGATGTAGGTGAACGTGTGTCCTCCTGATGTGCTTTTGCAAATGAGGAGGGTGTGTGAGAGTGAAGCTGAGCATAGGTGTTTGACTGTCAGACGGAAGGGTTTTCAGCTGTTCAGGTATGTTGGTTCGGTGTTTTTCAAGGCTTTGAAAGTGTGCGTGAGGGTTTTAAACGAGCTGCATTTGTGAATGAGGAGCAGTGGAGCTCCCTGAGGTAAGGTGAGATGTGGATGCGGCATGGGAAGTTGAGGAGGAGTCTTGCAGCGGAGTTCTGGATGATCTGGAGTATGTGTGAGCTGCTTGGAAAATCCAGCGTAGAGTGCGTAGCCACAGAAGAGTCTCCTAGTGATGAGTGCTTGTGGGACGGTTCGTCTGGTGCTCTCTGGCAGCCATCTTTAGATCCTTCGGACCATGCGAAGGATGTGGAAGCAGGCAGTGCTCACTGCACTGACTTGAGCAGTCATGATGAGCTTGTTGTCCAGAGTGATCCCCAGGTTTCTGGTGCGGTGGGTTGGTGGTGTTCCTAGCCTGGTTGGCCACCAGGTGGCAACGCATGTGGCGGTCTTGTTTCCGAAGACAAGTACCACTAATTCTGCTACCATGGTGATGCAATTGGAGAAGTTGGTTGTGGTGTTAGTGTTGTCCATCAGGGAGAGGGTGCACTGGGTGTCAACAGCAGAGATGATGTTGATGCCTTGAGATTGTGTTGGCGAGAGGTGACACATAGCTATTTAAAAGGGTAGGGCAGAGGGACAATCCCTGGGAGATTCTGCAGAACAGGTTCTGGGACTCTGATGTTAAGAGAACCGGTCTGACTTTTTGGGTTCTTATAGTGAAGAAGCAGATGCATTTGAGTGCGGGTCCTTGGATGCCAATCTCATGGAGTCTTCTGATGAATACGAGACTGTCTCGAATGCTGCAGAGAGGTTGAGCATGAGGAGGGCCGCTGTCTCTCCTTGGTCAAGGATGGTCCGGATGTCATCAGTGGCTGTGGTTTTTCTGAAACTTGATTAAGTGTTGTCTATCAGGTGGTGTAGTTTGAGGTGAGTGGTTTGCTAATGGCCTTCTATCACTTGGCTGAGCAGGGAGATCGGACAGAAGTTATTTGGTTGTTTCTAGTCGGCCGGCTGTTTCTTAAGGAGACCATTAACCGTGGCGTGCTTTCACTCTTCTGGGACAGTGGCGGATGTGATGGAGGTGTTGATGATGTGAGCGAAGGTGGTGCTTATTGGTGCTGCTCCCAGGTTGCCAGATGCTGGGGACAAGGATCTAGAGGGGCACCCGAGTGGATGGACTTCGTCTTGGTTGGAAATGGACAGGCTGGCGATGAGATCACTAGGGATTCGTTGGTGTGCAAAGTCGTTGTAGATGCTTGAATATTTGTTGTGGAAGAACGCTTAATAGAACGCTCTAGAATTCTTGGGAGGGGTTGATGCGGTTGACAGAGGCTGGGGGAGTGGTGAAGTCCTTGATGATCGAGAAGATCTCCTTGCAGCAGTTGGCTTTGCCTTCAATGCGTTCAGCTAGTGCTCTTTTCTTGGTCTCTTTTAGTAGCTGATAGTAGTACCTGAGTGTGGCTGGCTCTCAATTTTCTTTCTAGCTGTTTGAGTGCCATTTGGAGTCTTGGAGGTCCTCTGTGTACCAGGTGGCTTGCTTGTTGGGTTTTCTTCGCTTGTTGAGTCTGATGGGTGCAAGGGAGTCTGCCCAGTTCTTTATCCAATTGTTGAAGTTGGTGATGTCTTTGGTGAGGTTATCCGTGGGGTTCGGTTGATCCATGCTGAGGATGTGCAGCAAGTCTGTTTCTAGGACTTTGCCCTAGATGCGGCAGCTGGGCATGCTGATTTGTGGTGTGTTGATTTGGAAGTGGATCATGAAGTGGTCAGTCCCATGTGAGCAGTGATGTGGGGTTCTACTTGATGCGGTCATTGGTAATGAAGAAGGTGTCCAGTATCTGTCCTGTAATGTGTGTTTGTTCCGTGACGAGTTGGGTTAGTCAAATGTTGTTGAGGTCAACCTGTGGCCTAAAGAGCTGCTCCCCATCGAAGGGCAGGTTGAGCAGGTGCTGCTGCACTTCTGGCTTGAAGGAAAACGTACTTACCTTCGATAACACCTTATCTGGTAGAGACATAATCTAGCTACAGATCCCTTACTTTTGAATTTCCCAGGCGTCCAACTGGATCCATAAGATTTTTCTTCGAGCAATACCCTTGTGCGCCGGTAGGTGATGTCGTTCTTCTCCGCGTGACATCTTGGGCATCGTCTCTGCCGTTGTGACGGCCGCGTCACTTATATAGGCACCACCTTGGCGCACTGACGTCAGTTACTTTTCACGACTTCCCAAGTCAGGCACGCGGAGATATGAAGTGCACCGAACGACCCGTCTTTGATCCACGTACCCCATGAAGGTTTTGTCATCCACCCGGAACTCTTTTGTGCAGTCAAAGTTGAACGACAATGCTCTGTTTGGGTCCAGACGGAGTCGCTCCTCTTCTTTAGAGGGGTGCGGAGGAGTGTAGAAAGTGAGCGGGTGACAGACTGCCCAACACAGAATGGTGTAACCACCTTCGGTAAAAAAGTGGCCATAGTGAGAAGCACCAACTTGCCAGGTGAGAAGGATTGGATGACAAAGCCTGCATCTCACTCACCCTCCTGGCAGAAGTTATTGCCACTAGAAAGGCTGCTTTGATGGTAAGATGCCGAAGGGGGCAGTTGTGCAGAGGATCAAATTGAGCACACATCAGGAAAGTGAGAACCAAATTAAGGTCCCGCTGACGCATGATGAAAGGGGCAGGTGGAAACATATGTACAAGCCCCTTAAGAAATATTTTTACACTAGGGGATTTAAATAGAGGGTTGGTCTGGCATCCTCAAGAAGGCAGACAGGACTGAAAGGCACCCTTTGAAAGTGCCCAGAGCAGAGCCCTGCTGGGCAAGGGTCAAAATAAAGAGAAGGACTTGAGGGAGGGAAGCAGAAAGAGGATCAACAGATCTTTCTGTACAATATTTAACAAATTTGTGCCACCAGCAGGCATACATCGTCTTGCTAGAGGGCCACCTGGCCGCCAAAACAACATCGCAAACTTCAGGAGGAAGGTCGAATGCTATCAACTGCTGCTGCTCAATCTCTACACAAGAAGGCGTAGAATTGACAGGTTCGGGTGGAGGACCCTCCCCTGTTGCTGTGACAGAAGATCCTCCCAAAGGGGCAGCCTGATCAGAGGATCAATGCTCAATTGTAGAAGCTCGAGATACCAGACTCTCCGTGCCCAGTCTGGAGCCACCAAAATGACTTGGGCCTGTTCGCTCCTGATCTTCTTGAGCACACTGGGCAGAAGTGGTATGGGCGGAAAGGAGGCATGAGCTCTACTCGAGACAAAAAGTGTCTGAGCAAGAGCGGCCTTGGAAACTCCAGCACGCAAAACTGCTAACATTGCGAGTTCTCAGCAGAGGAAAACAGATCCAACCAAGGATCTCCACACTGTTGAAAGAGGCCTTGCGCCACCTCCAGATGGAGACTCCATTCATGATCCACTAGGCATCAGCGGCTGAGTTTGTCTGCCCTGGCATTCAGAGAACCTGCCAGGTGTTGAACCACCAGGGATATGCCCTGATATTTCAGCCATGTCCAGAGATGCAGGACCTCTTGACAAAGGGTCCGCGACCCCACCTTGCCCGGTTTGTTGCAGTACCACATGGTGGTAATGTACTTGAATCAGCTTTCTCTTTATTGATGGAAGAAAGGCTTTCAATACCAAATGAATCGCTCGGATCTCCAGCAAGTTGATGTGGAGTCCGGATTCCACTGGAGACCAGAGTCCTCCGATCTCCACCTCTCCCAGATGGCCGTCGCATCCAAGGAACGAAACATCACTCACTACTGTAAGATCTGGCTGGGGAAGGGAGAGGGGTCTGCCTCTGACCCATTCACGGTTGGTCAGACACCACTGCAGGTCCTGTGCAGTTCCTACCGAGATCTGAACCATGTCGGAGGGATTACCCCTGATGCTGTGCCCACTGGAACTTCAAGTCCCACTGCAGAGCCTCCAGATGTCATCTGGCATGAGTCACAACCAAATAGCAGGAGGCCATGAGGCCCTGCAGCCTCAGAGTCATTCTCACTGAAATCCAGGATAGAGGCCGAAACATTGATATCATAGACTAAATATCCTGGAAAGCCTGAAACTGCAGTGTCCAGAACAGCTCAGATGAAAGGGAACGTCTGAGAGGGAGTCCGGTGTTACTTCGGCAAGTTGATGGTGAACCCCAGAAAATGCAGGCGGTTCGCCATAGTCTGGAGGTGGGAGACTACAGCCTGGGGGGAGCCAACCTTCAACAGCCAGACAACGAGGTAGGGGAAGACTGCCACCCCTGAGCTGCACAGATGGGCTGCGACCACCACTTGGGTGAACGCCCGAGGGGCGCTGGTAACGCCAAAGGGGAGCATAGTGAACTGAAAGTGCTTGTGGCCTACCGCAGATAGCGCCAGTGGGCAGGCAGGACAGGAATGTGAAAATAAGCATCCTGCAAGCCCAATGCTATCATCCGGTCTCCTGGGTCTAGGGCAGACAAGACTTGAGCCAGAGTGAGAATCCTGAACTTTTCCTTCTTGATAAAGTAATTGAGGGCTCGGAAATCCAGGATAGGACGAAGGCCCTTATCCTTTTTCTGGACCAGAAAGTAGAAGGAATAACAACCACAGCCTACTTCTGGCACCAGAACCCTCTCTATGGCTTCCTTGGTCAAGAGAGTCATGACTTCCTCCAGTAGCGGATTTGGACTATCTGAAGAACCCACTTGTCCGGCGTAATGTTTTGCAAGTGGTGGAGGTGATAGCTAATTCTGTCACCTACTGACCGACCGTGACCTTGAAGGGCCAGAAAAGGAAGGTTTGGAGGCCGAGGGGGAAGGGGGTGTGATGTACTGACCCGACCTCTGGCCGCCAGACCCACGAGGTCGGAACGACCTGCAGCCCCTGCAGCGCAGAGGTTGCTGAACTTGTTGCAGCCTTGTGGCTGGGGTATGGCTGGGGCGGCTGAAAGCTCCTTCCCTAGCCACGAAAGGGGCAAAAAGCAGATGGGGGATATGTGGCCAATGAGAGGCCCAAGGACTTGACTGTAGCCCTGAGTACTTAAAGCGATCTAGGGCCATGTCTGCTTTGTCTCCGAAGAGCCAGGTGCCATCAAAGGGCATGTCCATGAGGGAAGCTTGGACATCCCCAGAAAAGCCAGAAGTTCTTAGCCAGGCTCTGCCCAGCCAGTCGGCCTTGTCAAGCCCAAAACAAATGGTGAACGTTGCTGCATCTCTCCCGTCTGATACCGATTGGGAGGAGATGTCCCCGGGGCTCCTTGAGGACCTGTGGCAGCACTTGCGCAACCGTTTCCCACAGAGAGTAGGAATTACGGCCCAATAGGCATGTGGTTTTCACCGACCGCAATGCAAGGCTGGCGGAAGAAAATGTTTTCCAAACCCCAACTAACCAGCCTCTTGAATTCCCTGTCGGGGGGGGGGGGGGCGGAAAGGAATGCGCCTTGTGAGGTAGAGGCTTGGACCACCAAGCTCTCGGGTAGGGTGGTTGGTGAGGAAATTTGGGTCGCCCGGTGCAGGGCAATGGCGGCGGGCAATGCTCCTGTTCACAGGAGCCCCTGTACGGGCTTGGAACCAGGTTCCCAGAAGGACATCAGTCAAGGCCACGATTCCAAGGAACAGATACCCGGCTGCAAGCACTCCATCAAGATGTTAGTCTTGACTTCCACCGAAGGGAACTGTAGGCCCAGGAACCCAGAAGCCCTTCTCACCACCATAGCATATGAAGCTCCCTCCTCTGTAGCCATGGTAGGGGGAGAAAGCAGGCCAGAATCTGAGGAGGTATCCAGTCCACTGGCCTCACTCAATTCATCATACAAGTCCATTTCATGTTCAGACTGATCTTTTAAAGGGTCCAACGACCCCTCCCAATCTTCCTGCATTCCTAGCCCTTGAAAATAAGGCTCAGGAACCAACCTAGGACCCATAAGTGCTGTTGGTGCCAGAAATGTCGTCGGAAGGCACCGATCCGGCTCCAGGTCATTGGGGATAAGAATGGGGCTGATGTTGGTCCGGCGCCAGGGGGTCATTGGCACCGGAGCTGCCGGCGCGGAACCCGATGGAGCAACCTCTGAGCCTGCGTGACCCGAAGGCACACCGGCAGGGTCAGGCCTGAGGCACATGGAGCAATAAAATTCCTTGAGTTAGGCGGGGGTCGCCCTGGCTCCCGGAGAGGCAGGGAAGCACAGAGCCGATCCAGGCACAGGTTCAGCCGAACAAAGCCTAGAACGCTGAGTCTCCTCCGTCGCGTCAGCCGATCGACAAGGAGAAGTAGAATCACGCTTCAACTTCTTGTGCTATTTGTGCTTCTTACCTTACCCACTCGAAAACTTCAAGTGGGAGGACCAAGACTTAGGGATCCTATAGCTGTGTCCAGACCTTCCTTTCGACCGGGACTGAAAACTAGACCTTGGGGTGAATAACGCGGTGCCGAGAGCTGGGAAGTAGCTTTTGGGGCCACTCCCTCAAAGCTTTTGGAACCATGGCCTGGCAGACGGAGCACGACTTTGAATTGTGGTCGTGCTTCAGACACCAAAGGCACAGCAGGTATGGATCCGTTACTGACATGGCACTGTGACAAGCGCCACACAGCTTCAGTCCGGAAACCTTCTTGGGCATTCTACACACCAAAAAATCATCCACAAAAGTCAAAAAAGGCCTGTCAAAAAGTGACAGAGGGTAGCTCTCTTCATAGATCTGAGCTAACTGACGCGGAATACACCCTTTAACGACGAGCAACTGTTTGGCACACCAGTTGACGACAAGTTAACGCAGCTCAAGAAGGACAACGAGACAGCAAGGTCCATGGGAGTGCTGCAGTTCAGAGGGATGAGAAGAGGGACACCCACGAGAAGGCTGGGTGGTAGAGGAGGCAACGTGCCTGCCACATCGCACCAAACGTTCCAGCAAGGCTATCAAAGGAACAACCAAGGCCAGCAGCAGCAAGGACAGCAGCAGCAAAACTGGCAGTACCAGCCCCGGGGCCAGTCCTTTCGAGGGCGCGGAAACGGACGAGGACAGACTCGAAGAGGAGGCCAACAGCCCACCTCTAAGTGATTTCACCATCAAGCCAACAACCACCCTAGCAACACCTCGGGGTGGGGGCAAGGACAGAGAAAAACAAAAACCTGACATTCCACAAGAAACAGTCCCTCGAACATACAACACCGGTAGGAGGCAGGATAAAGAACTTCCTCAAGCAGTGGAGGAAGGTCACTACAGACAAATGGATACTAAACATCCTACAATACGGTTATTGCATAGAGCTGGAAAAACAACCTGCAAAAAGAAAACCAAGAAACAAGGCTCACTCAGCAAGGGAACTTTCGCTCTTGCAACTGGAGGCGAAGGAACTGCTCAGCAAGGAGGCGATAGAGGCAGTACCGCACAACCAAAGGAACAAAGGGGTTTACTCAACTTATTTCCTCGTGCCAAAGGTGGACGAGACACTAAGACCTATCCTAGATCTGAGATTCTTAAACAAATTCATAAGAACTCAAAGATTCAAGATGACTTCCCTACAGGAGGTAATACCACAAATACAACAAGGGGATTACATGGCAACTATAGATCTGAAGGACGCGTACTTACACATCCCCATCAACCACAGGCACAAACGTCTACTAAGGTTTGTGATCAACCAGACTCACTACCAGTTCACAGTACTGGCATTCGGACTCAAATCCGCACCAAGGGTGTTTACAAAGTGCCTAGCAGCAGTAGCAGCGCACCTACGAAGGCAAGGAATACACGTATATCCCTACCTCGACGACTGGCTCGTAAAGGCAAGCTTGTACAGCCACTGCAAAGAACACATCCAGCAGGTCGTACAAACACTGAGCCAACTGGGTTTCTCAATTCATTGGGAAAAATCGTCAACCGAACCGGAGCAGATCAAAATATTCTTAGGGGCCGAGATCAACACCATACAGGCCAAAGTGTTCCCCAGCAGGAAGAGAACATTGGCGATACTGAAGGAAACGCGTCCTTACTGCAAGGGGCAAGTTCTGAGAGTGAGGACGGTGAGCAAGTTAATGGGAATGATGGCGTCATGCATCCACCTAGTCCCAAATATCCGACTACACATGAGACCATTCCAGGAATGGATTCAGCAGCAATGGTCACAGGCATCAGGGAGTTGGGAAGATCTTGTGGTTGTCACACACGCAGTGCATCAGGAAATAGCGTGGTGGAACAAGGAAAACATATCACAGGGGAAGCCATTCACACAACCAACTCCAACAGTGACCATCACAACGGACGCCTCCCAGCTGGGGTAGGGCGCACACATGAACAAGCTCAAAGTGAGGGGTCTATGGTCGCAGCAAGATTCGGTCAGACACATCAACTACCTGGAGCTAAAGACTGTATTCCTAGCCTTAAAAGCCTTTCAGAAAGAGCTGTACGGAAACAGGGTGTTGGTCCAAACGGACAACACAACCACCATGTTCTACATCAACAAACAAGGAGGAACACAATCAGTGGCACTATCAGGGCTAGCACAGGAAATATGGAGGTGGGCCATTCCACTAAAAATAGACCTACTGGCAATAGATCTCCCGGGGAAGGACAATGTGGAAGCAGACCGACTCAGCAGGCAGGCGTCGGCATCCCACGAGTGGGAGCTCAATCAACAGGAAATAGAGAAGCTATTCCAAAAATGGGGTACACCGCAAATAGACCTATTTGCAACACACCAGAATGCAAAATGCCAACACTTCGCATCCAGACAACCAGACCATCGGTCACAAGGGAATGCGCTATGGATAAGTTGGTCAAATACATTTGCATACGCTTTTCCCCCGATACCACTGATACACAGGGTACTCAGCAAATGCAGAATCAGCAACATGACACTAATACTGATAGCACCTCAGTGGGCCAGACAGTCCTGGTTCTCGCAGATAGTGGAAATGGCACAAGAACCAGCACACAGGTTCCCAAGAAGAAAGGACCTGTTAACAATGCAGAACGGAAAGGTGCTACACCCAGAACCGGAGAGCCTCAGCCTAGCACCATGGCTCCTGAAGACCTAGAATTTGCACACCTCAAACTACCACCAAGTACCATGGCAGTACTCCGGGAGGCAAGGAGACCTTCCACAAGAAAGTGCTACGTAGCAAAGTGGAAAAGGTTCTCCCAATGGTGCATCAAGGAGAATCTACAGCGGAAGATCACAAAGGAATCAACGGTACTAAAATACTTAACGCACCTGCTACAAAGTGGATTAAGCTACACATCCCTGAGGGTGCACTTGGCTGCGGTAGTGGCCTACACAAGAGGAGAGACGGGGAAAAGTTTCTTCACCTCTCAAGTTGTGAAAAGATTTCTGGAAGGGGCGAAAAGAATCGCACCCCCAAAGAGGATGCCAGCACCAGCATGGAACCTCAACGTAGTGCTAACTCAATTGATGAAGGCACCCTTTGAACCCATTCACAAGACTACACTGCACATGCTCACACTAAAGACAGCCTTCTTAGTGGCTATCACGTCACTACGAAGAGTGAGTTGCAAGCGCTGACACTCCAAGAGCCCTACTTGCAGATACACAAGGACAGGATTGTAATGAGGACGGACCCACACTTCATGCCAAAGGTGGTGTCTCGGTTCCACATTAACCAAACAATCCAAATACCAAGTTTTTTCCAAAAACCTTCCACACGAACAGAAAGGGCGCTGCACACGCTAGATGCCAGAAGGGTTGTAATGCACTATATAGAGAGGACAAAGGAGTGCAGGAAAACAAAACAGTTGTTTGTCTCCTTTGCCAGCAGTTTTCTGGGACGACCAGTCACCAAGAATACGATTGCACGATGGATTGCGCAGACAATTCAACTCTGCCACAAGCAGGCAGGACAACAGTTACAAGGAGCAGCTCAAGCTCACTCGACAAGGAAGAAGGGAGCAACAATTGCGTTTCTAGCGAACACACCTATCCAAGACATTTGCCAAGCTGCAACATGGTCTTCAGTGCATACGTTCACTAAGCACTACTGTGTGGATATTCTAATGAACAAGGAAGCGCAAGTGGGACAGAAGGTCTTACAACACATTTTCAGTAACCAATGCTCATCTTCCACCCAGCCACCGCAATCAAGGACAAAACCGCTACTAAGTCTATGCACAGCATAGTGAATCCAGAAAGATTCACGCTGCAAAACGTTTAGTTTCTTACCTGTCGGTGTAGTTTTGCAGCTTGAAGACTTTCTAGATTCACTAGCGATCCCACCCTCCTCCGCCAGAAAGATGAGACATGAGGACAAAGGAGGCTAAATTGCATACATAGCTAAAGGGATCAAGCAAAGCGGATAACAAAAAAACAAAAAAAGGGAGAAAAAAGAATCCGAAGATGGCGACCAAAGGTGGGAGCTTCCGCAGGAAGCGCGCCGACGTCACGAAGGACGCCAAATGGTGGGACGTCACCGCCCACCTGGGCCACAAAAAAAAAAAAAGGAGAAAATACTACGATTTCGGACCCAACCACAAGATGGCGGAATAATGCACAGCATAGTGAATCCAGAAAGTCTTCAAGCTGCAAAACTACACCGACAGGTAAGAAACTATACGTTCTCGGCAGAAGAATCTGTATAAGATTCAATATACTAGACTTTACCAAGAGAACTAAAGTAATGTTTTTCGTATTTGGAGCGCCCTCTTCAAATAATTGCTTTTTTGAGATTGATGTCAATGTCAACACATGGATTTGCAGAAAAAAATTTAACTAAACATTTTCCTGACAAAGCAATCATGAATTGCAACCTTTTTAGAATTACATTTATTTATGTGTTTGTTTCCTGTTGCAGACAAATATTTACCCAGAGTTATTTAATTGGGACATTAATACTGTCTGGACAAATGTTTCACCTCATTTTTGCCTTTCTAATACTTGGGTACAGCAGTCAACAATTCCGAGGTGCTGAATTAATCTTTTCAAAGTGTCTCCCAAAGCACTGCCAGCAAGTTGAGCTTTGTAAGTAGTTTTTAACCCATTTAAGCTAGAAATATAGGGTCTATTTACGATGTCTGTCGAACAGACCCCGATGGCACGTCTGTGTCGGTCCCATCGACATCTGCCCCTGCGGTCCGCCTGCCGCATGCAATGCGGCGGGCGGAGGCATCGGGCGGAGGGACCATCTGCGGCGCTTCAGACGCTAACGGGCAGCTTCCTAGCACCAACTTGGTCTTTCCCGTAGCCGGAGCCGCTGTCACCGCATCCAGCCAATTGGAGCGCCAGGAGGCGCTTCAAATTCGGGCGCGGGGTCCCGCTAACAGGCAGCTTCCCAGCACCAACTTGGTCTTTCCCGCGGCCGGAGCCGCTGTCACCGCATCCAGCCAATTGGAGCGCCAGGAGGCGCTTCAAATTCGGACTCCGGCTCCCGCAGTGCGGGTCCCGCTAACAGGCAGCTTCCCAGCACCAACTTGGTCTTTCCCGCGGCCGGAGCCGCTGTCACCGCATCCAGCTAATTGAAGCGCCAGGAGGCGCTTCAAATTCGGGCGTGGGCTCCCGCAGTGCGGGTCCCGCTTACAGGCAGCTTCCTAGCACCAACTTGGTCTTTCCCGCGGCCGGAGCCGCTGTCACCGCATCCAGCCAATTGGAGCGCCAGGAGGCGCTTCAAATTCGGGCGCAGGCTCCCGCAGCGCGGGCGTGCCCGGGCAAAGCCCGGGCCCATTTGCGCCCATCAGCGCCAGGAGGTGGCAGGGCAGGTCCATTCCCCTTTGGCCTGCCGTTGGAAAACTGTTTTCAAACTACGGAGATATGCTGGAAGCAGGTTTATAAGGTGGGTGCCTTTGCTGTTTAAAGTGGCCAGCTGACTGATTACAACGGACTATTTACCTTCTTAACCCGGGCGTATCCTCTCCTGTTTGGGAGCCTTGTGTTCTATACAGCAGCCCTTGGTTGGATTCTACCCACCCCACGTATTGTACTGCCATCTGCTATAAAGGATACTGATAAGAAAGAATACATCCTTGTTAGACAGCTAAAATGGGGAGACGTACCTGTATAGGGAAAGAAAATCAGCATTAACTGTGCAATCCCCAACAAGCCACCAGCCAACATCGATAGACAAGATGCTGCAGAGGGCTATAGGGGTAGTCACTAATGAAATTGAACAAACTGAAAGACGGATATCATTAACACCGGACCTAGTCCCTCCCCTGTCTAGCCCAGAACTACTACCGGTCCAAGAATCTGCGGAACCCGTTTCCCTAAGGGCCCATACTAGGACTCGGGCCCTGGTTTATGAAGCACCGCCCCTGAACTTGCATATCAAGGATCCTCCTCCAGGTTCACGGAAGAGAGGGAACACTAAAACTGCTACGAAAGCTGGGAAGGCTCAGAAAAGGGGCACTAAAGATCCTGTAAAAAATGGGGGTTTGGAGAGGGAAGTGTCGGGCGGGGATGTGAACGAAGGCACAGAAAAACCATTGTGGGTGTCTAATCTGGTAAGGGATCTACACTCGGAAATTAGAAACATAGTTAAGGAGTAGTTGACTATGACTTTTCGGGTTGACAAACCGACATCCTTATTAGATGCTTATATGGGAAAAGTAGACTCTAGGGTGGATGTCCCACATTACCAATGTATGCCTCCAGCCTGCCCTGCCCACCAGGAAAAAAGAACAGGCCCCGGAACCTATCCTGAGCCTGCCCCCACAAATACAGAATAACAGGGAGGATGGGGCCACTCACACGAATGTATGGAGCGAGCTAAGGGAGGCTACTAGCCTACAAAGCCAAGAGCCTAGAAAGGGTAGGGAGGATGGTAGGAAACAAAGACCCATAGTAGGAACAGCCCAAGTTGAATCTAATGCACAGAATCCGGGTCTAAAGCATAGAGCAACTGGGGGGCAGTACCCAAGAACAGAGGCACTAGAGGGTAGCCCAGCCTTACCATGCATCAATCTCCCCCCAGACTCCACGCCATATGTTCTGATCCTAGCTAAAGTCCCAGAACTCAAAGGACAAAGGGAATCGCACTATGACTTAAAAAACAAATGTATTTCTTGGTTGTCAAATCAACTTCAATTTTCCTATAGAGATGCAAACGAGATTTTATTCACGCGCAGGGTAGGATGGGTGGGCCAAAAAATAAAAGACATACCTGGTGACATTATTGTAATCAATTTTAGAAATCCCCAGGTTGTAAGGACCCTCCTAATGCGAATCCATCAAAGGCAAGTAGGGGGGATTAGACCCCTTCCATTGGGGTATTTTTATCCCCCGAGATTTATCCCTGAAAGCAACCCATGTATAGTCCGTGGAGCAGGACCCAGATACCGGCACGAGCAAAATTCCAGTGTGGGGCAAGACCAATTGAATTCGTTGTCTTTTAATCTTCCACTTGTAAATAGATTTGCAACCCTAGAACAAGTTGATTGACTAAAACCATCTCAGCTATTAAAACCAGAGCCAAGTCTTCAGAGGGATTATTGGGAAACCACCTGAATGGGAGGAAACTGCATAAGATTTCCGTTAGCCCTGGACAGAAACTAATAGAGGGATTAAGGAGGGTTGCCGGGGAGAAAAGTGTCCAAAATGAGGGGATGGAGGGGCCCTTTCAAACCCATATTACACCAGATATATCATTGAACTCTGTGCAAACATCTATAGCCCAGTGGCAGTCAACCACAGCAATCATACCCACTAAGTCTGATGGGAATGGGAATGGCCATAAGCCGGCTGTAGTAGCTACTGATAACCCAAACCAGCCACCAAGAAATCTATCTAAACTTCATGTTTTATCGTGGAATATTGCAGGCCATACCTCCAAACTAGAAAATCCAGAGTGGGTAGCCCTCATCCACGCAAATGATATCTGCATGTTCCAAGAAACCTGGGCAAGGGAGGGCACCCATAGACTAGGCTGTGCGACCTTTTGCCTAGCAGCCACCAGTGGGGGAAGGGGTAGACCTGCGGGAGGACTCTGCACATGGATTGCCGTGCATCTGGGTTGCACTGCAAAACAGGTTGAGACATCTTCACGGGATATACTTTGTGTCATTCTGACCTTTTCCACTAAGATCAGGGTGGCTATAATTAATGTCTACTCCCGCCCAGTTAGCTATGGCACGGAGTCGTCAACTCTTGAACAATTGTCACGTTTTCTGCACACTATTCCAAATAATACCCCGATAGTTCTCGCTGGCGATTTCAACTGCCAGTATGAACCCATGAAAGACTTAATTGGAGGCGACGCCAATGAGGAAGACCAGCATTGGGCTATACCAGAACCGAATGCACCAGCCACTCTGGTTTGGACCCCATTGGTACTCTAAATGAACACCCTCGCACTGACCCATTCTATTAGGGCTTGTAATGGGCGCACTAAATCTGATTCCCCGGCAAACCATACCTACAATAGACCGGGCTGTTCCTCCATTTTGGATTATATCCGGTTGGACACTAAATCTTATATCCAATCAAGAAGAACTAGTCTACCTAGACGTGGTAAGGGTCACAAGAGTGTATGTTTGATGATGTTTGTATTGAAGAAAAAATCTTATTTCTTTTTATAAAGCCCTCACCCACCAACCTAGTTGGTGGCATGCTTCATCATCGGGCCCACCCGATGACACCGAATGTGTCCCGGGTGTGCTACAACGCCTGTATTACAGCGGAGAAGGTGTATTGCTGAGTGTGCAGTGTAGGTGACGTGAAAAGTGATAGGTTAAAAAACTGTCCAGTGGTCCCAATCCCCGAAGGTTTTACTTTAATGTTTGGGCCCTGGCAGTAATAAAAACAAGGCGTAGGATGTAGGCGGGAGTGTTATTTATGACACTCCTGCATCCAGTGAGTGGTCTACATGTTTCAGCCAGGCCTTATTATGTAAACTGGCTTTCCTCAGGACCTTAGTGATGTGCGAAGGTGGTGACTAGGCTACTGGTTTGTGTCCTAGATAAAAATGTGTAGCACGCGCTAAGGTGCACTATGTGTGAGGGGGTTTTCCCTCTCAAAGCATTAGCTAGCGATTTGCTGCGAATGCCCCATGAGAATCCGGCAGGGGTGCTGGCTTGCGTGTCAGCCCAGGACCCTCCTATCAACCTGTTGTTGCTGCTACGGAACTCCGACGATGGTAATGGGCGCACTAAATCTGATTCCCCGGCACACCATACCTACAATAGACCGGGCTGTTCCTCCATTTTGGATTATATCCTGTTGGACTCTAAATCTTGGCACCGGCTGATTGATTTTAAGGTCATTCCCCGCCACGATAGTGATCACAATGCCTTGATTTTAGAGATGGTATCGTTTTGTCCTATGGATACCCATGCAAATCAATATCCAATTGGATCTAGGCCACTTTTATCTAATTGCAGGAGGAGAGTTAAATGGGGGGTTCTCGGTAATTCCCAGGAAAAGATATCATCACTTTACGAAACTATCATCCCTTACCTTGAGGCCGCTTATCAATTTAGTTATATTGTTGTCTCCGATATTGCCCGAACAGAAATTGGGAAAAACCATCATGGCTTAGTGTGTGATTTGGCAAACTTTTTTTTCCCTTTAGTAAAAACTAAGAAAAAAGATCCCACAGGCCACCCCTGGTATAATGGTGATTGCCGGAGGGCTAAGAAAGCTCTAGTCTTAGCTATCAAAAATAAAGATCGCCCCATGATAAAAGACAAGCGGATAGCTCATAAAAATGTAATTAACATGGTAAAAAAAAAAACGGTGGGAGGCAGACAAATGGGAAAGTTTGAGATCTGCCTTATGCTCTAGGGACATGCAGTCTTTTTGGAATTTAGTCAATACTGGCTCCACAGAGGGCAAGTTGGTAATAGAACCAAATTTGGGGGCAGAAATCTGGAAGATCCATTTTGAAGCCCTCTATACAAGGGAAGAGGAAGAAGCAGGACAAGCTACTAATGAGTGCATTTACCTGCAGTCCCATAATTCCGCTGTCATTGAAATTTCCCTGAAAGAGATAATGGGTGCACTGAGAAGGGTATCCCCCTCAGAGGCGCCGGGTCTAGATAAGATCCCGGGTGACCTTTTTCGCAACGAACCTAATATCTGGGCCCTTACCTATGGACCCTGTTTAATGCCATCTTATATGGAATGCCGATTCCCCTGTCATGGTTGGGGGCGGAGATTATCCCAATTTACAAAAAGGGCTCACCACTCCTCCCCGCTAACTATCGTCCAATAAGCCTCATAGATGTCACCCAAAAAATATATGCACGAGTGCTATTGGATCGAATGGAAAGCTGGATGGAGGAGTATTCTATACTCAGTCCCTACCAGGCAGGTTTTAGAGCCAAGATGCCCACAATAGATCAGATACTCAGGCTGCAACTTCTGTACTGGAAGACGGTGCTCTTGGAGGGAGGCAGCCCCTATCTGATCTTTGTGGACCTAAAATCGGCCTTTGACCTGGTCCCTAGGGACAAATTGTTGTCCATTTTATTAGATTTGGGACCCCCCCCTTACCTCTGTTATCAGATGAAGCGGCTCCACGAAAACAACTATGCCCAAGTTAGGTACGGCAAAAACGGCGAGCTTACTGATCCCATTCCAATAGATAGAGGGGTAAGACAAGGATGTGTCCTGGTCCGACCCTCTTTTGCTTATTTATGAATGGTCTGGTGGAGGCTCTGAATGCTGGGAGGGACATAGATGCCCCTAGGCTGGCGAACAACAGGGTTCCGGCACTGATGTTCGCCGATGACACCCTCTTATTATCCAAGTCCCCAATGGGAATACAGAGGGCCTTGGATATTTTCCATCTATTTTGTAAAAATAGGGGTTTGGAGATAAACTCACTAAAAACAATATTTATGGTTTTCAATGCAGGTAACACCACGCGACCAAACCCCCTTTTAGATGGGAAACCATTCGAGAAAGTGACTGTTTTCGACTACCTAGGCCTAACACTTACTGATAAAATGGAGTGGAACGCAAAAATTAAGAAGGCTAGCTTAAAGCTGGCTCAGACAGTCGGGGGGATAGCAAAGATGTCTAGGAAGTGCACTCACAAAATGGTTGGTCCAGCAATGGAAATTTACAAGGCCCAGGGTAGGGGAGCGGCCTTGTATGGGGCAGAAATCTGGGGCCATCGACCATCCGATCCCCTCTCAAAAAATGAGAACTCTTTTATTAGGCAGCTACTAGGTCTCCCTAAAAGTACACCACTGACGCCACTCCGTATGGACCTTGGGGTTAGCCCAATTGCAGAGGAAGCTGCCCTTAGGCCTCTTCTCTATTGGAGACGTATCTGGAGTACTCCAGAACTTGAGTTCTTTAGAGAAGAGCTAAAGGAGGTCCTAAGTTTACAGAGATCTGGCAAAATCCCATGGCTGTCCTATATTAAAAACACCCTGGCTGCTATGAGGATGGGAGATCTATGGGTTAATGCTGAAGCAATTTGCACGATAACTCACAAGAAGGCCTTGTCAAAGATCTTTAGAGAACTTAAACTTAACCAGATAAATGTCAACTCCGACACTGGCACATTGACCCTATCCTTTTTAGAGTCCAAAGATCAATATAAGTTAGAACCTGTTCTTGATGTCATACAGCCTCCCCTTGCCAAAAAACTGTATTTACAATTTAGGCACGGTGTATTACCACTGCGTGCCTTTACAAATAAATGGGGAAACACTTTGACTCAGGGCTGTCCGGTCTGTGCAGATAATCCGGAGACGGATCAACATGTACTATTTGTCTGCCCGGCATACAAGAAGGTTAGATACCGATGGCTACAACAGGTATGCCCGAACCTTGGGACAAAGCATTGTGTGGAGGCCTATAGGCTCCTAAAATACGACACCAGTCTGCCCATAGTGTATTCAGTCTCCCGCTATTTATTCTCTATGTGGTGTGTACGTTTATCCATATTAAAAACTGGATCCTTCGAATAATTTTAGCTTTTTATTGTAAATAAAACTTATTAATAATTTTTTTACTGCTTTTTTAAATGTTATAAATGTCTATTTCTAAGTAGTACCTCTTTTATATCCATATTCAGAATTCTTTTTTAAATACTGCAATGCACACGCACTTTATCTTTGTAAGATTTATATGTATAAACTGTGCTGTATTCTTTTCTTTGTGCTTTTATGGCCATAAAGGCCGAAATAAAGAATTTTTTAATTGAAATAATTGCTTTTTTGAGATTGGTGTCCATGTCAACACATGGATTTGCAGAAAAAAATGAAACAAAACATTTTCCTGACAAAGCAATCATGAATTGCAACCTTTTTAGAATTACATTTATTTATGTGTTTGTTTCCTGTTGCAGACAAATATTTACCCAGAGTTATTTAAATGGGACATTAATACTGTCTGGACAAATGTTTCTCCTCATTTTTGCCTTTCTAATACTTGGGTACAGCAGTCAACAATTCCGAGGTGCTGAATTAATCTTTTCAAAGTGTCTCCCAAAGCACTGCCAGCAAGTTGTGCTTTGTAAGTAGTTTTTAATCCATTTAAGCTATAAATATAGGGCCTATTTACGATGTCTGTCGAACAGACACCGATGGCACGTCTGTGTCGGTCCCATCGACATCTGCCCCTGCGGTCCGCCTGCCGCATTGCAATGCGGCGGGCAGAGGCATCGGGCGGAGGGACCGTCTGCGACGCTTCAGACGGGCTCAAGCAGCCCGTCAGTAGGCACCATAATCCCCTAATGACTGCAGAGCCAGGCTTGGCTCCGCTGTCGGGATTATGATACTAAGGTCGGGCGGTTCCAGACCGATACGGGGTGACATCGTAATGAGCCCCTTATTTGTTAAAATCTCCAAATGATGAACAAGTGGCAAGTGCAATGCAACCATTTTTAAGGGGAAAACATTACAGCTGGGCATGGAGGATTTTCCAGTGGCCCAAATTATATTATATGTTCACATAGCTGGGAACATACCCTTTAAAAATGGCTTTACAGCTCCATTCTGTCTGTGTGAATTCCTGACTTAGGAAACCCGCTGTTACGTTGTTGCTGTATTCTGACTCCTTTCCTATTCTAAATCTATCAGTCTGTGTATTCCCCTAGTGGTGGAATTGGGAAGTGCTTCAATATATTTCAGTACAGAGGTTTGTGCGCCTGTTCCACTTACGCCCACCTATGTATGAAGACACTTACCAGTTCTTAAGATTAATGACGATGAAATCTAAGGTCTTCATACTGTTTTAAAATGGCGCAAAGCCTCAATGTCATTTATGAGGTATTAGAGAAGAGGCCAGGACGTCAGTCACTTTGCAGGTCCCCAGGTGTCATGAAAAGCCGTAGTGAATAGCTGTATTATCTGAAAGAGACTGTAGTTATAGATTCCTTACCTTCAGAATTACCCCCAGGCGTCAGACTGGATCTGGAGATTTTTCTTTAGCAGTACCCCTACACATCGGTATGTGGTATCTGTCGACTTCGTCCGTCGTTGGCATCGTGGTTGCCGGAATGACGTCGCGGTGTCTCAGACACCGCCCCTTCGCACTGACGTCACTTCTTTCTTTTTCCGCGCCAGCCTTGCGCAGATCTGGAGAGAGCTACCCCTTAGTCACTTTTTGACTAACTTTTTTCGCGACTTTTGTCGAATTCTTTTGAGTCCTAACGACTCCTGGTGTACGAGGGATGTCCCATCGAAGGACCTGGTTCAAGCCGTGTGAGGCCTGTAACCTCCTGAAGTCTGTTACGGACCCCCACCTCGTGTGCCTCTGGTGTCTGGAGCACGACCATGACCCAAAGTCGTGCTCCGACTGCTGGGCCATGAATCCCAAGTCTTTCTTGGAGCAGTCCTGTAAGTTGTTGGAAGCCCGGCAGTCGGCTCCGCGTTGTTCGAGGTCCCAGTCGAGAGGATGGTCTTGGAACTAGTCGCTGAGCCACCACCACCATTCGTCATCCAAGTCTTGGAGATCTTTGGGTAAGTCGAAGCACAAGAAGAAGGCGAAGAAGCAGCGTCGGCTGACGCGACGTGGAACCCGGAGCTTCGTCGTACTCCAGCTCTGTCTTCGGAGCCTGCTCCAGAGACGGCTCCGAGTTTCCTCCCTTTTCCCAGTGCCGGAGTGTCCCCTGCCCAGCTTCGAGCTTTCTATGAAGCTCTTCATGGCATCTTTGGGCAGCCCGACTCCGCCAGCGCGCCTTCGGGCCCCGCGGACTTGGCTGGGGGCCCTGGGACTCGGATGCTGGCGGCTCCGGCGGGCCCCTGAGGATCTTGGCCTGGATCCGGATTGACGCCGGTCGACCTCACGGTACCTTCCCCGGCGCCGATCCCGACAACGCCCCAGACGCCGGTCGTGCCCCTGACCTGCGCCAACCCCAGCCTCACCCCCGACTTGGACACAGCGCTGGACCGGCGTCGGCCGAAGTTGGGACGGGCGCCAGAGGGAATTTTTGTGCCTCTATTTATCCCTGGTGTTCCTTTCAGGCCTGACTGGCAACCAGAGGAGGGTGAGGAGGACTGGGAGGGGTCTGTGGACCCTTTAGCTGACCAACTGGATGAGCCGGACTGGCGAGAGGAGCTAGGTGACCCCAGTGGTCTGGTTACCTCCCCAGACCTTGGCATGCTTTCTCCCCCTACCGTGGCTACGAAGGAGGGAGCGTCCTATGCAGTGGTGTTGCGTAGGGCGGCTGAGGCCTTGGGTCTGGAGCTTCCTACGGTGGCAGTCAGGACTAACCTCCTGACAGAGGTGCTTCAACTGGCGGCGACCTCTTCAGAGCCCCTTCTGCCTTTTAATGAAGCCCTCACGGACGTCCTTCTGGGCACTTGGTTCAAGCCCAGCACAGGGGCTCTTGTGGACAGGATGATTGCCAGGCGCCACCGCCCGGCCACGGGCGACCCACTTTTCCTCTCCCAACACCCGACTCCGAGAGCTGGGTAGTCCAAGCCTCGTCCTCAAAAGGCGCATTCCCTACTGCTCCCCCAGATAGGGAATCCAAGAAGCTGGACCACCGTGGGAAGATTGTTTTCTTCCGCCTGCTTAGCTCTGCGGTCGGTAAATACTGCATGCCTCTTGGGCCGCTATACCCATACAGTGTGGGATACGGTTGGGCAAGTGCTGCCACAGTGCCTGGAGGAGGCCCGGGCCATTCCCACCCGCGCAGTGGCAGAGGGTAGAGACGCAGCTAAATTCACCATCCGATGTGGGCTGGATACCACTGACTCACTGGGCAGAACAGTTTCCACGTCAGTAGCCCTGAGGCGCTACACCTGGTTGAGGACATATGGTTTCTTTGGGGATGTCCAATCCACCTTACTGGACATGCCCTTTGATGGCCGTCGCCTTTTTGGTGACAAGGCAGACTTGGCGCTCGAGCTCTTCAAGGATTCCAGGGCTACGGCCAGATACTTGGGCCTTGTTGCGACTTCTCGCCCCACACAGTCTGCTTTTCGCCCCTTACGTTGCTACGGGAGGGAGTGCCCTGCCACGTTCGACCCAATTTAGCCACCGGTTCACGCAAACTGCCCAGGCTGTGCGTGGCAGCGGACTTCGTACCCAGCGATGCGGGTCTGGGGGCCAGCGGGCAGGCCAGTCCACCCATACCCCCTGCAGTAGTCTCCAAACCCTCTTAGTCAGACCTTTCAGGGCCACCAGAGGCCAGTGGGCAGCAGGATTCGCCATCACCTCCCCACTTGCGCACCATTACGTCGGACAGGTGGGTTTTGCAGATAGTCTGAAGGGGCTACTCCCTACCCTTCGAGACTACCCCTCCCTCCATGCCACTATCCTTCCATCGCATGTCGGAGGATCATTTGACCCTTCTCCGCCAGGAAGTTGCAGCTCTCTTGGCCAAGGGAGCGATTGAAATGGTCCTGATGCCAGAAGTAGGTTGTGGTTGCTACTTCCACTACCTTCTGGTACCCACGAAGGACAAAGGCCTGTGTCCTATCTTAGACCTCGGGGCCCTCAACCACTTCCTCCTTAAGGAGAAGTTCAGGATGCTCAGGTTGGCTCGGGTCTTGTCTGCCCTTGACCCCGGAGACTGGATGGTAGCGTTGGACTTGCAGGACGCTTCTTTCCATATCCCCGTCCTGCCGGCCCACAGGCGTTACCCAAGTTTCACGGTAGGCCATGAGCATTTTCAGTTCACCGTGCTCCCTTTTGGCCTTACCAGCGCCCCTCGGGTGTTCACGAAAGTGATGGCGGTGGTCGCAGCTCATCTGCACAGATCAGGGGTTCCAGTCTTTCCCTATCTCGACGACTGGCTATTGAAGGCGAGCTCACCCCAGGCTGTCGTCTCATACTTCCAGACTACCGGCGAACATCATGCGTTCACTATCAACGTGCCGAAGTCACACCCGACTCCCTCTCAGAAGCTCCTTTTCATCTGAGTGGTTCTGAATATGGCGCAGTTTCGGGTTTATCCCCCGAACAGCGAGTCCGGGATATTCGGGCTATGATACCGATGTTTCTGCCTCTATCCCGGATTTCAGGGAGAATGACCCTGAGGCTGCTGGGCTTCATGGCCTCCTGCATCCTGCTGGTGGATCATGCCAGGTGGCATTTGCGGGCTCTGCAGTGGGACCTGAAGTTCCAGTGGGCGCAGCATCGGGGCAATCTTTCCGACGTTGTCCAGATCTCGGAGGGGACTGCACGTCAATTGCAGTGGTGAATAACGAACGAAGATTGGGTCAGTGGCAGATCCCTCTCCCTTCCCCATCCAGAGCGAACAGTAGTGACCGATGCGTCACTCCAGGGATGGGGCGGCCACATGGGAGAGGCGGAGATCAGAGGACTCTGGTCTCCGGCGGAGTCTGGCCTCCACATCAACCTTCTGGAGCTCCGGGCGATTCGTCTGGCACTGAAGGTATTCCTTCCCTCTATCAATGGAAGTGTAGTGCAGGTGTTCACAGTAAACACCACCGCCATGTTGTACTGCAACAAACAGGGCGCGGTGGGGTCATGCACCCTATGTCAAGAGGCTCTTCGCCTTTGGACATGGCTGGAACATCAGGGCATGTCCCTGGTGGTTCAACACCTGGCAGGTTCTCTGAACGCAAGGGTGGATGAGCTCAGTCATTGGTGCATGATGGATCACGAATGGCGTCTTCACTCTGACTTGGTGCAAGGTCTCTTTCAGCAGTGGGGAGTGCTATGGTTAGATCTGTTTGCCACCGAAGAGAACACACACTGTCAGCAGTTCTGCGTGCTGGAATTTCCAATGTGGCACTCGCTCGGCGACGCTTTTCGTCACGAGTGGAGTTGCAGCCTCCTGTACACCTTTCCGCCTGTACCACTTCTGCCCTGAGTGTTGAAGAAGATCAAGCGCGACCGGGCCCAAGTCATTCTTGTGGCACCGGACTGGGCACGAAGATTCTGGTACCTCGAGCTCTTGAGCATGGTCATCGATCCTCCAATCAGACTGCCTCTTCGGGAGGATCTTCTGTCACAGCAGCAGGGGACGGTCCTCCACCCGAACCTGTCCAGCCTCCACCTCCTTGCGTGGAGATTCAGCGGTGGCAGTTGACAGCTTATGACCTTCCGCCTGAAGTCTGTAATGTCATCTAAGCCAGGCGTCCCTCCACCAAGTCTGTATAAGCCTGTAGATGGAACAAGTTTGTGGCATGGTGCACAGCAAAGGCTGTGGATCCCCTTTCTGCCCCCCTTTCGGAGGTACTCTTGTTCATCCTCTCTCTAGCCCAGCAGGGCTCTGCCCTGGGCACTCTTAAAGGCTACCTTTTGGCCATTTCTACCTTTCTTCGCCTTCCTGATCAGCCTTCTCTTTTCAAGTCCCCTATTGTAAATAGATTTCGGAAGGGCATTACTCATCTTTTTCCTCCTTCTCCTTTCGTAATGCCCCAGTGGGACTTGAACCTTGTCTTGTCATTCCTTATGTGTTCTCCCTTTGAGCCTCTACATAACTGCCCTATCAGGCTCCTTACTCTGAAGACTGCCTTCCTTGTCGCCATCACCTCTGCTTGCAGAGTGAGTGAGCTTCAAGCTCTGTCCTCAAAACCTCCTTTTCTTGCTGTTCACTCGGACAAAGTAGTCCTTCGCACACGGGCCTCCTTTTCTTCCCAAAGTGGTTACCTCGTTCCACATAGGACAGACCATTACTCTGCCCACCTTTTTCCTGCCTCCGCATCCCTCCAAAGAGTAGGAGAGACTCCACCATCTGGACCCAAAACATCCGCTGTCTTTCTATCTAGACCGCACAAAAGATTTCCGGGTGGACGGTCAACTCTTCGTTTGCTACGTGGGTGCCAAGAAAGGTTGGGCTGTGCAAAAACGCACCATCTCTCAATGGCTTGTCCTATACATTAAAATCTGCTACTCCTTGGTAAAGAAGGAAGCCCCAGTGGGATTGCGTGCCCACTCCACCAGGGCGACAGCAGCTACTACTGCCTTGGGGCATGGAGTCCCACTCCTTCTCATCTGTCAAGCGGCCACGTGCACATCCCTGCACACGCTCACCAAGCATTATTGCCTGGACAGCCAAGTCTGGAGGGACGGCTGCTTTTGCCTTTCTGTTCTCCAGGACCTTCTGGTGTGAACTTAGTTCGCAGACCCACCTCCGGGGTTGGCATTGCTGGGGTATCTATTCTAAAGGTAAGGAAACTATAACTGCAGTCTCTTTCAGATGAACAAGTTACTTACCTTCGGTAACAATGCATCTGTAAGAGACATATGTAGTTCTAGATTCCTTACTGCCCCACCCATCCTCCCCGTTCTGCGAACTGACTTCTAGGGATAGGGACTCCTTTCCAGGGCCCTAGTTATGTGCACCATTGGTCAGTGTCATGCATGGCTCTGCGCTTCTGGCATGGAAAGTCGTGTCAGAACTGAAGTCAGCGCGCAGGGGCGGCGTCTAAGTAGACACCGTGACGTCATTCCGGCGTCCACGATGCCAATGACGGACCCGGAGTTGACCGACTCCACCTACCGATGCGCAGGGGTACTGCTAAAGAAAAATCTCCGGATCCAGTCTGACACCTGGGGGTAATTCTAAAGGTAAGGAATCTAGAACTACATATGTCTCTTACAGATACATTGTTACTGAAGGTAAGTAACCTGTTCACCTAGCAATGTCTATTACGTTTCTCCCATCTCATTCTTATACCCCCTATCTGATAGAAACTTCTAGCCGCAGATTCCTTGCTGCAGAATATTCCCCAGGTGTTAGACTGGATATGAACATTTTTGGGCAGTCTCTTTGCGCAGCAGTAGGTGGCGTTGTTCGGCTCGGCGTCCGCGTCTTCTGCGCCGGAACTGATGTGTCGTTCCTATATAGGCGCTAGCCCAGCGTGCTGACATCAGCTCTTTCTTTCCGCTCCATCAGCACAGATCCAGAGAGAGCTACTTCTGTCCATTTTTTTGGGGAACTTTTTTTTGACGTTTTGTCAACCTTTTTTGATACATTGTCTTCCAATGTGTGAGGATGTCCCCCCAAAAACCTGTGGGGTGTAAACCTTTTGGTTCCCGTCACAGGCAGATGTCTGTGACGGGACACCATTCTGGTTTGTCTCTGGTGCTTGGAGCTGGGCCACGACTCCAAGACCTGTGAGGACTGCTGCGCCATGACTGCTGTGCCATGAACCCCAAGGAGCACTTCCTGAAGCTCCTGGTCACCCGACACAGGCCGAATCCGCGACACTCTAGGTCAGGTGGAATGCCCCGAACATACAAAAAGTCAAGTCTCTTCGACCCGCTGATCTTTCATTGGACGAGGTGCGGGAATGACGTCACCACTCTATGCCCCGTTCCACGCATCATCCGCGGATCCTTCCTCTGGGTCCGCTCCACGTCTCACCGAGTTTGCTGGAGCGACCCCTGCCCAACTACATGAATTTTATGAGAGGATGTACCTTATTTTTGGGCAGGCCGATGCCTCTGGAGTTCCTTTGGTCACCATGGGTTTGGCCCGTGCACCCGCCGCAGGTGGATCTGGTGCCAGATCTGAACCAGCTCTGTTCGTGAGACCGCAACCATCCCTTCAACCAGTTCCAGTGATGTTCTCTGCGCCACTGACACCTCACAGTGGCGATGACCCCATCATCATACTCTACTCCCATACAAAGCCGGATCGGCGTCTCCAGAAGTCTCAGGTCGAAATGGGGCCTTCCTAGTCTGGCCAGGGCCTTCTTTCTTCAACAGACCCAATGAAGAACCTGATTGGAGTCGATCCGAGGATCTTTATTGTTACCAGAACCCCTTAGAAGAGCATGAGGAACTGGTGGATGCCAGTGGTCTGGGCACCTCCCCAGGCACTGGCCTAGTCTCTCCTCCTAGTGTGGCTATGGAGGAAGGGACTTCTATTGCCATGGTGATGAGGGCAGCTGACGTCTTGGACCTAGCGCTGCCTTCAGTGACAGTCAAGGCGAACGACATGTCGGAGGTGCTTCAGCCGGGAGACGCCCCCCACAGAACCTCTTCTCCCTTTTAATGAATCCCTCTCAGATGTTCTGCTTGGGCATAGTCCAAGCCCTGCACAAGGGCTTCGGTGCACAGGACAATTGCCCCCCCGTCATTGCCCTGCTCCTGGGGACACAGCTTTCCTCAAACAGCACCCCATCCCAGAGAGTCCAGGCCTCCACTTCCACAGTCAACCCTGGTGCGTTCCCTACCACACCACTGGACAGGGAATCGAAGAGGCTGGATACCTTTAGCAAGAGGATGTTCCCTTCCACCAGCCTTGCAATGTGGTCAGGGAACTCCATGCAAATCTTGGGCCGATACACCCATACAAGTTTGGGATTCGGTTGCACAGGTGCTCCCATGGTCTCAGAGGAGGCCTGAGACATATTGAGGCATGGTGTTGCTGATGGCAATGATGCTACAAAGTTGACCATTCGCTGCGGTCTAGACACCACGACTCGCAAGACAGAGCAATTGCATGATCAGTGGCACTCAGATGCCACGACTGGCTGAGATCTACTAGATTTTTAGGGTATGCCCGGGCATCCCTTATGGTTATGTGTTTTGATGACAACCACCTCCTAGGCGATAAGGCAGATTCCGTGCTGGAGTACTTTGACAGCATGGCCACTGCCCGGTCCCTGGGTTCCTCCATGACACCACGTCACCCCTCATTCTGCCTTTCTCCCCTTCTGTAGCTACAGTAGGGGCTACCGCTTCGTCCATTCCTGCCCAGCCACCAAGGCACACAGGCTTCCCAGTCGTGTCTGCGGCCCTCGGACGCGGCTCCAACACACCTTGTGGGACACACAGCCAGATGGCTACACAGTCAGCCATGCCTTGCAGCCTCAAAACCCCTTTAGTTTGCCCTTTTACCATCACCCACACTCAGTGGGCTGCAGGATCCGATCTCATCTGCCCTGTTGGCAGTCCATAACATCATATAAGTGAGTAGTTTGTATTGTTCAGTGGGGTTATTCCATCCCTTCTTAAAAACCCCACCACCCATGCCACCATCCCCAGACGCAAAAGACACACAGTAGATGGACGGAATGCAGAACAAATCAAAACATTCACCCCCAGTCGAGAGATCTGGGTTAAATCCATCATTCTTTTGCTCACCATGCCACCCCAGTTTAGACCTGGCCATATGCAAATCAGTCTTGACCCTGTGCCTCATGGGAACAGTCCAGTCCGAACTGCCAAGCCAGGTCTTCCCTGGACCGGAAACAAGCATCCTAGAACCGGTTTCGGTGTTTCACCCCTCACCAGACGAGCGGACGGAAGACCCCCTCTCCCTGCTTCATCAGAAAGTAAGGCTCTTTTGGCAAAGGAGCCATTAAAAGGGTGCCCGCTTAAGGAGTAGGTCATGGTTGCTATCTACACTACTTTAGGATGCCCAAGAAGGATAGAGGCCTTCATCCTATTTGAGATCTGCACCCTCTCAATTTCATCCTGAAGGAGACATTTAGGATGCTCAGATTGGCGCAGTTTGTCTGCCCTGGATCCTGGAGACTGGATGGCAGTGCTGGACTTGTAGGACACCTAATTCCACCAGCAGTTCACGGTGGGCAATGAGCATTTTCAGTTCACTGTGCTGCATTTTGGACTAACTAGGGCCCCCCAGGTGTTCACCAAGGTGAGGACTGTGGTGACAGCACATCTGCTGAGTTCAGGGGTTCCAGTTTTCCCCTACCTTGACGACTGGCTGTTGAATGCTGGCTCACCTCAGGCTGTTGTCTCCTACCTCCCAACTACAGCGGCCCTCCTGTGTTCTCTGGGGTTCACTGTCAACTTGCCAAAGTCACCCCTGACTCCCTCTAAGATGCTTCCTTTTATCAGTGCCATTCTGTCCCACATTGTAGTTTTGGGCCTATCCTCTGGAGTTGGGAGTCCAGGATATTCAGGCTAGGATTCCAATGTTTCAGCCTCTATCCTGGATTTCAGAAAGACTGACTCTGAGGCTGTCACGTGGCCCATAGGGACATTGTTGTTTTTCACTAACTTAGCATGAACACATTGCAGCTTGCCTGCTGCTTTGCACACGTTACAACACGTCTTTATTTTTTGAAATAATTTCAAAGACTGCTTTCACATGAGAACTCATCGCTGTGTTCACTCTCTGCATGTTCCTGGGATTTTTACTGAACATTATGTGCAAGGTTGAACAACAATGCCCCTTGTTTTTTTGTTTAGTTTTTTTTATTTATTAAGTTTTTATTGGCATTTCTCATTACGTCAGTACATTTTCAGTCAAATGTATTACAGTAATATTTGCGGTCAACCCCGCTGCCCTCGGTATTGCAACCGCTATAAATCACATTTTGATTCTCAATTTTCTCACGATACAAATTACAGCATGGAGGGGGTGGGAGCACACTGCTGACCTCTCAGCACAGTTCGCCCCTTAGCATTCTGGTAAATGCAGTTTGTAGTGCATGCTTACTTGGTATTTTGCTGCAGTGTTCCACCAAAGTTGGTGCAGATTAGTGCGGTCATCTCTAGACACATGTGTTTCTGGATTTTATCCGTCATCAGTAGAGATCAAAAACGATTTTCTTCTGGGTTTGCTGAGCAGGCTGCCACAATTCTTACAGGTCTCAGTACCTCTCACAGGCGCACAGGTGCATCTCCACTAGCTCGTCAGCTCAATGGAGCCTTTTTAAACAGGAAGGGGTGGGAGCACACTGCTGACCTCCCGCCTGAGAGGTCAGCGGTGTGCTCCCACATCCTGTTGTTGACAAATTACAGCATAATTACATATATACCAATTGCCAACTGTTATATTGCCATAACATTTAACTTGTAACTTATCCCCCGGCCCTCCCCTCCCCCAAGGTCGTGTTGTAGTGTCATTTTGGGAAGAATAGATGCTATCATTCTATGTGTTTCAGATTTCTATGGGATCCTCGACTATTGGAGTCCTGTAACGCCGCCATTACTACTGTCTCCCCATTCCTGACTGGACTGTGTCTGTCTCTTCTTCCAAAGAGTCATTCTCTTTAGATATATCTGCTATCAAGAGATACCAGGCCCTCACATCTTCTTCAAGTTTGTCATCTCTTCTAACTTTTCTCATTCGAAGAAGCTCCGTCGTGGCCCATTCGTATGTATCTTTAACCCAGCTCTCAACTGCGGGGGTGGGGTCCGGGCTGAGCCATTTAATTGCTATTCTTCTTTTTGCCAACACCAACCCCAACGGAAGAAATTTCCTGCTCAATTTTTTGTTCTTGGGCATGGGGAGGAGTCCCAAAATCAGGGTCCTAATATTAAGTGGTATTTTCCATCCTGTGGCTTTTTGCAAGCCGTCTATCACTTTCCTCCAATAGGGTGCGAGTTTTGGGCAATCCCATACCATGTGCACGAAGTGGGCGTCCACACCCCTACATCTAGGACAATGACTCGGCTGTTCCGGGTATATTTTATGCAGTATTCACTGGGTCAGATACGTTTGATGAACGAAGTTATACTGAATGAGTTTAAACCTAGTGTTTGATCTAATCAATTTGACTCCCTCATGCACCTTCTTCCATTCCATCGGAGTTAGGGGTTCGTCCAGTGCGACGTCCCAAACAATGCCCCTTGTTATTTTGTTCTGGCCAGTCCTTAGCCCTTAGACAAAACATACCGATGCAGCTGTTGTTTGGACAGCGTACTTTGGTTTTTAGTGGGGTGCACGAATAGGTAAGAGACACTTGGAGAGGGACCTTTCCAGGGAGAAGAGCCCCTATGATGTAGATCTACCATCTATAGGCTAAGGTATGGGGTCTGCTGACAGCCCAGAGATCTTCTCTTACATAATAGTACTTCTTAGCAAGGGGAGGGAGGTTAGGCATTATAGTCTTTTCTCCATTGTCTTTTTATGATGACATCACCCTTCATGATTTATGGACTGACTGCTATGCTGACAATATTTGTACTATGCATTTTCCTGCTTGTTGTGGCACGCATACTGCGTGTTAGGGCAAGTTAGTTAAAATAAATATTTTAAACTGTTTCGTGTCTCTGTCAGATCTTATTGTGGACAATTACAAGAGAGTGAGCTAAAGGGTGTGTCTTGTTACCGCGATTCCTGAGAGATCTGGGAGTGTTGTGTTCTAGGGTGTCTAATCATTTGCTTCTCTGAGTGAGTAGGAGAGCAAGTGAGACACTATAGCTAGTCAGTCCTGGGTTCGTGGGTACTAAGGTGGTAGGAAGACTCAGTCCCTATACACCAAGGTCCCATTTCCTGCACATAGTTCTGTATTTGTGCAGAATCCCTGCAACAGGGCGCCACCAACGATTGGTCTGGTACTTATTCACGAGAACCCTGAGTAGCGCTTGTGCTTGTCCACAATCCCTTCGCACCGGTTTCCGGAGACGTCCGTGGTGTGAGGGATTGGCCTCCTATATTTGTGTTTTATAGGTTTTTCAAGTTTGAATTTTAAAAGGTTTTTCTATACCCTCTTTTGCGCTATCGTTCTCTCTGTTGGTTTGTTCCATTTCTAATATGGCACAAGCGGTCGCTATTGCGGCACATAATCGTGCAGCGGTTACTGCTCATGTGACTCAACGAGGAGTCCTTGTAGTGGGGGCTGATTTAATTTTTGTTGTCGAGGCGGATGCGGCTTACCGCTTCGAGGTTTTCTACTCTTGGGTTACTTTTCCCGCAGTGGATGGGAATGATAATTTCTTTCATGAATATACACCTGCTGCGGTTCCGCAAAATTATCGCCCTTATTGTTTACTTGAAGTTCCGTTGACTGCCTGGGAGCATACTATTTGGTTTAATGGTGCCCTTTCTTACCCGGTTTCTGTGCTCCGTTTAGGACCTCCATCGGTCAATGGGGCCACATGGCCCGTGTTGGCTGGTTTCACACCTCATCCAAATTATCTTGGTGTTACACTCGCAGATCTACGTCAGTTACATACGTCATTGATTCATATACACAGAAGTGCTGGGCCTCATGGAATCCTGCTGGTCACACATGCATAATAGCATATGCGTGTTCTGCCGTGGGGCCTGAAATCCCAGTGGGCGCAGCATCAGGCCAATCTCTCTGACCTGTTCCAGATTTCAGAGGGAACTGCAAAAGATCAGTAGTGGTGGCTGATGAACCGAGATTGGGTCAGCGGTATATCTCTCTCCCATCCCAACCTAGAGCTGACTGTAGTGATGAAAGTGTCACTCTTGGGTTGGAGCGGCCATCTGGAAGAGGTGGAGATCAGAGGAATCTGTTCTCTGGCAGGGTCTTGGCTCCACATTAACCTGTTGGAGTCGAGAGGCCTGGCATTGAAAGCTTTTTTTCCTTCTATCAATGTAAGCCTGGTTCAGGTTTTGGGGACAACGCCACTGCCATGTGATATTGCAACAAACAGGGTGTGGTGTCAAAAGGCCCTGTGTCTCTGGATGTGACTGAAACATCAGGACGTATTCCTGGCGGTTCAATATCTGGCATGTTGTCTGAACGCCAGTGCGGATGAACTCCGCACTCAATGCCTAGCGGATCATGAATGGTGTCTACATCCAGGGGTGGCACAAGGTCTCCAACAATTAGGGAGACCTTGGTTAGACCTATTTGCCACAACTGAGAACATGCAATGTCAGCACTTCTGCGGGCTGGAGTTTCCAAGGAGAGACTCGCTCAGTTGAGTTTCATCTCTAGTGGAACTCAGGCCTCCTATGCACCTTTCTGCCAAAACCACTCATGTCCAGAGTTCTCAAGAAGATTAAGACCGACTTGGCCCAAGTCATTCTTGTGACTCCAGATTGGGCTTGGAGAGTAAGGTATTTCGAACTCCTGAACATGAGCATCGGTCCTCCGATAATGCTGCCCCTTCGGGAGGGTCTACTGTTCCCCTCAAAAGGCAGCGTTCTGCACCCAAACTTGTGCATGCTCACCTTTATGCATGGAGAATGAGCGGAGGCAGTTGACAGTTTTTGACTTCCCAACAGAAGTCTGTGATGTCATTCTGGCAGCCAGGTGTCCCTCAAACAAATCCGTTTACGCCTGTCGGGACAAATCTGTGGCTTGGTGTGTTTCCATAAACGATGATCTCTTTCTATACCTTTGAAAGCCAGATCTGCCCTCCCTGTTTAAATTACCGGTTGTGACTCATTTTCTAAAATGACTACAACATATGTTCCCTCCTAAACCCTTCATCATGTCTCAATGGGGTTTGAATCTAGTCTTGATCTTCCTGATGTGACTTTGCTCAATTGCCCTCTTTGCCTTTTGACCAATAAAACTACTTTTCTAGTGGCCAATACATCTTTCAGGAGGGTTGGTGAACTGCAGACACTGTGTTCCCTCCTTACATATCTTTTTTCCCAGACAAACTGGTTTTGACATTACATGCCTTCTTCCTGCTGAAAGTAATGACACCTTTTCACGTAGGCCAGATCATCACACTGCCTACGTTCTTTGCTCTGCCTCACCTTTTATAGAGGAGAAGAGACTCTACCACCTGGATCCAAAAAGAGCCTTATCATTCTACATTGATCGTACAGAGAGTTCTGGGTGGATGATCAACTCATCATTGGATTCATCGGGGCGAAGAAAAGAAATGCCATGCTGCAACTGACCATCTCAAGATAAATTAAGGTGCATGGCTTCCCCTGAGGCTTGCGTGCTCATTCCACCAGAGCTAAGGTCGCGAGCTAACACAGTGGTTGCAGAGTCCCTGTCCTGAAAATCTGTCTAGCTGCAACGTGGGCTTCTCTGCACACGTTTACCATGCACTACTGCTTGGACACTCGGGTCCATCATGACTGGGACTTTGCCCGTTCGGTCCTTCAGGACCTTTTTGGTCTAAATCTGTTTGCAGACCCACCTCCGGCAAAGTATTGCTTGGGTATCTAGTAGAAGGTAAGGAATCTGTGGCTAGAAGTCTCTATCAGATAGAAAAAATCCTTACCTTCAGTAATGCATTATCTGGTAGACACTATCTAGACGCAGGTTCCTTACCGACACTCCTGTCTCCTCCGCAAACGGATTTCTCTATGTAGAGTACCCTTGTAGGTCCTTAGGATCTGCACACTGGTCTCAGCATTCTGGCCTGGCTCTGTACTTCTAACATAGAAATGTCAGCAAAAAAGGAACTTATGTCAGTACACAGGGGTTTCTCGATAGTGTATGCCTTGTCGTCCATCCTAGTGGATACTAAATCTGAATGTTATCCACACTGCCCTTAAGAGAAAACCATGATAGCTAGCTTTTGTTACCCCCTGCATGTAAGATGTAAAGACGAGGTTGTTGACATTGACGGAGCTTGCAGTTGTATGGAATTCCTGTAGTTCCTGGGACAGCTGCTAATATATTTAAGAAGGATTGCCAAACTCTACCGCAGTTGCTTAGCTTTTGAGAATTAGCCAGATAGTTGCCCACTCCAAGCCAACTACTAACTTGTCTTTTTCATATATCTTCTCTCAATAATGCAAATTGTAGGTATTTTGTCGCAACTTTCCTGCTGAAATATTTAGTGGTGCTTCTCTAATGCAGTTCTGTAGCTGGAATTGCCTGCTTTCTGGATTCTTCCTTGCAACAGCCCTTTCAGGTTTTTTCTTGGAGATAGCTGACCTTGCTGCCAGTAACGCACCAATTGGATTTCCACATGGAAAAGGCACAGTGAGGAGCCCTTGGCATTAATCTGCTTGTACATCTTGGGAGGAAAACTTATTTTCATACCCTTGATAATGTATACCGGATTGTGACAGCAAAAACATGAATCAAGGTTTTCACCAAATTTAGCATTGTGTTGCATAGGACATAAGGCACCGATTTGAGTTTGGGTAGTAGGTAATAAAGGGTTGGGTTGTATTATAAGGTCCTTCATGCGTTTTTGAATAGCAATGTTTCTGCATTTCTAATTTGTTCAGTATGTCCTGTTTTTAGTCTTGCATAGAGCACCACCTTATAAGTTGTATGATCTTTGTTTTACCTACATCAAAGTTTCATAAAGGAGGCTTGCCAGCTTCTCTTAAAAAAAAAAAACTGGAAAAAAACTGTTCCGACTCCTCTTTTAAAAAGGCTTTGTTACACCCTGTTATCTTGTAAAACTGTTTGTCGCATGTGTAGCTGTAGATACACGTGTGCATACCTGTGCCACGTAGTATTGGGATTGTATATGTGCAACTTGTTTTCTTGTTTTTCTTCGAAATTAAATTTCGAGTGACTAGGTATAGTGACTCCACGTATTACTAGTAATGCGCATGGGCATCAGCTCCATTGTTAGATTTTTTTTTTTTCACACAGTCGGGTTTGAACGTGTTTGTCCTGAGCTCTGTCTATGCCACTTGGTGTACGTCGTCAGTCGCCTTCAAACTTCTCCATACCTGTAGGGAAGAAATAGCCTTGGTCAGCACTCTATCGCGTCACCTTGACCTCGGTCAGGTTCGGCTTCTGTTTTTTTTTCGACGCCCCTTCAAGCTTCCCATCCCTTCGAGATTTCAACCTCAGTCTATGATCCTTCAAAATGTGCTCATTAAAATGGAAAGAAGCCCTTTCCAGTTCTGCCCACAGTGTAGAGTGAAGAACCCCATGACAGTCTTCTATCAGGTTTGCAACCTTTCTGTCCCTGGACCACGATTAGGCCTCCTTCACGGCCTAACTCTCTTTTCGCTCCAAAATGACCCCAAGGTTTCTACACGAACGGGGTTTTGCCCGACATGGCGTTGCATCAAGAGGATGATACCCCCAATCTCTTCGAAAGACTGATGTCATCGAGGCAGAACCGCTAGGACCCTCAGCCGAGCAGGCTGGCCACTTTAGCCTGAGGAAAGCTTGCATTCTGTGTCAGAGACAGAGGAACCCCAGGTTGTCAAAGTGCATTTCAGGAAGACGTGAACTGTGAGTACCGCCACCACTCCACCTCCAACCCAACACTGTCAGGCTGAGCACTGCTCTCGAGGGGATTGGACATGAAGCCAAAGGTCAAGCTTCTGGTCCCCCACTGCCTGAGCCATGGTGAGCACCGACACAAGACTTCGAATCCAACACCGATACTGCCTTTGGTGCCGAAACTGCCGCAGAAGTCCCAGAAACCAGTGCAGACTACACCCTCCAAGCGGAGTGCCCCCTTGGCACAGACACCAAAACCAGTCTCTAAGCTGACCTCTGCTCTGAAAGCACCATCAACACAGAAGACCTCATTGGTTCTGGCCTGCCAGAAACCTTTCTCTGCTCCGAATCGGCCAACGCCTTAGGTTCTGTACCCTGTGACCTCGAGCAGCTGATTCTTCAGCACTTGCAGCAGGAACTATACACCATACAGAAGCGGATCCTTATCCATACACAGACTGTTAGGATCCTCTTGCAGCCTTCTTCTAAAGCCCTCAGGCACCATTCTTCACTAGAGGAAGTTGACTTTTGAAGAGGTTCTCGCCTTGGAGTCTGAACCACCAGCCAAAGCCATGAAGTAACAGGATCAGGGTACTAGCTCTCTTCTGACTATACCCTGTCCTTGTCCTCTTCCTTCACTTGATTACAAGCTTGATCCACCTTATGACACTGCCATCGCAACCGAACTACGAGGAATGATCAACTGCTCCCTCGATACAGCCACATTCCCCCGACGACTGGAAACGCGCCGAAGTCAAACCACTCCTCAAGAAGCCCTCTGCAGACCTGAAGAACTTCAGGTCCATCTCTCTTCTCCCCTTCGCCGCTAAAGTCATTGAGAAAGTCGTCAACACCCAGCTAGCACACTTCATAGAAGCCAACATCCTCGACACCTCTCAATGCGGATTCCGCAGCAACCACAGGACCGAGACCGCCCTCATAGCCGCCACTGACAACATCCGCACCTTCCTCAACCAAGGCCACACTGCAGCACTCATCCTCATCCTCCTAGACTTCTCAGAAGCCTTCAACACCGTCTCCCACCGCACACTAGCCGCCAGACTCCACGACGCCAGCATCCAGGGAACTGGCTTAGATTGGATTCGATCTTTTCTCTCAGGCAGAACAGAAAGAATAAGACTCCCGCCCTTCCTCTCCGAACCTACCGAGATAAGATGTGGAGTACCCCAAGGATCCTCCCTCAGCCCCACACTCTTCTACGTCTACATGACCCCCCCTCGCAACCATCGTCAGAAAATACGGACTCAACATAGTCTCATACGCCGACGACACCCAGCTCATCCTCTACCTCACCAAGGAACCCAACATCACCAGGCACAGTTTCCAAGAAGGGATGAAGGAAGTCCTATCCTGGGTGAGCAGCAGCTGCCTGAAGCTCAACTCGGAGAAAACCGAAGTCCTCACCCTCGGATCCACCCCCTCCGCATGGGACAACACCTGTGGCCCTCGGAAACCCACCCCTACGGACCACGCTCGCAACCTCGGCATCATACTCAACTCTTCACTCACCATGAACCAACAGGTCAACGCTGTGTCCTCCACATGCTTCAACACCCACAGCATACTCCGCAAGACCTTAAAATGAACCCCCCCCAACTCCAGGAAGACAGTCACCCACGCACTCATCACCAGCAGACTGGACTACGGAAATGCGCTCTATGCCGGAATCAACAAAACACTCCTTCGCAAACTCCAGATCGTCCAGAACGCCGCAGCCAGACTCGTCCTTGACATGACTACATCACCCTACACCTCCGCGACCTCCACTGTCTACCCGTCGAAAAAAGAATAACCTTCAAACTGCTCACACATGCCTACAAAGGCCTCCATGACACTGGATCTCAATGAAAGAATCTCCTTCCACGCCCCCAAGAGAAACATCTGTTCTGCCGACCTAGCCCTAGCAACGCTCCCCCGCATCCACGGGGCCAGAGCGGTTGGCAGATCCTTCTCCTACATCGCGGCCAAGACCTGGAACGAACTCCCCCTTCGCATCAGAGGAAGCCTGACACTGCACCTATTCAGAAAGGATCTCAAGACCTGGCTCTTCGGATGACCACGGAGCTGCTCGACCCCCCCCCCTTACTCCCCAGCGCCTTGAGACCCTGAGTAGCACGCTCCAAAAATCCCTGATTGATTGACACTGACTTGGACCTCTATGCTACCAACCACCGCCTTCCAAGTCAACTCTACCTTGTACCATAAGGTCCTTCATCAAGCCACCTTCCACAAAGTCGACTTACATAAGGTCCAAGAGGACGTGAACTTCTTAGTGGAGACCCTCACCTCGAAACGGTGCTCTCTCCGATTCCTTTCTATGCTCAAGGGCATGCTGAAGACTGCTCCTGACACATTCAAAGACCTGGTCAAAGCCAGGGTGATCACTCCTATAGTGAACAAGGAGTAAAGAGCTTTCCCTTCAGATCCTCCTTACATCATAGGTCAGCTCCCCCCAGACTCCCTGGTAGTCCACACAGCCCGCAAGCGTGCCAACACTCAAGGTACCGCCCCCACCTTCCCCCAGTCTAGGAGAGCTGGAAAATTGATGCTTCAGGCAAACCTGTGGCAGCACAATCCGCCACCCACAGACGTATTGCCAGTTAAATCGGTATACTCGCCAGGTACGGCTGAGCCCACTGGGATGACCTCACATGGAGGAGCTCTCCCAACATCTCCCTTAGTTGCAACAGAAAAGAGGTCGTGACCTCGTCATGGTGTGGATAATTATACCCAACACCACTACTGGGTGTCCCCTAGATGCCGCAGACTATGCAGCGCGCGGCACCAACTAGAGTGTACTCATCTGATGCCATGCCTGGTTGCGTGTCGCAGGCATCTGACAGACATTTTAGCCGTAGATTCCTTACCTTTGAATTTCCCAGGCGTCAGACGAGAACCAGAAGATTTTTCTTTGAGCAATACCCTTGTGCGCCAGTAGGTGGAGTCTGTCGACTCCACGGGATGTCGTAGTCTCCGCTGTTGTGACGTCCACGCCACCTATATAGGCGCTACCTCGGCACGCTTACATCAGTTCTTTTCTTTCAGGATGTTACTTTGCACTTCTGGCTTGAATCCAGAAATTCTGAGCCATGCGTGTCTCCTCTCGGTCACCCCTATCATCATCAGTCTGCTGGACGTCTCTGCAGCATCCAAGGCTGATTTCAAGCATGTGTTCGCCATGCTTTTGCCTTCTTCTACCAGGTGAGCTGCCCTTTGTTGGTTCTGATCTGGTAGATACTTTAGGAGCTGCCCCCACTTCATCCCAGTGTTGGTATGCGTGCCTGCTGATGAGGGCGTTGGAGTTTGCGATGCGCCAATGGATTGGCGCATTTCTCTCCACCTTTCTCCCTGTAAGATCCATACTCCTACTCTCCTTGTCTGGAGGTGGTCCGGCATTAGTGGGCACATTGGCCCTCTTCCTAGCCGTTGCTGTAATTATGGAGTCGGCTGGCACTGATCCTTGTATGTATGCAGGGTCCTGTGAAGAATGTTTATACTTCTTCTGCGTTCTTGGGGTCACAGCCTTGCATACTGCTGATTCCCTAAATGCCTCTCTTCCTTGATCCAGCACACTAGGGGGCCTGGGCAGGAATTGGCTCCTGGTTTGTTGAGGCAGGAGAGTCTCCAGGAGGAAACATGCCTTGGGCTTCTCCTCTTCCATTTTTACTCCATAGGTTTGTGCAGCCTTTTGGACGACCATGTTGTAGACCCCAATGTCGTCTGGCGGCGAGGGCCTTGAAAGGTAAGAGTCTACCCCTACTTTCGGCGATTCTGCGTCGAGGTCTTGCCATTCCAGGTCTTGTGCCTCCGAGGGCGTCGAGTCCCGGTAGGATTGCAGATCTTCGTCGCCTTCTCCCTCGAAATAATAGTCTTCGTCCCCCTGTTCCTCGACTGGTTCGGGTGTTTTTTTCGGCGGTTCGGCGTCCTCGTCGTCTATTTCGACCTCGAGCACGGGTCTCGACGGGATGGTGTATTGGCTCATCTTGTGGTCGAAGTCCTTCTTCGCTGCAGGATGCTCGCCATTTCGGCCTCGAGCCTCCTCTTCTTCCTCTCCATCTCGTGTGCCTGTTCGGCGTAGAGGGCTGGAGCGACTCTTTTCAGGGCCGATGTTGACGACGATGTCTGCCCTTCCTTTCTCAGCGCCGAGGTGTCCTTTTCGAGGGCAACCTTCGACACCCTGTGTTTTTTGAGGGCTCTTGCCGGTTGGGAGTCCTTTTCGAAGGATCCGCTCGGCTGACTGTCCTTGGTTGCTGTTGCCTTCGTCGAATGTTTCGGCGGCAATGCTCCCTTCGAGGACTTCGCTTCATTTCTATGAGTGTCGCTCGGGGCTTTAGCTTCACCCTTTCGAGTGTCGCTCGAGTGTTTCGGGGTCGACGACTCCCTTACCTCCTTTGACGTTTTCTTATGGACCTAGACGACCGCGCAGCCCTCCGGTCCTTCGGTGATGTTGTCCTCCTCTCCACTGGAGAGGCCCAGGTCTCGGAGCGATGGAGGTGGTCCCTGCCCCTGCATGTTGTGGTTCGCCCTTCTCTGCCTCTCCCTTACTCTGAGGGTCTTGGGTGTAAACGCCGAGCACGCGTTGCAGTCTTCGCTGCTGGGGTCGAGCGGCAAGCAGAGGTTGCAGACTGGATGCTGGTCCTTCTGGGTGTACTTGTGGTGGCAGTTGGTGCAAAACTTGAACGGTGTTTTGTCCATACCCGCGCTCAGGGAGCCCCCTGCGAGCGCATTCTTCGTAGAACGTCGAGATCTCGGTCGTAAATTTTCTCCCTCGTCGTCCCGGTTACCTGACCTGTAGTCCGGTGTAGTTGAAAACTGATTTTCATCGATTTTCCTTGATTCTTCTTCCAAAACTTCTGGAACTCTTCGGCAACGATCCAGACCCAACGGCGGAAAAAAGAATCTGAAGATGGCGACCAAAGGTGGGAGCTTCCGCAGGAAGCGCGCCGACGTCACGAAGGACACCAAATGGTAGGACGTCGCCGCCCACCTGGGCCACGAAAAAAAAAAGAAGAAAGAGAGAAAATACTACGATTCCGGACCCAACCACAAGATGGCGGAATAATGCACAGCATAGTGAATCCAGAAAGATTCACGCTGCAAAACCATCGATTATACAAATAAAATGTAAACTCTGGTTTGGCATGTTATTTCATAAAGGGGGACTTCTAAAAGCCCATATTACGGGACTTCTAAAATCCCATATTATGAACAAAGCAAAACAAAAACTGAAGAACAGCTCTAAAACAGAATTGGGATATGAAGAATGAAAGAGCATACTTTTTATTACATAAACTTTCCAAATGTGGCTTGTTTTCTGATGAGTGCAACATTGTATGCAACCATTTTCCTCTGAAATTTAGAAGGATTATGCTATTAAAATGGAGTCCCAGTGCTTCTATGCAGGACAAAACCATTCCTAGTAAAAAAAACATTTCAGTAGGATTTGGTTGATGTTTATACTGTTTGAGAAGCTTTTCTATTTTGTGTAGCGTTAAGATTTCTTTTATAGCAATGCCTATTAAAATGACAAAATAGTGAGATGGTACTGCATAATGTAGCATAATCTGGCAAGTCTTGTTGCATAATTTAGTGAACCAGCCACATAAAAATGGAAGACCATTATCACCTAGTTCCAGTAGCTCGGATTATAAATGACTGGTGTGTACAAATTTACTGTAATTCTTTAGGAATCTTAAGGTACATTACCAGGTTAGGGCTAGAGCGGGGCATGGTCTTCCTTGCTCTGTGGACCCTCAGTTCAGAGGCGGGAGCAGCAGCATCACTTGGCGTTTTGTCCTCTATTTCGCTGTTCTCTTCCCTCAATGTGGCAGACAATAAATTTGGCGTTGGTATGTTTAATTTTACTGGAATTTTTGTTTTGCTAGGTCCACCAGGCAGAGATTTTGCAGCATGCCCAGAGAGGGACAGGGCTGTGGGGCATGTAGTCCTGGGAGATTGCTCTGGGGCAGTCTTTTTATTAAAAAAATACCCATTGCTCCCTACAAGAGAAGTCTGTGTGGGATCGTTAACTTTCAAGTAGATCTCGTTCCCAGAGTCGCCTGCTGTCTCGGAGATGCCGTTTTCCGCGATCCAGCTGACCTTGTTACTGTGCTCTAGCGGGATGGCTGTTGTACTGTCCTGAGAGTTTTTTGTAGGGATTGTACGGCTGCTGGAATCAGTTCTTTTGCACAATCCATTTGTTTCACCATCTGCAGCCATTGCTGGGTCCCCTTGGTACTTCTCTGTTGAACTCTCGTCTGCAGCCATTGCATCACTCACTGAAGAAGAAAAAAATTAAGTGGTTACTAATCACAAAATAATACAGTGATGCCTACAATTTCTATATATATTGACAATTAAGTCACAAACTTTTATACCCACTTAACTGTACCTGCTAAAGGACAGCCATCTGAATTAATTCACATCTTCCTTTTGCAAGGCATCCAATCTTCTTGCCCTTGTATTCTGCGTAAACTGGTCTTAAGTGGCAAAGAGGCATTTTCTCCTCAGAGGCCAGAGGTTTATTGTAAAAGTACATTTACAAAACTAGTTCAAAAACCCTGAGTAGATTTTGCCTTTCTTAAGCCCTGAAATCCTATGGAGTGTGCCCACACACCCGGCAAACATCCTTCAGTAACAATTAATCATCTGAATTGCCCAGCATTGTCTACCCAGCAATCGTCATTAATAAAAAAGTAAAGAACATTGCTCCAAGACCAACCTGACTTAATTTTCAGCAAGCAGAAAAGAAATGGTGGGTGCCCGTGGCAACAGTTTGCCAACGTTTTTAACTTTTATGAGTTTCACATGCTTGAATTATTGCCAGTTGTCAGGCTAAGCATCCTTGGTAGGCACTGCTCACATAGCAGTGTAGCTATACACTCAATTAACACTCAATTAACACTGAAAAAGGTATTTACTGCTTTCAGTCCATCCACCCCTCTAAGGTGGCTCAGATGAGCCAAAGAGGAGGAGACACACAGAGATCAACTCCTCTCAGAGGCCCAATTGGTAAGAGTTTCAAAGTTAGTCAATAGTAATTAATGTCACAGCCTCAGGAAAGGAGAAAAGGCGAGCCACATGTGAATATCAGAAAGATACCAATGCTCTAGAACTGTAAATGCATGTAACTTCATTTTCCAGCACAGTGTCTTCCACAAATTCACATTTTATTAAGGCAAACCAAAACAGTACCAGTATGTGAACAGGTTTCAAAGTAGTCCCTCTGTGAAATCTGGGGAGAAGGGGTATAGAATGGTGATCATCTTGTATAAACTATTGCCTTAAGTCAGGCTTACTCCTAGGGTATTTGTGCTAAGTACTTTTCTTTATTAATCACAATTTCTCAAGGAAACATTGGTACACACTATTACAGGTGGTGAATAATAAATTGACAAATTTCTCCATTCGAAAGGTTGTTTCTGTTCTTTTTATTTCCTTTCCATGCTTGTTTCTTTGTGAAGCAAGCAGCAAGACTGGAAACACGTGTTTCGCCCCGTCTTGGCACACAGGCCCAGACTTTTTCAATGTTACAATGTGCAAAAAACACAAAGCCTGTAGGAAACGGAAACTTCATAGGATATTGAAATGTTTTGGTGACACTCTGGTGTTACACTACAAACGTGAGCAAAAGACCTCCTTCCAATGTCATGTTTTTTGTAGACCTACTTGTGAAGACAAGCAAAAAAAAGACTACTACAGCAATTGTAAACACACTATTTAGACTCCGATCCAAAAGATTTCCATATCTTATCTAAAATCATAGGTGGTGGTCAAGAAGAATAACCTAATCATGTACAATCGTGTTCATGAAAGTGACTGGTGTGAAAGTTTGGGTCTCAGACTGGTATCAGTTTAAAATACTCACACGGGCACTAGAAGGAAGGTCTGTTAAACCAACTCTGAAAGGAGGGGCCATTTGGAGTACATAGAGCCACATTTTTAACTACAAGTACTTTGATATCAGCAGAGCCTGGTTAATGGCCTCGCATTGATTTCCACACCTGTGGTACATGAGGGAAGTCTACACCTCAAAATCGATGCTTGTAACTCAAATATTGCTGTCACACTGTGGGCAAATAGGAGCTAGTTTTAAATCACTGTTTACCCAGCACTGCACTCCCTCTACCACACACGACGCTCACATTGGGTTTTATGACCACCCCTCATACCAAAAAACATCCCTGAGTTCCTCCCTCGCAGAGAGGGGGTTGTAGCCCACGTCACGACTAGGCTCGTGACACGAGGCGGCATCCCGATGATGAAGCATAACACCTCTGGTGTGTGAGGGAAACCGTCCTGAAAAGGGATTTCCCCCCCTCCACTCTAGCATAGTCGGCACACACTCGCTGTGTGCGATTCCGGACCTGAGGATTTTCTGTGTGTTTCATAATCCCTGTTATGCCCATCACAATTTGGGTTGTGAGATTTGTGGGATGAAATATGTTTGTTGCCACATAGCGAGAGAAAGTAAGCCAAATCAACCAAAATGAGATCTCGACCTAACTCCAGTGGTGGAACATAAAGAGCCCTTTAGTATTGTGTTCTAATCTGAATAAGCGCTGGGGGTGGCCATCTTGGAAGTAGTTGGCACTCGAATGTTCATAACCCTTCTCATAATAACACCTTATCATAGCCTGTAATTTTTTTTCAAATTCATTAGTCCTTGTAAAGGCTTGATGGTGCAGTATCACAGCAATATTAACATGTTTATATTGTACATTCACATTCTTGTAATTGCTAGAAAGTGTACAATAGAATTTAGCAAGGGATTAATGGAACCATACCCTGCGTCACATTGTGTGGCCTCTGAACTCTGCTAAACACAAGGAGATGAGGGACGGAGCGCTGAAACTTTTCAGACAATCACCCCCAGTCACTATTAGATCTGGGTTGAATCCATTCTCGTTCTTTAGCTCACTTCGCCACCCCAGGTCATACCCAGCCATATGCAAATCATGGAACAGTCCAGCCCAAACCGCCAAGCCAGGTCTTCCCTGGACCAGAAACCAGCATACTGGGACCGGTTTCGGGGTAACACCCCCATCAGCCACGCTAGCTTGAATCCAGTGGCAAAGTGAGCAAGGGACCCATGTCTGGGCATACCCTGTACACTTAGGGCAAACAAAGCAAACACAAGGAGATGATGGAGGGAGCGCTGAAACTTTTCAGACACTCACCCCCCGTCACTATTACATCTGGGCTGAATCAATCATCAAGTTAATAAGTTAATGAGGGGTAATACCCCGAAACCGATCCCAGGATATTTGTTTCCAGTCTAGGGAGGGCCTTGCATTCGCAGTTCAGGCTGGACTCTTCCCGGAACAGGGTCAAGACTGATTTGCATATGGTTGGGGTGAGTGGTTGAAAAGTTTCAGCACTATGTCCATCATCTTGTTGTGTTTGCTATGTTCGCTCTAAGTGGCCAAGGGTATGTCCAGACATGGTCCCTTGCTCGCTGTGCCACTGGATTCAAGCTAGCCTAGCTGATATGGGGTAATACCCCGAAACCGGTCCCAGGATGCTTGTTTCCAGTCCAGGGAGGACCTGGTCTGGCAGTTCAGGCTGGACTGTTCCCATGAGGAACAGGGTCAAGACTGATTTGCATATAGCTGGGTCCAAACTGGGGTGGCATAGTGAGCAAAAGAACAATGGATTAAATCCAGATCTGTGACTGGGGGTGAGTGGTTTAAAAGTGTCAGCACACCGTCCATCATGTTTGCAATGAGGTGGTGATTGCCATGACCGAGCTCTGACATCAGGAGACGGCTGCCTATTCACCAAAGCGCATGCTATCGTTATGCAGGATACAAATCCAGTTAACTAAACCTGCTTCGTTATGGCACTGCCCTTGTATTCCGAACTAAAGGTGTTCGAACGAATATGCCACTAAATCACTCTCACAACTTACTCAAATCGTTCTACTTTTGATACTTACGTTACACAGTCAGCTCTAGGAAAAGTTTCCAATGACATCACCTCTGCATATTACCTATTCTGGCCTCGAACTGCTGGAACCTCTGCAGCAGAGGTCTTCAAACTGTGGGGCGCGCCTCCCTGGGGGAGGGGAGGGAGGGGGGGCGTGGATGACTTCCCAGGGGGGCGCAAATGCTTCTGCAAGTACATGTAAATGAAGATGGCCTGGAAGTGCGGCCATGTTTATTTGCTGCATTTCCAGGCTGTCTTTATTTACTCTGAAGCCCTTGAAGTGAGATCAGAGTGCCATGAGGCCGGAGTTCAGTGAGTAAGCTGCTGTGGGCTGGGCAGTGTCTGGAGTCTTATCTTCAGCACGCCCGAGTTTTTCACAGGTCGTTATAGACCATGTGCATATTTACATAACTTTGTAAACTGGTTACCAAGGCTTAGTATTTTTTCGGGTTCCAGTACCCCCTGGGCCCCCACTCTGCCTATTCCTTACTGTTTGTATTTTACATTTACTAGTGTGAGAATGCATTTCATGAAAAGGAATATAAAGTGAGGTTGCCAAAAGAAATGCCAGCCATGTGTTGTTTAAAGAACCTGCAAAGACCTGTCGACACTAAATAGGGTAATAAATAAAAAAGTATGTATTCATTTGTAATGTGACTTTTCTGTCTTTGTTCCCTTTAATTATCAGTCATGAATCACTCAGGCCGCCCTAGAACACAATTAAAAGTGCTTTCTATTTATATTTGCTACTCGAAGTACGCACAGATAAGTGCTGAAAATACGGCTTTAGGTGACTGTTTATTTTTGTACCGTCTGCGACATCAAAATAATGAGCTGGCAACCCTAATCATAAAACTGGAAGTTTGTTGCAGGATCAGCACATTATTTATTTCCTCCACCCTCGATCCCCGATTAATGCCATAATAGCAATAATTTAACTTATATCTGAAACCCTACGCCACGGTCAATAACATGCTGATTTACTTCAAGTGTCTGGGAATGCACCCTGCATTCAAACAACTCACTCCTCATTCTCACCCTTCACTTTCACGCTCACCCTGCACACACAGCGATCACTCTGCACTCTCAATGCACTTGTGCTGTTCACCCTGTACCTCACCCTGCAGTCACACGAGCACACTACTCACCCTGCACTCATGCGACACTTCACTCACCTGTCCCCCTCACTGCTCAATCTGCAATCTCACTCACACAAGCCCATGCATTGATTCGTCCCACTCTGCACTTACATCCGCACCCAAAATCATATCATATGGTCACCTCACTCACCCTGCAGTCACTCCTCTTACCCTACTCTCACACTGTCGCATCGCTCACCGTGCACTCAAATGGGCACTCCTGCCACTCACACAGCGCAGAGGGTTAATGTGCCTGCTACAAAGAACGTGTACCATTCACATCACAGAACGGAGTGCGAGTAAACTATGAGTAGCGCTGTAAAAAAAGGAAATGTTTGTCTGAAAGGTGCTATAGAGAGATGCGGTGCATTGTTGGTGAGTGGGAGTGAGGGAATTCATGGAGAAGAAGGAAATGGGGGAGGGGTGCCAAAAAAGACTGTTGCACCGTGTGCAAACAGTGCTAGGGCCAGCCCTGGCTGGGAGTGTTAGCCCCCCTGAAGTTCGGGTCTACTTGCGCCCCTGGTGTGCTGGCAGGGTCAAAGAGGTCGCTAAAAAAAAGAGCCTAAGTGTTTTGTGTTTTCACAGTCATGCAAGTGTGTATAAAATAATGCACTAACCGCTTAATTGGATAATAAATGCAGTGTGTGTGTGTGTGTGTGTGTGTGTGTGTGTGTGTGTGTGTGTGTGTGTGTGTGTGTGTGTGTGTGTGTGTGTGTGTGTGTGTGTGTGTGTGTGTGTGTGTGTGTGTGTGTGTGTGTGTGTGTGTGTGTGTGTGTGTGTGTTAAAGCTGAGCAACACATAATTGAACCCTAGTTGGTGCTTAGTCAGGGCCACTGGAATTATGAAATTGGGCGGTTTTGGCATTTTGCGCATAGTTCTGGATTTCCCGCATTTGCCACATAATCCATCATCTGCTGCATAATTTGCAGATTTAAAAAAACTTGTTTCTAGCTCAAACGGTTCAAAAGTTACTAAAAATGCAGCAGTGGAAGGCCCTTTCTAAAGGTTGACTGGTCACCTTTCTGTTGTTCATTGCTGAATGTGGGTGTTTAATGTGGTACTTATGAGGGGCAATAAAAGCCAGGACAGTGTTAACAAGTGTAAAAATTGTTAAATAATACAGTAATGCCATCACAAAATATGCAGCATTATGCAGCATAATTTGCCTTTGCTTGCTGCAGAATTTAGTCAACCCTGCTGCATAATTTGGCCTTCTCCTGCTGCATAATTCCAGTAGCCCTTTTTATAGTGCTCTGAGGTCCCAGCCTGTGGCAGAAAGCACTGTGAATATGTAAGTCAAGTACATACTCCAAGCTAGGCTGCTGCAAAATGATGCAGTGATTGAGATAAAACAAGTTCTTACAAAATATACTTTTTAGTAATTAGTAATCAAACTGTATCCAATGCAGTCATTTTTGTAAGTGTCTCCACTATTCCAGTTCTCAGCTGATAACACCCTTACATTACATCTCAAAAAGAATAAATCTTTGCCACCATGAAGCTTTAAGCAGAGCCACTAGAATTCTTCAGTCGAAGAGTACCAAATTATGCGTCAGGTTTGACTAAATTATGCAGCAAGAAAAGGTCAATTATGCGGCACATTTTGTGGTTAGCATTACTTCATTATTTTGTCATTTTAACTCAAGGTAACGCTGTCAGGGGAAATATTTCACCTCAATAGTGCCAGTTTAACACCCAAATACAGCAGTAAGCAACTACAAAATTACCAGTCAATCTTTGCAAAGGGCCTTCCACTGCTCCGGAACACTGTCATGCTTTAAGTAACTTTTGTTCCGTTTGAGCTAGAATAAAGTTTTTTTTGTTGAAATCTGCAGATTATGTAGCAAATGCAGTAAACTGATAATGATGTGGAAAACGCTGCTGCGGAAACTCAATTCCAGTGGCCCTGGCTTTAGGTGACTCAATCAATTAATGGCTGGTAAGAAGGCTGGTTTCTCTTTTTAACTTTCTGCACTACCACCACACCCTTCGCTTTCAGGCAGTGGCACCTCAAAGTCAGTATTAACCATTCAGGGGCAGTTGTTTTGTGAAAGCTGAGTCCATGGGGTGGCAGGTATAAGCTACATATCACAAAATGAAAGAGACAAGGGACTGAGCCTCCTCTGACTCCCTCTCTACAATACTAATCTCACCCAACAGAGAAGGACTAAGAAAGGTAAAATGAGTTCCCCGACATTGGAGAGCAAAGAGGTGCTGTGCTACATACAACCGCCAACGTGCGTCTCATATATCGCACCTCAACAGAGACAACAAATCTAAAAGAGGAAAGACAACAAATGTCTTAATACTGCCCTCACACACTTTGCAGTGTCATGCTTCATCATAGGGCCGCATCATACATCCAGGTGCAGACCAACACCCTGGATGGAGCGCAAGATTTTTTTGAAGAAGAATAGTGGTGAGGGTAGAATATGAAAGGAACAGACAAACCACATAAGGGGACACACAACTTAAAGGAAAGACTATTCCCTTCTCAAAAGGGACCAAATAACACAGATACAAATACCATTAAAACTACCTAGAGGACAACCCACGACTTTTATTCCTGTTGACCCCTGGTAGGATTAAAACATAAGCTCTGGGATATCCAGGGAGGTAAAAGCCCCTATACCCCTACTGCAAGTACCAACATGTTTCTGCCAATATTTCCCGCGCTCAACGGAGTCGCTCTGGCTTTCGTCAGGGTGTTGGTCCCTATTTTCTTGGTCTTCACCCTATTCAGGTGTTTACCTTCTTGTCGGACACATTGATCCAAATCTCTAGGGATTACCGAGAGGGATTCAATTTCTGTAAAAAGAAAGGAAGGAAGAGCAAAACCCAAATTTGTAATGCTACCCAACCTCTCCATGTTCCTTTTCAAAGATTTAAAGATTAATTTCCTCAAACTATATGCTAGGAAGTCACATGCATTGTCTCTATAGAATCAGCCATTGTCACATAAGTGTAAATATCTTCTTAGAGTAAACCACACCCTATGTGGAGACCACAGGCACCTTCACCAACAGTGTATATAAAAACAGTGCTTGACTAGGCTATTCATCAATTTTTTATATAAAAAAATTTCACTACTCAAGTGAAATTCTGTTTCATCGTGGAAGATGTTAAAATCCCACACCCGACACATCCATATGTGAAAATCACTAGAACCCTAAAACAAAGAATCTACAGCTCTTATTCTACTCACACGAGTTCATTAGTAATTCTCTGAACCCGGGACCTTGGTGGGAACGTGCTCTTGTCGTCACACTCTGATGTAAAAGTAATGGTAGAAACAGCAGAAAAAAACACAATGTGAATTCAGTGTTTCTTGTCCTTCTCTTTTATCTACCTACAATATACCCCGCACAGATAATCTATTGTGCTGATATCATCGTCTATTGATACTCGGGACTGTCTTTAAACCCATTTCGGATATCGACAACAAGACTATTTGACACTCGCACTACTTACTTAAGTCTTAATGTAAAAAGTCAGTGTAATCGCGCTCGTGCCCGTAAACTAGGAAGCTGACTGTCTCCTGTAGCTGATATCACTACACCAAACACTTCCCCTCACTTACTACTCCAAAGAGACACCATCAGTCTTTTCCTCACGCCGGTCCTCTGCCGAATGTACGACATTGCAACCTGCCTGTTTTTATGGAATCTTTCCACAGTTCTGAGTGTAACGCACACCTCTTCCTGATCACGTGTGCCCGACTAACGTCCGGGGATCACATTCATAAACATAGAGAGAGTCCTCCCTTAGTTCCTACCGATAACATTTATCGGCCATCTTAGAAGGTGCATTGATGTATTCGGTTGATGTCATTAATTCTGCATACAGCATACAATAAATCATCATTATTATGCCAGACTTTTAAAAGTTTCTTTTACAACACCAACAATCAATTTAAGCATCACACCGGAGCATAGACTCTGGGCACATTGCGCGCAATTAATGGGCTCCCCATCCATGTTCAAAATAAGGTAAAAATGTCCCATCTATAAAGATCGACCCTGAAGTTTCAGATTACTCACTCCTAACGTATAATTCTATGTAGTTGGAACCAAGGTATGTCATCGTTAAGTCCCTTTCCACTGCTCTTAAGTCTATCCACCCAACGCTGTTCCCTAATCAAAAGGAAATTCGAAATGTTACTCGTGTTGGGTGGAATAAAGGGTTTGTCCAGAACTGTCCACCTCAAATCTTGCTCTGTGTGTCTAAACTCATTAAAGTGTGCAGTCAGCTTCGTATTCATTTTCCCACACCTTATCGTGCTCATATGCTCCAAAATGCGGGTTTTTACTCGACGGGTTGTCATACCCACATACTGCATATTACATGGACATTCTATCAAGTAAATAACGTTTTCTGAATTGCATGTTGTATGTTTTCTTAGTTCCCACGGACGATTAAGCCCAATGTCTACACTTTTCCCATTCATAGACAGAGGACAAGCTCTGCAATAGCCACACGAGTAGTGTCCTATTACTGGTGGTAGGAACTGGTTTGAATTTTGTTCATTAGGGCAGTTTTTATGTATCCTAGGACGAGTGTTTACAACCATATCCTTGATGCTTGCACTTTTCTTGAAAGAGAAAAGTGGGATAGGTTGATTCAAGCCATTAGAGTTGAGAATCCTCCAATTCTTTTGAATTATTTTCTTCAAATGATTCGATATTGTATTAAATGTCGTCACACAAATACTTCTCTCAACGGTAATTCTTTCATTTGTTTCAAGTAAGGCCTCTCTGTCACAGTTCCGTGCTCGTTTTTGGGCTCTCTTAATGACATGTTCAGGGTAGTCTCTATGTCTGAGCTTCTCGCTCAGATTCTCTGCTTCCCTTTTGTAATCCGTGACAAGAGAGCAGTTCCTGCGCAATCGCAAGAACTGCCCATAGGGTAGGTTCTCCCTAAGAGAACGGGGATGGAAGCTGTAAAAAGATAACAAATTATTTCTATCAGTCGGTTTATGATAGACACTACTTATTAGAGCCCCATTCTCTGCCCTTATATTCAAGTCCAGAAAGGGCAGTGAGTCATTCGTTGTCACACCTGTAAAATATAAAAAAGAATTTCTTTGATTAAGCCACGTCAGGAAAGTCTGGGCAGAACTTCTGCTACCTCTCCAGATGATAAAAACATCATCTATATACCTACGCCAGACCCTGATATGACTCAAAAAAGGATTGGCCGGTGACAGAATCGTGTCTCCTTCGAACTGTGAGACATAGAGACAGGCTAAACTAGGGGCACAAGAACTCCCCATAGATGTACCATGAGTTTGTAAATAAAATCTATCTTCAAATTTGAAGAAATTTTTGGTAAGTGCTAACTCCAAGAGGCAAAGAATAAATGCCCGAGGTGTCTGGAAATCCCAATCCTCTGCAAAAGGATATTTTCAATGACCCTCAGGGTTTCATGTTGGGGAATGTTCGTATATAATGACTCTATGTCCAGTCCAATCATAAGGTCACTATTTTGATCAAATTCCAGGTCCTTGATAAGGTTAAGTACTTCACGTGTGTCCTTAAGATAGGATGGCATCTTCTGAACGATGGGACGTAAGTAGCTATCACAAAATTTCGATAATGGTTCCAAGATGGAATTGGTTCCAGAAACAATTGGCCGTCCCGGAGGAGGACGGGTAGGCTTATGCACTTTGGGCAAAGTATAAAAATATGGCACAGTCGGATGTTCGTTGCATAAAAACACCGCCTCCTTTTGACTGATCCAGTCGTTGGTAATCGCTTCTTCTACCAGTGACCCAATCTGGATTCTAAGTTCTTCTGTTGGATCTCTATTCAGAACAAGATAATTTCTTCTGTCACTCAACAAACGCAAACATTCTGCATTGTAGAGGTTGAGATCTTGGATCACAATCGCACCGCCTTTATCTGCGGGTTTTATAATTATCGACGGATCGTCCCTCAGTTCATTCAAGGCTTGGGTTTCACTGTTCGAAAGGTTAAAAAATGGCTGGTCATTTTTTGTCACTGACATTAATTCCACCTCTCTCAGTACAGCCTGCTCAAAAACTCCCACTTCTGGTGGTAGCTGTCCCAGCGATGGAACAAACGCAGACTTATTTCTTAATCCAGTATCATCCTCTCTCTCAGTGGGTTCCTTTCCCTCAAAAATACCTTCAAACGGACACTACGGAAAAAACCAGCTAGTTCACATTTCATTTTGAAAGTATCTGGTTGGTTCGTTGGTACAAAGCCAAGACCTTTTGACAACACCCTCTCCTGTATTGGTGTCAATGTCCTGCTACTTAAATTCATTACTAAGTGTGTTCCCTGCTGGTGCTCGGTTCCCCTTCCCGAGCCATGCTGCGGGTTATTCTCTGATTCATGTCTTCCCATTGCACTTTCTGTGTTTTCTGAGTTCTCTGCCTCCCTCTGCCCCTCCCCCTGCCTCTCTCTAAAAAAGGCGGATATTCTTTAGGGAAGAACTGAGGTGGGCCCATGGGAGGATACATAGTAGGCCAACCAAAACCCATCTGAGGACCTGGCTGGTATGGGCGCATATAAGCCCTCGACCAGCCTCTACCCCTATACCTGGGTCTATAGTCCCCATCACTACTCTCACTCCCTGAGCTAGAAGTGTCAGTGTTCTGTCGTGCTGGTTTTCGCTGTGCATTTTGATTCTCCTTTGTCTTGACATACTCATCATTGACATACGGGTATACTTTTTCCCTGGAAAACTTTTTAAGATCTTTTTGTAATTTATTCACTTTAGAGTTCACCAGGTACTCCTTGTACTCCTTATACTCCTTCACAGTTTTATTGGTCTCATCCAATTTCTTTTTAAATACTGAGATCTGAATCTGGGTTCTTAAATTATCCTCACTAGTTTGAATTTGAATCAATAAATCATCTGAGATTTTTTTAGCCGTGTCAATAATTAAAATGAGCCAATCCCTCGAGCATCTCCAGGCGATCAACGACCAATTTTTCCGAAAGGAAGCATCTTCTAAAAAAATGAGAGGTTCATTGACCACCAATAGACCCCCTGGCGCGGAGTTTGCTCTAAGATATTCAGTGAGAATGGCTCCATGTAAAATTGTTTTCACTTGTGTCCTTTTTAACTCAGTCAAGGAATCCCATCCCTCCACCTGTGTAAGTGCCTGCGTGAGTGTGGTGTCCCCCAAAAGAGAAGGACCTGCTAAAATCCTGGCTGCCGCCTCTTCCCCATAGGCAAGGCCTTGTTCCTCCATCTCTGGTTCAAAATTAAAACCACACTATATTCTTATTTATTTTCTTCTGGAGGTAGTAGGGTAATTCCCACTAATGTCTCTACGGCTCAGCGGCCGTGCTCAAGCTACATATCACAAAATGAAAGAGACAAGGGACTGAGCCTCCTCTGACTCCCTCTCTACAATACTAATCTCACCCAACAGAGAAGGACTAAGAAAGGTAAAATGAGTTCCCCGACATTGGAGAGCAAAGAGGTGCTGTGCTACATACAACCGCCAACGTGCGTCTCATATATCGCACCTCAACAGAGACAACAAATCTAAAGAGGAAAGACAACAAATGTCTTAATACTGCCCTCACACACTTTGCAGTGTCATGCTTCATCATAGGGCCGCATCATACATCCAGGTGCAGACCAACACCCTGGATGGAGCGCAAGATTTTTTGAAGAAGAATAGTGGTGAGGGTAGAATATGAAAGGAACAGACAAACCACATGAGGGGACACACAACTTAAAGGAAAGACTATTCCCTTCTCAAAAGGGACCAAATAACACAGATACAAATACCATTAAAACTACCTAGAGGACAACCACGACTTTTATTCCTGTTGACCCCTGGTAGGATTAAAACATAAGCTCTGGGATATCCAGGAGGTAAAAGCCCTATACCCCTACTGCAAGTACCAACATGTTTCTGCCAATATTTCCCGCGCCAACGAGTCGCTCTGGCTTTCGTCAGGGTGTTGGTCCCTATTTTCTTGGTCTTCACCCCTATTCAGGTGTTCCGACAAGAAGGTAAACACCTGAATAGGGGTGAAGACCAAGAAAATAGGGACCAACACCCTGACGAAAGCCAGAGCGATCCCGTTGGCGCAGGCATATGGCAGAAACATGCTGGTACTTGCAGTAGAGGTATAGGGCTTACCTCCTGGATATCCCAGAGCTTATGTTTTAATCCTACCAGGAGTCAACAGGAATAAAAGTAGTGGTATCTCTAGGTAGTTTTAATGGTATTTGTATCTGTGTTATTGGTCCCTTTGAGAAGGAATAGTCTTTCCTAGTTGTGTGTCCCTTATGTGGTTTGTCTGTTCCTTTCATATTCTACCCTCACCACTATTCTTCTTCAAAAATCTTGCGCTCCATCCAAGGTGTTGGTCTGCACCTGGATGATGCGATGCCCTATGATGAAGCATGACACTGCAAAGTGTGTGAGGCAGTATTAAGACATTTGTTGTCTTTCCTCTTTTAGATTTGTTGTCTCTGTTGAGGTGCGATATGAGACGCACGTTGGCGGTTGTATGTAGCACAGCACCTCTTTGCTCTCCAATGTCGGGGAACTCATTTTACCTTTCTTAGTCCTTCTCTGTTGGGTGAGATTAGTAGTGGCAGGTATAAGGCCAGCAGGGTTGCATTCCGATGCAGAGCCCAAATCCTCTCGATCCCTGTGGCCTCACAGTAATGGTCTAGGAGACAGAGGAAAGGAGCGAGATTCATAGATACTGTCAAAGAGAAGGCCCAGAATAGGGAGTACTGTAAGGGGACTCGTTTTTTTATGTTTGCAAATGCCAGAGACAGCTTCTTTAGAGAGATACCCCAAAGAAGGGGACAATATATGTGTTTTTGGGTTTTTTAACGGGACATTCATTAGCGAAGCTGGTAATGCTGCCAAGTGTGTAAGTGGCCACTGCTGGTTATCATTAAGGAAGCAGGTGCATGGGGCCCAGGGATTTGAGTGTCCCCTACATCTCAGTTATGACTGTCTACCTTTAAAAATGGGGCATCGGAGCTTATTTTCCTTTCAAGCATTAGGACCGAGGTGATGATCAGTCATGGTGGGGAAGAGGTAAAAGATGCAGAGGTGATAGCCTGCTACTCAGGACTGCAGTTATTAGTGCAGCAGGTGTAGTTTCATTGGGGTCAAAGTGTGAGGGGCTCACAACACCCCAATTATGGGGAGCAGTTTGTTTGGGATAATATCTATTTTTGTTTGATGCATTTGCTGTTTTATAAGTCTCATATTTAGTGTGGTTCATAAGCTATAGAAAAAGTATTCCTGAAATCATCTCATAAGCCCCGCACCCTGCATGCAGCCATGTCCCTCCCGCTCCCCCAATCCTTGCAATAAAGTTTTGGAGAGGGGCTAGACCGCAAAACATTTTGCTTAGGGGGGGGCTCACAGTAAACAAGTTTGAAGACCTCTGCTCTACAGCTTTAGACACTGCCAACCATAATACCATGCTAAAAATGTAATCTTCCTTAGAACGGTAGGAATGCTTTTTTTCTTTGCTTGTTTGTTAAAAGTAGGAAGGACTTTTTTGGGATGACACTGCTCTCACGGAGACCTCTTCAAAGTGTACACGCAGCTCAAAAGGGTTGAAACAGGGGTGTGGAACTCCCATAAGCCAACGTCCAGGAAATTGTTTGGGGTCAGGTTTTCATATTTATTTTGTAGATGGACAAGTAGGCCCTGCTCAGACACATACAGCACAAACTCTTTGGCTGGCAGTTTGCAGTTCCATAACGTCGTTGTAGGAAAGAGGACTGGGTTACTCACAGGAGTTCCAATATAGAAATGTGTACACATCTGCCAAACTGAGCAATTGTGATGCCACTTACAATGTTCTCTGATGATATCCAAACACATGCTGAAATTGAAGCATGACAGCAAGAATGGGAATGGTTTACTTTCAAAACAAAATGCACACAAGATCCTTCAACTTGAAAGAAACGTTTTGCTAAAGCTACTGGGGAACTTTAAATACCACTTATGTGAGGTATCGCTTAAAAAACATTTGATGCATGCCATTTAAAGATAAATAAAGATTACTTGAGAATCAGTATAAAACCATTATTGGCAACATTATGGGCAAGATGAAAATAAATTAGGAGTCCCATTCGTGAAGTCCCGAAAGTGCACCTGCAGCCCGACATTGCACTGGTGCAGATTTAGGACTTTCAGGAATTTACAAAAGTTTACATAAGTAGGCCTCGAAACCATGCCCCTAGCAGACGTTTGTTAACTCCATTTGCGAATGTACAAATACACACTTGTATTCATTTAATTTTTACCCCGCATGGACACACTCCTTTTACCTATAACCACCCCCAACTTTTTTTGTCACACCCTGGAAGAAGTTTCACTCCTGCCACTGTCAGGAGTAATTTTCAACCTTTTCCAGTGTGGGAAGTGATTGGGACATACATGTTTAAAGGTATGTGCCTAAACTAACAGGTCAACCTAGCACTGGTTAACGATTTCCAGCTGCTTGCAGACCCTGCGTGCAAATTTGCATAAAAGGGCAAACTCAGAGTCTTGCTAGCATCCAAACCTTGATATAACGTGAACTTGGGCATAATCCGAGAGGTTATTAGCGGAGTGCTACTATTTTTACCTCATTGCATTACATCAAAAGGGACAAGTAGATTGTTTTTACTGACCAATAAGATTTCAGAAGAATCCAGTCACCTGGACAAGTAGATAATTAATAAAATTCTATATACTCAAGAATGCAACCATGATCTTAATATGCTAAATCTCTCTGGCTTGGCAAGAATGACCAAAACAGACCTTGCCCACTGGGATTTATTACTGCAGGGATCAGCACAGTCGGGGAGATCACTGGGTGTCCCATTAAGTTTAAATGTGTACAGACATTGTCACATCTATCCTGTACGGGAGTACTATCAAGTGCAGAATTTTGTAGCAGGTAAATGCAAGGTGTCAAACTGTAGAAGGAACTTGACTGACCAATAAGACGCCTAGATCAGGCAAAAAACATTAAACCAAAACGCAAAACACAAAATGGGTAATGGATGGGGCTTAGAATAAACCAGATATATTTATTTCGATAGGATGGAAATTCTGAATTGCTTAAACATGTATCACCTAGGGATGCTAAAAGCTGTCCATGCCTCTGTTATGACTAGTATGGTAGACTAAAGAGTGACCGTTTTACTAGGCATTTGCTCGGCACCTGCCAACTGATGGAGAAGCACTAAGATTAAACTCCTTGCCTCTTTAGGGAAAGAGATTCTTATCTAACACTCTTTCTATAGGAAGGCTTTATATGCAGATATGCAGCTAATTTGATTGGGTTGTTTTTTCCTCCGTTATTTAAAGGCAAATTATAGGGTGTATACGATTCTGAAGGTATCTTGGACTTTATGTCTTTATATATTATGAAAGTTACTTACGTTTCACAGGTACTCCACACTGGATAGCAGGGTATACAGATAGTCACAGTTTTCAGTCCAGCCCTTAACATTTGACATCTGTTGACTCCTACTTAGCATACCCACAAGGAACAGTTATGGTAATGGGGTGATCACCTGACAAGATAACGTCAACAACCGCTAAAGGCTGGTCGGAGAAATTTGCATTGCCTCGCTCAATCTCCAGGCATGAAAGTGAAGGCTCTGGAGGTTCAGACCTCGAACCGGTCATTTCCACTGCATGAGAAGTGCTACCCTGAGCAAAAGCAGAAGAGTCAAAGGGACAAAGCAGAGCAGATTTGAGTACAACACTGACCGTGGCCAGTCGAGTGCCATGAACTTAATCTGCGCATGGTCATGACACAGCTTACTTACAGCTCGAGGAGTCAGAAGGATGACCGTATACGCCTTGTGGAGATGAAACTCCCACCTCAGCAAGAACGCATCTCCATGGCTCTACAGCATAAACTGTAGGGCGCAGAACTGCAGACAAATTGTGTTTTCCTAAGTGGCAAAGAGGTCCACAGGTGGGTTGGCTCAGACGGGAAACCACGACAGCATACAGACAACTCACAGTTGGTAAGATAACGTCAACCAAGTTTGCTAGCACATTCGTTAAGGGAGCGCACCAGGTGGTTCATAAACAGCCAGACATTATGAGAGTGATCACAGCCTCAACGTCTCTAGGCACAACCAGCATGAGCCCACACCTCCCTGCTTGAAGGCGTACTATATAGCGGTCATGTAGTTAGCCAGGACCCGACCTGTATATGGAAAGAAGGAATGTCTTTAGGGCGAGACGAGTCACCTGAAGCTCAAGCTGGTTGATGTGCGATTTCTGCTCCATGAGGGAACACAAGTCTCTGATCTCTAATGTATGAAGTGAACCACAAAATGAATTATGCATCAGATGCCAGCAAATGGCAAAGATTTATTCAGCAAGCTGCAAACATGTTAAACCTGGCCAGGAGGCCTCATAGGCACAGAACGTAACCATGAGCACAGTATATGCTGCCTAAAAGTCACTTGAGCGGATTACCATTTTTGGTAAACAACTGAAGACAATCAACAAGACGCTTGATGAGACAACTTATCAGGTGCAGCTGCCCCAACCGCACGGTAGTGAAACCAGGTGGAAGATACTACTCTGTCCCAATCCTGAGTCCACAAAAAATCAGGAGGAGGAACGGACACAAAATTAAAAACCAAAAGATAGCCAGGAGATGGTCTTCAAGAGATTAATAACCTGCTCCACAAATCAGCTCAGCCTAACTGACATTAAAGTGGTTCCAACTAGAGACAGCACTGAATAGTCCTTTTTATTCAAACACAACTGATGAACTGGTGTTTTAGATTCCAGTCTATTTTAAATCACTTTGTATCTTTACACATTTACCCACAAGTTTGAAACCTAACACTTTAGTAACAGTCACTGTGTTTGCATTTTTTTCTTTATTATTTCAAGTGTTGATTCTGTAAGAGAATTATATTTCCAACTTGATGTTTTCAGCACCCCTCAAGGGTATAAAGGCAAATTTTGTGTTAACATTCTCCCAAAAGGTAGCCTTGATTAGGTTATTTGCTTTACATAAAGATCACATCATATTAGAATGCTGTTGAGGGCACTTTTTCCATTCACTTCCAAATGAGGGCTAAGGCATCTGTAACTTCTGAAGCTACACATCGTTGAGGGCAGAGGGGCTTTCTGCACAGAAGGTAGTCTGCCACCACGACAGTTCCGAAGTGCTTCTGGGGAAATGCAAACGTAGTCTGTCAAGACACCACAATCCTAGGCTTAGTGGAAAAAGAGACACCACTGGAGTGCACGCATCTTCAGCCTCAGAGCATGGGGAACAAGGAAGATACAAGAGGAGAATAGACCCAAAAGGGGACGACTGTTGGGCTGGAAGAAGAGATTCCTCCAGAAATATTGCAATTATAGCCTGAATATCTTGAATGCTGTGGAGAGGCAGGAAGGTCTTGATTGAAACAGGGTCCAGCTCTGTCCTGATTAATTGAACCATAGGAAAGCTGGAAGTGAGACTTAGGTAGATTAATTGAAAAGCGCAGGTCGCAGAGAAGGTAGTTCAGAATCTGCAGCTAGTAATCAAGGTCCAGGAATAGAGGTCTTTAACCTGCAAAGATACGCTGCAACCACTGACCTCAATTTCATGAAGACTTAAGGGTATGATGTTAGCCGAAAAGGAAGGACTGCAAAGTGACAGTGGATGGAGTGCTCCACAAAAGACAGGTATCTTCTGCAGGACTACAGGATCTGTGTAAGAACATACGTGTCTTGCAAGTTAAGGGATCTCTTCCAGCTTGGGAGACAAAAAGATCTGGGCAAAAGAAAGCATCTTGGACTTCTCATTGCTGTGGAAGGCATTCAAATTATGGAGTTCTAGAACTGGACAGAAGCCACAATGCTTCTTGGGAACAAACAATGGATTCCCAAAAAGGCGGCCTTCTTCCCCACTGTCTCAATTCTTTTCAACTCCCTATTTGTAAGAGTAGAGAGACAGGAGTGAGGGTTGGGTTTAGAGGAAGAGGAAGCCTGAATAACAAGACACTGGAGAACGGTATGCCATCAAAACCTTTGGGTACCCAGGAGGTGGGTAACCTGAAGTCACTGCAGGCCAAGAGGCTAGTTTGTTCCATCAGATCCATCAATGCTTCACTGAAGGGGAGCAATGGCTTCACACAGGAGGATGCCACCTCTACCAGTAAAAGCAATTGAAGAACCTCCACTGTCTTGTACAGGCTAGTTGATAATGATGCAACTTCGTCCATGGGAGGTCCTAAAAGACAGACCAGAAGCACTCCAGGAGAGATATCCAAGCCACTTGAATTCTAAAGTGCTAAACAGTCGCACTATGTGTCCATAGGGAGAAGAATACTCGCTTGCTACTGTCAACATTGTCATGATAATTGATGCTGGGCATCTGAATGGGACCAGAGCAAAAAGCCTCCCAAGCCAGCCATTATACCCTTTACAAGGCAAGGGCCTGTGAGTGAACAACTGCTCTGATCTAAATCAGGATGGCATTTCTTTGGAAAATTGGTCACTGTCACTGCTGACAGTGCAGGGATGTGGAATTCCTATTGCCCGACGGCCAGGACATATTGTTTGGGGTCAAGGGCAACAAGTTTTCATGTGTATTTTGCCCTTGGGACAAGTAGGCCCAACCCCCTGCAGCACAAACCCTTTGCCTGCCAGTTTGCAGTACCACATTATGGATCAGGGAAGGGCACTGCAGTTAAGGTAATATTTTTGTCCCTATGTTAATGCTGTTCAAACTTGTATTTATGGTTCATTAATTGAAATCCTTTAGTATTAGGGTGAGCGCTCTAAGTAAATGTTGTAAGTTCTGACTGCACTACTGACAGTGGTTCCAGTATAAAAATGTGTACACACGTTTTCAAAGTTTAGCAATATGAGGCTATGTATAATGATCCCAGAACGCCCTCTGATTTGATGAAAATATTTGAAGAAGATTGAAAGCAAGACTGATTCTTTGCTTTCAAAATAAAATGTTCATAAAAAAATGAAAGAAGGAAGAAAAAGAAATCGCTAAACTACGGTCAAATTTTAGGTACCATTTCTTTGCGGCATCATTTAGTAACGTGTTGATGCATGCAAGTATTTCGCAAAAATATTCATAATGGAAAATCAGTGTAACCAATTTCAATTAGATTATGGGAAACCAAAATAAACAAGCATTGGCAAAGCCAGTAGGTCTGAAATTGGTGGTCAGCTTTTCAGTTGTCAGTGTGACTTTTTGGCATGGTTTTTGTAAAACCTTATTGGTGTGGAAGCTGCCGGGCCCTCAGCATTATAACAAACATTGGCATAAGCACAAAAAAAAAATGTTTTGTCTCAAAAAGCACACACTGCCATAGTAGTTAATGGCACTGAACAAAACTACTTAGTGTGCCAATATGCTCCTTGTGAAAGAGCAGAATGCTGTCACTCACAGTGAAGCGAGCCGAAAGAGACAGAATTTTAATAAACACAAAAGGTCGGGGTCAAAGTCAGACCAAATAAGGGACCCAATTATTAAAGAAAGTCTTAAAAGTGCACCCATGGTATATGTACTTGCATTAAGTGCAGCTATACGGCTTTTGTGAATTCCCAAGAATTTAAAAAAGTAGGACATGAAATAGTACTCCTAGAAAATATTTGTGAACTGCATTTTAGCATGAGCAAATGTGCATGTGTAGATTTGCTCATGCGAAAATCTGGGTGTTTTTAAGTTCACTTTCCCTCCAACCACTTTTTTTCCCAACTCTGGAATTGTCTGCCATGGTCAGGAGTAAATTGCCAACTTTCTCAGTATGGGAAAAGATTTGAGAAGAGTTGTTGAAAACCCTTAAAACATGCAAGTTAGTAGGTTTGCACAGACTCAGAAGAGCATTCTAACCCTGGAACTATTGCTTACCACTACCTTCAGCCCGAGTATGTAGATCTGCGGAAACGTGGCAACATAAGGGGATTGCAAGTATTCAAACACTACTATGGTATGAGCCCTGGCATAATCAGAGAGGCTATATCAGAGCGCTTCTATAATGAGATTGCCGCCATAATTTGTCGCCGCACTACATGGCACCAAAGGGACAAGTGGATTTTGTTACAGGACAAGTAGATTTATGAAGCAACCTGCCTCATGGACAAGTAGAAATTTTTTTTTATTCCACACCCCTGCAGTGTCAGAGATGGTGCTGAAACAGCCTCAGGAGGAGATTGAACAGGGGTTGTTGACAGGCACTGGGGAATGGAGATGCTTGCAGAAGCTCAGACAGGTTGTTTCCTTACAACCTTCAGCCTAAGCAGAGGGAGAATAGGTGAAGCGGAAGAGGGCCAGCATAGCCTAGTGAAAGTCGCAATGTGTGCAAGGGCAGAGCAAAGAGCTGAAAACTCCAAAAGTATCGATGAGGGTTTCACAGCCTGCACAGACTCTGGCACTGGCTACATCTATACCAAAATTGACTCAGAGGAAGACTTGAGGGTTGGAGTAAGGGAACAGATACCAACAGGAAGTCTTAACCCTTGAGCAGGAGTGACACTGCAAAGCCCAAGAGCCCCTCTTGTGGTGCTTCTTGTGTTCTTCCAGGAGGACTTTTTTGTCCTTAGACGCAGCTCACTTTTAGGATTTGCTGTTCAAAGATGTACTGGAGCAGAACCCGTCATGGATCTGAGCTATTAAAAATAGGCCCAAACTATTAAGAGTTTTGCCTCACGCTTCTTCAAGGCCTTAGCATGCATTAGGCCACACTTCTTGCAAGACCTCGAGTCATTTTGTGTCCCAGGCATCACAAAAAGACGCTGCATGGGCCCAAGAGGGACATTTGCTTGTGGCAGGATTAACATGTCAAAAACACTGAAAATTTCAGTGAAGACGGCCTGGCAAAACACTGTACAATCCGGGTACAAAATGTCCAGGGACAGCAGCTCCGGATCCATGTTGAAAGCCGTGGGGGAAAAAAAATAGGAAATGAAGTCTGTGCAGAGGTTCATGCCTTGTAATGTTCTGTACTGTTGCATCACAGCCAAGGTGCCACCGATTGGTGCAGGAGAGCTATTTCAACTTTCCAGATCCAGTCTGGTGCCTTAGGGAGATGAAGAGGTAAGGAATCTACACTTAAAAGTATCCCTCAGAAACTTCATGTTTTAGACCCTATCTATATTCATAACAGGTCATTTAGAAAGCACAAGTAGCACTTTTCTGAGCAATCTTTTGCTCAAAACTTTAAACACAGTAATCTACGTCATTTTTCTCATAATAAAAAGACAGTGCAGTATTACAAATCTAGCAAGTCTACACAATGAGAGAAGCCTCCTAATTCAAGACCCTATATTGCCAAACATTGCCATACGCACAAAAAATGTAATCTCCAGAAACATATTCCCCCAACAATGCAGCAAAGTTAAGCAATTATGCAGCCCTCAATCACTTGATCCTTCAGCCAACAATGCAACACCAGGGGGCTCAATCAAGCAGCATTCTGGAATGCCAATCTCACCACTCTCTCAAAGCAATTCTCAAATTTGATTGAATTCTGTAAAGTGCAAAAACCCTCCCAGCTATAGAAATCACCACCACACCCTAATCAATTAGGTTAAGAAGAACGGTGGACCTCTTTCAGCCTACCTACACCTACTGCTGTCAGTTTTGGCTACAGCTCGACTAAAACCACTTTGTCACAATAGTTGTAAATAAATGCTAAATAGCTACAACAGTAAGTGTTAGGTTTCCATGAAACTCAGGGTACTTGCACCAAAGTGTCCTGCTCAGCTGTGTAACAGAGCCATGACGATCAAGCCCTTTAAGTACAATAAGTCATCTTGAGCTTGATCTGTTCTAGGAACAACAAAGTGATATTCTGTAATACATTACACCTCTGCAGAAGATGAAACATCACTTGAAATTTTAATTAAATGGATCTGAACTTTAACCACTACAAGTAGGTTTTAAATGTTATGGGTTTTTGGGGAGATTTGGCTTCGTCCTACCCAAGTTTTATATCTTATGATACCCATGTTGGGCAAAACGAAATTGATACTCTGCCAAAAAAATAGGTAAACTATTACAATTTCAGGAAAAAAACCATATACATCTAATTTCAAAGACAAATCACTATGCTGCAACATGTATTACCCAGCCTGTCAAATGACAACCATTGTGCATCTAAGAAGATTGGATACTTATTAACTGCAGCCTTGCAAGCGTTGGAACATACATTAATTTGCCAAAACAATAGCCTTTTTAAATTCTATATCCAACTCAATGCCGCTGTGGTCTACAACTGTGCAACAGTAAGTAAACTGGCAGCTGGTGAAATTTTATAAATTCAATCTGCAACCAGCTTAACATTAATTAAACCTGATTTTACACCCAAGGCAAAGCTTTAAAACCAGAGACAGGTCGTTGTTTTCCAAATAATGAGCTAGATGAAAAAGTCAACTCTGTGGCTGTGCCTTCCAACTGCCCTTCATACCAACAATCGAGGTTCAGTTTTGGCACAATTTCATCACGTCTGCTCACCCCATAAAAAAAACTTTCGAGAACTGCTAAAGTATAAAACACACGACTTCTGTGCCCATTGACAAGCAGAAAACATCATTAATGTTGCAACCTTCTGACCATTTAATGGGAGTTAGGAAAACAGTTCATTAGCACCAGTACCAAGACTTTAGGTGACAAAAAGGACACTCCAAATGCTAGAGGTATACTAAATTGTGCTGGTGGTCGCGAACCACAGCATGATAATTTACTTCTATAAAGTCAAGGCTAAAAACAAGACCATCTAATTCTACACCAAATAAACTCATCATGTGTTTCAATATCTAGCAACCTCACAAATTAACTGTAACAATAACTGAATATAACAATCTGGAACCATGAGGTTGACAAACTGAACAGGTACGAATCAAGTGGTGAAAAAAACGTGGACCATAACATCCTCACGATATTGCCATAATGGACCCTAAGAGTCGTTTAGTTTATAGGAATTGCCAGCGCAGCCTGCCTCTAAACCTCTTTAACTGGATCATAACGCTGAACAGAACATGCACCATCGTGTCTTAGGGCCTGATGACAAAGAAAATACAGCAAAGGAGAAAAAAATGACCAAGAACGGTTATAGTGATACATTTACAAAAGTCATTTCAGGTCCGGTTGGTAAATAAAAAATAAAAAAAGGAAACTCCTATGCACAGAAAACTCCTATGCGCTCATGTCACGAGAATCCACCCGGAAAAGAGATCAGTTAAGACTGTAGACGGAGAAGCACATGCAGACAAACACTCAAGGTTTTGAGCCCAGACATCTGCTAGCTAATCTCTCCCAGCAAGGAACGCCAGCACAGTCGCGCCACAGCTGGCAGCATGAAGCAACCTTATGCACTTATCTGTACCTCCATTTTGTCCCCCTAAATTGTCCAAGCAAACCTCCCTTCTCGCTCAGGCCCGAGAGAGTCGTCCCATGATTGGCAGAGGAATCCTTTACCCTCCCAGTAGGAAAATGTCTGCGGCAACAGAAGCCCCAACAAAAGCCAAGAGCCAGGCACACGCTGCTTCACAATAAGAGTCCCACTCGCTTCTCGGCTTCCCCCAGCGGCTCGCATGCCCACATCCAACGAGCATGCGAAGGACAAGGCGTCCTCAACTTGGCAAGAGTCCCCACCAAGGTTCAACGCGGCCAGTAAAGCTAGTCTTCTCTACTCCTAGACACCATTTCAGGAAGAACGGGGTAGGTCTTTTCAAGCTCTTAACACATCCGTGCTTTCAGGGACTGCAAAGCATTCTTTCATACAAGACAATCCACAGACTTCACCCAAGGCTGCTGCTACGCCGTCTACAATAAATGAACCATGTTTTAGTTTACAGGGTGACGTACTGTGCTGATAATGGAGTATAGGTTTTTTGATTGAGGTTGGTTTCTTCAAAACTCTCCTCTTGCAAATAGTTGAAGTCATTAATAAAATACATTCCACTGCAAGTTTTTCCAGTTGAACCAAAAAGTCAGCCAGTACACACATCAGTTTTCCCTGACAAGATCAGAGCTTCGTTGACTAATTCGAACAATTTTATTTAGGTTATCAGAATTAGAGCCATTTTGCACGTCATCAACAAGCATTATTATTGAAAGTCTCCTGGACAACTGGGGTGGGGCAGCAAAAGTATAGGGCGCAGCCCATAACAGACTTCAATAGGCTCATAGCATTATAGAGACAGGAAATCCATGGCTGAAGATATTTCCTAACACCTTCTATAATTACCTAAAATCTGGGAGGTCTGCATGCCAAATATCGCCGCTGGAATCAGATAACACAAACTGCACCAAAGTATCTACGTCATGATTAAAATACAAAATCTAAAGCTTTGCTGAAGTTTTCTTTTTTTTGTTGAAAGCTGGCACTTTAAAGCAATATGATTACTAAGTACTTTAAAAGGAGGACCCTATCTAGAGATCACAAAAACCTTAGGAATGGGAAAATAAACGCCTCTCCTCTTCACTCTGAACTAATCAAAGAAATCCTCCATCTCAATCGGAGCGAAGTGCTTAAATTGGCCTCGATAAAAACCTTTGTCAGCAGACGCCGGATGAAACTTATATACTTTAATAATGGTGCAGAATAATTTAAATGCTTTTAAAACATCAGTCACACTCAAGCCATTCGCCACATCACACTTTACCCGTAAGTGCATTATAAATCACATTAAAATGTTACAACAATAGGACCTAAAGAAGCAGGTTTACTGTAGCTGGACGTCTATTCTTGAAGTTCAAAAAAGGAAAGCAACTAGGAAGCAGCTCAAAAGGGCATGCAAATTACCATCATGGAGCGGCTATTCAGGGTGGAGGCTCTACATTTTTAGGGTGGAACCTCTACATTGAACAGTCACCTGATCAGGAATGAACATTTTTATAGACGGCTAAATAATCGTCTTCAATATTTACACAGGAAATAAACTCGGAGTATGCTCGCTTCAATGCCAATTACCATGGTTCTAGCAGATGAGCAATAGCTCTAAGAAAACCTACAGAGCGGGCACTGAAAAGTGCGAAGCTGTGGACACGTGTGCAGGCTGATGCAAGAACATTAATCTTTCAACAAAGCAGCTTACACCGAATACCACAAACGTGGTCTGGCAGCTATCGCAGAAGCCCATGCATGCTGGCCATTCCTTACTGATTCAATGGGAAATGACAAAACAGGTTTAGTTTAATTACTAAAAAAAGAGCTGACATAATGCAGAGACATTCCGTTGCCTTTACTTGTTAACAGGGTTGCAAGTATTTGTCTCTCACCACCATCTCAAATTCATAGACCGTTAGGAACTCTATGGACAAAAGAGGAGAGACGCGCATCATGGGTTAGCTCTGCTGCAGAAGAAGCAGCGAGCTTGGAAAATAGCATATGATTATAGTTTCTTTTCTGCCAAAGGCCTTCTTCAAACAGCCTTCAGTGCAAGTGCCCTGATTCCAGATCCACTGGTTCCTGTAGGCCTCGCGACATGTTATCTGCGTGGCCTTCCCTTGCTGGCTCTCCCAGCAAACCTGCTGGATTAGATCATCTTTCTCTGATCACCTCCCCCTACAGGCTGCTCCTGAACGTGCTCGGCTTCATCAGTCAGCCATTTCATAACTGCATTGTTTACAGGCAAACACCGACCTGCCATTTTCCCGGATAGCAAAAGAGAGATTTCACACAGTGTGCTTACAAGAGAACATCAATCCAGCAGATTTCATGACATGCTGGAAGCAAAAGCCCAATATAGCCAGGTCCACAACAAAACAAGAGACAGCATCATATTGCCATTATGAAAATCAAACATCTCAAGAACGCTTTGTGTAAATGCAAACCCGCAAGGACTATGCAACAAAGTTTACATGCAGTGTCAGTAAATAATCTGGAAATCAAAAGTGAATACTTTTCGAAAGATGATTTTCAAAACTAGAGCAACATGACAGAAATACAATTTATACAACAGAACAATTAACAACGCCTTGTATTTATACATACAAGGACAAAAGCAGAAGGAAAGCACTTGCACATCTGAATCTGCAATTCCACCCAACGCCTTACACAAGAAGGGGCACTTAGGAAAGATGATGCCACGTGGTTCATTTGAATCTTACTCTTTTTCTTTGGGTCTCGAGATTTTTTTTAAAGTAGAGCTTGACAGAATCTCGGGACAGGCCCAGCATGTCAATAACTGCATTACATACGACCAGTTTGTGTCCTTCAGTCTCCACCAGACGGAAAAAAACAAATAAATTAGGAGAAAACATCTTAAAACTACAGCGGTGAAGAAGGGCGATTTCTTTGATTTCTCTACTGAGAGAGCCCATTTGGTTTCCGCATGTTGGGAAATGTCCTTCATGTGTAATGAGTGTCTGCAATCTGCTTCACTCAGTAAGTCTGTACTAGCATGTATTGACTGCATCACCGAGGCTGAATTCCTCCCCCCCACTTCTAATAATTCAATATGAACAACCAACAAAGTCAGAGCGACTGAGCAGCCAACAGAGGCAGGTGAATGTGCAACCAGGAGCTAGCATCTTCCATGAAGAACCAACTGGCAAAAGCAGGGCTTACCTATTCACTCTCAATTTGTAATCAAAATGGACAATTCAATCTTGAAATTTATCAGCAGTTACTAACAGTCAAAGAACTGTGCACGAGTATAGGTCATAGCACAACTGATAATTGGTTGTTAAAATAAGGAACACAAAATCGTACATAAATGTTCACCACAGCAAGCACACACCCCCTCTGTATTGGCATGATAATGTAATACACTAAGGCGCAGAGGCTCAATTTGCCCTGTATTTTGGGGATGGTAACTACTTCTTTGAGACCTCATTGTATATTAGTTACCCACCAGTGACTTAAACAAGGGTTGAAGTCAACGTTGCCACAGCCACATTGCTGAGAGTGACCAAAACAGTGTTTTTTTAATGTTTAGGTCATCCACCGAAAAGATATTCACAAGGAGAATTAATCTTGATGAAGCCACGGTCCCCTTTACTTTTTTTTGGCAACTTTTTGACTAAAAAGAGATTTTTTCCAACCCAGTTTGAAAGAGGCACTGTAAAGGACACATGGACAGACCCAGTCCTGTGAGCAAGTGCATTTCCATAAAAGTAACATAGCTTAAACTGACTGCAAAATTACCGAAAAGAACAGCAGACTACCAGAGCTGGTCCAGCCAAGCAGAGGCGCTTCTAAAACACTGGCACAAAAATACAGTCTTCTACTGCTTTAGTCGTAGGGCTTGAGTCATTTTGCTTTTGCTCCTTTCCCATGTTCTTACCTGGCAGCAGCCTTTTGTGAGAAGCTGAAAAACATCAGTTAATGACAGATGGAATGTGGCGCTGTGGACACAAGGAGCTACTGTACCTGCCTGACATGCAGCTGTCGTTTCCTTTTGAGGAAGCTTCCAAGAGTTGAATATTCCAGAGCCCGTCAATAGTGATTCAGTAGCTCTGCTCATGTGACAAAAGCTCCCTCTACTGAGTGAGCATGCTCACTGGAGACGGTTCCCTGCTCTCACCAAGCTGCAGCCATTTCACACAACAACAAGCCGGCTCCGAGAGCTCCGATTGGAGGAGCTCTAGAGAGGCAGCTGGGCTTTCAATGCAGACTCCAAACTGGAGCTATCGACACTCAAGGCGCCATAACACCGAGACCACAAGCGATCCTGCCTGAAGAAAGCTTGGTTAAACCAAGCTGCATTTCTACTGCAATCGTGGAGAGCACTCGCTCACAAGGAAGGTCTTTCAGTTAATTACACGTTACTGTTTATAAAAGCCTGACATCTGCACACAGGTTAATGATGTAGTCAGCCAGAAAAAAATAAGATCAGATGTTTGAGGGGTGGTTGCAGCCTTTTCACTTCAAGTAGGATTTTTTAAGGTTTCCAAACGATGAAGGTCACACAAACGCGCTCACACCTTTTGGTAAAAATTGATTTTTTAGCAATACTATCGTGCAAGGTCTGGTGGCAGCTTGAGACACCAAGTTCAATTGGAATGGGCCCAGAGATACCTTATTAAAGAGTTCAAGCGAATGTGACCCTTCTTGTAGGAACATCTGTGACTAGAAACAGATGCAACGGATTCAAAAGCAGAAGGGTGAAATACTTAACTACTTAATAAAAACGCCTAGACTTTATTCTAAAACACCTGTCTTACTGGAGTGCTTTGTAACACATGCAAACAGCTACAGTCTATTTAGGGCACGAGGCGGGATGGGCAGAGTAAGATGAGGGGACAACATTTCCATTGTAAAACAATGCACTGAGAAGAATACAATTTGGAGGTTTTATGCTCAAAATGGACGCTTGAAGGTCGAAGCTGTACGATTGCCTTGAACAGAACGAAAATCTGTTAACACCAATGTCTTGTTCTAAGCAGACTCGGTAGTCTTGTATATCCCTCTTGGTTAACACACAAAAACATTAAGCTGCAAGGACTAAGGCCATGGAACAAAAGCCTCACTGTACAGCTCTGCTTGTGTCACCACATTTCAAGTTCCAATTCTTGTAGCAATAGTGAACACATTACATAATAAAACCTGACGTTTGGTACAGTAATAAAAAGCAATAATCGTCTATTTGCGGCAAGCAGAAAAGCTTAATGAATCGCATAACACTTCTTGAGTGTCCAATAGTTCAGCACTCCCCCACACAACACTTTACTATGGTTTTTGTTTCTTTACCCAGAGTGCTGTGCATGAGAATAGGTAAATCAGCTGAGGTGTCCAGTTCCAGAAGCATGGGAAAAACTATTTGAGATCCAGTCAATGAAAAGCAAACCGATATGAAGGTATAAACAGCACGAAGAACAACTCACAATGAAGCTGTGAACTCAGAATACTGGATTCAAATGTCTGCTGCGAGCCTTTGTTAATTCCTTTCAGCCCTAGTCTATATTTCCACAGTTTTACTCATGCTGCATCTGCGAAGTACCAACAGCTATTAAAATGCAGCAAATCAGACAGACTGCGGCATCCACAAAAACTGTTCTCTGCTCTAGCAATTGAGCTGAGCTCCACAACCCAACAGTGCGATTCATTTAAATTACATTACAGAAACAATATTAACCAGAATACATTTTATAGTCGCCTACTGCAAAGAATTCATTTCGGTATCTGTGAAAAAAATATAGAAATGTGCTAACACTGATCACAACCAACAAAGAGGGCATACAATTTGTTTTCATTTTACTAAGAAAAGTGGCTTAAAATTTGGTACAAATAACACAAACATGCCTTATGAATTACCTAGAAAAGAATGTAGTACCTCACAGGTATAATCATCCTCTGGTTAACAAGCAATAAAAAGCCCTACGGTAGCTGTTGAGATCACCTTTCAATCCATGGTGAACCAAGAGACAGATATGGAGATTTGAACACATTTTACTCGTGGAGACACACAAGACACAGGCTAGTAGAACTTTCCCAAACATTCTATAAGGTCACTCTACAAAAGCAAAGCACATCAGTTTTTCCTTTGCACGCCATTGGTAGGTTGGTATTGCTTATGGTTCTCAGACACGTCTCGAAACCACCCACAAGACAATTGAATATGCATACGAGAAGGACATCAAAGTTGACCAGCATTCCAATTGAATGGTTTGGAGCACTTGCCTCGAGGAGATTACACTATAAATGTAATGCTACAGACTGTAGTATAAAAGAAATGCTACAGGTCACAATAAGACAGTCGCATACAACACCCACAAACACTCAAAAATACAAACTCTGCAGCTACTGTGCAGCAGTGCCAACACCAACAATGCTGTTGATTAGAATCAAGCTCTTACTGCTTTGCTGCAGGAGCAAAATATACTGAATGGAATTTCAGTATTCCCCTTCTGAAGAGGTTGTGCATAATGAGCTATGGAAAAGGTCACATTTTCGCACTTTCTATAGGCCTTCTCTGCTAAGATATAAGGAATTAAAAAATTTCCTAGCCATCGCAACGGAAAGTTTCAATTCTATTAAGGACTCGGAGGCGAGGATTAGGCTTTTCTTTCCTTGCTTTATTTCTACAGCAGCCATTCAAAGTAAAACACAACAGTAAACTCCTTTTCCCAACAGTGCTTGGGAAAACAAAACAATCAGATCCTCCAATCAGACCAATCAATAGTCCACATCAACACTGAATCCTCTTCTTGCTTTCTGCGAACACAGCTCACTCCTTTCAGCATTATTCGCATCTGTTCCAGAGAAGACAAATACTTAATGTAAGAGAACGGAAATAGAACTATCCAGATCAGAAGCATAAAGAATGACAATGCAAAAGTAAAATTATGCAAGAGCATAGACTCCATTATCGTACAGAGTCAACAATCTCAACATGTACTAAAATCCCTTGAAATAAAATTGTTAGTAGGGTGGGTGCATTGACCACAATTAATCCCATGTGGGCTAATCCTCACCTCCGAGTCCTAAATTGAATTGAAACCTTCCGTTACAATAGCCAGGAAATTTTTCATTCTATGTCAGGACCGGAGACGAGGATTAGGCTAGTTCAAAGCTTCTCCACCACCAGAAATGCCAGATGTGTAACCGGTTTGAAGTAGAACTTCTTGAAAGTAGAGTCTGAGGACCAGTCTGCTGCATTAAGGATGTCCTATAGACGAGCACCCTGGGAAAATGCTTTAGAGGCCATAGCCCCCCGTACAGTGTGTGTGCTCCAAACTTAGAAACATCAATCCCCGCTTCCTGCATGGCCCAACGCACTCATCTAGCAATGGTAGGGTAAGAAACTGCTTTATGTGGTTTATTAAGGGCAGTAAGTAGCTGCATTCTCCCTGAGAGCGTACATCTTCTGTTAATGCTTCATAAGCTTTCAGTGTTCGAATCAGACAATTTAAGAACCTCTGAGAAAGCAGGGTATGACAGTTCTACAATTACATTTAGTTAGTCTAGAAATAGTCAAAGTGACCTCATCCGTCCAGCACTCTCACATCTGAAACTCTGCGACAAGAAACCAAACACAACAGAGTAGCAAATTTCATTGAAATCTGCTTCCTGGAAAGATACCTATTCGACAGCCAAGATTTAAATAAATTGAGGACTCTATTCCCGTCCTATAGACCGGAATATCTCCATTCCCGAGGCACGGATAACCTGACTCCCCAGAGGAGTTTACAAACCAAGAGGTGTTCCCCAACCAGGCATCCATCCACAGGCATATGACCAGCTGATATAGCTGATCTAAAGGTATTGATTGACCGATTCGCCAAACCCTCAGAAGCTAAATCTGCCAGAAAATTCAAGATACAGACAACATCTGCCCCAACGGGATCCAATTGTCGTTGATGACACCAACCCAGCCATCGTGACCAGGCAGAGCAGTATCTTTGGTGTGCTGTCCGTCCAGGCCCTGGCGAGACATGCCGCAGCTTTTGAAGAAGCTCCAGGGACTTTCCAATGTTCCCTGTAATCTGTCATGCCATGAGATGGAGTTAATGCATGAGCACCAGATGATGTGGATTCCCTTGGGGATCCCGGAGGAGATCCTGAAACTGGGGTAGAGGGATTGGAAAATACCAAGAAAGTTACATCAGAACTGGAAACCTGACTTAAGATCTCCAAATCGGGATAATCAGCACTAGGTCTGGCGATTGTCGCAGAACCAGAGTGGACAGTCTCATTATCATTGCAAACGGGGGGAAATGCATATGCGTGTTCCATGCTCCAATCTTGGAGGAAAGCGTTGGTCGCCACCATACTGAGATCCAGTCTCCAGCTGCAAAATCTCTCCAGTTGATGGTCCAGTCCAGAGGCGAAGAGGTCGATCGTTAAGGGGCCCCGCCGATCTTGGAGAGTCTGGAACACCTTCGGATGTAGCTTCCAGAGGCCAGCATCTTGCCAATGGCGAGTGCGCCAGATAATTTCGAAATATTGGTGAAGAAAGATTTACAAACCATAAAATATCAACCTCCTCGACGTACAAATCTCACCCCAAAGGAGCTTAGGATTCTAAAACAGTTGAGTAATGACAACAATCTTACTTTTCAGCCAGCTGATAAGGGGGGAGCACTCGTTGTAATGGACAGAGCTTTTTATGAGAAAAAGGTTGAGGAGCACGTATTCAATGAGGACACCTACATTTGTTTGGAGTCAGATCCTACAAAACAGTTCATGTCGGTTTTATCTACTTTATTGGATAGAGCAGCCGAGATGGGATGGATCAATGACACAACAAGAAGAAAAAAAATTCTGAATTTCCGCAACAACCACATATATATAGGTTGCCAAAAATGCACAAAGATGCCCATAATCCACCGTTTCGACCCATCGCGGCAGGATGCGGTTCGTTACATGAACCTATTGGTAGATTTTTGGATTTCCATTTTCAACCTTTAGTACAGTTATGGAGCACATATGTGAAAGACACGACTGACTGCCTTCTTAAACTGGAGAGAGTCCGCAAGGACATCACTAAGGACACATGGTTATGCACCATAGATGTAGTGACGTTGTATACGTCAATTCCCCATGGAGAAGGAATGAAGGCGGTAGAGTGGATGCTCCTTAATAGCGAACAAGAGGGAACCAAGAAAGTTCTCTTAATGGAATTACTGCAATTTAGTCTGTTCCACAGCTATTTTGTTTGGAAAGAGAATTTCTTTTTGCAGAGGACAGGTACATTAAGGGGTTTTCCTGGGGCGCCAGCGTATGCCAATATGTTTATGGCTATCTTTGAACATACACACATCTTAAGCAAAGAAAATTGGACTAGGAATCTTCTTACTTACATGAGATACATAGATGACATTTTGGTCATCTGGAATGGTGATCGTCAGGCATTGGAAGACAACATCCAGATACTTAATAAACAGAATCCACGCATTAAATTCACGCACCAAATACATCAGAATACCGTGAACTTTTTGGATATCCAGATTAAGAACACGGAGATGGGTTTGCAAACATCCGTCTACAAAAAACCAACAGACAGAAACAACGCTTTGCACTTAAGTTTCCACCCACATCATTGAAAAAACATTTACTGGTATCTCAGTTCATCAGAATAAAAAGAATTTAATCTATTCAAAAACAGGCAGATCAATTGATTGATGAGCAATACGCAAGATACATGAAGCGAGGTTACCCTCGGGAGGTACTGGATATCGCAAAGAATCGTGAAACACTTACATCCCGTGAAGATTTACTCATGTCTTCACCTCGGTCTGAAAAGCAAAGAGAAGTTTTTGTATTGAAGTTTTCATATCAGGCTTTAAAAATAAAAATCATCATCTCACAAAGATGGGAAGTCTTGGAACAAGAACCCGATTTCAAAACAGTTTATGTCCAAACCTATTTTTGCCCACACACGATCCAAGAACATTAGAGAAATTTTGAAGCCTGATACTCATCCAGAACAACGGACTCATGTTGGGATGAAAAAATGTTGGATTTGCAGTCATTGTGGTAATGTAATACTTGGAAATATTTTCTTGCACCCACAAACAGGCAAGAAGATAAGATTAAAGCACTCTTCGGATTGAAATACAGAAGCAGTAATCTATGCTATCAAATGTCCGTGCGGACTCACTTATGTGGGTCGCACCTCACGCAAAATTAAAATAAGAATAACTGAACATAAAAGCATGATCAGAACTAAAAACATGAACTCATGTGTAGCAGCGCATTGGTTCGAGGCGCAACATTTAATTCCACAATTACGCTTCACTGTTTTAGAGAAGATAACCACACTGGCAGGCAAGGACACGCATACACAACTAGCGCGCAGAGAAACATTTTGGATAAAGTACTTAGATACTTTGATTCACAAAGGACTTAATGATAAATGTGAAATGATATGCTTTTTATAGGATTTAGGCTCGATGTGAGTTTCTACTTGTGCTTGATGTATTTCACATGTATCTCACATGTATTTTACATGTGACCTTTGTAATACTATTGTGAATCATTGCATGCGAAGATTGTTGCAACCCACTTTGAGTACTCTTGCATGTAACTCACGTATTTTTGACAACTAGAACGGGGGATTCGTTTTCTTTGCATATGTTTTTTCCTTTAACCATGTTTTTTCCTTTATCATGTCTATGTCATTTTTCCGGTTACCCGATTTTACAAACATCACGTCGTAGGTCATGACAGACGAATAGGTTAGCGGGTAACAGTTAAGGAAGTTCGATTCCCAAGCATTCTTTTATTAGTTTTAAGATGATTAAGCACGGTGACACACATTAGGTTGGAACAATTAAGGTAGTTCGATTCCCAAACATCCATTTATTAGTTTTACGATGATTAAGTATGGAGACATACATCAGGCTGGAAGGTTTTTAATCAGGGGCCCAACAAAGTTTCTCTTGGTTTTTCATGAGAAGGACAGCATGTTAGTATGTCTCTGACATCGGGGTGCAATAAAGTTTTATTTGATCCTCCCTCCATGGGCGTGCCCGGGAATTTAAAAGTAAGTTTCTTGCGGTCAAGCGTTTTGATGACGGCATCGTGTAGGCGTCGAAGAGAATGGTCTGATGGGTAAGCTGTTACACAGTGAGCGACGAACGTATAAGCCGCCCTTGGGAACTTTCAGTAGTTAACCGTAATCTTTACATTTATTTAGATACACACAACGAGGGATTTACAATTATCAAGGGAGCGCTGAGATTTTGGTGAGTCACACTGTTTAAACTTCTGTTAGTGCAACATGATTAGCGAATTGTGCAGTAACAGCGGGTTTCCTATGATGTAGATGCATGCTCAAGCGATTATTTTACATTGGAAACGGAGTCGAACCACGGTTCTGTCGTTACATGGCGGATTTGCAAACGCTTGAGGCATTTTAAGGAGGTATGTGTTGATGACGGGGATTCCACGTAATAGCACTGAGTGGCCTTGTCTAAATCACGAGGTAGCACAATACACATTGCGAGTACTCTACGTATTTTTCATGTAATGGTTTCAGTCACAATACAGTTTAACACTCATCACGGCATGGTTTAGCACAGACAGTGTTTTTCAGAGATTTCACAATCGGTTTCCACACGTTTCCTATTTTAAGTTAGGAATTTTTGGTCACTTTCTCATGCACGTTTGAATCAGAACATTACTTTGGGTTGGCATGAATGCTAGCATGCAATGATAAATTTACGTAATTTTACGTACAGTTGTACAATCTTTGAACATACATTACCGTTTGTGCTCCGGTAGGTGGACTATGATTACTTCATTTGATTGATGAACCACATCCCCCTGAAGGGTTCAAGGAACCCGAAATGCATTGGGGTCGTTAAATGATGCATATCCGTGGATACCGTTTGACTTGTATTGTATTTGCATTTATATAGCGCTTACTACCCCCGACGAGGCGTCGAAGCGTTTTTTCGGCGAGTAGCACGCTACTCCGGGACCCATAGAGGATTAGTGTTGAATTAGTATAGTGAAACATGCAAGTACATTTTAAGTGGTGGATAGGTTAGTCAGTTATTTGGATTTGGAATGATAGCAGAAGGATAGAGGAGGAAAAAAAGGTTTGTATTTATATAGCGCTTGTTACCCCTGATGGGGTGTTGAAGCACGCTACTCCGGAAGCCAATAAAGGATTAGTGGTGAATTAATATGGTGAAATATGAAAGTAGTTTCAGTGGTGGATATTAGTCAGTTATTTGGAGTGAGAAGGATAGCGGAGGGATAAAAGGGAAGAAAGGTTTGCATTCATATAGCACTTGTTACCCCTGATGGGTGTTGAAGCGCTTTTCTGGCGAGTAGCACGCCACTCCGGAACCCATTAAGGATTAGTGTTGAAAATTAGTATAGTAAAAAATGAAGTAATTTGAGTAGTGGATATGTTATTCAGTTATTTGGGTAGAGAAGGGTAGGTGGCGAGATAGAAGAGGAAAGAGGTTTGTATTTATATAGCGCTTGCTACCCCTGATGGGGTTTTGAAGCACAAGTAGCACGCTACTCTGGAACCCATAAGTATTAGTGTTGAATTAGTATGGTGAAACATGAAAGTAATTTTAGTGGTGGATATGTTAGTCAGTTATTTGGATTGAGAAGGGTTGGGGAGGGTAGAAAGGGAAAAGGTTTGCATTTATATAGCGCTTGTAACCCTGATGGGGTGTTGAGACGCTTTATTGGCGAGTAGCACGCTACTCTGGAACCCATAAAGGATTAGTGGTGAATTAGTATAGTTGAAAATGGAATTTGAGAATTGAACATGTTAGTCTGTTAATTTTGATTGAAAAGGATAGTGGAGGGATAAAAGAGTGAAGGATTTTTTTTTTTAGGTCTTAGCAGTAGAAGGAGGCTTTTGAATGAGTAAAAGGGGTTTTGGAGGGGAGGAGTCAGGGAAGAGTTTAGAAAGGTTTGTTTTAGGGGATCGGTATAGTAAAAGAGGTGTCAGATGATGCAAGGAGGGTAGAGTAGGAGAGAGTCTAGAAAGGGTTATTTTGGGGATCATAGTAGTGGTATGGGGTTTGGGATAAATGAGAGTGTGGATGTAGAGGATATATTGATAAATGTATAGGATGAGAGATAGGGTAGTGCATTGGAAAGAGTAGTAGAAAGAAGTTTGAGATGAGTCAGAAGGTTGGGCTAGAAGATATATTGAGATAAGTATAGGCTGAGAACTAGGGCAGTGCCTTGGAAATGCTAAATTAGAAGAAAGTGATAAATATATAGATCCATAAGTACATTGAAAGTATATAGATACATAAAGGAGGTAAGTATATGTAGATTAAAGATATTGATAGAGGCACAGGATGAGAAATAGGGTAGTGCATTGGATATGCTTTTTCAGGAGAAAAGTAACAGAGACACAGATCCAAGTACATGGAAGGTACATAGATGCACAATGGAAGTAAGTACATGTAGACCAAAGATGAGATTTATTTATTTATTATTATTTTTTTTTTCTTCTCTCAACAACCTAATTATTCTACATGTTTATACAAAGCAATACACAAAGATAGGTACATGTCTATAGTGAAAACAAATGCTTATATACAGAGGGATATGCTGTAAATTTCTGTTTGCGTATGGTGCTTATGTGGGGAAGAGCCAATTCTGGAGTAGTTTTCTGAAGATAAGGTGGTTGTCGGTGGATCTTATGTGAGGGGGGTAAAGAGTTCCATAGTTTGGCTGCTTGAACAGAGAAGGATGTGCCACCCATGTTTTTTTTCTTTTATCTTGGGATTTTGAGGCGAGATGCTCCTTTAGAGCGGAGGTTCCTCTGTTGAATGTGTTTGGTGATTTTATTCCTGATGAAGAGCGGTCCCATTCCATGTATTGCTTTGTGGGTGATGCAAAGCAGCTTGAACGTGGATCTTCTGGCAACCGGTAACCAATGCAGGGCTTTCAAGGCAGGGGAGATGTGGTCTCGCGGTTTGATATGCAAGAGTAGTCTGGCAGCCGAGTTCTGAATCCGTTGTAGTCTTTTCATGGTTGTTAAAGGTGATCCGTGGTAGAGGCTATTGGCGTAATCGAGTTTGGACAGAACAAGGGAGATGGTAGCTTGGACCTTGTGCGGAAATCCCAAATGAGGGAAAATTCGTTGCAGTGTTTTTATAGTGACAAAGCTTGATCTTGCTAGTTTGTCCACTTGGGCATTCATCGACAGCTTGGAGTCCATGGTCATTCCGAGGTTTCTTACTTCCTTCGATACTTTAGGTGGTGATCCCAGTTCATTAGGCCATGCGGCAAGCGGGTTGTAATGTTTCCAATCGCCACACGTGAGTATTTCCATTATTGAAGTATTCAATTTGAGATGGCTCTAAGTCATCCACTGATCCACGGCTCTGAGACAGCTGAAAATTGGTGATTTTCCAATGTCTTTGGGGCATTCCAGTTGAAGGAGTATTTGCGTGTCATCTGCATAGTTATAGCACGTGAGGTGAAATTGATTGATCAGTACTGGTAATGACTTCATGTAGATGTTGAAAAGCATGGGCGAGATGATAGAACCTTGAGGGACCCCTGCTTTTGTGGAGTACGGTTTGGCGAGAAAGGTGGGGTATGGATGACATTAGTTCTGTTTCAAAGGTCTTTGTTTCAGAGTGTCATGGTCAACCGTGTCAAAGGCAGCCGAGAGGTCCAAGAGGAGTAGCGCAGCAACTCCGTTGCGGTCAACTGTATTTTTCAGGTCATCCCAGATGACAAGGAGGGCAGATTCAGTGCCTCTCCCCGGACGGAATCCTGTTTGGAAGTCTGAAAGTATGTCATTCTCTTCAATGAAATGTGACATCTGGGCGAACGCTGCTCTTTCTATCAGTTTGCCCAGGAAAGGTCCATTTGTAATGGGTCTGTAGTTGTCAGGGTTCAGCGGGTCCAAGTTTGTTTTCTTCAGTAAAGGGCGTATGTGTGATTTTTTGAGTTCTTCTGGAAATATTCCGGTAGTGAAGGAATCGATGATTCTTCTTTCTGGAGTGGCAGCAGAGGTTGTTAAAAGAATTGTTTTGAAAATTTGTGGTGGACAGGGGCCAGAAGGGCTGCCGGGAGGCTTGCTTGCTTTGACCAGGTCCATAAATTCATCGTGTGAGATGTGTTGGAAGGAACGGAGAGGCTTGGTTAGAGTATTCTTGGATTGTTGTTTTGTACAAGGGTTAGTGTTGGTGCTTTGTTTCTGTTTTAAGTATGAGTCCAACGTGTCTGCTTTGTCCGTGTAATGATTTGCCAGTTTGTCTGTGAAATCTTGAGTAACAGGATGAGTTCCTTCTAGGCAATTTGGTTTGCGAAATTCATTGAGTATTTTATAGAATTCTTTATTTGAACATTTAGCGTTTTGAATTCTGTCTGAATAGTACCTTTTCTGAGCTTTTTTGATAGCCGACTTGTATAATCTGTTAATTTTTTGTAGGTGAAGTTTGTCTTGTTTGGCGTTTGTTTTGAGCCAGGTACGTTGCAGCTTTCGAATTTGTTGTTTTATGTCTTTTATTTCTATGTTTCTCCAAGGTGCTTTTTTTCTTTTGTTGGGTTGTGCGGTTTTGAGTGGTATCAGGATGTCAAAAGCTTTTTGTAGCACTCCTAGTTTTTGTTGAAACTGGTGATATATAAATGTTCTGTAGATAACAGAAGTGCTTGATTTGTAAATGGACTTGCAATGATATAATGATTTTCTTTTGATAGCTCCAATTAAAAAAAATATATTGCCTCGAGTTGTATTTGTAAATGTTTATTTTTGATTAATTGATCAGTTTTTTGTTGAACCCCTCGGGGTCATTAGGCAGTGCGCTTCACCAGGGTACGTAGTTTTCTGCACATCAGGCATAGCGAGAGTGCCAGTCTGCCACTTGATTGGAGATCTCTGGCGGGTGTTCTGCTGAGAGCGATATCGGATTATCTAGACAATATGTCCAAAGAGCATGAGCCAGATCTGAAAGAGATCCTGATCTTGTGCCCCCTAAATGATTGACGTATCGGACTGCCTCCACATTGTCCACAACATTGGGCCCTGTTCTTGGTCCAACACCTCACCACGAAAGAACCTGCTAATAATTCCATGCAGTTGATGAGGGGGGCTTGCTCTTCGGCAGACCAATTTCCACCTGTGGAAAACTCCCCACAACGAGCACACTAACCCGAATCACTGGTGTCTGAATATCTCCAGATCTGGTTGAGAGCCGAAAGTGGCCAGACCGTTCCACGCCTCGATATGGGAGATCCACCATTGCAGTTCCTCTCTGGTCTCTTCCGATAGGGGAACAGACAGTAACTGAGACCCTGACGCAGATGAAATATCTTTAGGCGTTATAATGCCCTGTACTATAAAGCCCCTGGGAATATGGCCTGTATTGACGATAAGAGAAGGCCCACGATCCATGCCAAAATGTCGGAGTGAAATCGAAGGTTTGGCCAACATCCTCCTTAGTTCGGGTTTGATTTTGGCAAGTTTGCGAGAAGGAAGATGGGGAGTGGCTGGGATAGAGTCCACTACAAACCCCAGACATTGGGTGTATTGCGAAGGGATCAAGGATGACTTTTCCTCATTGACCAGAAATCCAAGGGATTCTAACAAGTCGATAGTCATCTGGAGATGATGGGAAAGATGTAGAGGGCATTGGTCCAAGATCAGAATGTCATTGAGATAGACTATCAGTCTGACTTCCCAAGCACTCAGGTGCTCGATCACCAGTTTCAATACCTTGGTGAAGCACCACGGAGTGGAGGACAAGGAAGTGAATTTGAATACCTGAGACTTCCATTGAAATTGGAGAAACAGCCAGTGCAGAGGAAATATCAAAATCGTAAGGTAGGCATCTTTGAGGTCCAAGCGGACCATCCTGTCGTGAATCTGCAAAAGATCCTCAAGGAGAGGGATACCTTCCATCTTGAAGTGGCGATAGACCAGCCACTCGTTGAATTCCCTCAGGTTGAGCACAGGACGATGACCCTCGGTCCCTCTTTCACTAAAAAGAGGTTGCTTTGTCACCTGTGGGGATGAAGGGTTGTCATAACAATCGCCCCTTTTGTCAACAGTTGGCGAATCTCGGCATCCACTAGCGCCAATTGTGTCGGAGAAAAAAAAACAGGGGTCGTACCGACTGAGTTGGGGAACCAGAGAATTCTATCTGGAAGCCCTTGATGGTCTGGAGGACCCAAGCATCTGTGGTGAGGGTCAGCCAATTGTGGGCGAATTCCCCCAACCTGCCCTCAAGCCTGATTCCTGTGGAATCCTGAACAATCACCTTGTGTGGTACACTAGGAGCTGTTGCCCCTGCCATTTGCACCCCGCCGACAGGGATAGGTCCTGGTGGAATAGAAGTAGACAAATTTGGCTTGATCCTGCCACTGTCTTCGGCGATGGTCGACACCTCTAGTGGAGGCTTGGTAACCTGCATGGCCTGTCGAGCGCTCCCTACCACGACCGGCTTTGACAAAAACACGAGGTGTGAAGATGCGCCGAATAGAAGTCTGGGCCTTATTCAGAGAGGTGAATGTGTTCACAAATTTTCCCAATTATTTAATGAACGGGTCCCCGAAAAGGTTGCTGTCAGCTATAGGACCTGCCTCGGATGCTGAGAGTTCCCCTAACTTGGGATCTATTTTGATCAATAGGAATCTACAACGTTATGTGGATATAGCAGAGTCTGTGTTACCAAATAGGATTATGGCCCATTGGGCCCAACTGCATAGGGCTTCTGGAGATATTAACGACCCGGATGCTTTCACATCCTCAGCCATATAAAAAAAGTTTGACAAAGGTCCGGCGACATCCAACAGTTGGTCTATGCTTGAGCGCCAAGACCTATAGATACTCTTCTTTGGCTTCCTTATAAATCTTGCCAGGAAAGTTACCATTTTAGAGTTAATCTCCGGAGTGAGGGCTTCTTTGCCTTCCAGTGCGGGACTGGAGCACTCCGTGCTGAGGCAATTCCTGACCTCCTTATCTACGGGCCTCCTACCAATATACGAGGCCACCTTAGGAGCTGGGGACCATTCCACCAAATGCAGGTGTAGGAGATCGTCAAGAGTCTAACATATCGGAGCCCATAGGAAGGGTATCCACCCCAGGCTTATCGTCCCCGGCGGGAACAGGGTCGTTAGACGGTCTCCAAAGTCTACTGGAGTCCCTATCTCCATCGGAGGTATTGGGAGAATCACCTCCGTCCCCAGGAGAAGGAGCAGGGATAGGGAGAGAAGACCCTGCCTGGGTGCCTGGCTACACGGTAGAGGAGGAAGGCCAGGATTGTATAAATGCTTGTTTTAGACATTCAAAGGCATCTACGTCGATGCCTGCGTCATCTGAGCACTTGCTCCCTGTGGGCGCAGAAGTGGGGACCCCTGGAGGTATGAGGGCCCAGAAGGTTCTTCCTTCGGCTCGAGGGGTCGCTGGCATTGCGCATGTAGTTTTTCTATACACTTCTCCAAGGGTGCCACCACGTGGCAAACAGCCTTAAACATGGACACATCCATTACCTGAAAGAATCTGTCATCGATGGCGAGGTATGTGATCTCATAGTAGTCCCCGTAGTCTTCCATGCTTGTAATAAAACTTGGGGAACCAAATAATTATAATATAATTTAAACCAATAAAATTGGTAAGCGCAAGGGGGGGGGATTTGGAGAGGGGGAACCCAGACATGTAGCAGATAAACAGTAGGCAGACAGTGTCTGAGTAGGCCGTGGGACCAGCACTCCCACCATTATCCGCAGGGAACTGCAAGCAACCGCCTGGGCGACTGCCAAGATAATTATGTTTTACCCGTAAAACGGATTTAACGCTACAGGTGGGAGCTCTCTGAACAATGCTCCTGCTTCACAATGAGGACTTGTCCCCGAATAACAGTCGCGGCTGGTTGTGATTCACTGAAGGATCGGGTGAAATGACGCGCCGGCCGACCGGGAGTTAGGACGCACTGAGTGCGTTGTATTTGATGTGCGGGCCCCCTAGCAGTCAGAAGACTGCACCACGCGTAGAGCCAGATCAGAGCGACCGCAAAGGAGTGAGAAGTGATCCCATGGTTGTGTGTGTAAATGAGCACTGGGCAAATATTTATAAAACCAAGCCAATACACAGAGTAGTCTAGAGAAACGCAACGGGATGGCAATACACATCGGCAGTATCGATAATAAGCAATATACATTAGAAAATAGCGAATCACACCCAGGGAGGTATAAACACTTATCTGAGGCTGCTGGAGCAGCAAAGAATGAGGAGGATAGAGCATCGACGGGGACTATTGAAGGGCAGGCATTGCTCCGATTGGATGATCGGTTTGTTTTGTTTTCCCAATGACTGATGGGAAAAGCAGTTTACTGTTGTGTATACTTTGAATAGCCGCCGTAGTAATAAAGCTAGAAAAGAAAAGTCTTATCCTCGCCTCCGGTCCCAACACAGAATTCAGAAAAGTGCGAGCAGCAGCCATTTCTTGGAAACCAGGCAAAGCAGAGACTGACACTGCTCCACACGTACACTGCAAGACCTTACATTAGCTCTGAAACATCAGATATGCGGATAAAAATTTTTTTTTAAAAAATGTAGAAGATGTCCCTCCAGAGGAGACAGGAATGACTTCTCTGAAGTGGAATGGAGGGAAAACAAGAACACAGTCTAGAATACAAAGAACAAACACATTGAATACTATTGCAAACAGATTTGGAGGGATTTCTGTACTGCTGGGCAGCTGGCACCGATAAACAACCGTCCACATCAAATTAAGCCTATTCAATATTCACTCTCACCTAATATCCCACTATGGTCAACAAATAAGTACTTCATTTTTCGAGTACCATGATAACCATGTTATGTAAGATTTTATCTTGGTTTGTCATTGATTTCTGAACTCAATTACACTACTCTCTAGTTTTGCTGCACATTTTTTTGGTATAGCTCCAACAAGCAGGGTCATAGTTTCGAAGCACGATTACTTTAAAAAAATAAAAGAAAAGATCATAATTATGTCTTCTTGTGATGACTGCATTTTCTGCTTGAATAGAAATACAACTGTGGTTCTATATGTTGCTTTTCCCCTTCTGGTCAACGCATGACTTTTCAGGAATGCAAAACACCAAGAAGACAATGTGCTAATTTCAGTTTTGCTCTAAAATTAAAATCCAAAATTGGACCTCAATCTTTTACACCACAAACTACTCCAAAGTAGCCAAAAAGTATGATGAGCTTGAACGGGATAGGTCAGCACACAACTGTGGAGATAAAAGCTAAATTCAACAATGTTATGGTATTTATTTGTTTGTTATGAAGTCTCTAGTATGCATTATCTAGTCAAAGCTGATGGAAAGCAAATTTTGAGCACACCTTTCAGAGAAAAAACAAACTGCAACCCAACATCTTGGATGCGTTACACAGTTTCAAATGTCACCCAAACCAACATGACAACGTTCTAGATCTACTGATATACTTTAACAAACATAATAGGCCACAGCTTCCTACATAACAAAATTGGTTCAGGCCAACCAACTCATTCCCATTAGCACACAACTTCAGTGTCTGGCAAATACGGGGAGCGGGAGGTGAAAGAGGGTTTGGTTTTGGTGGATGCACCCATGCAAATGACATGAAGACCTACTGCAAGTATGAGCAAATTTTTGTTTTAACAAACAAGTGCCACAGCAAACAGCTTATGGACTCTTATTAATTGATTCACCGTATCTAGATCTCTCTTCTGAACTATAGCTACAACTACCTCTTTATCACAGATGGACACCAAAATAACTACAAATTCGAACACAACAGATTTTGAGCAGAGTTATCAGGAGACTTAACCGATGCATTGGAAGCAATACCTAGACATTATATTTATTGGTACTGTTATACGTTTTTAAGAAAATCAATTCGAGCACCAAATAGAAATATTTACATATTAGACAGCAACAAACCTGAGATATACGCATCACATGGAGGGACAGATTGAGAATGAAATGCCTCGTTCAATCGTTTGGTTTTTAATGCTTTGAAAATCAACGTCTTGTGCCATCTGCTGACCACCTTTGTACGCTGTCCTTGGAGCATTTCTATCAAGGACAACTTTAGGGCCCAGACTTAAATATTAACTACTTCAATGCAGAAGAATGAAAGAAATTGGGACACAAATAACGTTGACATTAAGCTTTTCACAAGTGTGAGACATAAACGAATTTGTTTTTCATCCTATTCCCTTTAAGAACTCTAAAAGAGAACCAAAAACAGTTTTATTTTTGGACATTTATTTTTCTGAAAAACTTTGCCTTGTTAATCACCACTTATGGCACCTCAGCTGGAACAATTAAACAGCAGGTATAAGACATCCATAATTAAAGAGGCTACTCAAGACACCGGAGAATATATGCATGTGCCACCCATGCAACCATCAGTCCCAGCAGGGCCAGAAAGAAGATATCTATTCCAGATACTGTACATACACAATACACTAAAAAGAAATTTGATCCCCCACTTGGTTTCACCAGAGAAGCACAGCACGATTTGCAAGGTCTGGCCCCTGTAAGGGTCTGGCCCCCGATAGCAAGAAGAAGACAGCATAGGCGGTTTCTCTGGACGTACACTTGAAAACCGGTTATAACTGTGGTCTATTTTGCTTGAATATAAACATATGGCATTATCTCATAGGGAAAGGCATTCTACATCTCCTTGGTTTACAGGACAATGAGAGATCCTAATCAGCCTTCCAGGAAAACATTCATGCAGCCTTTCAATGTTGTGAGAGACCGAGAAAATAACACTTAAAGGCTGCTAACCGTGAAAGTGAAGGAGGATTGTGTCTTTGTAAGCAAGGCATCATCAACACGAGGCACTTGAACGCTACACCCCAACACAGGCACCCAGGATTATGTCACTTAAAGTCTGCACCTATGTATAGTAAACGGATGACGTGGGAAGGCTGCTGCTCCACCGCCTGCTTCAGCACCCACACCAACTGCATCTCAACCACAAACCTCCCTTCTATACACACAAAGCCTCAGTAAGAAGCGACTGAAGAGGCTCCACGTTAGGGATGACCCAGGCTAGCTGCTCTCAGCACAATCATTCCGACACCACATTCCATGCAGGCTCAAGCTCGACAGAATGGTTGGCTGGGTTTACATACCAAGTGTATAGAATTTCCAGAGCACACTGCCTCCAAGTTCTTCTGAGCTGCATATCCTCACTTCAGGTGTAACACTCGTTCCTCAGCCACACGTTTACAGATTCACTGTGGGTGCAGCTCCAGCTCTGGTGCATGCCCAGTAGAGGCAGCTCCCAAGCCATCTCACGGTTTCATGAATCGTATAATAGGAAGGAAGTACTATTAGCAGCGCACTGCTCTATGGATACAACAGAATACACAAGACACCTAGATCCATCCACTCAGATCCAACTCAAAGGCCTTTTACGCAGCACAAATCAGAGCGTACTGAGTCTGAGCATCTTCAGCCAAACAAATATGAAATAAAGGTGTGGAAGAATGGATCATCTTTGCGAACATTATAGATTATGAAAAGCCATCATATAGAGTCTGCTGGAGTTAAGCTTGCAGTTTCACACCAATACCCCAGTTCAAAAAGACATGAGAAAAGCGTGATCACAAGGATGGGCCTCCAAGTACAAAGACAATCTTCTAAATGCAAGGATGAAGCTCTTCAGCATCCAAGAGGAAGAGATTTAGGAACCATCCATTGCACAAGAATAATGAACCTGGTACCTACATATACTCACGTTAACTCCCTGCGAAATACAAGAACTCACACCTGTGACTCAAAAAGGGATCAGTATACAGCATGCATGCACACAAGACTAAGGAGATGATCATTACATCTAAGGACTTAGGGTAGTTGAGATAGATGGTTATATTATTTATGACTGTTTCTATTTCAATTAAACTAGACTAATCTAGGTATGTCCCAACAGCAATTTCTTTGGATGTTTTTTCTCAACCTGTACCTAGCAAGTATTTTACACACACAAGATAAACTTTCTACTGTACAGTATCAGATGGCAGCAAGTTACATAGAAGTTCCAGGACACGTACTCCCAAGTCCTCCCGCCACTTATCCACCCGGATCAGTGTGGGTTTGTACCGGGACGAAACACGTCCCAGAATTTACGTAGAATATTCCATGTGCAAGATGGAGCGACCCCCAATTCCCAAGAGCGGTGTGCCTGATCCTTGACCTACAAAAGGCCTTCGACACCCTTCTATGGCCATATATGTTCGCGGTACTCCGGCGGATTAAGATGGGCCCGACCATACTGGGGTATACTCGGCTATTATACACGAAACTTACATCAAGAGTACAGCTGGGAAAATACATAGCCCCTCTTCAAATAGAAAGGCACGCGGCAAGGGTGTCCCCTCTCTCCACCAGTGTTCGCTTTGGCAGTGGAACCCCTAGCGATCCGCCTAAGGCAAGAGGGGAAGGTATGGGGAATCCCGATAGCGGGGACCGTTCACGCTGTGTCTTTATACGCGGACGACCTACTACTGTACGTCCGCGACATTAACACTGACCTAGCCCCAATCTGGAAGACATTAACGGAATTTGCAAAAGTCTCAGGCCTCAGAGTAAACTGGGACAAATCTACAGTCTACCCCTTAAGCCCCCACCTAGCCCCCCTTGACATCATAGTAGGAGATCAGAGAATTGCCTGGAGCTAGGAAGCACCTAGATACCTGGGAGTATGATTGTATCACTCCCCTAGCGATATGTATGAGGGGAACCACCATAAAGCACTAGCGGGAATAAGGTCGGCAGTGGGTTTCTGGAAGACGCTGCCCCTAGCCCCAATTGGGCGAGAGGCAATAGCCAAAATGATCATAGTCCCAAGGTTACTATATCATTTCGCTAACCTCCCGGTTATTCCCCCTCGCACCTTTTTTCGAGAGTTAGACACGCTGCTCACTTCCCTTATCTGGGGAGCGGGCCGACATAGGGTAGCCCTATCTAAACTGCTCCTGCCAACGGATCAGGGAGGACTAGGAGCTCCAGCCTTCGAGGCGTACTTCTTGGCGGCGCAGCTGCAGTGGCTCTCGCACTGGACTGCGGAACGTCATATGGGAGAAACATCTTCCAATACGGGGCAGGTACCCTTGCCGGCACTCCGAAGCATGCTGTTGCCGGGCACTAAGCCCAAGCATACTTGCGCACTCCAGGTGTCGATAGCCCGTACCTGCATGCTAAGGATTCATCGCATGTCCGGGGAGAGACCCCTGTATTCCCCGCTACTTCCACTGATGGGATTCACCAAACAGGAGGGATACTACACAACCCAAGCCCTGCGAGTGTGGACTGACTGTTCACTAATCGAAATGGAATCCCTCTACGAAGATGGGCAGCTGCAACCCTACGACCAGCTGGCGGAGGAGTATAGCCTCTCCCTGGGGCAATTCCTACTGCACAGACAAATTATAGCCAGCAGTCGCCCCATATTGGGACCCACCTGTACGGGAGCCACCGACACATCCAGTCATACACACGATCCTACACATGGGGGCAGGCAGACACTTAATCACATGGCTATACAAAGCCATCCGGGAGCTTTTACTCAAACCACTAACTTCGCTAAGGCAGACGTGGGAGGAGGACATTGGCCGGCCGCTGCACGACAAAGAATGGGAGCAGGCCATAGAATACCCCAAAAAAGTATCTAGAAACGCACAATTTAAGAACATACAATTCAACATTTTACACAGGGCATATCTGACGCCAGGGCGCCTAAACCGCTTCTACCCAGACACACAGTTCCTATGCCCTCGATGTCAGACTCCCGAAGCGGACTTTAAACATATGTTCTGGGGCTGCCCCACAATACAACGGTACTAGGAACACATACACGAGGTGCTCCATGAAACAACGAACATAACAGGAGTGAACTCGTGGGAAGCATGTGCATTAGGTGTGTTTCGGAGACAAAAAACAGAAAAGGTGCAGATCCGGTTTACGTCCCTTTCTCTATTATTGGCAAAGAGAGGAATAGCCATGTACTGGCGAGCCCCGAAGGGGCCCCCAATGGAGGCCTGGGTGGGTGCGGTTACAAAATGGGGTGCAGCGGAGGAGGAAGGGTTGCGGGCCGAGGAGGTGAAAGGAACACGTAAGCAACCAATATCCATGGAATGGGCACAACTGCTACATCACTTCAAACAACAAACCACACAGGAAGGGCCTCCCGAGACTCCCCCTCCCCAGACGACACCCACAACCTAGTTACACTCGTCGGACAGGCACAACAAGCCGGGTTGAACATATATCAGAGAGGGCATCTCACAGGTAGCGCAACTCCCGCAACCCCATGATCACTAAGGAGTTATTACCACGTCCCCCCACACGCACAGCCCAGAACTGCCAAACTGGCCACTGACCATCAAACAGTGAAACCCCCACCCCCTCTCCCCCCTGCCTGCACACACCCCTGTTGATCCCCTAGTTATCACCCTAGTTCATCACTAAAGTTCTGAGTCAAGTATGAGACCCGACAGGTATGACATCGGCACCAACCGGTGGGGCGAGTAGCCCCGTCACCGAGGCATTATATTACGACCCTTAATAAAGGCACAGGCAGACACAGCTCACACACCAGAAGCACATGTTCCCAGGCGCATCGTGGGATACAGATGATCATCACGGACTGAATTAATAGGCCTGTAACATCAGAAACATGATACAGATATGTAACAATTACGCATAAGGTCCAATGTCAATATAAAACTGCTCGCTGAAACATCACAAGTATATATATGTATGTAATTTCAAAACACGAAGTTATGTTTCATTGTATCTGAAATGTCGAAACTCAAACAAATTTAAACAAAACAAAAAAAAAAAAAAGAAGTTCCTGGACACCACACAGGCAAAGTCTTCCACAATCCCAAAGAGCTCCATTGGGACATGTACAACCTAACTGACCATGTGAGTCTGCAGGCATACGCGTACACCTGTAAAGCACAATCCTAGCTAGACAGCAACTGAGAGGTGCAATTGCAGGGAGTCAATTCTAATACCAGGCAGGGAAAGCCACCTGAGCACATACAATGCAGTCTGTTATGAAAAACGCACAGGTATTTTGCATGCAAAACCAAGTGAGAAGGAAGCTTCGGGAGGTGCAATCACGCTAGGCATGTGTTCGAGGCAGGAGCTATAGATGGAAGTGGAGGCGGCTAGCAAAGCTGCAGTTAGAGCCTGCTTCCTGTTCACCCAAAAGACTAATGTACTGATAGATTTGCTGATTAACATTTGTGGCTGCACAGTATGAATTAGTTATATTAGCATTTTACGCCTGGTTTCCCCTGCATTTAATATTTTGTTTCATGTTTTAATATTCATTTTTATTTGTAAGATTTGAAGTTGGGCCACTGACAGGTATGCACCTTATAAACAATACAATCAAATTAAGTCCTGCCGTTGTTTCCACTGGTCTGTCTTTACCACTAATACTCTGTCTCCCTGCCACTTGACGCTCGTTGCCTAGTCGTCAACCATTCTCGGAGAGCGGAAGAAAGCAGAGACAGAAGCTGGTGGCTGAAAGCAACTTGGCCCTCAAGATGAGATGCTCTCAAGAAGGGAGTTTGCCAGCGCCAGCATCTGAAACAGAATCTGCATCAGCTGCACCAAAGGTGAATCAGCTACATTCGCTTCTGTGCGCACCTTCACAAAGCACTACCTCCTCGACAGTCCGATACTACTAGGTTGGCACTTTGACCACTTCGTACTGGAAGACTTTAGTTTGAGCCCTTCAACAGACCGACTGTCATGATGGTACCTCAAGCAGTCCCTTCTTGTACATTTGTGGGCACAGTAAGTGCCCCCGTGATGTAATCTGGAATCTTGCAGGTAAGGTTTCTATGGAGGACACTGCTCCATAGGAGCGCAGTGTAAACGCTGTTTTGTTTCCAACTATACTCTGGTAATTACCTCAATAAAGGACTTGTTATGCTATCACTTTGGCAAGAGTCATTATACCCTTTACCTTGAGGGGCACTGGTTTGCTATCTATTCGCAAGGTGAGGAATTTGCGTTTAGAAGTATCCAGAGGAACAATTTACTTAACATCGATAACTATCTTTCTGGGGGATATTCTTTCTAACCCCTCACTGCCCTCCCACTTTCTCATTCTGTGGTATGGTCTCTTTAATCTAAAAAGATCTCAATTTAGGATTCTGCACACAGCAGTTAATCGGTAGGCTCTGGGTCTGAGGGCACGGAGGGATTAATGAAAGAACCAGACAGCAGCGTGCATATGTGGCGTTTATATGTATATCCATTTCTGGAGCGGAATGGCGTCAACGTGGAGCTGCATAGCACCACGGGACGGCACGCAGGTGCAATGCTTTGAATTTTTCGGATCCAGTCTGGCACTTGGGGATATTAAGTTGAGGAAGAAATGGATAGCAGTATCCAGCACACTCAATCTCGAGACATAATTTTCACATATTTATTAAAGGATTGTGACAGACGTCTTTGCCCTTTGATTTTATTTAATTTTAATGCCTCTATATAGGTGGCCATTTGTTGCTGATCCAAGTTTTGGAGCTGGACGGCTCAGGCGATAAGGCCAAATTATTATATAAACTGGTCATTTCATTCTTAAGCTCTCCTCTTTGGCCCTTAGTTCCACAAGCCAATGTCAATAAACAGTAATTTCACTATATATCAATTTTAGATTTTCAAACTGTCATTATATATTATGTTTCCTTATGTATGCAAAGTGCTGATGGCTGTACGCTTAGTAAAAACGGTAAAGACCAAGAGTAGGGATTGTACAGAGATAGGCCTCTCTCTCTCTGGAAGTGCCAGGCGTTTGGATACAGTAAGCAGCATACACTACCTGTCAGCTAATGGGGAGCATATGGAGTCCACAGGGGCCTGCCAGAACAAAGGCAAGGAAAGTTATGTGAACGAGCAGACCTCTAGAATGCAAGAAGGAAATGTAATCAAGCCTAGTGGTGGGATACCAGAGCATGGGCAATACATTACATTGTTCATTTTTTTTGTATAAAACTGTACCGTTTTTAGATTTTGTCATCGACAAAAATATGTAAATATCAGCAACTCCGCATCACAATCACATTGCTGTGATAAGCAGCCCATTTTTGTTGCCAGACCTTATCCATTTTATTAAGAAGTTATATACTGTGCTACTTGCCTTCTTTCAGTTACTTTACAGTTCATGACAAAAGGGTGGAAAAATAAGCCACAATGATCAAGTAAAATGTTTACAGGCCAGACGGTTGGGTAATTAGACAGGTCTGAAATTGTTAATCCACCATCTCTACTCGGTCGAGATGTTTGATGGAAGAGAAGTAAAAAAAAATTATAAGGGGGTTGGGTTTGGATCTTACGACCAGACTGAGGACATTCCAGAGTTTACATTCTTGTAAGCCAATGCAGTGATTTTACTCCCACTTGAAAGATAGCTACTTTAGCCAATGAGTGTACACTAAGTGGGGTAAAACGAAGTACCAGTTTCTGCAGGTCTTTCTCTCAGTATGGTTTATGGATAGTGTGCACACCTTAAATTCGATCCTACGGTTGACAGGGAGCCAGTCAATGCTTTAAGACTGGCTTTGATGTGGTTCCATCTGCCAAGGGTAAGGTGGAGTCTAGCTGCCTGATTTTGAAGTTTTTGGAGTCTGACAAATAGTTTTATTTTATTGGGAAAGCCAGAGAAGTTAATATTGGAATAGTTAAGCCCCCATAAGGAATGTGTCAGTTCGACTCTCGGTCGAAGTGAGAGATTTTTCTATAGAGAGAGAAACAATTGGATGTTTATATCCTTTGCCAGAGATTTTATTTTGCTGGCTCATGGGTTGGTGCATAAGAGGTTGGTATCAAAGAGAATCACTAAGTTCCTTACTTTTGGCAAGGTGGAGGGTGGGGTTCTAAGGCACGAGGGCCAAATAAATGGTATTGAATCGGTCTAAACGTCTCCAGATAAAGAGATCTCAGTCTTGGTGCAAACACAAGAGGGGAGAGAAATCCTCAAGACCTATTCTTCTGTCCTACCTATCAATTAATAAACACACAGTAAAGAAGAATAGGGCTTCGTATATCTGTCAATACCGATACGGAACAGATATGCCACTGGAAATTGAAAGGCCCTCACCCATTCAATTGTGGCATTCTTCATCTTCAGGTATTCCCACACTTAAATTCACACAGGTTCAAGTGGGCTACAACCAATATCTTGGGAGCAAGGGTTTTTTTGTTTTAGAGAGAAAGAAAATCTCCCAGTGCCTGAGAAAAGAAAAAAGTTAAAACAGCCTTCTGAATCCCCAAGTACTATTTAATTTGTGGGTACTTTGACTGGATTAAAAAGGTTACTGGAAATGGATTCAATCAATCAGGGAATTGTAAGCACGCTACTCACTCTTGAGGGTCTCAAGGCGCTGAGGGAGGGGTGGGTCCGCAAATCAATTTAGCCGAAGAGCCGGGTCTGGAGGATCTTACTGAAGGTGTTCAGGGAGGGGGCGCGTCTGATGTCTGCCGGCAGCTCGTTCCAGGTCTTGGCTTCGATGTGAGAGAAGGATCTTCCGCCTGCTCTGGCTCGGTGGATGCGCGGGGTTTCTGCCAGTGAGAGGTTGGAAGATCGGAGGTTTCTTTTGGGTACGTGGAAGTTGATTCGGTCGTTGAGGTATTTGGGTCCGTTGCTGTGTAGGCATGAGTGAGGATTTTGAAGGTGACCCTTTTTTCCACGGGGAGCCAGTGGAGTCTTCTTAGGTGTTGGCTTATGTGTTCGTGCCGGGGGATGCGGAGGACGAGTCTGGCGGCGGTGTTCTGTATCGTCTGGAGTTTGCGGATTAGGGACTTGTTGATGCCGGCGTAGAGTGCGTTTCCATAGTCCAGTCTGCTGGTGATGAGTGCGTGGGTGACTGTCTTCCTTGACTCAGGGGGGATCCATTTGAAGGTCTTGCGGAGGGTGTTGAGGCAACTGGAGGTGATTGCGTTGACCTGTCGGTTCATGGTGAGTGATGAGTCGAGTACGATGCCGAGGTTTTTGGCGTGGTCTGAGGGGGTTGGTGGGCTTCCAAGGGCGGTCGGCCACCAGGTGCTGTCCCATGCTGAAGGAGTGGAACCGAGGACAAGGACTTCGGCGTTAAGCTTCAGGCAGCTGTTGGTCATCCAGACTGCGACGTCTTGCATTACTTTCTGGAAGTTGAGTTTAGAGGTGGTGGGGTCCTTGGTGAGGGAGAGGATGAGCTGGGTGTCGTCAGCGTAGGATACGATGTTGATGCCGTGTTGTCGGACGATGGCTGTGAGGGGGGCCATGTAGCTGTTGAAGAGGGTCGGACTCAGTGATGACCCCCTGTGGGACTCCGCAGGTGATTTCCGTGGGATCGGATAGGAAGGGTGGTAGTCTGATCCTTTGGCTTCTTCCGGTGAGGAATGATCGGATCCAGTCCAGGGCTGTTCCTTGTATGCCGGCGTCGTGTAGTCTGGCGACTAGCGCGCGGTGGAAGACGGTGTCGAAGGCCGCTGATAGGTCGAGTAGGATGAGGACTGTGGAGTGGCCTTGGTCCAGGAGGGTGCGGATGTCGTCTGTGGCGGCGAGTAGGGCTGTCTCGGTGCTGTGGTTGCTTCTGAATCCGGATTGGGAGGGGTCGAGGATGGCGTTCTCTTCGATGAATCGTGTCAGTTCTCTGTTGACTGTTTTCTCTGCAGCTTTGGCTGTGAAAGGGAGAAGCGAGATGGGCCGGTAGTTCTTGAGGTCGGTGGTGTCTGCTGTGGGCTTCTTGAGCAGGGGCCTGACTTCTGCGCGCTTCCAGTCGTCTGGGAAGGTGCCTGTTATGAGGGTGGTGTTGATGGTGTGTTGTAATTCGGGTGCGATGGCGGCCGCAGCGCTGTGGTAGATGTGAGGAGGGCAGGGGTCGGTGGGGGCCCCCCCGAGTGGATGCCTTTCATGGTCAAGGCGGTGTCTTCGGTGGTGATCGGTGTCCAGTTGGAGACGGTGGGCTGACTGGTGTCTCTGGAGGGCGGGGGGCCGGCTGTGGCGTCTGGAGGATGGTCGATCAAGTTGTCGTAGAGGTTTTTGATCTTCAGGTGGAAGTAGGTTCCGAGCTTGTCGCAGAGGTCTTGGGACGGGGTGATATCTGTGGCTTAGCTGCGTGGGTTGGCGAATTCCTGAATGACACTGAAGAGTTCCTTGGAGTTGGTGGAGTTGGCGAGGATTTTGTTGTGGATGAAATTCCTCTTGGTGGCTCTGATTTGGTTGTGGTAGTCCGTTATAGCGTCTTTGTAGGTGGAGTAGTTTTTGGTGGTCTTGGTGTTTCTCAAGTTCATCTCCAGGCGTCTGCAGGTGCCTGGCTTCTTGGAGGTCGGTGGTGAACCAGCCGGCTTTCCTGGGGCATTGTTTGTCGAGCTTGCGTAGCGGGCGAGCTCGTCTGCGTAGTTGGAGATCCAGGTGTGGAGTCCTCTGGCCGCGATGTTTGCATCGTGTTACCAGGTGTGGTTGTCTTGTATGAGGGTGGAGTTAAGTTGATCGTCGGTGACCTTGCTCCAGTTCCTTCGTGGTGGGCACGGGGCTGGTTTGGGTGCCTTGGGTTTGTTTACGGCGAAGTGTACGCAGTGGTGGTCGGTCCATGGTGGTTGCGTAGTGTGGCTGAAGATGGGGTCGAGGGTGTGTCCTGCTCTGTGGGTCGGTGTGGTGACGAGTTGTTTGAGTCCGATGTTGGCGAGGTTGTCGCAAAGAATGGTGGAGTTGGGGTCACTGGGGTTGTCGAGGTGGAAGTTCAGGTCTCCAATCAGTATGTAGTTCATTGAGGCGATGGCGTGGGGTGCGATAAAGTCGGTGATGGTGGTGGCGAAGGGTGTCCGGGGGGTCTGTAGACGAAGGTTCCTCGGAGTGTGGCTTTGGGGCTAATCTGGATCTGGAAGTGCAAGTGTTCGGCGGAGGGGAAGGTTTCGCTGGAGGTGGTGAGGCGGAGGGTGCTCTTGTGGGCGATGGAGAGGCCCCCTCCTGGGTGGTTGGGGCGGTCCTTCCTCTGGATCTTGTAACCGTCCGGGATGGCGGTGTTGATGTCGGGAGCGGAGGAGGCGTTGGTCCAGGTCTCCGTGAAGGCGATGTCGGGCGAGAGAGAGTCAAGTAGGTTCCAGATTTCCATGGCGTGTTTGTGTACGGAGCGCACGTTGAGGAGGATGCATCTTAGGGTGTCGTCAGTGCAGGCGTCGGCGGTGATGGAGGCCGGGGTCGTCGTGAAGGTCTGACGGCAGTGGAGGCAGGAGAACTGGCCGTGGGTCGTGTTCGGCGAGGCCTGTTGGCAGTCTCAGAGTCTTCTGGGGTTGAGGGCGAGGAGGGCAGCGGAGTCGTAGTGATGGAAGGTCGTAGATCCAGGGTTCCTGGCGCAGGTCGCGATCGGGTCGCGGACGGGCGCAGATGGGCTTGCCTTTGGCACGCCTTCGGCGCGCCAGCGGCCGCCATTAAGTAGGGGAGGTGGGAGGGAGGAGAGGCTGGGATGCGGGGGTTTTCCGGGGGGGAGGGGCCGCGGGGCAGCAGCGGCGGTACGGAGGAAACAGGCAGGTACTAGAATAAAAACAGTGGTGGGGTAACAAGCAGATGGACACAAAGACAATGGCACAATATTGGAAAACAGTGGCGGAGTTAAAGCAACAATGGACACGATGACAGTGGCACAACAGGGAAAGCTATTAAGGAAAAAAAGGCTGAAAAGTTACGGTGGCAGCAGGCAGTCTGGTCCCAGTAGGAGCGGGCAGCAGGTGCAGGCGCGGGCAGCAGCCTCGAACCTCCCATAAGAAATACCTATGTGTAAAGCCTGCACGCCAAAAAATCCTATCAATGAGGATACCAATACCAACCGATACGAATACGATACGAATTGTTTTCAAATCGGATTCATTAAAAAGTTTAGTCTACTTGTAATAAACCAGGGAAGAAGCGGAGTTGACACCCTGTAATCACACATTTGTCAAGGGTAGGCCCCGCCGCAGATGCTTCCTCCTTAATCCCACCACCAATCTCAGTCTTGGGGCCATAATGCACGTCTCTCTCCTTGATTCACATGGAATATGTAATACAGGCAAGAAGTGGTTCTGGCTGGGTTCTCAGGTCCGTTATCCATGCAGAAATACATTTGTGTCTCATAAACAGGCACTTGGAACTTCACCCAATACTGCTGGAGGAGCCGAACATGGGGTGGATGTAGATGCTTAAAACAATGCACAAGAGCGATCACTGACGAATGCTGCAAGACAGTGGCCATGGGGACAATTCAAATGATCAAATCCAGAGTTTTTTTACTAAGACAGGAGAAAAAAGTTCCACTTCAGCAGGATGGCCCTATCTTAAGTGTCAGAGAGAGGAGGAGGTTCTTCCTTCAAAATCATCACATTCATTCAAACATCTAAAGCTCAACTATGCATCTCAGTCAATCATTTTATTAGACCTTTCCAAAAGTTTATAATAGTAGTTTTCATAGTAGTGCAACTTTGTATAAAGAGCTTGCTACTGCATTTTTACAGTTTCGATAAACCATCAATAAAAGGATGGAACCTGTCCATCCTACAATGACTAAATATGCCAGTTTACGAGATAGGGCGGGACGTGGAAGTCATGGCACGGGTGAACTGGTTTTCACGCTTTCTATGATGTATTCTGTACTGTAATTTTGAGAAAAGGGGGTGGGGCTTGGTCCTATCGTACAGGTGTATGCAGGTATCCACGTTTCTTTTATACCCACTTGTTTTACAAATTGTTGGTTGGCAGGCTGAATGTCTGAAAAATGCAATAAAATCTGCTAAAATAAATAAAAAAATAAAGGTGCTTGAATTGCTCCAATATTACTCAAATTCTTCACCCACGTAAAGTAGAAGTCAGTCCTGTTGCTATTCAACGCACAAGTTACTACTTGTGTAACGATATATCTGTAAGAGACATTAGTTAGTGATAGATTCCTTACCTTAGAATATCATCAGGCTGGATGCGGAAAGTTTTGTCAGCAGTACCCCTGCGCGTCGTTGGGTGGCGTCGTGCGGCTCCGCGTTCGTCGCTGGCGTCGTAAGCGCCGAGATGACGTCACGGAGACTACTTGGGCACCACCCATGCGAGCTGACGTCAGTTCTGTACACGACTTTCCGCGCCAGGAACGCAGAGCCATGCAAGAAACTGACCACTGGTGCCATGAAACTAGGGCCCTGAAAGGGATGACCTTAACCCTAGAATCAGTTCGCAGAACGGGGAGGATGGGTGGGGCGGTAAGTGAATCTATCACTAACTAATGTCTCTTACAGATATATCGTTACACAAGTAGTAACTTGTGCATCTGAAAGAGACACGTTAGTGATAGATTCCTTACCTTAGAATAGATACCCCAGCAATACCAACCCCGGTGGTGGGTCTGCGAATAGATTACACCAGAAAGTCACGGAGAACAGAACGGCCAAAGAAGCAGTCTCTCCGGACTTGACTGTCAAGGCAGTAATGCTTGGTAAATGTGTGCAGCGAGGCCCACGTAGCTGCCTGACAAATATCCTGCAAGGGAACGCCGCGTCCCAAGGCAGTAGTGGCTCGTGTCGCCCTGGTAGAATGGGCACACAGCCCCACAGAAGGATCCTTCTTAGCCAACGAGTAACACGCTTTGATGCACAAAACGACCCACCGAGAGATGGTTCGTTTGTGCACAGCCCAACCTTTTTTGGCGCCTACGTAGCCAAAGAGCTGGCCATCCACCAGAACTGATGTGTGCGCTTCAGATAGAACGAGAGCGCACGTTGTGGGTCCAGACGGTGGAGCCTCTGTTCCTCTTTTGAAGGATGCGTTAAGAAGGTGGGCAAAGTGATGGTCTGCCTGATGTGGAAGGGCGTGACAACCTTTGGCAAGAAAGAAGGACGGGTCCTTAAAACCACCTTGTCCGGATGAACAGAAAGGAAAGGAGGTTTGGAAGAAAGAGCCTGGAGCTCACTCACTCTTCTGGCAGGGGTGATAGCTACCAGGAAAGCCGTCTTGAGAGTAAGAAGACGTAAAGGACAGTTATGAAGGGGCTCAAAAGGAGCGCACATCAGATAGGTCAAGACCAGATTTAAGTCCCATTGAGGCATTATGAAAGGCACGGGAGGAAACGTGTGTGCAATGCCTTTCAGGAAACGGTTAACAACCGGGGACTTAAAGAGAGAAGGCTGATCTGGAAGCCTGAGAAAGGCGGAGATGGCCGAAAGATAACCTTTGATAGTGCCCAGAGCAGAGCCCTGCTGGGCCAAGGAGAGCAGGAACAGAAGGACCTCAGAAAGAGGGGCAGAAAGGGGATCCACAGACTTAGCTGTGCACCATGCCACAAACTTGTTCCACCTGCAGGCGTATACCGTCTTAGTGGAGGGACGCCTGGCTGCGAGAATGACATCACAGACTTCGGGAGGAAGATTGAAAGCTGTGAACTGTCGCCGCTCAATCTCCACGCATGGAGGTGGAGGCTGGACAGGTTCGGGTGGAGGACCGTCCCCTGCTGCTGCGACAGAAGATCCTCCCGAAGAGGCAGTCGGATCGGGGGATCCATCGCCATGTTGAGTAGCTTGGGATACCAGTATCTTCGCGCCCAATCCGGAGCCACAAGGATGACTTGGGCCCGGTCGCGCCGAATCTTCATCAGTACTCTGGGCAGAAGTGGTATAGGCGGAAAGGCGTACAACAGACCGCAGCTGCACTCGCGACGAAAAGCGTCGCCGAGCGAGTGCCGCCTTGGAAATTCCAACGCGCAGAACTGATGACATTGCGCGTTCTCTTCGGTGGCGAATAGATCTAATCAAGGCTCTCCCCACTGCAGAAAGAGACCTTGCGCCACGTTCGAGTTCAGACGCCATTCGTGATCCATGAAGCACCGGCGGCTGAGTTCGTCCGCCCTGGCATTCAGAGAACCTGCCAGGTGTTGAACCACCAAGGTAATGCCTTGATGTTCCAGCCATGTCCAGAGGCGCAGAGCCTCCTGACATAGGGTCCACGACCCTACCCCGCCCTGTTTGTTGCAATACCACATGGCGATGGTGTTGTCCGTGAACACCTGCACAACACTTCCCCGGACAGAGGGAAGGAATGCCTCCAGTGCAAGTCGGATCGCCCGAAGCTCCAAAAGATTGATATGGAGCCGGGACTCCGCCGGAGACCAGAGGCCTCTGATCTCCACCTCTCCCAAGTGGCCGCCCCATCCCAGGAGGGACGCGTCCGTCACCACTGTGTGCTCCGGTTGGGGAAGGGAGAAGGATCTGCCATTGACCCAATCGTGATTCGTGAGCCACCACTGCAATTGACGTGCAGTGCCCTCCAAGATCTGGACATGAACGGACAGATTGCCCTGATGCTGTGCCCACTGGAACTTCAGGTCCCACTGCAGAGCCCGCATATGCCACCTGGCATGTTGCACTAGCAGAATGCAGGAAGCCATCAGGCCCAGGAGCCGGAGGGTCATCCTGACTGAAACCTGGGTTAGAGGCCGAAAGATCGGAATCATAGCCTGAATAACCAGGACTCGCTGCTCGGGAGGATAAACCCGAAACTGGGCCGAAACCAGAACGGCTCCGATGAAGGGGAGCTTCTGAGAGGGACTCAGGTGCGACTTCGGCACGTTGATAGACAACCCCAGCAAATGCAGGAGGTCGGCTGTAGTCTGAAGGTGGGTGACGACTGCCGGGGGCGAGCCGGCCTTCAACAACCAGTCGTCGAGGTAGGGGAAGACTGACACCCCGGACCTGCGCAGATGAGCTGCGACCACCGCAATCAGTTTTGTAAACACCCGAGGGGCGCTTGTAAGGCCGAAGGGGAGCACGGCAAACTGAAAATGCTCCTGGCCTACTGTGCGCAGGTAACGCCGGTGGGCCGGCAGGACGGGAATGTGAAAATATGCGTCCTGCAAGTCCAACGCTACCATCCATTCTCCAGGGTAGCTAAGGCCAGAGTCAACATCTTGAACTTCTCCTTCCGGAGGAAGCGATTGACGTTCCTGAGGTCCAAGATGGGGCGCAGGCCCCCTTTCTCCTTCTTGGGGACCAGAAAGTAGTGGGAATAACAACCATGTCCTACTTCTGGCCCAGGAACGCGCTCAATGGCCCCCGTGGCCAAGAGGGCCGTGACTTCCTGTCGGAGAAGCGCCAAGTGATCCCCCGACATGCGGTGGAACTGAGGTGGCATGGCCGGGGGGGACAGACTCGAAGGGGAGGGAGTAGCCCCTTCGGACGATTTGCAGCCCCCACCTGTCCGAAGTGACAGAGCGCCAGTGGGGGAGGTGATGTTGAATCCTGCCGCCCACCCGCGTGGGGTGCACCCCAAGGCTCAGACTAGGAAGGCTTTGAGGCGGATGCTGCGGGAGCGGAGGTGGACTGACCCGCACGCTGGCCCCCTGTGCCGCCACGGCGGCCACCATGCCTGCGGCCGCGCGGATGTTGGTTCTGCGCAGGCCTCTGGCTGAACGGACGTGTAGGGGCGCCCCTTCCGTGGCACGAAAGGAACGAAAGGTAGATGTGGCCAGGCGTGTGGTGGAGAGACCCAAGGACTTGGCTGTAGCCCGAGAGTCCTTAAAACGCTCCAGCGCACTGTCTGCCTTATCGCCAAACAGGCGAGTACCATCAAAAGGCATGTCCATGAGGGAACTCTGGACATCCCCCGAAAACCCCGAGGACTGCAGCCAGGCGTGTCGCCGCAAGGCCACCGTTGTGGAGATGGCTATCCCCAAAGAGTCCGCGGTGTTCAACCCAAACCGAATGGCGAACTTCGCGGCATCCTTCCCCTCCGCAACAGCTTGGGAAAGTACAGCCCGAACCTCCTCCGGGCACTGGGGCAGAGTTTGCGCCACCGTGTCCCACACAGCGTGAGAATAGCGGCCCAAGAGGCATGCGGTGTTTACTGACTGCAGCCTTAGGCTGGCAGAGGAAAACAACTTTTTGCCAAACAGCTCCAGCTTTTTCGATTCCGTATTTGGCGGAGCGGCAGGGAATGCAGTTTGGGAAGTGGAGGCCTGAATGACCAGGCTCTCCTGTGTCTGATGAGTTGTCAAAAGGGCAGGGTCACCCGGTGCCGGGCGGTGACGCCTGGCTACGTTTTTATCCACAGGAACCCCTGTGGCTGGCCTAGACCAGGTGCCCATCAAAACATCTGTGAAGGCCTCAGGGTAACAGTAGGCAGGTCAAGGTCAAGAGCCTCAGCCGCTCTACGGAGCACCACAGTGTATGTGGCGCCTTCCTCCATGACAGTGGAAGGAGACACAAACCCAGGCTCAGAGGAGAGGTCAAGGCCACCTGCATCCTCAGAGTCCTCCGCTCCAACGCCGCCAGGAACGGCGCCGGTCAGCGCCGATCCGGCTCCATGTCCCAATTAGGAGGTGGGACGACGGAACCCAGTGCGGCGCCGGGAACGGAGCCGCAGGGGGGGCCGGAGCCGCCGGCGGAGGACCTAGCAGGGCCGGAGCCGCCGGCGGAGGACCTTGCGGCGCCGAACCGGAGCCGCCGGTAGCGCAAGAGGCGGAGCCAGTGGCAAGCAAGGGCCCTCATCAATAGGGACCGCGGGGCCCAAAGGCGCGCCGGCGGGAGCCCTAGGCCTGAAAAGGCAGCCCATGGCGGCAAGAAACTCTTGCACCTGGGCCGGAGCCTCCGACGGACCCGGGTAGGGCGGGTAGGCCGCGGGACTCACAGGCTCCAACGGAGCCGTGAGGGAAGGACCCCTGGCCCCCTCGTCCGGAGACCGACGGGGGGAGGTCGGAGAGCGTATGCGCTCCTTCAACTGTTACTTGTGACGTCTCTTACCCGATTCCGAGGGTGAAGACGTGGACCCCAAGGAGCGATGATGATGGCTCCGCGGTCGGTCCCTCGAGCGACCCCTGGACCTCGAACGGCGCGGAGACGACTGTCGGGCCTCCAGCAGCTTTCGGGACTTTTTTCGCTCCCGCAAAGCCTTCGGAGCCATGGCCAGACAGTCGGAACATGACCGGAAGTCATGGTCGCGCTCCAGACAGTAGAAACAGACGCCATGGGGGTCAGCCACCGACATCGTACGGCGGCAGGCCCCGCAGGATTTAAACCGAGGCATCCCTATGTGGCACCAGGAGTCAAAGACTCAAAAGAAGTAGGACAAAGTCCCAAAAAGAAATTAGTCAAAAAATGACTAGGGTACGTGCTCTAAACGGATCTGCGCTTGCTGGCGCGGAAAAAGAACTGTCAGCGCGCATGGGTGGCACCTAAGTAGTCTCCGTGACGTCATCTCGGCGCTTATACAAACAGATCCCAACAGTGGCTGCTTTAACTGAATGACCAAATATGTCACACCTATTCTTACAGCAGAATTAAATATCACCAATGACAAAGTTCAAGGCAAATTACATGAGTCCACATCAAAAGAGCAGGCTTTAAATCTCATCCCATCAATTTTTCACACCACTTTTTTCATCAACACCCACCTGACAATTACATCCAAACATTTTGCAGATATTCAAATACAACTTATCTAAATCACATTGTTTCCTTTTGAGCAGCAATAATGCTAAACAAATGCAACCTACTGCTTTAACTCTCTTCTGTGTCAGCGATGCTCCACATAGGTAAATATAGGTGCAACTAATTCCCCACTTTGACCAGTAAATCCCATACAGCTATATGCAAGGCTCCAATGCCCTTTTACCTCTAGTGGGGAGTAATAAGACTGGGATGAAATAAAGACACCAATTTTCCAACCATATCGAACCATTCTGCAGATACTAAATGAGACAACACATCCAAGACATTGCTGTTCTCTAGTAGGTCAGCAGAAGAAAAAAAAATTGACCGGACTCATCATTCCTCTTCCTTGTAAATGATGCACTGCAAAAGTAAATATAGGGGCTAATAATTGCCCCTTTTGATCAGTAATTCTCGTACTGCTCTATGTAAAGGTCAAATGCACTAGAGTCTCTAAAAGCCCCACACCTTGATAAATTAGGCTATTATATCTATTTTATGCACAATCCTATGAATTTTTAACAAGTTAAACATATAGTTGAGTGAAGATTTCAGGTGCAAACAATCATCTGGCCATTCATAATGCAATGTTTTGGCATCTTAAACATGGGCCAGTGTTTATTCTATAATTCTCAGTTTCCTTCTGCAATTGACAATCAGGTTTACTTTTTTCCCCCAGATACAGGCCATTTTCATCTATTGATTCCAAATGAAGATCATCTCCAACATTCCTGTAATTCAACAGCCATATCAAACAAAATGTTGGTGAGAATAGTGGAGCATCGGGAATATCTACAAAACTAATATATAGCTCACATGACAAGGCTCATACTTCTTGTTCCAAATGTTGGTACTTGTTTGGTATAAAACAAGTGAAACCATCTGTGTTATTTTGTAAACAAAAAAATTACCTTCCTGAACATTATGAACAAAAAATCTTGTCCTACCGCAGAGAAGCAAGACCATTCTCTTCCACCACCACATTCCAGAGTGTGAAAGCTCATCTTCAGCTTGAACACCTTGGTCCACCAGATATAAAACGGTTTAGAGAATCACAAATCAGGTGTGTGAGCAGTTTTTAGAATGTTGTCTGGATTTAGCATATATGAAGTTGTGAGTGGAGCACTTACTGTCGAAAGCTTTTGGACGTTCTGAAGAGCTAACATGGTGGCATTTTTTTCCATGTCTACCTAGATCATTTAAGCAAGGTAGTGACAATCTAGCATTTAACCTCAGCTAAAACTGTGTAGTAAGCCATTTTTTTCACAATTCAGGATTAAAAAAGGCGATTACACGGATGCATAACTAAAGCAACTCCTGGGAAATAATTAAAACCAAGCTAAAGTAATCAGCACGTCGTGAATAAGAAAAATAAGCCCCCTGGTAGACGATTATGGTTGGCTTAGTCTTACTTCTGGTTCTACTCCTTAACAACAGGTTGGAAAATGTCTGCACTCAAGGTAGGACTGTGAAACGCTCCTTAAATATAGCGGTCACTTTAAATGCATCATCAGAGTGTCCTCTCCCTTACACTCCAGCAATCGTATGTCACCAATCGCCCCAGCCCAGCTTCCACACATTTCTCTACTAGCTGGTTTCAGCATGACATACATAGGCTTAATGTCGGGCTGGTGGCGAGGGTGTTCTGAAGGAGGAGAGAGACAGAATGAAGAGTACCGGAATCACCATGAAGGTAATATTTCCTAATTTTCTACCCTGGCTTTTCCTACTACTCAAATGGTTAGGAACCTGATTTGACAGCTCCAAAGAGCAGAGCGCGCTCTCCAGTGGTCCTGAGAAATGTTGGTCCCCCCTTTCATCTGAATGGCCGGAGGCTGTAAGAAGTGACAGTGAAAGTCACACTAAGAGCAAGTCTGCAACCAAGTTACCTCAAAATAAGCCATTACGGAGTAGAAGGGAGACAGGTAAAAACGTCCATGCTTAATAAAGTTACAACGAAATTAAAGTGCTATTAATAAGATTCTAATTCAAGCCATTAAACTCGTGTCCACTCATCCCAAACGATAGAACCACAAGCCTTAGTCAATCAGGATAGCATATAGACGGTTTACTGCTCACTAGTCATTCTTTTTTGGTGTTAAAAAAATTTAAAAAAGAGAGAAGAGAAGGAAACCACAATCAGCAGCTCAGATTACAGCATAAAAGATCGATTTTCGGGATGACTATTTTCGCTTTAAAGGTCACCTGGTTAGCAATGCAAAACCTAATAGAAACCAGGGTGGTCAAAAACATTCAGTAATGGTGCAGTTACAGAAAATAAATCTTGAAAAGTAAGCACCAGTACACTAACAGTCAAGGATTTGGCACATCCCGTCTATCAACTGTCCATCTGGGATTATCATGTCTGCAGTCTAAAAGCAAGCATTTGCAATGCAATAGGTCTCGCAGTTACGCGAGTTTCAGCTATTGGCATTGTAAATAACAATGCCTTTTATTTAGGTTTTTAAAAACAAAAACAAAAATAAAAGGCATTATTATTTGCAATGTCAATAGCTCAAACTCGCGTAAATGCGAGACCTATTGCATTGCAAATGCTTGTCTTTGGGGAGTTCCTTCCCAGCCCAATTGTCAGTATTCTAGCTTAATCAACAGCCATTCTCTCTCCCACACCAAGTTGGGTTTTTCGTGGGGAGGGACAGTGGCTCTGTGGAATTACCTCTCTCTAAAGAGGCGTGTCTAATTTGGAGTCAGCGGTCTCATTTGCTCACCCCAGAGGTTTGTTGCAAAGCAACATGCTGAGCTTTAGTGGGGGCGTGGCTCTCTGGGAGAATGGCGCATTGGAGTTTTCCTCTGGAAGCCTCCGCTGGGGGCTGCCAAATCTGACCTCACTCCACCCCGGCATTGTAAAGTTTGGTGGCTTAGTTGAGGCTGCAAGAAAGATTTATAAGCGATGGATGCCTTAATTGATTAATTATTGGGGTTCGCTCTGGTAGGGCTGCCCCTTGACGCCAGAAGTCTGCCCTGTTCGCTCAGCGCCACGCTTCATCGTAGGAGTATTGGCACTCGAGTATAGGGTTTTTGGTGTGGGCTTCAAGGGAGTTCCTGGAATACCACAAATGGCTTTTCTTTAGGTCCCCTCGGGTAAGTTTGCCTCCCTGTGATCAGCGATCTCACTTTCACTCCTGCCGCGTCACTGCACCACAACAGCCTAAGAGGGGACAGTTCTGAGAGGGTTCCAGAGCTTTTTCTGTGAATCGCTGGGATCATGGTCTAAATATTCAATTCCCCCGTACCGGGGTAAGGGGTCTCAAACTGCAGCTGGCTGGGTTTTCTGTGGTCACATTGAGCGAGGACTCGCGAAGGCTGGGTCTCATTATGGGGGGTACGCTCCGATTAACGCTGTCCAAGGTCTCATTTGCTACAACCTCTTACACCACCCTCGCTCCGCCCCTGCACGTTGGGTCTGGTGGGGGTGTGGCGGTAAGAAGTTCCCGTTGCTTATTGGGACTACCCGTGGGATGTACTCTACTGGGGGTGTTCTCGCAAAGGGTCACTGGGTCCGGAATCTCACCTGCTCTCCCGCCGCTCCCAGCGCCTCTCTCCAACGTCGCAGGTTTGCCCGAATGGCCGCCGACACCTGCAAGGCCGCTTCATAGCCGGGCGCTGCTCCGGGGGCCTGCAGCAAAGCCGCCACCCGGGTCCAAGGCCCCAGCAGTCGCCGCCCCATGCTGGAAACCGCCACCGAGAGCTGTGCGTCATCTGCGGCCGCTTCCGAGGGACTGAGAAGCAACAACACACGGCGGGGCGGGAAGGCGCACCCCGGAACGTGCATGAGTAAATCTCGCACAGGCTAGCCAAAGGACAGGACTTCAGAATACAGATTGCAGGGTCGTAGAGAGAGCAGCCACAAAACCAGTATAACACAACACTACCTGCTGTAGCCAATGAGCAGTATTCGAGAATGCAGAGTTCAGGGCGAGGACAAGACTACCCCAGAACCTGCATACAAAAACAAGGTATAATCGAACGAGACTGAAGAATTATAAAATGCAGAGTGCGAGGCTAGGGCAGACCTAGCCTCAGAACCTGCGTGCCTAAATACAGACCAGGCTAGCCAATGTATTCGATTATATTATACAGGTAAGGGGCCGAGACTGATGTTGCCCCGCCACCAGCATGGAACAAGAAAAAAGTGCTTAGCGGCTAATTAAAAGACACTGTCACGCCGCGAGTAAAAGATCCAGTCCGGGTGGGAGGGGCCAAAAGGAGACAGGTCGGCAACAAGGAGGGACTAAAAAGCCTCACTGACAATGGAAAGCCAGGGTTTAGCATGCACGATGACGAAAGCCAATGGGGGGAAAGGGGCGGAGCCTAGACTCCACTTCTGAAATTGTCTTGATTACAAGAGGCCTCGCAGAGCGAGCACCGCATGCGCGCTGCAACGCTAGGCGAGACCTAACAAAGGTTATCACTGAAAACCAACAGCGTAGATGGTGTAAACACTTGCGAGGGCTGATGCAAGGACATTCGGCTTTTAACAAAGTTGCCAATATCCCTGGCCACAAACTTGTCTGTCAAATAGTTACCGCAGAAGACCGTAGATACCTACCACTTAATTGTTGAGCTAATGCAAAATGAGATAACACGTTTATGTTTTTGAAATATAAATTAACTCAAATAAGGTAATAATTGTGCTGCCTTTACTTGCCAAAAGACTTTAAAAAAAAATTCTTCATAACACTACCACCTCAAAATCCTAAACTGATTCAAAAACAAAAAACAGAAAAGACCTATCACAGTTATTTCTGCTGCATAAGATGGGGGCTTAGAAACCCAAACGCGATTCTAGATTCCTTTCCCTGAAAGAAATGGCCAAAAGCTTCTTTAAAAAAGGTTTTAGTTCAAGTGCATTGTTTCTACATCCACCGGGTTTAGCAGATCTGTGCGCCGTTGTCTGCTCTGGCATTAACAACAACCCAGGCCTTCCTTTCCTGATTCTCCCACCAAATCTGCTGACTTGGATCGTGTTTTCCGATTCCTTCCCCCTACAGGCTGCTCCTGAGCATGCTCGGCTTCATCACTCACGTCATTTCATAACTACATTTTTTTTTTTAAAGGCAAACACCGACCTGACATTTATCTTTCCCCCCCCCCCCCCAACAGCAAAAGAGACGGTGCTATTTCAAACCGTGTGCTTACAAGTGTGCACTGTTACCTTATTTCATAACAAATTGGAAGCATTAAGTAAACATGGCCAGACACAAAACAAAATAAGACCAAGTCCCATATCGGGTGCCATGTAAATCAAACTGAACAGAATGGACACTGAGAGAATGAAAATCTTCATAGTCTCCCTAGAACGCTCAAACTTCCCATTTGTCAGCAGGCAAGTGACCTGAAAAATGAAGATCAAATGCTTTTTGCAAGAAGATCATTTTTAAATTGCAGACAAAAGATTAAGGAACGGGAATTTAGACAACAAAAAGGTTAACTCCTCGGAATTATATAGTCAAAAATAGACCCTAAAAACATGCACACCAGGATGCCCATGGCAACCATCCTAGACGTCCTGGGGGTATTTCTGGTTGCGGTTGCCATGTGATCCACTAGTATCATACTCTTTTTTTTAAATTTATTTTTTTAACTTGGTTTCGAGAGGTTTTACAGAATTTGGACGAGAAAATCTCGACTGTGCCATCTGCTTCAAGACAATTAGCCAAGCATGGCAAAAAAAAATCCATTACACATGACCGGTCTGAATTCCCAGCTCTACCAAACAAAAAATAAACCGATAAGAACTGGAAGAAAACATCTCTTGAAATCTACAGAGGTGAGCAGTGATTTCTTTGATTCAGCTGCTGAGAAAACCCTTAAGTTTCAGCTGGTTGAGAAACAGCCTTCAGTGACGTTTTGTCAACAATCTCTTTCTTTCAGTAAATTTGTCAGAGCATGTGTGACCGCTTTACTGAAATTCAATTCCACTCCCCCACTGCAAATAACACGAACCACCAACAGGGGCAGAACAAGGTTGTAACCAGGAGCCCCCAAAATCCTCCTCAACTTTGATGAAGAACTTGTGTTGAAGTTTTTTCAAATGTGCAATTTTGGGTAATAAATAATTTGGGCAGACTAATGAATTGTATAGTGAATAACGTCATAACTGATGAATAATGAGGTTGCACTTAAAAATAATTTATAGTAATGTTGGGAAGTGTGATTATTATTGTAGTTTAATTATGTCACATTTTCGTGAAGACACCATTTTCATTCAAATGGACGCAGTTTTTGGTGTTTTGTTCATCCTGCTTCTTCTCATTTCCCCCTCCCAATCAACGTCTGCAAGTCTTCTCTCCCCAAGGTTTTATGGAGCATAGCACAATGTGACACAATTGGTTATTTTTCCTTAGAAAGCATGTATTGTGAATGAAACTTTCCATCGTGTCCCTGATGTATCATTTTGAAGGACAATTCCCCTGCAAGTTCCGATGCAGGCTTGCTATACCACTAGTGTATTAGCCTTTGTTTGAGAAGGTTTCATATTATATTTTACATCTTCGAACTGCTGTAGCTGTGTAAGCTAAGAGAAGATTCTTGACTGCTTTAGAAATGGATTGGTTTTATAGACTTTTAAATGACAATCTTACTTCTGATTTGTCCAGTATGTGTTATAGCTCGCCATGCTATGTTGAATCTGCAGTTTTGCTCATTGTTTATGCTTAAAATGTGTTTAAAACATTTGGCTTTGGAAGTGAGCCATGAGACTTTTTATTTTACTCACGGAACTCTGTCCAATTATTTGAGATTTCCTTTCTCTATTAGAGATTCTGCTGGTGTGCTTTATGAACCTGGCAATTAGGACTTCGGAAATCATTCAAAAGGTCTCGATGTTGTATTCTGTACCTGAGCCATCATGACATTTACTGCATACTCTGTGTTGCCTATTTTAAGATTATTGTAATAAAACTTTTATTGATCTAGATATCAGTTAGTGACTAAGACTACTCAATATTTGATTTATTCAGTTAGTTTTGTTGGGCCCGATGTCATGGAGGGTGGTGTCATCTCGAAATCAAGGGTGCTGGAACCGAGCAGCCAAAGGTACTTTTTGGGGTGTTTGAAATATTGGGGTTGCATGAATTATTGGGGTTCGGGCTACAACACCAGTTAGCAAGAGCAGAACTAATCTACTCACTCATTTGACGGCAGCTTTAAGGTAGAGCTGACAATTCAATTTTGAAATTAAGATATCACCACATTTATCACAGCGTTTTGTTTATCTTTGAAATTCATTGGTCCAAATGAGGAGCTCAAAACTCGATGCTCACCAAGTCAAACAACCTTACCTGCTATTTGTTGTTCAACATCAAATCACAAAACCTAGTTTGCAAAAAAAAGAAAGGATGATGCACTGTTATATTGAAAGAAATGACAAAATAAACACATTACATTCCCTTTCTGGTGTTAAAGCAATACACCAACAGGGTCAGAGAGCACTTTGGGTCTTAGGATAATTAGATGAAATAATGGAAAAATTACATACCATGAAGTAATAGACAACCTCAACACAAACATAGTTCACTTACATGACAGGTTAAGGGTTTGCATGCTAACTTTAACCACTAGTGCTTGAGCACAGAATCAGTCATAAATAAGGTACCCTTTGACTGCACATTTTCGGGGTTTTTTCCCTCAAAAGAGGAAGAGATTTTTGGTCTCTCTTCGCTAACACAATCAGTTAACAAAACACAATACACAAAAACTCGAACATCTTTTCAGTGCATGAAAAATTTTAATTAAAAAAAAAACATAATCCCATATTATCCATTACTTAATTCTGAATTGAGAAGTAAATACAGATAAGCAAAAACAGATATCCAGAAGGCTATAAAAAGTAATAGCAATTGTTTAGAAAAAGAGGTATTTGAACAAAGTAAATACTAGCGTCTGTAATCCAACCAAACAAATCTTCAAAACTCCTGAAACATGCAAGTAATTTGCCTGACACACAGACTGAATGTTAAGAGTTCCAACAGCTACATTTTGTTAGGGGTTAGTCTGTTTTGAGTACATCACAACATGGAAGTATATGATTTCTTCTGTCTGCTACTCCTAAATTGCAAGAACCTTACATAAAACTTTTAGAGCTTAAAATGTTTTCAGGCTTCAAAATCCTGCTGAAGTCTTGCTTCACTGACTTAGCTGGATGAGGAATGATGAAGCCTATCAACACACACCCAGTCAGAAAACAGTCAATCGTAAACTCCCTTAGCAACCTTTACGCGAGGAAGAAAGGCTGGCTCACTATATTTATCCATATATCAAAAAACAGGGAGCGACCCCACTTGCCAAGAGACAGGGTACCACAAGTAAAGAGATAAAACGACTCTTGGAACTACTAAAAATCCCCTTGCAACTAAATCTATTATGTTATATATACTTTATACATTCAAACATCCACACCACTCCACTGGAGACACCATAAATGAACCCAAAAACCAATTGTAATTCACACAAGGATAAGGAACTTTACTTAAGATAAAAAATATATTTATTCAAACATTGAGCTCCAATGAAAATACAGTTTAAAAACATGACATTTATACAATGTATAAAATAATATAATCCATACAATAAAAACAATCAATAAAAACAATTAAAGAGACAGAAAAAATGTGAACAATTTAAATCATCATAATGAAGTTACTCCTAAAGGAATCCATATATTGGCAAACATCAGTCTAATCATTCATAGTGATATTAGAAATGAGGAGGTTCCATGGATGTAACGTATTTAACACAAAAAGCGTCGACGCGTTTCAGTGGTATAAATTTATTGGGGGTACCACCTTCATCAAGACTTGAACAATATTTGTCTCTCAAATGGGTGATATGAAATTCATAAACCTAATTAGAAAACATAAATGCACAAAATCACAGCCCACAATTCATGAATCATTAGTCACTTCTCATATAAGGGTAAAAAACAGCCCCCATTAATAAACATGAAAAATTATTTTCTTATCAAATCTAATAATACATAAAAAAAGACATATTAAATGATTCGAAAATGAAAAGAGAAGGGACAGTTCGCCAAGTATAAAAGCATAAGAGTGCCTCTCACTCATTCATAGGGATATATTATCACCGTGTTTGTACAATTGTTTCAGGGGTTTCCAATTCACGCAAGATGTACCACTTTCATTCCACTAAACAATACAATAGAATGCCTCAATAATTATAGTAGGCACTGATATCAACCCATGATGTTATAGGGTTTAATTGGCCTAATCCTTCCAAAACTGTTAGCCCATATTTTATATAACTGTTATTCCCATTTCGTGAGTAAGATACCCACCTTATAAATACGTCACTAGAGATAGGGAGTTCATTCAGAGTAATTAAGCGTCCGTGTCAAATCCTTTCCAACCTGAAATACATAGCCCATTGCTAAATAAAGCTGGTCATACTAAACCATTTAGGACTACTTTATAATAGGTCCTCTCTCAATATACCTACCACTGATGGCGAATAGTGTCACAATAAAAATCTTCGTGACGAACTAAATCTCTGTCTAGAACATCATAAGAGGGTAGGATGCACACCATTTTCTTTAATGCTTCATCCAGATTTGTCCATTATATTTCAGAGTGCGTGCAGATCGGTTGTGTGCCATGCCCAATTGGCACTGAAGTGAACAATCCAACATGAACTGGGGCGTCATTTACGCCCCCACCAATCGCACAGCTAAAGCGCCTTTCTGGCAATATTTTATTCCAAATTCACCTTGATACTCCAAGTCATCCAATTTTTTTAACCATCTCTCTTAATTTGACTGTTTCTTTTCCTTAAATCATCCACACACGAAGTAGTATGCCAATTTTCAGGTTTCTAATATTCAAGCTGTACAATACAATACAGCAGAATCCACATTTACGACGAGAGATCGTGGTTCGTCATATAAGCCAGTGTTGAGATTAAAATGAAATGAAATGAACTTTAACCTTCATTGTTACTTGATGGCAAACTGTTGAACATTGATAACAACTGTTTACAACAGCAAAGTGATTTGGATGTCTGAACACTATTCTTTACAAAAGAAGTGCACGATGGGAAATGTAGTGTGTAGAATGAGTTAGTAATTTGCATACTAGTATGGATGGCTCATGAGAGCGGGAACATTTTGAATAATTAACCAATCGGGAGGATGAAGGGAGGGAGGATACGAGTGATATAGGGGCGGGAGAATGAGTAAACAATTATCATTGAAACGGGAGATGAGGTCGGAAGCTTTTAACGTTTGAGACAGGTATGAGGAAAGCTTGCTGATGTTGGTACTTAAAATTATAAAGAAAACGAAATGGTTTTTGTAGCGAATTCAAGGAGAATGTAACACCAGAGAACGACAGGTTTAAGTGTACACATACGACCGGAAAAGGAACGGGCAGTTGTGAGGAGCGAGACATTGTTCAGCAATGTTTATAGCATGTAAGGAAGCGGGTGATTCAGAAGTGTTGCAGGGAATGAAAGTAATTGGTGAGAATGCAAGGGAGTGAGAATGTACAGTGGGTTTGGTGTGTGACAGAGTTTGAGTGGTTTGATTATATATAAGGGAAGATGTATGGGTAAAGGGAGGTTGGATGTGGTAGTAGTAAGTAATGAGAGAGACCTTATGGGTGTATGGTTGGCAGACTAAAAGAATCGATTTGGTTGTGTTTGGTTAGAGGGGGAAAGGCATTTGAGAAAGCATGGAGTATGCAGAGCAGGATGTTTAAGGGGGAGAGGATGAATGTTTATCAAGAGTAAGAAGGGAGGGATGATTGTTTCAACATATGAGAAGGAGGATGAGAAAGGACTTGGTATAGGGATTGACTTGATGGGTTAATGGTTGGGTATTACTAGTTTTGCAGGTTGGAAGGGGAGATGTGGGGGTATATGTGTAAATTGTATGGTAACGCTACACTCTGATAAAAGATGCTTGTGGAAGTGTTTTATATTGCAAGATGACAAATCATGATGTAAACAGCAATGGTTTTTAATGTGTATTTTATTTCTGTCATTTATAGTGACCCCGGATGAAGGGCACCAGTTGCCCGAAATGCATTGGGTTTTTAATTAAACACTGTCTTTGACGAATTTGCGTTATTCGTATTCTTGAAAAGAGGCCCGGAGGGCACAGCTTGAATATTAGAAACCTGAAAATTGGCATACTACTTCGTGTGTGGATGATTTAAGGAAAAGAAACAGTCAAATTAAGAGAGATGGTTAAAAAATTGGATGACTTGGAGTATCAAGGTGAATTTGGAATAAAATATTGCCAGAAAGGCGCTTTAGCTGTGCGATTGGTGGGGGCGTAAATGACGCCCCAGTTCATGTTGAACTAAATCTCTGACCAGGTATCGTCTATTCGGAACTATAATGTTATGCTGTTGATGAGTACCTAATGGGATGGGAGTAGAATAAAAAAAGATCTCACTTATAGACACTATAAGGAAATCAATGATAAATTAAATCCTCTAATTCCCTATGAAGTGTAGCCCCATAATGAACAAAAACTCACCTCAATGGGTTCACGTCAATAGATCCCTATGGATAAGGGATGACAAATGGACCAGATAAGGCATTTTTTTAATATAAAATACCCTGTGGAATACCCTACGGCTTAAAATACTTCCACACCTAAAATGACAATGAAAAATAATTATATAGGGCGCCCGATACCAAATTCCGGTTCACACATTGCTTATAAAAATCTTCCAATATCCATATACATTAGGGGGCCTCTCATTAATTATCGTATTCAAAGTAAAGCTACCGGTTCCCGCATTAGTCATAAGGATCTCCCGGTATCCCTATACATTTAGGAGTCTCTCTCTTTAAAAAAAAAAAAAAAAAAACATTTTCCCAAACATATCACACTCGTAGGACTACCGGGTGATTTAACTTCTCTTTTTGCTGGCTATAAAGCGCGCTGGTCTCTCCTTCACTGCGCTGCATACCCACCCATCTGGGGCTGCTTTAATAGTATATAAACGTGGAAATAATTCCGCTCTCTATACCCCACCTCGGTATTAATCGAACTACCTTTTAAATGATCTATTTTCGCCGTTATTTACCTTCGTATGAGGAGTATAGGGATATCCAAGGTCGATTCCCGCCGTCACAGCTTCCCTCTGCCTTCAAGTTTGTATTTCAATCTAAAACGGGCCTTAGAGATTCCATCTTGTTTATATATCCCTCCGGATTATTTCCACCTGAATTAACTACGTGTTAGTAATGCGCCAAATGTTACGGATCTTTCTTAAAGCGGCACTTGTTATCAGTGGACCCCACTCGTTTCTTTATATCTAGGCTATATTTAAAAGGGCAACAGTGTGTCCACAAAGTCAAGTATATTTAAGCCATGATAAAACATCTATACAATACTACCTAAATTAACTTTCAATAAACTCTTATTGTTAGATAATTCCTCCTTTATCTCCCCCATCTTTTAAGAAAAGATTTTTTTATGTTATAATAACAAAAAGCAAACTATTTACTAAATTGATACCATAACCCGAAACTAAAAAGCTGTTGTCTGATATTATCTCGGTGGTACTAGGGCCATAGTGTGATACATGTCCAAACAGGGGTGACGGCCGGTACGACACCCACTATCCCATACATGCCCCACACCTAAGCCCATACATACCCCAAATTATCTCTTCCAACATGTATGTACCAAATTTGTGCAGTTACTCAATAAGTTTCATCCAATCCTCCTTGGAGTTTAGGCCTGACTTGATGGTGTCTAAAATGGAAATATACCATTGCTCTCGGTTTTTCCTATTTATTGTCAGATCACCTCCTCTCTTATTACCCTCTATTCTTTCAATAATAAACCACCTGAAGTCAGTGCAAATATGCCCCTCCTTTTTAAAATGACTCACTAATGAGGCATTGTCCTTATTATTTTTAATAGCAGATTTATGTTCCAGTAACCGTATTCGAAGCTCTCTGGACGTCTCGCCGACGTATCCCCGGTTACATGGGCATAGAAGTAAATACACTACATTCTTACTCCTGCAGTTGTTTAAAGCTTTGGAGATAAGAGTGTGTTTATCATATATCAACTCCTTCCCTACTATACACTGTGAACACATACTACAATGGCTACATTGGTAATTCCCAATGGCTGGTGTGCCCTCTAGGGTGCGCTGCTTCATTGTGGGTCCCTCACGGTAAGTATGTACAAGTTCCCTTCTCAAATTATTATTGCGCTTAAAAGCAAATAAAGGGCTTTCTAAAGTTATTAAGTCATTTTCATTAAGGATATTCCAGTTTGAATTGATGATATTTTTAATTCTATTGCTTAGATAGGAAAACTGACTCACAAATACTATTTTTTGTCTATTGTTTGTTTCCCGCTTATTTTCTGCTCTGTTCATTAACATACTTTCACGGTTGTAAAACCGGACACGTTTAAAAGTGTGTAATCAACTTTTAGGATAACCTCTATCCTTGAGCTTTGTTTTTAATAGTTCAGAATGTTTATAGAAGTCATCTAATGATGAACAGTTCCTTCGTAACCGAAGGAACTGTCCAAATGGAATATTGTCTTTTTGTGCCTTGGGTGAAAGCTAGAATAATGTAATAAGGTGTTCTTATCTGAGGGTTTAGTAAATAACTCAACCTCTAGTTTTCCGTTAACATTTTTAATTCTCAGATCCTAAAAGTTCACACTTTGGTTACTATATTCCGATGTAAACTTGAGGTTAACATCCCCCAAGTTCAACCACTGGAGGAATTCATTCAGAAGGTCCGATGAGCCCTCCCAGATGAAAAGAATATCATCCATGAATCTGCTCCACTTAACCACATTCTCGAAAAAGGGAGCAGATTCATTGAAGATATGGGTCTCCTCAAATTGCCCCACATAGAGGCAGGCCAGACTAGGGGCACAGGTAGCCCCCATGCTGGTCCCCTTGCGTTGGAGGTAAAGGTCCTCCTTGAATAAAAAAAAGATTTTGTTTCAACACCAACTTAGCACATGCCAGAATGAATTCGGCATTAGCACCTCTGCATTCTGCAGGCCCCAGGATGCTACTGATGACCCCAAGTGTAGCATCCTGGGGTATGTTCGTATAAAGTGCCTCTATATCTAGAGTGACTAAAAGTTGGGTTTGGTTGTTAAAACTATGACTATTGTGACACTATTCGCCATCAGTTGTAGGTATATTGAGAGAGGACCTATTATAAAGTAGTCATAGATGGTTTAGTAAGATCAGCTTTATTTAGCAATGGGCTATGTATTTCAGGTTGGAAAGGATTTGACACGGACGCTTAATTACTCTGAATGAACTCCCTATCTCTAGTGACGTATTTATAAGGTGGGTATCTTACTCACGAAATGGGAATAACAGTTATATAAAATATGGGCTAACAGTTTTGGAAGGATTAGGCCAATTAAACCCTATTACATCATGGGTTGATATCAGTGCCTACTATAATTATTGAGGCATTCTATTGTATTGTTTAGTGGAATGAAAGTGGTACATCTTGCGTGAATTGGGAACCCCTGAAACAATTGTACAAACACGGTGATAATATATCCCTATGAATGAGTGAGAGGCACTCTTATGTTTTTATACTTGGCGAACTGTCCCTTCTCTTTTCATTTTCGAATCATTTAATATGTCTTTTTTTATGTATTATTAGATTTGATAAGAAAAGAATTTTTCATGTTTATTAATGGGGGGCTGTTTTTTACCCTTATGAGAAGTGACTAATGATTCATGAATTGTGGGTTGTGATTTTGTGCATTTATGTTTATGTTTTCTAATTAGGTTTATGAATTTCATATCACCCATTTGAGAGACAAACATTGTTCAAGTCTTGATGAAGGTGGTACCCCAATAAGTTTATACCACCGAAACGCGTCGACGCTTTTTGTGTTAAATACGTTACATCCATGGAACCTCCTCATTTCTAATATCACTACGAATGATTAGACTGTTTGCCAATATATGGATTCCTTTAGGAGTAACTTCATTATGATGATTTAAATTGTTCACATTTTTTCTGTCTCTCTTTAATTGTTTTTATTGATTGTTTTTATTGGATGGATTATATTATTTTATACATTGTATAAAATGTCATGTTTTTAAACTGTATTTTCATTGGAGCTCAATGTTTGAATAAATATATTTTTTATCTTAAGTAAAGTTCCTTATCCTTGTGTGAATTACAATTGGTTTTTGGGTTCATTTATGGTGTCTCCAGTGGAGTGGTGTGGATGTTTGAATGTATAAAGTATATATAACATAATAGATTTAGTTGCAAGGGGATTTTTAGTAGTTCCAAGAGAGTCGTTTTATCTCTTCACTATATTTATCCTCCTTTGACATGGTCTGAAGGTGAGTAAACAGGTTCTCTACAGCCAGAACACACACTTGAAAAATCATCGTGAAATAAGCGACTGTGACCTCTTCTACAAATTAAGCACAATCTAACTTCTCTTTAAGGTAGAGAGGTTTGGACAAAGCCGCATTGGAACGGTTGGTATTTATTCTGGCATATAACAGAACAAGACAGTATTTTAATATCTATCTTAGGTCATCCACTTGAAGGACATTAACAAGGAGGATTCATCCTAACTAAATCACTTGCTTATTAAATTTAACCATAAACAGGGCTACTGGAATTATGCGATTCTGTGGCCACAGCTTTTTCGCAGTTATAGATTTGCTGCATTTGCAACATAATTCATCATCTGCTGAGTAATCTCGAGATTTTCACAAAAAGAATTGTTTCTAGCCCAAACGGATCAAAAGTTAATATAACAAGGTGATGTATTCACACATAGTAGAAGGCCCTTCGAGAAGATTAATTGGTCATTTTCCAGTTGCAAATCTCTGCATTTGGTTGTTAAACTGGTGCTAATGAGGTAAAATATTTGCTCAGACAGTATTACCATGTGTAAAAATTACAAAATGAGGTAATATCAAAAATTGTGCTGCACTATAATTTGCTTTTTACTGCTGCATAATTCCAGTGGCTCTGACCATAAGCCTAAACGGAGACCCCTTTTTACAGTCTAGGGAGAAAGGGGTACTGTAATGGAACCATGGTCAGAAGAAGCGATACATGTAACAATTAACCTAAGTGCCAGAATACCCACAACAGGTGACATCTGGCTATGAGAGCTCCGAATGGAGGAGCTCTACTGAGGAAGCTAGCCTTGTAATGCTGACTCCAAACTGGAGCTACCGACACACACAATGTACCATAACGCGAAGACCACAACCAATTCCCTGCCTTATGAAAGGTACCCATTAAATCAAGCTGCATAGCTACTGGAATCGTGGAGAGCACTCATCCACAAGCAATGTTTTGGAATGTTAATTACAAGTTACTTTTTATAAAAACACGATATCTGCACAGGTTAATGATGATGTAGTCAGCCAGAAAAAATAAGATGAGATGTTTGAGGGTTAGTTGCAGTTTTTTCCCCTGAAGTTTTTTTTTTTTTTTTTTTAAGTTTTCCAAACTTTATCACACAATTGTAATCACGTCTCTTGCAGTATTAGATGTAAGCAATACTATTGTGCAAAGTTTTGTGGCTGCTTCAGCCATCAAGCACAACTAGAAGAGGCACAAAACAGTACTCAAAGACGTATTTATATTTCACCATACACCAGGCACTCATTGTGCTAGGGAAACGTATTTAAGAGTTCGAGAACATGCCTCTTCTTGCAGGAACATCTGCAACTAGAAACCAGCTGGAATGGTATAAAAGCAGAAAGAGCAAACAACTAACTAGTACATGAAAACGCCTAGATTCCCCTAGCCTTCGAATGTTTTTCAACACTTTCAAAACCGTAGCATACACTTCGTTCTCAAATATCTAGCTTTCTATAACTACACTGAAACACAAATAGCTGGTGTTGATTTAGTAGGACACAAGGGGGAAGAGGATGGAATTTCCTTACCATAACAATACGTGGAGTAATTATTTTACCACCATCTAGTACAAAAAAAGTCACTTGGGGGCAAAAGCAGTAGGGTAGCTTTGAATAAGTCCGGCATTGGCAAAATAAAAGACCTTCCTTAAGGCAGAATAGATTCAATTGTGAACACCTGACTGGGTCAATATCCACAAACAGCCTTCAATACCACAAAACAAAATATTCTGAGTGCAGCACCACAAGCTTCACTGCATTTCGAGGTCAACTCCAACTGAGCCATTAGCTTTTTACAGTGAAATCCAAGCACTTGTCCCAATACACTAGATTTTAAGTCTTAAAATACTAAATAATAAAACTGCAGTTTGGTGCAAAGCGGTTTTGGGATTCCAAACGAGCAGAGCAGAGATGCCTAATAAATCATATCAATTTGTTGCGTACCAATAGTTGGGTGCCAGCTCTATTACATTGTGGGCACTCAAACTCGTACATTAATTTCCTTCTTGGGTGTGGACTCCGGACCGGGAGCGGTGTGCCCCTACCAGACTTTCATGCTCTCCGCCAGACCAGTCTCTCTTAGAAAGTAAGGTGGCAAAAGTATTGAAGGCAAGAACCAAGCATTTGTCGTACAGAATGTCAGACAAGGATCTTGGTTGAGATTTACTTAAAGATTCAGAATACAGACATGCATAAGCTGGAACATCAAAGTTAAATCAATAGGCGTTAGATACAATAATAAGTACAGCAAACTCAGTAGAGCTCTGGTCAATGTCTAGCATGAATTTGCCTCCAAAGAGTGGGGATGGGTTACCTCCACACATAGTGGAATCGCACCTTTTATAGGACTACAGACAAAAGCTTCATACATTTACTAAATTAGTACATGGTTCACACGCTCATAACTAATAGAAATAAAGCAAACACAATTGGTAATGAAATACATTTGAGGATTTTCTCACTATTCTGAAATATGGAAGTGTTCACAGCATCTGCTCTCTGTACATGAAATGTTACATAGCACATTATTCAGGCTGGGACAATTGCTCTGTCCTTGAGAAGGTACACTCTGCTTAGGTAGTCACGGTAAATGACACAGAATAAACAGCAGCTAGGGTTACGTGCTGGATTGCAACATCAAAGTAAAATGGACCACAAGGACTAAGTTGTCCCTACTTTAGCTAAAAGCTTATTTCTTACACTTTATGCATTATATGTCAACAAATCTTCTCCCTCAACATCACCACAAATCCTAAAATGTGGTTTCCTTGTGAAGAGTGCAGTCCTGACTAGATAATTCACAAGAATTACCCATCTTGGTAAGGGAGGAAGAATCGGCCTTTAAGAAACAGTCAAGGAAAATCGAAACTGAACATGCATGCAGCAAGATAAACCGATCACCACACTGGAAGTCACACTATAGAATCACGCCATATACCCTGGTAAGTGGGTTCAAACATCTACTGAGAACCCCCACCGTGTCTAATCCGACGAATCATTGCTTTAGCAAACAATATCGCCCATGCTGCATCTGCAGGGTGGCAAAGATAATAAAATGCAGTCAATCCAACATACTGCTGCATCAACAGAAGCAATCCTCTGTGCTAGTATTTAACCACTCAATGGTGAAAATCATTCCAAATCGCAGCTAGATCAAAACGGGTAGCAATGAATTACAGTGGCATCTGCTCCTTATACTACAGAATCAATATTCATGAATACATTTTATTGTGATTCTTTAAAATCGGTCCTAAAAACCACAATCTGCACACATACTGACCACAACCTACACGAGGGCATAGCATTTGCCTTGAATCTACTGGAAGAATTGTTCAAAATTTGCAGCAAATAAAACATATGTCATATGAATTCCCTAAAAGAAATGTAGCCCATTATCTGACTGCTATAGTCCGTCTCAGGTAAAGAGTAACAAGCAATAAAAAGACCAAGCATGGCTCTTGTCATCGACTTTCAATTCATGTGAATCCAGCAGCAGATGGAGAATTCTGTCCATTTCACTTGTGAATAAACACAAAACGCATACGAGTGAAACCTTTCCTAAATACAGTGTGGGGTGCTATATAAAGACAAAGCCCGTCCGTCTTTACTTTTACCGCCAATGGAAGGGCAGTGTTGCCTACAGTTACCCGACACAAATTTAAAACCTCTACATATTAACTGAATATTCATACTAAAAGGTCGTCAGAGTTGATTCGCATTCCCATTTGACGATCAACAGCATTTGCCTCCTCCATTGTAAACAGAATGCTACAGTTCACATGATGACAGTATATGCAACACCAAGAACTCAAGAAATCATCTAAGAATCTGCAGCAGCTGTGAAGTAGTATTAGCACCAAAGACGCTGCTCTCTTGTCCAGAAGAGAGCTGTACCGGTTTTGTTTACAGTTCAAAATATGTTCAACGCAATCCCTTAGGGACTCGACTAAAATGAGCTATTGAAAAGGTCACATGATCTAGCTCCCCCTACTGGTCTTAACTGTGCCAGCTAAGACTGAATGGAGAGAATGCCACCATTTCAAACAACTGGGAGAAGCAGCCATTTTATGGAAAACAGGAAAAGTGCAGACTGACAATGCTCCTCCACAAGTTCATCGCAAGACCCTAACATTGAATCATTCTTTACATCATGAAGACACTGGCCAAAGGCAAGCATACAACATTTCAGACAAGGAGCTGATAGACTTCTCTGCAGTGCCTTGAAATAGCAGCGACTAGAATGCAAAGCATGAACACATCAGAGACTCACTCCTGTCAGTAGTTTTCCTACTTTGGTTCCTTATTACTAGACCCCTTACAATAAACGATGCACATCAAATTATACATATTTAAGATTCAATATCACCAGCTAGCAACAAAGGGGTCTACTTTTTCCAGAATTATTTGGTTGGTGTACCATTACCAATCAGCGACTCCAGCTAACGGCAAAGATAATTGATATCTTCTGATTTATTTAAGATGTAAAATTTTTTTTAAAGTTCCTTTGTATATTTCCATACAAATAGCGATTTATTTTTGAAGGAAGAGAGATCAGACGTGTGCCTACTTCCTAAAACAGAATTTTTCACAATGGGAATTTCCCTCTCAGTGTATTCCAGTATTTGGTCTGTGTTCAGTTTCTTAATGCAAAGTATGCCTGTGAGGTGCCAAGCTAATTTACTTTATATTTCAAATACTTCTTACATGGAAATGCAGCTATATACTCTACAGTTGCTTGCCTATTTCATCTTCACCTCTATCTCTGCTGATTCATCAAAACAGCAGGAAGATCAACAACACAGATAGGAAATATTGAAAACATTTCCAAATTAAAATCACGATTGACACTCTGCATTTTTAGCTTTTATAGCATTTCCTTTAACCTAGCCACGGACAGAGAGAAACTGGAGTTTTCATTTGAAGGAAGTATGGTGAGCACATAATTAGAAGAGAATCAAAATGTATTGTACCAAGGTACGGTATTGATCACAGATGAAGTGTCCTATGCATGCGTTATTAAAAGCTAATGGAAAGAAGATTTGAAGCGTACCCTTCAGAGAACAGACAACGCAACCTGTATTTTTTTGGGGTGCCCAGTTACTCTGTTTAAAATTATATCAAAACCACAAAGAGACAATATTGTTTATGTAACTTTAGGCACTAACATACATAGCAATGCATGGCTTTCTACTGAAAGAAATGAGTTCAGTCACACTGACTCAGTCACAGCAACCCTTTAGACCACATAAGTCTTGCAAACACTGGGGGTGCGGGAACAGGAAAGAGAAAGGTCTGTGTGCTTATGTTCCAATGGAGTTAAAAATTGTGTTCGAGCCTTTTGAATAATGTGAATATATTGCAAGCAGGATCATAGGTGCACTATGTAAATCTTTCATTAATCTATTGCATTTACATATACCTCTCCTAAACCACAGCCTATCCAGCCCCATTACAACTGCTTTGATAGTAAAAATTATGCAAGATAGAAAACAATAGGCTCAGAGTACAGTTTTCCAGAAACTTAGTTGCACTGGATGCAAGTTCTAGATTTTAGGTTTGTATATTTTTAGAATCCAAATATCAGGAAGAAACAATTACATAGTAAGCAGCAACAAATCTTAAATTTACCGAATTCATGATGGGTCATAGACTGAAAGGCCTCCTCAAACAATTTTGTTTTCAGTACTTCTAAAATATATGTCGCCAGTTAGCGGATTAGCACGTTTTAGGTCTCAAACCAGTATTATTTCAATACTGAAGAATTAAAGAAAAGGAAAAAAATAGTTACTCTTTTCACGAAGCCAATTTACAATTGTATTTTTTTCTCTCCAAATATTCGATTACTTTATAAAAACAACCTCAAAATAAACCAAAAATAGAAGCAGCTTTATTTTACAACATTCCAATGTGGGAACAACTTTGCTTTGTTAATGGTGTTCCACATGGCATGGGCTAAAACGTCACAGTAGTATAAGCTGTTAAACAACAACTGGATCAAAGGCATAAGACGATCATAGTTGAACAAATTACACAAAACATAAGAGAAGATAAGGCATTTATGGAACCTAAATTCTCAGCACGGCCAGATGATATCTATCCAGGTCTTTTGCATGCACCATTCAACAAAATAGATGAGAAAGTTATATGGGTTCACCAGTGGACACAGCATGATCTGTAGGGCGTGGGGCTTGCAGATGGAAAACGATAAAGCATAAGAGTTTTCACTGGATGAGAACGAGCTGGAGGATAACCTACATTAGAAAAGTGATTATAAGTGCTACCTATTTTACATAAAAATACATGGGATCATCTCATATGAAAAAGCATTGTGTTTGTGTTTTACAAGATAGCAAGAGACCCATATCTGTCTCCAAGAAAAACATCCATGCAGCCTTTCAATGCAGTAATTTTCTTCGAGAGGCGTACAAAATTACATGTAAAGGCAGTGAAAAAGGAGTCTTATGTCTTCTTAACCAAGCATTAACTCAAGAACCCCCACAAGGCGCTTTAACACTTAACAGCAAGACACCAAGACAACACACGCAACTAGGCTACCCCAACCCCCATACCGACTGCATCTCAACCACAGACCTCTCTTCTTTACACACAAAGCCTCAGTGAGAACAGAAAGAAGCTAACTGAAGCAACTCCACGTTAGGGATAACCCAGGCTGGCTGCTCTCAGCTTATTCATTTAATTCCGACACCACCTTCCACATCAGTGCAAGCTCGACAGAATGGCTGGCTGAGGCCACAAACCATGCGTATAGAATTTCCAGAGCACACCGTCTCCAGGATCGTCTGAGCTGGGCTGCATTTCCTTGCAGATCCTCACTTCAGGCCTACAACTTGCGCTTACAGTTTTCACTGTGGGTGCAGCTTCACCTCTAGTGCATGCCCAGAAGACGGAGCTCCCAAGCCATCTCACAGTTTCATGAATCGTATAATAGGAAGGAAGTGCTATTAACAGCGCTCTGCTCTACCGATGCAACAGAATTTACAAGACTCCTGGATTCAATCACTCAGACCCAACTCAAAGGCCTTTTTTGCAGCAAGATCCAGAGCCTGAGTCAGAGCATCTTCAGATACATAATGTGAAATAAAGGTGTGTAAGAATGGATCACCTTTGGCAAACATTACAGATTATGAAAAGCCATCCTACAGAAACTCGCCCCACCATCTGTAAATCCTACACCGTTTTCAAATCGAAAGACAATGGAGAAAAGACAGATCTCTCGGTTACCACTGATGCAGTAGAAATGCGATTGAAAAATAGAATACGATTCTAAATTCCAAAGAAGACTGCCAAAAGCCGTCTTCAAACTGCCTTCAGTTTAAGTGCCCTGGTTCCAGGTCCACTGGTTCCTGTAGGCCTCTGCGACGTGTTATCTGCGTGGCTTTCCCTTGCTGGCTCTCCCAGCAAACCTGCTGGATTAGATCATCTTTCTCTGATCACCTCCCCCTACAGGCTGCTCCTGAGCGTGCTCGGCGTCATCTGTCAGCCATTTCATAACTGCATTGTTTACAGGCAAACGCCGACCTGCCATTTTCCCCCCGACAGCAAAAGAGGAAGTGCTATATCACACAGTGTGCTTACAAGAGAACATCAATCCAGAAGATTTCATGACATGCTGGAAGCATTAGACAAACACTGCTAGACCCACAACAAAAAGCAGCAAATTCCATATCAAGGACATGCAAATCAAACAGGCGCTCGATGTGAATGCAAGCCTAGATGTTCTTCCCTAAATACTCGAACTGCCAGCCACCGAGTGGCCTGAAAAATAAAGGGCCAGTGCTTCTCGTGGCTCCCTTTTTTAATACCAAACAAAAGTGCAGACAATGGCAATATAGACAACACAAAGGTTAACTGTGCCTCGGATATATATATATAGAAAGACAAATTCACGTTTGAATACGCGTGCCCACCACCGTACGTTTCCATAGGACACTTCTGGTCACTTTTGCCATGGGTTCTGTTCTCCTGAATGCTCTTCAGCCTCTAGAGCTGTTAAAGTCAGAGATTACTCGACAGTATGTGGCGACGGCCTCTGCGCTCTTCGCTATGCTCAGACAACTAGCCCAGACCAGCCTGACATCGTCAAGCACTACTACTGCATTACCCAGGACTGTTTTTTTTTTTTTTTATATATATCTAGTTGGCTCCACTAGAACAAAACAATTTTTAAAAAAAACTAGAGAAAACATTTCTTAAAACTGCAGGAATGAACCAACGGATTTTAAACACAACAATGATTTCTTTAATTCCTTTGGTTTCCGCTTGTTGAGAAATGTCCTTCATGTGTAAAGAGTGTCTGCAAGCTGCTTCACTCAGTAAGTCTGTACTAGCATGTATGACTGCATTACTGGGGCTCCGATTCCCCTCCCCCACTGCTAATAACTCAACATGAACAACCAACAGAGGCAGAGCGACTGAGCAACCAACAGAGACAGAGCGACTGAGCAACCAGGAGCTGCATCTTCCATGCAGAACCAACTGGCAAACGCAAGACTTATTTACTTACTCTCACTCAGAAGGCAGAGCTGATTACTAAGCTTTAACATCAAGAGCTAGGCGATCTAGCTTGCAAATGGTTTGCAATTTTACATCACTAAACATTAGGTCCAGTTGACAGACCAATAGTCATTTAGCTTCATCAACTCAAACAGCTGTGTGTTGAAGAACCACAATTCTCCCTGGGAAGGCGGTTAAAAAATGCAGGGGGGGAGAGTGGGGGGGGGGGAGAGTGGATGGGGGGAAGAGTGGATGGGGGGGAAGAGTGGATGGGGGGAAGAGTGGATGGGGAGAGATACTGTGGCTTTGTATTTGGGATCATGTCATAACAACGAGAAGCTTCAGAAACAAATAAAAAAAATGAATAATAAATAATGAGCTTTAAGCATGGAAAGATCATGAATGGTCAGTAACACTCAAGCACGGATAAAAATATGATTAAAGGAAAGGCCAAAGGAACTGTAAATGATGAGAACCCCATGCTTGCCACACCCCTTTCACTTCACGTTTCTTTCCAAAATACTAAAAGATTTTTTTTTTTTTAAGTTAGTGGTCGATGAGCTCTTAAATTTTAAGTCTGCCTAAACTAACATAAGCTTAGAAAACATGTCCTATTCAAATTTAGAAATATTTTCAGTATACTAAAGATTTTTTTAAATGTTTCCTATTTCACAATTTCCAGCAAAGAATTATAAAATAGGAAACACATAGGGCCATATTCAAATATTCGAATGACTATAAGAAGCAGCATGGCATTGGCATGATGCTGGAGTCTTGTGCTATATAATTTCTGCTGGTTAAGTAATGCCTAGGGCTGAGGATGAACACACACACACCCGTACCTAAATAAAAACAGGCAATCAGAAACCTCATTGCCCATCTTTTAGCAAACAACATTGCTCGCTATATCTATAGCCCGAAAATACTTTAGAAAAATAATTGCGAAATAAGCAACTGCAACCCCTTCTCTGTAGGGACAATCCAACAATCAACCTTTCTTTAAGAGACAGGCTTGGACAGAGTCACGTTTGAAGGATAGCATTTAGTCTATAAGATACAAGAGCAGGAGAGTATTTTTGATATTGATCTTTAGGTCATCCACTTGAAATGCATTTACAAGGAGGATTCATCCTGACTAAGGCACTGACACATTAAAGAAAAAAGTGTCAGCTGCGAGTCTTAAAGGAGACCTTTTAAGTCCAGTGCGAAAGAGGTGCCATAATGGGGCCCTGGACAGAGGTAGCAGTACATGTTACAACAGCATCTGAAGAAAGTAACTTTACTAAACCTTAGATGTACAAACCTACCAAATAGAGAAGCCAAAGCAGAGGCAGAAACATCACAAAAGTAGCCAGGAGTTCACGTAATGAGCCAATTCAATTCTTAAACCAGTTCCATCCTACTAGTAAGAGGCAGCTAAGCTGGGGCTGCTCTAAAACGCAAAAACAGAAAACAACCTTCTACCACTTTAGTCGCAGGGTCTGATTCATATTTTGTTTTCTGATTTTCCTTCACTTTTCTCTCATCTGGCATTAATCCAAGGTCTGAAACGGAACAAAAACCCGTTGTTGACAGATGGAATGTGGCGCTGTGGACACAAGGAGCTACTGTACCTGCCTGACATGCAGCTGTCGTTTCCTTTTGAGGAAGCTTCCAAGAGTTGAATATTCCAGAGCCCGTCAATAGTGATTCAGTAGCTCTGCTCATGTGACAAAAGCTCCCTCTACTGAGTGAGCATGCTCACTGGAGACCGTTCCCTGCTCTCACCAAACTGCAGCCATTTCACACAACAACAAGCGGGCTCCGAGAGCTCCGATTGGAGGAGCTCTAGAGAGGCAGCTGGGCTTTTAATGCAGACTCCAAACTGGAGCTATCGACACTCAAGGCGCCATAACACCGAGACCACAAGCGATCCTGCCTGAAGAAAGCTTGGTTAAACCAAGCTGCATTTCTACTGCAATCGTGGAGAGCACTCGCTCACAAGGAAGGTCTTTCAGTTAATTACACGTTACTGTTTATAAAAGCCTGACATCTGCACACAGGTTAATGATGTAGTCAGCCAGAAAAAAATAAGATCAGATGTTTGAGGGGTGGTTGCAGACTTTTCCCTTCAAGTAGGACTTTTTTTTTTTTTTTTTTTTAAGGTTTCCAAAGATGACATTCACATAAACGTGCTCATATCTCTTGCAAAAAAAATGATTTTAAGCAATTTTATTGTGCAAGGTCTGGTGGCTGCTTGAGACACCAAGTTCAATTGAAACGGGCGCAAAGAAATTCAAAGACTTATTCACATTTCACCATACACCAGGCATTCACTGTGACTAGAGGGACCGATTTAAGAGTTCCAGCGAATGTGACTCTTCTCTAGGAACATCAGTAGCTAGAAACAGCTGGAACGGATTCAAAAGCAGAAGGGCGAAATATTTAACTAGTTAATAAAAACGCCTAGATTCTGGCTCTCCTTCAAACATTAGCACTTTCACAACAGCAGTACAGACTTTATCCTAAAACACCAATCTTTCTGGAGTTCTTCGTGACACATGCAAACAGCTACAGTCAGGGCACGAAGCGGGATGAGGAGCGTGAGAGGTGGGGACGACGTTTCCATATTGAAACAATACACTGAGAAGAATACTATTTGGAGGTCGCTTGCAGATCAAAGCTGTACGACAGTCTTGAACATAACGGAAATCTGTAAACACCAATGCCTCGCTAGAAGCAAAATAGATAGAGTCGACCCCTCTTGATTAGTTAACATATAAAAGGAGGATCTCTACAGAGGCAGCTGGGCTTTCAATACAGACTCCAAAATGGAGCTACCGACACACAATGCACCATAACGCCAAGACCACAACCGATAGATACCCCCTGCCTGAGGTAACTGTTAGACTAAGCTGCATTTCTACAGAAATCATGGAGCACTCGCCAACAAAAAGGTCTATTGCACTGATCATGCTTGAGAGTTGATTATAGGTTATTTTTTATGAAAACCTGACATCTGCACACAGGTTAATGGTGATGTAAAGCCAACCAGGAAAAAATAAGCTCAGTTGTTTGAGGGATAGTTGCTGCTTTTTCCCTTGAAGGAAAAGATTCTTTCCAAACCCTGATCACCACACAAAGGCAGTCACATCTCTTGCAGAAATAGATCTGAGCAATACTATCGTGGAAGGTCTGGTGGCTGCTTGAGCTATCAAGTACAACTGTAGAGGTGCAAAAGCCGTATTCAAAAACGCATTTATATATTTCACCAGGCACTCTCTCCGACTTGGGAAACATATTTCAAAGTTCCAAAGAGGGTGCCTCTTCTAGTAGGAAAATCTGTAACCAGAAACCAACTGGAATGCATTCGCTAGTACATGAAAATGGCTCGATTCCCTTAACCTTCGAACGTTTCTCAACTTAAGAACAGCAGCACTGACATTAGTCTAAAACACCAAACTTTCCAGTGTGCTTCAGAGGCAGAGATGCACGCATTTGGAGTCAATTTAGTAGGGCACAAGTGGGAAGAGGGTGACATTTCCATATTATAACAATATGTTGGTGTTATTATTTTGGCACTATTGAGATCAAAATGGTCACTTGATGGCCAAAGCTGTACAGCAGCCCTGAAAAGGACAGACTTCGGCAAACTATAATGTGGTGCTTAAGGCAAAATCAGTTCAATTTAATACACCTAACTGGGTTAACAACCTCCACAAAATAGCAAGCAAAACCAATAAAAACTATGGAACAAAAGGCTCAATAAGTAGCACCCAAAGCATAGCTAAATTTAACTGTTAACCCTGATCAGTCACAAGAATATTTTGCTGTTTGTTAAGTTCCACTAACCTGTAGCAATGCTGCCTAGATTTTCATTCAGAAAATACTAAATAATGAATCTGTAGCGCAGTAAAACATTTTGTTTTGGAGAGGATACCAAATGAACATACAAGAGATGCCTTATAAATCACCTACAATTTGTGTACCAATACTCGGTTGGCTACTCCCTCACATAACTACAAGCCAAAGGGTTTGGGTTTGGTTTCTTTGTCAAGAATGCTGTGCACAAATAGCTAACACAAGAAATATCAGTATTTGTAAGGGAGGAAGAATCTATTTTTCAGAAACGGTCAAGGAAAAGCATAACTGAACAGGCATAGAGCCAAGTGAACGGAACATCACCCTGGAAGACACCATAAAATCAAGATATGCACCCTGGTAACTGGGTGCAAACATCTGCTAAGAACCCCCTTTGTCTGATCCTACGAATCATAGCTTTAGTTCCCAATTTCACCCATGCTGCATTTGCGGAGTGGCAAAGATATTAAATGTAGCCAATCCGACATACTGCCGCATCAACTGAAGCAATTCTCTGCACTAGTATTTACGGTGAGCTCAACCACTCAACTGTGAAAAGCATTTCAAACTGCAGATACTTCGAAATGGGTAGCAATGAATTACAGTGGCATCTGCTCATTACAATTGAGACACAGAATTAACATTAATACATTTTGTTGCGATTCTTCAAAGGCGGTCCTGCAAACAGAGGATATGTCCACTGCAAAGAATTCATGTTGGCATCTGTAAACATACCCATAAACGTGTTAGTACTGACCACAACTAACAAAGATGGCACACAACTCCTTTTCAATCTACAAAAATAACTGGCTCAAAATTAGGAACAAATAACTCAAGTATGCAGTAGGAATTCTCTAGAAAATTGAGCCCATTACCGGACTGGTATAATCTGCCTCAATTTAAATATAAAAAGGATCATCAGCAGCATGTTCGTGGAGCTTACACTGTAAATAGAGTGCAACAGTTCCAAGGATGACAGTCACATCCAACACCAACAAACCAAGAAACACCTACGATTCTGCAGCTAATGTGCTATTTACTTGTCCAAAATCAAGCTGAACCGGGTTTGTTTACAGCGAAAATAAAATCAATGCAATCCCCTTTAAGGCTCCATCAAAATGAGCTATTAAAAAGGTCACATGATCTAGCTCCCTCTACTGGTTTTAAGTGTGCGAGCTAAAAAATGCATTCAAAGGAGAAAGCCACCATTTTAGTCAACTGTGAGCAGCAGCCATTTCAGCTGACACTGCTCCACAAGTTCACTGCAAGACCCTACAAGGAGTGATACTTTACATGAAAGTGATGCTGGCCAAAGGCCAAAACTCAACATTTCAGAGGAGGAGGGGGAAGAAATACTCTACAGTCCCTTGGAAAAAAGCAATGACTAGAACACAAAGCACAAACACACCTTACACACTGTTGTCAATAGATTTTGTACATGTTTTCTGTTTTAGAAGGCCCCTAACCATCAAAAACAATCAGGTACATTTGTTTATGCAGATTTAAGATTCAATGCCACTAAACAGACATACTAGGGTCAAGAGTCTACCTTTTTCAAAGTATTTCATAACTGTCGGAAATTAAGACTAAGGGGCCGATTCCGATCTCGGCCGGTAGGGCTCCGAATCGGATTCGGCATAACCGGATCCGATTCGGAGCCCTATTTCCCGACCGATTCGCACGCGCGTCCGGACGAGCGAGTACGATGCGAAATCGCCGACCGACTCGTTCGGGCGTCCCAACCACTCCGACCGACTCGTTCCCGGGTCGAACCGCACCGACCGACTCGCTCGGACACGACTCGCACCGCGCAATGGAGACGTTCCCCGGCCGGGTAAGTACGATGCGCGCCGCGAGCAGTCCGACCGACACGCGCCGCCCGGCTCGAAAGAGCAGTCGGAGTTGTACTTTGGGGGTCCGTGTCGGACCCCCCTGTACGTGTAGGCGCGCGAGTCGCACACAGGGGGGACCCATGGGTCCCCCCTACCTGTGCGTGTACGGCGCGAGTTGCTTCGCCACGTACCCGCTGTAGGGGGCGCCCTTGTTCGCCTCGCACCCATTGAGGCAATGGGAGCCTGCGTACGCGTTGTACGACCGGGTCCCATTGACTTCAATGGGAGTCCGACCAACTCGAGTCCGATAGCATACGGACGTACTCATTCGGTCGGGCTGCACGGGTCCGATTCGGTCGGAAATCTCTCCGGGTCCGGCTCGGTCGGAGAGATTTCCGGCCCGAATAGGAATCGGCCCCTTAATTGGAGTACTCTTACCAACCAGAGACTCCAACAAACTGAAATAATTGACACTATCCTCTAGTTTATATAGAAGATTTAATTAACATTGTCGTGTAACGCATTTGAATATTTCCAAAATAATAGTGACTGTATTTTCAAAGTAATATATAGGATTTGTTGTTTTTAGTACTTTTTTTAAACAAAGACTATATAAGAATTGTGCTTACTCCTTATGACAGGATTCTCCTACCCCGGGCATTTCCCCCTAGTGTAATCCTGCACTATTTCTGTGTTTTCATCTTTGCTGCAAAATATATACATGTGAGATGTAAATATATTTTATATCTCAAGTACTCCTTAAATGGAAATTCACAACTCTACAGTTATTTGCCTGTTTCTGGTTCATATACAATTCTGCTGACCCGTCAAAGCAGCAGGAAATCATGGCATGGGTGGAAAGACATATCTGTGTATGTTTTTCTCCAAATGAAATACCAAATTGTCAATAAATATGTTTTATTTTTACAGGAACATTTTGTCAAATCTAGTCAAGTAAAGAGAGAAGCTGTTAGTATTGAACCAATCTTTACAGATGACTTCATAAATAAGGGAAATCAGAATTTAAGTGTACATGTCCGAATACAAAATGCAATCGGATTCTTTGGATGCCCAGTTAATCCTTTTAAGATTGCATAAAAACCACCCATAGGCAATACTGTTTATCCATCTTTACGTACTAACATACATGGTAATGCATGGCCTCCTACTGAACGAAAGGAGTTCATTCACACCAACTCAATCACATCATTCACTTTTCAACAGAGTCTTGCAAACATTTGGGAGCGGGCAGAGGAGACAAGACAGGGTGATGAGTAGGCGTGCATGGCACGTACACAAGTGTAAAGGAGGTAAAACATTTTGACCAATGTACTTATATCATAGGCATGAACTTATTTTTCTTTTTTATAAGTGCAACATTGAAAAGTTTAATAAGTCCCATTAACCAATGTACTCCCAACTTACATATAATTCCTCTTTTACACCACAGCCTACCTGTGCCTCATAACAACCGCTGTTAGCAAAAAGGACTGCAAGCTAGAAAACAACTGGCTCTGCGTGGACTTGGCTGCATTGGAGGTTATGTCTAGATTTTAAGAGTTGAATATGTTTTTACAAATCAAACCACAGAAAGAAAACTCCATATAAGAGAACAACAAACCTTAAATATATGGAGCACATGGTTGCGCAGACAGACTGAAAGGCCTCCTTAAACAATTTAGCTTTAGGTACTTAAAAAAATCTACATTACCAGCCAGCTGATGACCGCACATTTATCTAGTCTTCATACCATGAATTCAATGGCAACTTAATATCGCAACTATTATTTCAATGTTGAAGAATTGAGAAAAACGGGCAAGAAAGATTTAACATTAAGTTTTTGTAAGCTAGAATCACAAATGCATACATTTTTCAAACTATTCAATTACTTGCAACAACATTCAAAACTAACCAAAATAGAAGTAATTTTGATTAGGACATTTCAATTTCAGAGGAACTTTGCTTTAATGGCGTTCCATGTGGCATGGACTAAAAATCATAGCAGGAGTAGTAATTAAACTACTTGATTGAAGGCAATAAAACCTGCCAGCTACTCAAGACACCAGAGAAGATATGCCTATGGCATTAATGGAACCTACACTGTCATCAGGGCAAGCAGGTACCTGTCCGGGTCTTGTGCATGCACCATTCACACAAAACGGATGAGAAACCTACTTCACCAGTGGAGCACAGCATGGTCAGTAGAACCTGGAACTGACAGCTGGAAAACAAAGCATAGGATCTTTCACTGGAGAACGAACTGCATTGGAAAACTGGTTAGTAACACTGTCTATTTTACTTAAAACAAGTTATGATTTCATCTCATATGAAAAATAATTATGCATATTCACGCTTTACAGGACAACGAGAGATTCCAATCAGTCTCCCAGAAAAAAACATTCATGCAGCCTTTCAATGCAACAATGCATTGTGTGAGTCCGAGAAATGTACACATATTGGCTGCTAGCAATGAAAGCGAAGGAGTCTTGTGTCTTTCTAACCAAAAAATCAACTCAAGGCGCTCTCACGAGGCGCTTTAACACTAAAAACCAACACAAGCAACCCGGACCCTGTCTCCTCAAGAATGCACCTCTGTATAGTAAACAAATGACATGGGAAGGCTGCTGCTCCAACGCCCACACTGACTGCATCTCGACCACAAACCTCCCTTCTTTACACACAAAGACTCAGTGAGAACAGAAAGAAGCAAGCTGAAGCGGCTCCACGTTAGGGATGACCCAGGCTGGCTGCGCTCAGCACATTCATTCCAACACCACCTTCCCCACAGGTTCAAGCTCGACCGAATGGCTAGCTGGGGTTACATACCACGTTTATAGAATTTCCAGAGCAGACCGCCTCCAGGTTCTTCTGAGCTGGGCTGCATTTCCTTGCAGATCCTCTTTTCAGGCCTACAACTCGATCCTCACCCACACGTTTACAGTTTCACTGTGGGTGCAGCTTCAGCTCTAGTGCATGCCCAGTAGAGGCAGCTCCCAAGCCATCTCACGGTTTCATGAATCGTATAATAGGAAGGAAGTGCTATTAGCAGCGCACTGCTCTATGGATACAACAGAATTCACAAGACACCTGGATTCATCCACTCAGACCCAACTCAGCACACTCCAGAGTCTACTGAGTCAGAGTATCTTCAGCCACATAATTTGAAATAAAGGTGTGGAAGAATGGATCATCTTTGTCAAACATTACAGGTTATGAAAAAACTATCCTATAGTCTGCTGGAGTTCAGCTTGCAGTTTCATTCCAGTACTGCAGTTCAAAAAGACTTGAGAAAAGCGAGATCACACGATTGGCCTCCAAGTATAAAGAAAGTCTACGAAATGCAAACATGTAGTTCAACAGTCTCTAAGAGAAAGAGACATAGGACCCATCCATTACACTAGAAAAATTCCTTTCAAAACTCCTGTCATGAGCTTGGTAACTACATATACTGACGGTAACTCCCTGAGAAACACAAGAAGTCACGACTGACCCAAAAAGAGATCAGTATACGGAATGCAGACACCAAAGTCTAAGGAGATGACCATATCTAAGGAAGTTGAAGCAGATCGGGTCTCACCTACTGGCTTTGTCAATGCTTTTTACCAAAGCTGTACAGAATAGTCAAAAAGTTTTAAAAAATGATTTGTCGATTTTTAACATCGGCAAAAGGATGCATCTACGCACTTGCGTCAATGTGTGCACACATATGAATCATGAAGCCACAGTGGCCCTAAAGTGATGACGAACGTGCCCCAACGTGATGACAAACGCGCACAGCTGTGCTGTAATACCCCAGTCATTTGGCTTTCGTTTTCATTTACTGTTTTTGAAAAAAATAAAAAATAAAACATGAAATAAAATAGCGGGCCCGGGGGCAAAGGTGGAGAGCGTGGTAAATACAATTGAGCAGCAGCAGGAGAAGGGAGGAGGAACCGATGGAGGAATTTTTGGAATAAAATAAAAAAATTAAAAACAAAAACAAAAGCTAAATGGATGGGGAGGAGCACAAGAAGCAAAGGAAGAGCTTCAACACTGAGTGCTTATGGGGCAATGAGAGGAGAAAGTTGCACACGGAGAAGCAAGAAAACACATGTACTCCAAGGAATGCTGAAAACAAAAGGGGAAAAAAAGTAGATTCACGGTGTGGAGTAGAGAAAGAATAAAAGTGAAAACAATAAACAGGCTAACCAGCCCAAACAGTGTTACACAGGATTAAATAATAAGTAGGGCGAGCAGCTCAAGCTATTAATATGCCATTCAGAAAATCAGTTTAGTAGTCTGAGAAGCACCTGCAATAATTCAAGAGGGGGCATCACCAAGTACACAATTCACAAGGACAGGGTGAGAATAAGGAAGACTCAGTGTCACTTTGTTCAGCTACTTAGCAAGCTAGTAGGGGAGGGACCCAGAGAAGCGGCTTGGTGGCTGAGATATCCTCCTTCGAGACAATAACCAAGGACGAGAAAGGCAAATTTCAGCCTTTAAGTGCTTAACCTGAAAACGTGATTAGGTATCCAACACAGTTACGTGCAGGTTGGGTTCAAGAAATCTCCCAAAAATGTGTGAATATAAATAAAATTATTCATAGGGTTGGAATGTGCAGATCTATGTAAGGCACATAATAGAAAATAAAACCATCATATTCATCCACTCAAACTTAGAGTTAGGATACCAATGTGCTTTGCTAAATTATTTTCGTTTTAATAAGTAAAAGCGACGAAAGGCCTATTTCACTCTATGGCGCTAGCTGCATGACATCATTTCACTGCTCATCAGCAATGCCTACTATAATCCTAAGTACCCACTTTTTATTATAAAGCCACATACAGTTCAAACACCTTTCAATCTTAGCTTGTTTCAACTAACAACTGAGGGAGCACCAAAGCCAGAATCATCACTACCGTTCCCTTCGCAGAGCACGAACCTGCTATTCAGATTAGGAGTCTTCATCACTCTTCAACAAAATACCGCTTCACAGATGCCGTAAGGTCTGCCAAGAGTGCCCACCACGTGTTGCTTACCACTGATGCACGGCACGAACAATGAGAGGTTTATTAGCAATAGTTGCCCAAGAAATTACATAATGGGACATCGGAGTTCCAAAACCTTGCAAGAGGGATCCTGCACATTCTTCGAAAAACTACTGGTTTTGTCAACCCCATGAACTCCATAAAATCAGAGAGCACTTTTAGCCATCCAAGTAAGTAGCTCACACAATGAATTCAAAGCTTTTCTCCTGCGAAGTACTGAAGAAAAATGCAGCTCGAAGAATCTTACAAAAACAGTAAAATAATGTTCTTTCTATGCAAATATGTATGGTCCCCCAACAAGAAACACCTTTACCATTGGGCTAATGGCAAGATAGACAAAAGGGGTACAGCTCAACCAATCTCTTCGCGAGATTCAGCCTCACCAATGTAGGAAAAACAACAGGCATACCACAGTTCAACAACAATGAAGAGGACAGAAGTCATTCTCGAGGGGTTGTGCTATCCTACAATCCAACTCCATTAGACTGATGTGCCGAGACCGAGGATGGACCATGGACCTGAAAATGCACCTATAATGAAACTAAACCAACCAGAAAAAGTCCTGCTCGTGGTTACCAAACAGATAACACGTGCTGGAAAAGGGACCTCCTTAAGTCAACTACTATTTGTGTATTTCATCCTTTGTCAAGCCATGAGACTTGTTTCTAGAATCTAGGCCAAACCGTAGAACGGACAGGACACCTGCATTCTATGGATGCAACCGGAGCTGTAGTGCCAGAAGACCTGGAGGAGTTCAGCACAATACAGAATGACTGTTCTTTATAAATGGCATGTTCTTGTAGTTGGTTTGGTGTAGCTGGCTATGTGATTAATTGAGAATGCCAGGCCATGCAGTAGCAACCACTCAACCTCCCGAGAACAATAAAGACATCAGCGTGTGCCAGATTTGAGAATCCATGAGCAAGCGTGCAGTGGACGCTATTATGATTGATTTTCAAAGCAATCTCATGTCCCCCCCAAAACTTCTCTTTTGCAAGCAAATTCTAATTCTACACACCGTGGTCACAAGAGTGGTGCACTATTTCTCTCAACTTCAAGGCTTAAAGAAATAGAACAGACATGGTCTGTGCCATACATCTAGAATCCATTCTAGTAGCTGGACAAAAATAATGCACAAAGGGTTTCAAGACAGATCAATGAGTTAAGTGTTTGTTGAAGCTATCTGGGTGTAACCTGCAGGTAACAAGTTTGACTCAGAGTGGGGCAGAAGCAACCTTTCATCATAACAAGGTCGATAAATTGAGTATATGAGTTAGGTAGTTGTAACACCTGTGTTTTACAGCGTTAAAACTGCATCATTTGCAGCAGCAAACAGTATAATGAAACAAGCTGCCATTATGAAGTAGTTTTAGGCCTTCACGCTACTGCAAATAATTTGCTAATATGCAGCACCATACTGTGGAACTCGGATACTGGAGAAATTGTGAAAATCGCAGGTAGAAAGGGGCTTTTCCTTCAAAGGGCTATGGACATAGTTTCTAGTTAATCACTTGCTTTGAATTATTCAAGAAAGAACACATCGTGCCAGAATGAGCCCAAGTCAATGTAAAGACCAGGCCGCTCAGTTAACTGGTGATTAACCTCTTGTGACCTGCGACCCATCTACAGTCTTCTTTAAGACAAAGAAGGCAGAAATTGGATAGGGTTGGCCTTTGAGCCCACTGGGATTATTGGGGTTCCACATCATTGCAGCCAAATCCATACATTCTGTAGGAAGTTTGTAAAGGAGACAGAGGAAACCAGGAATCGGCTTTACCCTTGAAAGAATGTAAAGACCCAACACTTATATAGCACTTCATAATGGCAATTCAGACAACTCTTCTGTACTGTGAGCTTATATAGAGCTAGGGGAACTAGAAGAAAGCTTACATGCAGCCTTTCGCACCGACAATCAGACATGGCCCAACCCGAACTATCCAAAGGGGCTTGACTCCATCAACTGAAGAACACTCCAATGTTTGACAAGCATCCTGCTGATCACTGTTCACCCAACAGACTAGTACTTTGAAGTCTTAAGAATGAAGCACATAGGCACTTTACCAAATAGATAATTATATAAAAAAGGCTTATTTTTCAAATAAAACTTAAGCCACCTATTGGTAATAGCAACCTAGTGCGCTTCTCTTAAAAAAATTAAATCCATGTAATAGACACGCTACTACAATCTGTAAATCGAGGGCTGTATAAACCTGGACTCTACCAAAGTGACATGGGTGACTTCTGTTTTTTCTTTCCTCTGTCTCAGAGAGGACCCCAAAGCATCCTTCAACATGTGTCCCATATTATGAAGGAAATTTGCAGCTCTGCTTATTAATAAAGTTCAACAGTGCCTAGAAGGTCAGACAAACTTAGCAGTGCATAACAATATAGTTCACATACAGAACATAACAGTGACTGCACAAAGGATGAAAACCTGTTATTTTTTGGTCTAACGAAACAGAACAGTTTAGTAAAAACATAGTAAAAATGAAATACCTTCATCCAGGCCTGCAACCCAGGGCCCAATATGGTTTGTCCACATTATTCAACCCCGCACGTTCTCGCTTTCAATGTTTAGTATGGTAGGCATAATCTTCAGGCCTGTCTAGCAAATGCAAATATACAGAATGAATACAGCTCAGGCACGTCAGTTTGTTTCCGAGGCAACAAAAACCAATTTGTAAGCTTTTTCCTCACAGCCCTAGAATAATCTTTTCCCCATACCTGGAAGACTGAATGCCGTGGACTTGAAGCCGACGAATGACTGCATATGTGTTTGCCACTTGTGAGTCATCCAGTCAACGTAAAGGAACGAGGTAGAAGAAGATTCCATCACATCATTCAGCCATGTTCTTTCAAGAGACCCGAGCAGAAGGCAAGAGGTGGGTGGGGGAGGGAGACTTGTTCAGCAGCCAGCTCATAGGTTACCCTGATCACATGCACGAGCAAACTAATGAGATCCAGAATAAAGGCACAAAGGCACCTTGAGGCAGTTATGAAATGCGATCTGTACCATGGAGAACCACTGAAAGCAGCTGCTCTTCCTTTCACCCACAGGCTAGAGATGGGGCTTGACCAAAGGCCCTCAGGATACGTGGCCCTTTGTAGAGGGTTTCTTAGTACAAAGCAATTACCCCACAGAAAACGTGTTCAACTGTGTTAATCAAATGTACCTATTCTCTCCATTAAGCGTGGCTTCGTTGGAAGCAAATTAGTTGCCTCATTTTTTCATATGCTGCAATGATTACACATGCACATTGAAGTGTCAAAGCACTTTATTAATTTTGCATTTTTTCCAGCACCTGCTTTAACTGTACTCAGCAACCAAATGCGACAAGAGTAGGAGATCCTCTGAAAGATGACATTAACCCAAATGTTCTACTTGCATACACGAGATGGGATTCTGCGCTAACCCTTTGTGTATCGAATGAACAAACGTGTTTCCTGACAGGGCTGCATCGCTACTACACATTTACATCTGCTAGACAATTTAATGCATACCAAACAAGAAAATTCGTACCAAATTTAGTATTGCCCTTTGGCCTTGCCCATCAAACTCACAAATCCATTTTAACAAACCTATCCAACTGAAATCTAATTTCACTCACTCTACCAACTGGGCATCTCCACAAACCGTAGACTCAGTCTGTCATGGTATCAACCAAACCATTTTGGAAAAGTCACCACCGGACCGGAATACCAGCGCAAAGCCATACTAACAGCAGATTGTGTTTAACTCAAATAATAACAACCATAAACTATAACAGCAATGGAACAGAGAAGCAGGAAAAGATTTTTAATTAGTACGTTCAACATTTTAGAGTTCAGTTATTCTACAATGTCCCACAAGTCATACAACAATTTTCAAAACAGAAAAATAACGCTTTTATAGTCATTAATACAATAAATTAAATTCAATTAATTCTACATGAATTCAGCATATACTTTTTAAAGCGTGATCATTCTAGGCATGATACAGCTCTATAAACATATTGTAAATTGGAAGCGCCGTACTTCAACCTTATAGGGATTAACGCTCAATGAAATGAATTTAAAAAATCTAAGTATATTTTTTATTCATACAGATTATGCCTAGGCAATAGCACTACTATACTTAAAGTTACACTGCAGTTTTTGTAGGGAACAAAAAACAAATATTTTCCTATTCATTTAGAAAATTAAGTTGCGTTCTGGAAACCACTTTTTTGGCGGGGGAGGCCAACATAGTGACTCTTGGGTCATTTTGACCCTGCCAAGATCCCTTATTGCCCGCATTCTCAACTATTTGGACAGTGATGTGATCTTGAGGGAGGAGTGCATTAAAGACGCCGTAACTTATCACAAGAAAACGTCCATCTACCCAAACTACTCTTCTGATGCTGCAGCAGCGCCGGTCCTTCAAGGCAGAGAAACAAAAAATGGAGGCTCTGCTTGGTTGCCCTAAGTGGCGCGTCTGGGGAGGGGGGGGGCGTTTCTTGGCCTGGGATCTTATAGCAATCTCAAAGTCAGGCGACGCATGGGCTTTGACCCACATTCATTCTTCTGAACAACTCTCAAACAAATTCAAGCTTTCACAGTGCCATTTCTACGAAACTTGTAGGTTTGTCATAACCCTTGGGGTTTAAAAAGGAAAGCTAACACAGGTGTCTGAATTTAATCCTCTAAACGCTAAGCTAACATTTGAAGCCTTGGGTAGGATGGGCTTTTCGTGAATGCGCACAGTCTTAATCTTGAACATACCTGGGGTATTTGATAAGCTACGACTAAGATGGGAGGATGACGAGGGAGAATGGAAGATGATGAATGGAAGATTATGAATGGACGCTAGCCCGAATGGCCAGTCAATCCTTGACTATTCCTGCCAGACTCCGGCTTATTCAGATCAAGCTCTTTCACAGAACATAGGAAGAGTTCCCTTTTAGGTAGCCGGCATTAAAATAACTGAATGAGTAGAAGTGCCCATGACATTATTTTCAAGGAGTCCTGTTTTCACCACTTTATAACCTTATAGAAAATATCATTCAGAGTGTGCCTTCAAAGTCGCAGTCGATCATTTGAATTCACATAAGAAGAAGCGTTTACAGCCCTACAAGGCAATGGAGCACTTTACCAAATGAGTAGCGTGCTGCATTCTAGGGAGTGGTTGGGTGGAAGGATGCAGAGTTGAAGAGTGGCCTACCTGGTAAGTATTTTGGTGTTGTGCATAACAAGCAGTGAAATGCACTTCTCGTGTTGCTGTCATTATTCCTGGTGTAGAACGAAGGATGAGTTATTAGCGTAGCTGTAGCACGTTAAGCTGAAGACATGAAAAGGTCCTGTAGGGGTGTGAGTTAGCACTGACACAGGGGAGTGGAGTGAGGTCATAACGTCGAGACATGCCAGTTTCGGTGGTAAAAGAGGATGATGTAACAGATGTAGGGAACCTAAGCTTGACCTTTCATGAAAGTAGTGTTAAAAGCAAAACGACAATCGTGAACATTACCTGCGCCATCTTGTCTGGTGGAATTCTATGTGCACATAAGTTGCAGTCATTTTAATCTATCACAGCCATTTTGTACTCTGTTGGTCACCTTTGTTTCACCCTGCCCTTACTAGCATCCCTCTGACCCTCTGACCGACCTGGTACGTGTGCTGGGGGCTATAAACTCTATTTGCCGCAACAAACCTCAGCGCCACTTGCTGCCACAAACTCGTTTTTCCTCTCATCTCTGTTTTCAGGCAAACCTTTGGACACTCTACCCCTCACTGCACCTAGTTACACAAACAGGTTCCAAACACCAAAAAGACTCTTGCAACATGATTTATTGCACTACAAACAGCAAGACTTGTTGTTACCAACAATGGGACCTGTTTTTATCAACAGAACGGACTCTTAGATCTGGCCGGTCTCACATGTTTTTAGAGCCTGAAGCAAGGTCCAGCTGCAAGATAAGATTGTCTGTTTGACCTGGGTGGGAAGAGAATTACTGTTGGGCTTGTGTGACAACCTGCCCGGGGCGGGGACCCCAAGCTTGTGTAACCATGTTGATGAAACCAATGCATTGTGTCAAACCTGTATAAAAGGAAGAGCCAAAGGAGTTATCAGCAGAACACCTCCCTCAGACATCCCGGTGTCTGCAGTTGACGTGATCTCCTCATGAAAAATAAACCTTTTTCTTGTCTTCCAGTTTCCAGCGCTTGCCTCATTATTTTGATAGCGAACCCAAAGTGAATTAGAGGTGGAACCCTGCACCGGGCAGCATTGAGGGTCTTAGAAGACTCGCTGCCTTTCACAAATTGGCGCCCAAACGTGGGGGCCCATCAGCGACGCGTGGGTCCGGTAGAGAGGTCCTAACGACGGAGTGAATGACTAAACGATTGGGGTATACCTGCCTGAGAAGACCCTTGTCTGGCTGCCGATCGACTGAACTTCACCGGTTCCGAACGGACCTCTCTCGAGTGACCTGCGGTCCTGACTGGGACCTTAGAGGAATGCCGCATTGATGGTTGGAGTGAGAGGACAACCAGGCGCTGGAAGGGGAAGACGAAGAACTGTCCATACGGTCCGGGTAAGGTCGTGAAAAAACGACTTAAATTGATTGATTGATTCAATAGTTTGATTGAAATACTAGTATTCCTTTTTTGATATGGAGTTATTTGCGACATTTCCCTGCTTGCAAACAACAAAGAATAGGAATATTCTCTCTCTTTGCAGGCAGCGAAGGACAGGTAGTGCAGACTTTTTGTCTAAATTGATTGATTGAGATATTCATTTTTGACCGATAAATACGTCATGCCTGTTTTCTCTAGATTGTTTGATTGTAATTGTTTTGGACCAGACCGTTCGTTAGAGGTCAGTCAGCCGGCTCCGCCGGAAGGCACCCCTAACAAGGACATGTACGTAAAGTATGGATTAGCCACCGTAGCTTATAGCAAACTATGGCATAAATACACTAGGAAGGACCGGGTAAATCAGTGGCCACTGACTGGGTCTTTCGATCCCGCTAAAATAGAAACGTTAGAATTAGCTCTCCACAAAAAGAAAACTAGACCAGCCATGTTTGACAGTTTTGGTTTATGGCGAAAAGAGGCAGCTCAAAGAAAGAACAGGGACGAAGCTAGACAAGATAAAGAAACGCGAAAAGGAGCTTACCAAGCCTGTAAAAGATTAGAAGAAAAACTAAAAGAAAAGAAAATCGATAAAAAGGAACAGGAATCAAAAATATCAGGTCAGTGCCCTGTTAGAACGCCCTCGACTCTTTACCCCAAGTTACCAGCAAAACAAAGGGTAGATGATGATTTATTGTTAGGTCCCCCAATCATATACATGCCACCCCCTTACGCCCCTACTCATTCCGTAGTACAACGCCAGGACCAGCAAAGTATAGCCAGAGATGGCACGATCGCCTCAGTCTCCACCGCCTCTGCTCCCACCGAGTCACCCACACCAAATGCCTCATCAAAGGATACAGTAGTAGAGGTAGGATCAAAAGAAAAAGGAGCGGCCAGGGTCCCGCGATTAAGTAAAAATGAGCGAGCAGGCATTGATAAAATAGTTAAATCCCTCATAGATAGGAAGGAGACAGAAGAGTATGTAACTGACATATGCAACTCCTATGTTGAAAACCGCAAACGATACTTTATTGTACGTCTCTGTTACCACACTCTTACTGCATATGAAGAGAAGTACCAAGATGTAGGGCCCGAGCGGCTAGTGGCTCTCTATAGGAAGGTAGACACCGGAGATGAAGGCGACAACGATGTTACAGAACTCTTTTCATCCACACTGGAGGCATTCCGTCACCTCGTGGAACAAGGACGGATAGATAAGGACAGGACATCTAAGATAGCAGGACCCCCCGGTGGAAAAACAAGATAGCATGATGCCGATAAAAGAAGCTGCCCCTTATTGGGTACCTCTTAGAGGACAAGGGACTCATGACGATATGAACCATCAAGACGCTAGAGGAAGGGTGGTCTACAATTGGGTGCATCAACAATGGGACAGACAGGACATTTTGACGTTCCGTAAATCTTTACCGGATTTACGAAAGAACCCCACCGCCTTTTACACCGAACTAGGTACCGCTCTGGGATCAACAATAATGACACTTGCCGACATAGACTTGTTCTTCGGGTTATGTTTGCCAGCAGATGTGTAGAAACAGATTAGGAAAATAGACCATACCGAACTGCTTGGTCATACCTGGGAACAACTCAACATACTAGATAAACAGCGGAACCCTGGTCAAAAACCGGTTAAAGCAATATTGGACCTCCCTGACAAAATAGTGCAGAAAGTGAAAACGCTGATCCCAGAGAAAAAGGTAGACTGGTCCATAGTAACCGCGTGCTGCCAGAAACCACAAGAGGATGTCTCAGAGTATTTCTCCAGATTTGAAACGGTGTTCTCCGATTACAGTGGACAAGACATGTCCACCGCAACCGGACACCACTTATTTGTGCAGAACTATGTCAAAGGACTACTGCCAGATGTATCCCAGAAATTAATAGCCAGCGAAAGTAGTTGGGCAGCATCTAAACCGGCGGCCATTCTCCAAATGGCCCAGTACTATGAGCATCAGAGAAACGAAAATGACAGGGCTACAGAAAGGAAAAAGAAGGACTTGAAGGAAAGGGTAATGGTAGCACAACTCCAGTGGGCGAATACAGGAAGGGAGCAATATAGGGGAGGATACCAGCAGAATACCCCTAGAGTACAGCCACCTAGAAACAATTCATCGACATCATATGTAGGACGCCAAGACCTAGGACAGGATCAATGTGCATTTTGCAAAGAATATGGACACTGGAAAACCCAATGCCCGGCTTTGTTAGGAGCTGGTAGGGGCAGAGGGGCGAGGGAAATAGCAAGTGGACAGAGAGGAAGAGGAAGTGGGAGAGGGTACGCGAGTGAAGCAAGGCGAGGAAAGGCCAGGAAGAGTGAACACATTTGACCATCCCAAACAGAATCAGTACCAACAGACAGCTTATGACAATACGTACGACTTTGCATAGGACAGCCAGGGGCAAGGGAGGGATCCAGTCGAGCTCTATGTTGATCAGCAAGGCCCTTATGTTACCGCTGAGGTCCTGGGCACAAAGTCGCCATTTCTGGTAGACACGGGAGCAACACGTAGTGCACTATCCAAACGACTGATTCCAAGGGCACCCTTGTCAGGCTCACATGTGACCTCAATAGGATTTGACGGTACGCCCTCCACCAACCCTTTGTCCCGACCGATCCCTTTTAACCTTAACAATAGCGTCGAAACGACATTCCTCCTCTCATCTAACACCCCAGACGCCATTATGGGTCTCGACCTCTTGAAACACTTCCATGCGACTATCAGATGCTCACCAGACGGAGTGCGTGTCGTCCTGTATGACAACCCCCAGCGCCATAGAGAGAACCCTTCTCAGCACGTTTCCCATCTCCGAGACTGACGCATCCCTACTGGACACTTTGCCATCACACTTATGGGCTAGGGCTGATTCAGACGTAGGACGAATGAGGATTGACCCAGTACACGTAACAATACGACAGGACACAACCCTACCGAAAGTACCGCAGTACAAAATATCGCCAGAGGGTGAGAAGGCACTGACAGAGATCATACACTCTTTGGTAGAGGCAGGGGTGGTAGAGGAAGTAGTGAGCAACATTTGTAACAGTCCCATACTACCGATTGTAAAGAGACAGGGAGAGGGAGACGGAAAAGCCTACCGCTTCATCATTGACCTGCGGGAGATAAACAAAATCGTAGTGCCACAATACCCAGTAGTTTCCGACATCACGACAATTTTGACTTTAATCCCCTCCACTGCCACCACCTTCACTGTAATGGACCTCAAAAACGCATTCTTTTCCATACCTATACACAAGGACAGCCGCTATCTATTTGGATTCACCCTAAACTCCCGTTCGTACAGATTTTGCAGAGCACCTCAGGGGTACACTGAGAGCCCAAGCATCTATAGCCAGGCGCTTAAAAGACAGTTCGACGCCATACAATTGCCAGATGGAGTGGCACTAATACAATATGTAGACGACATCCTTCTAGCAGCGGACACCATACCAATAGCCGTCACCGCCACCATCAAACTACTCCATTTTCTTGCTGAGAATGGTCACAAGGTCTCCCGAAAGAAATTGCAGTTCTGTAAATCACAAGTGACCTATTTGGGTCACCTTTTATCCAAAAAAGGGAGGAAACTCACGCCTGACAGGATCCAGACAATTCTAGACACCCCTGTCCCCAAAGATCAGAAACAAGTCCGCTCTTTGATAGGTCTCACCTCATTTTGCCGACAGTGGTTACCGAACTTTAGCCTCATTGTCAAACCCCTTCTCTCCCTCCTAGCTAAAGACATCCCCTCACCTCTCCCCTGGACCCCCGAATGCCAGTCAGCCTTTAAAGAACTACGCAATGCCCTTTGTTCAGCGCCTGTCCTAGGAACCCCGGATTACTCCAAACCATTCTTCCTCTACACGCACGAGAGGGAAGGATGTGCATTGTCTGTCCTAACACAATCAATTGGTCACAAACAACGCCCTTGTGCATATTTCTCTGCCACCCTCGATCCAGTAGCCAGAGCGCTGCCAGCGTGTCTGCGCGCTGTGGCAGCTAGAGCAGTATCGATACGCCAGAGCGAAGGAATAGTACTCTCCAATCCAGTCACTGTTTAAGTACCCCATGCAGTCGACACACTACTAAACCAGACCAAAACCCAACACTTGACTAGCGCCCGACTGACAGGATATGAGTTGACACTGCTAGCACCGCACATTACCCTAAAGCGATGCACCACCCTCAATCCAGCCACACTGTTACCCCTACCCGAAAATGATCCTAGCGTGACTCCACTACACGACTGTGTGACACTAACCGATGAACAAACAAAGAGTAGAATAGATCTCAGAGACACCGCCTTTCTAGAACCAGATGGAGAACTATGGGTGGATGGTTTGTGAATCAAACTCCCCGACGGCACCACCTCAGCTGCATACGCTGTCACCACAGCCCGAACCGTTCTGGAAACAGCCCGTATTCCCCAACCTTCAGCCCAGGCTGCAGAACTCATTGCCCTCACACGAGCATGTATCTTAGCGACTGACACGACAGTTAACATATACACCGACAGCCAATATGCCTTCGGGGTGGTTCACCATTTTGGGATCTTATGGAAAGAAAGAGGGTTCCGGACTTCACACGGTACACCCATCCTGCATGGAGATTTAGTCTCCGCCTTGACGCAAGCAGTCCTCCTCCCCAAGAAGTTAGCAGTGATAAAATGCCAAGCACATAGGAAAGTGACTGATCTCATTGGACAGGGAAATGCACTAGCAGACGTTACTGCCCGAGCCACGGCAGGAGACAGAACTATGACGCGAATGTATGTGACCAGGTCACAAGCTGAACGATGGACTGACGCTAGGACCACTGTAAGGGACATACAGACTACAGGCACAGAAAACAAATTGACCGAGTGGGAAAAGGTGGGACTAAAAGACGAGGAAGATTGCTGGAGAACTAAAGACGGAAATAAATGGCTGTTACCCAATGCCTACCTCATCCCCATATTGACCATGGCACATTTACCAGCACACATAGGCTCCACCCCCATGATTGAACTAATCACAAGAGTATGGCATAATGTCAAGATAACAGAATCTGCAAAGCGCCTAGTACAACAATGTATAGTCTGCCTACAACACAACCCAGGGAAGGGGACAGTAGTACTACGGGGAGGGTTTGGAGTCCCTGACCACCCCTTTGAAATCCTTCAAATGGATTACATTCAACTAGAGAGATGCCTTGGTCTAAAATGTGTCCTGGTGGTTGTGTGCGCTTTTAGCAAATGGGTGGAGGCATATCCCACCCGCGACAATACCGCCTTAGCCACTGCAAAAGTATTGCTGAAAGAATTCTTCCCCCGATACGGCCTTTGCAGAATTTTATGGAGCGACAACGGCCCCCACTTCGTAGCCGAGGTGATACAGAACATACTGAGAGGGTTGGGGGTAAAACAAAAGTTCCATGCCGTCTTCCACCCCCAATCAGCGGGCCTGGTAGAGAGACAATGCAACGTTGAAACTAAAACTAACCAAAATAGTTGCCACGACCGGGTTGAAATGGCCCGATGCCCTCCCATTGGCATCGTTATCGATGTGCTCCACCCCAACCAAACACCGACTGACCCCGTATGAGGTGGTCTTCGGCAGGCCTATGAGCATTTGGGCGGCACCAAGACCCACCTCCATTAACGATGTCCCGAACATATTAATGTCGGATTACTTGCATAAATTGACAAACGAGCTAACAATTATCCACCAACAGGTGCAGCAAGCCTTGCCTGACGTATCCAGGGGCCCGGGACATGAAATAAAGCCAGGCGACCATGTATTGATTCGCAACTTCCAAAGAACGAAGAATCTGGAGCCTAGGTGGACGGGCCCCTGGCAAGTTCTGATCACCACCCGAACTGCCCTCCGAGTGGAAGGAAAACGAAACTGGCTGCACGCTCATCATTCCAAACGAGTCCCTCCAACCCTGGCAACCTGTGAAGGGGTGGAGGTGCAAGAGGAAGTACTCGCAAGAGACCGACCAGCTCTGAGTTGCTACCCACAAGAAGACACCCTCGTACTATCAGAATTTCCCGACCCCACGGTGCCATCCAGGAAAGGGTACAACCTAAGATCGACGAAAGGAGGGAGCTCCAACGACCAGGCCACTAACTAAGTCAAGGTCTCAGATCAGTAGCACAGTCAAACAACGCTACCAGGCAAGCGCCAGACAAAAGTCTGTGGTCCTAACAGTTGTTGAGCTCCTCGAAGATGATGGAAGAAACTGAACACCTGCAAAACCACCGCAAAGACACCAAGACTGCTAACCTGCACAGCACAAAGACAATTGCACTTGTAGCCGCATTTCTCACCTGTCTCCTGCTAATGGTCGCACTCTGGATCATTGAAGAGAATGCACCTGCATACAGAACATTGTCACCCACCATGCAACCAACCACCAAGAAAGAACACTACCTGGAATCACTACCGCCACATCTCCGAGAACGACGCAAAGAATTCTGGAATAATTCTTTCGTGCAGATGTTGCACCAGCACAATCTTGCCACCAATGCTTCCAACTGTTGGGTCTGTGGGCTGTTACCACATGCCACTGAACATTCCATCCCTTTCATCCCTTCGCCCTTTTCTATTCACGGATCTTGCCTTGCCTGGATGATGCTCCTACAAGAAAGTTACAAAGACAATGCCACTTCCGACGGAACAATCGCCCAGTTCTACAACGAGTTCTGGCGAAACAAAACAGGAAGGACAGCCGCCCCCTTCTGCCCTCACACCTTCAATGCGACATTCCAGATTAATGTCCCCTCCAAAGAACGAGTGGAAATGCAAGTGTTCAATAATCCTAACAGAGCCACATTTTCCTACCTGAAGAAAAGAACTGCTGCAACACGGACTGTGGCCCTATCTGTGGTGAACGTCTCTGGCCTTGTATGCATTGAAGGCCGTGGGACTAAGAATGTGGGTCACAGCACCTGTAGCATTGTAAGGACTTTGAACACTGCCAACCCCCAGCGCTTGTTGCATCACCCAATATGTACTTTGTTTGTGGAACCAAAGCCTACACCTGGCTCCCAAGAAACTGGGGGGGCACGTGCTACATCGCCTTTGTTTTGCCACCAACCTACACAGCCCCTGCAGAGCATCATCGAGAAAAGCGTTCTAAAGACATTGATCAAGCAGACTCTGCCTCATCACAGTTCCTCGACGCAGCAAAAGGGCTCGTCCCGCTATGGGGTCCGATGGCAAACAGCCGAGCCATCAGACATCTGTCCCAAGCGGTAGAGACCGCCCTGAACGTCACTGCTGGCATCCTCACTAACAACACTGCTGAGCTCCAAGCGATCCGTCTGGTTACCCTGCAAAATCGCATGGTCCTGGACGTGGTACTAGCGGACCGTGGAGGAGCATGCCGCATCATCGGTGCCAGCTGCTGTGTATACATTCCTGATAATTCACCTTCTGTCTATGAAGCAATCGAACATGTCCATAGACTATCTTCAGAAATTCATCAAGGATCAGAGACTTGGACAATTGGAAGTTGGCTTTGGGGCATCTTGAAGGAGTGGGGTTGGAAAATATCAATGATTCTCTTGGTCCCAGTATTGACAATATGTGGTTGTTGTTTGGGTATACACTGTATACCACCTTTGTGTTCTCTTTGCATAACTACCTTGCACCCTAAGACTATGGACACTCAGCTAACAAAAATGAGAGTAATGTATGATCAAGAGATACAGGACATTATGGAGATCGAAATAGACTGACAAGCTGGCTAGTTATGTTCAAAGGGGCCACTGTTAAAAGCAAAACGACAATCGTGAACATTACCTGCGCCATCTTGTCTGGTGGAATTCTATGTGCACATAAGTTGCAGTCATTTTAATCTATCACAGCCATTTTGTATTCTGTTGGTCACCTTTGTTTCACCCTGCCCTTACTAGCATCCCTCTGACCCTCTGACCGACCTGGTACGTGTGCTGGGGGCTATAAACTCTATTTGCCGCAACAAACCTCAGCGCCACTTGCTGCCACAAACTCGTTTTTCCTCTCATCTCTGTTTTCAGGCAAACCTTTGGACACTCTACCCCTCACTGCACCTAGTTACACAAACAGGTTCCAAACACCAAAAAGACTCTTGCAACATGATTTATTGCACTACAAACAGCAAGACTTGTTGTTACCAACAATGGGACCTGTTTTTATCAACAGAACGGACTCTTAGATCTGGCCGGTCTCACATGTTTTAGACCCTGAAGCAAGGTCCAACTGCAAGATAAGATGGTCTGTTTGACCTGGGTGGGAAGAGAATTACTGTTGGGCTTGTGTGACAACCTGCCCGGGGCGGGGACCCCAAGCTTGTGTAACCATGTTGATGAAACCAATGCATTGTGTCAAACCTGTATAAAAGGAAGAGCCAAAGGAGTTATCAGCAGAACACCTCCCTCAGACATCCCGGTGTCTGCAGTTGACGTGATCTCCTCATGAGAAATAAACCTTTTTCTTGTCTTCCAGTTTCCAGCGCTTGCCTCATTATTTTGATAGCGAACCCAAAGTGAATTAGAGGTGGAACCCTGCACCGGGCACCGGGCAGCATTGAGGGTCTTAGAAGACTCGCTGCCTTTCACAGTAGGAGATCCACCCTAGAATGCTAACCGAGCAAATTCAGTGCCTCTGCCGGGGGAAAGCCTGTTTGCTGGTCAAAGTGAAAGCAGAGCAGATTCCGCACCCTTGACTGGGTGAAAGCCTGTTTGCTGGTCAGACTGTAGGTTGTTCCCTTCCATGAAGTCTGGGGTAAGGCAAGTCTTTCAATCACTGCTATTATTCTGACAGGAAAGGTTGTGATGAGATTGTAGTCCAGTGCTAAGAAGCTGAGTTTAGTCTACTGCCTGGAAGTAGTTTTGTGCGCCCCTACTTCTGTAATAATTGTTCTGGTGAAAAAGTACACCAAGAGCAGATTAGGTTTTTGTCACTTGAGATTAAGGGAAGGTTTCCAGTTATTTTAATTATTCATAAAATGTATAGAGCACAACTGTCACCTTACAAGTATCCTGGCGCTGCCAGTTTTTTTCGTAACATGCCAGCTGTAACAGTGAGCACAAGAAGACCACATGGTTACTTGGGGAAGAGCCAAGTCTTCAAGGCCTTTCTGAAGTGCAGTAGATCAGTTAATGATCCGAGAGTAGCTGGTAGCGTATTCCATAATTGGGCTGCATTAACTACAAAGGCCTGACTGCCTTGTCTGGGCTTTCAGAATCTTGTTACACATAGGAGGTTTGCTGAAGCTGAACGGAGGCATCTCCCTGGGGTATATCTCTTTAGGCTCCATTGTAGGGACACAGGACCCATGTCCTGCAGGGCCTAAAAGTTTCCAGTTATTGTTAGAAGTCCTGATGGAACGAAATTTGCATCCAAAATGTGACCAGCAGAATGTATCTTACCAGAGACAAGCTGGAGTAAGTTGAGGATGGTTAGGTTTACCACAGAGGAGTTTGTTTGAGCAAGGTCAGGGCGATCAAACTAGATGTTCAGAGCTCCCAGGATACAGATCGTTACGATTTACTATGTTGTACAAACTGGCATCCGGCCAGGGAGCAGTAACTGTTCTGTTTGGTTTTGGAACCTGCGAGGACGTGATAATTATTACACAACAAATAATTCTGATCCATATGCAAGTTCCTAGTAACACAAGGATCAGAATTTAGTCCTGAATTCGAAATCAGAGCCAATGGGGTTGACCCAGAGTTGGCGTGGGTGCAAAGATATAGCTAAAAAAAAAAAGAGCAAGTCTAAGAGTCAATAGATGCCAACTGCAGTAACAGATGCAACCCTTTTCAAGATGCAGCTTTCACAAAACTGAGTAGTACTTCGTTTCATGTGTCACAACGTAGTTAGGAGTCTATTGGGGTCAATCTAGAAGCCACAAATATGCAGACTACAGCTTCCGTCAAAAAAAAAAATCAGGGGAGTTAAGACATGTAAGGGACAAGGAAAGAGCAGCATAGGAGTAACCCCCCTGGAAGATGCTGCTTACAGAAATCGCCAATTCAGTTGAAGTTCTCTGGAACCTTGTGAGAAAACGTGACAAGCTATCGAATTTGGCCTTTTATGGGGAGATAACAGGACATGCATGAAATACCATGCCAGCAACATAACACCTGTCTCCCATAAGATTATCAACAGATATATGCTCTACAATACACAGGAATCATCCAGTTAGGGCTAAAATTTCACAAGACTTCAAGGCAAACATGTGTAGTGACACATCTGCACAGTACTGACAGATCGGAGGGAGGCAATGCATGATTAGTCTAGGCCACCATAAACGCAATGTGATGATGCCCTGTCAGAAGAACCAGCAAAAAGCAGGCGAGCCACGATCAGACATTCCCCTCACTGCCAACTAATAATAAAGAAGAGGAACTAACTCTTAGTGACCTTCTTAGGAGGAGATTTGCTCTTTAATGCCAGACTAACCAGGTACCACTTCTGGAATGAATGAATATACTGATGCTTTTACTATCAAATGTTAGAGAAATACATAGTATCCAACAAAATACACAATGTGTTTAATCTGTGGATATTAGTGAAGCAGAACCATTTTAAACACTGCATTCTTCTAAAAAATATAGTACAGCAGCAAGCAGACTGTTTACATAAAACACGGTTTTAAAAAGAGAATTCAAGTCTCTTGAAGGAATAAAATAAAATGGCCGACTTACCAAGTCCAAAGCATTTGTTTCCATCTAAATCACAGAGGATCTTTGAACGTTTTGTCACCTCAAGGCCGCGGCGGTAGTCACCTGCTCATCAAATTAGGAAATTAGCGCTATGAAGCTTTATTCTTTCAGTAGGCAAACCCACTGATGAGACTGCATTTGGCTGTTATGAGGCGAGCAATGGAGCATCCTCAACACCAGACACAAAAAAGCTAATGAAATCCCATCCAGATAAATACAAAAGTAAGACGTTTGCCAAAGAAACAGACATTAAACCTCTTAGCTCAGCCTTGCCAATAGCCAAAGACGCCAATGAGACTGCATTTGGATGTGCTGAGGCTAGTAAAGAGCTGATGACATTCTATCCAAATAGACAAACATAAAAGAAAAAAGACAAAAAACGGGAAAAGGACACAGATACTTAACCATGGGATGGAAGCTGGTGAATTTTTAATTACTCGAAGTCAGTGGGAGAAGGTATAGGGTTCCACAAGTCTATCAAAATACTGTTATCCAAAGATGTCCTAACAGACCAGACCAGGACCTAGTCATATTTTACGTTTATGTACTAAAGACAAAGCATGGGCTGCTGCAATGAGACCAGGATTAACTTAGTTAATGTACCACACGCAGAAAATGACGATCAGTACCATATGTTCAGATAAACAGACTTGTTATCACTCCCAAAGGCCTTTAACAATTGAGGCCATTTAGGAAAACACAGCTCTCTATAAGGCAATCACATCCTTTTAGGATCGTCCAACTCAGTTTGATAGGCAAAATATGTTGCAGCAACTGGTCCCTGGTATTTATGGATAATGTACTTCAAAACCCTTGAATAACAAACAGTGTAAACCTTACCCTTTGCCTTTGTTGATATCAAAAGGAATAGAAGATTTGGTTACATCTGATGCCATTCAAAGTGGTAAAATTCATAACACTAGGAATCTACACCACAAGCAGTTAAAAAAGGAAAAAGATTATAAACGCAAAAACACAATTCTTCTGCCCTAACATTAAAGAATCAAAGAACACACGTACTTTAGAAGGAATCAGCAAAGAGATGACCTCATAAAAAAGCGTGATGCAGCTCAGACAAAAGTACAAAGGCTCAATGTACACCAGCCAAGCCAGCAACAGGAAGAGAGAGGGAAGCCACTGGAAGCTGGTGCAGTGTGTGTGCTGGGCCTCTTCAATTCAGGCTCACATTTCAACCCAACAAACCTTCCCAGGCCCTAGAAGCAGTGAAGAATCCTAGAAGCAGTGAAGAATCCGAGGCACAAGTCCTTCAACGACATGCATCCAGGGTCCTACCTCTTTCAGAGGCCTGTTCAGTCGTGCAAGCCTTGAGATTTTCACCACGGGTTTCTGAGGCCTACAGCACTGGTGTGTTCATGAGTCCCAGCCCACAGTGGCAGCTGAGGAGCATGCTCAGTAGAACAGCCTCTCTCCCTCCTCCAGCACGAAGCAGCTCACGGGCTGCACTGCCCTCTCTGGTAATCCGAGAAGGAAGTGACAGGAAGGAAAACCACTGAAGAGGCAACTATTGGAATGGCAGAAGGACTGAATAGAGATTATTTTTCTTAAGGTATGTCTGCTTTAAAATATTTAAGAACAACATTCTACATTTGACACGATGACACAAGCAGCTTTTTATGAATTCTGGCCATTGCTTAAAGAATTCGGTTAGGTGGCTTCCATTATAAAATAACTCAATTTTAACATCTGGGGCAAGAACATCGGATTTCAAACCAGGATTTAGCCCTGTTCCTTATTCTGAAATTATCAAATTGCAACACTTTCAAGATAACTAAGCAATTATAAATCGGTACTAACAGCAAAACAGGTCGAGTTAAATAACTGCGAACCACTGCTGTGGAGACTTGCTGAGAATGCTTTTTTTTTTTTACAGATTTCTATTACAGCAAGACATGCTGAGGGTTGTTTTACACCACCAACAGCCCCCCTTACATAACACCATGTATTGAGATAATTAATTTACAAGAATGTTCCCCATCTACGGGTTTTCACTTGTTACTGTCCTAATATATAAATGTCATCTATGAAAAAAGATACTGAAGGTCAAAAATGTGCCCTCCGGTAAGGGGACGGAAATGCTGCACAATGTATGTTATTGCACGACAGAAGCTATAGAAAATGCCAAAACGGAAAGTTCTTCACTTAAAAATGTAACAAATATCCATGGCACCAAAGTAGATTGCTCTGTACTAAGAAGGCTGGAGAGAGAAGTGACATTCACTCCAGACCACGGTGCCTGTTTGAGGAACTGGAGGCAAGTTATCTTTTCTTTAGCATTCTGTAGCAACAATTTTAACTATTTTCTGAAATTAAGTATTGTGGGTGGTCTCTGACCGTTGTAAATAGTTAGTCAAAATTTGTGGCACTTAGTCAACATCCCTGTTAAAACAGCCCTCCCACACTATATGCAACTTTGATATATCTAAGCAGCTCAGAGAAACACTGGTACTTTGAGGTTTTTTTAATGATTAATGGCACTAGCATAATGTCTTCTCGCTTTGTCCCTTAGGTGACATAGCTGAACCTATGTCCTCTAACCACTCTTTAAGCCAGCTTTGGAAAGAAGTTAGGATTTTGAAATGTTTTGTGTCTCTGCAAACTTTAATTGTGACTCAGTAACTCCTAGTACATAGGGCTTCTTGAGTCCTTGATTGGATCAGAAGCTGCATCGAAAAGTTCTTCCATTCAGACCACTGCTTGGTCGGTATTATGCATGCACCATGAGGTCTACACAGTCACACTCACTTCCCCGTTGCAGATGACAATGCATACTATTTCTAAAATGCATCTTGTATGAGTGGACGTTTTGGCCAATGGCACAGTGTAGGCTAAGGGTTTTCAAAATAGTAGCGACCATACCTATATTCTAGGAGTAACAGTCACCAAAAAGTGACTTTATCCTAGCCCTAAATTTATCAGAAAGGCCCAACTAATATGAGGCTTATATATGAAGCGAGAAGAACTTGAGCTATTCAGTAGCTAATTCAAGGTTGTAACACTTTCTGATTAGACTGGCCAAGTTATTTGCAGTCTGTACTTTAGAGAACGCTCTTACCAGACAGCTGTCCACATGCAGATGGCAGTGGATCATCTGCAGAAATGAAGTCCAGTGCCGGAGACAGAATTTTTGTAAAATGACATAGGGTTGCATTCAGACAAAAGCAGTCTTTTGTACATAATCATGGTGCTGATTCCCCATGTTGTACATGGCAACCAGTCTGCATGCCTACCAGACAGGACCATGAAAACATGATTCTTGTAGGTAGACAGCGCAACTAGTAATGGGTTTGGATGGTGCTGGCACTGGGAACAAATTAATCATCCTAAACTTCTGAAGGTGAAATCTGGTTCAGTTGTAGGTAAATGGGTATGCTGTTCCTATAGAGGTGAGAGAGTAGCTGTTTTAACAGGCCAGGTATTCTGGAACCAATGGGGTGGTTCCTTTTGGATTAAGAGCCCTCACATACTCTTGCGAGTGTCATGCTTCATCATAGGGCTTTGCTCCTCGTCGAGCTGGCACTGCAATACTATAAAAAAGGAGAATTATGCTGTTCCTCAAAAATGAGAGATAGCAACACAGGGAATCATGAACCAACCTGACCAATAGGGTTCAAAGTTGGGAATCCATTGTATTGGATAGTAATGCCCTCACACACCCTGTCGGGTGTCATGCTTCATCATAGGGCTGCTCCTCGTCGGGTCGGCGGTGCAATACCCGACGGGCTCCCTATAATAGGGGCACTTTAGCGGAGATCTTTTTTCCAACAGCCGGTAGGTGAAGTGCGAGTTAGAGGGCCTCGAGTGTAGATGTGTGTAAATATTGAAAGTGAATGTAAAATAGGGTTGGGAGTACCTAAAAAACAACTTTAATCAAAGGGTCTCCTACCCTAAGTAAAAACAAAACTATAAGGCGCGAGGCTGAGATAATATCTTAGATTATGGCGCTCTTATGAATCGTTGGTCAACATGTTTCTCGCCAAAATGCATGATCAGCAGGCGATTCGTCAGGACCGGAAGGGGGGAAAAAACTATCTACAACTAAAAATGGTGTTGTGGCTACACACTCACATCAACCATAGGACTAGAGTAGTCGAATACCTGGTAGTACTGGAACTACCTGTAGAGAGAGAATACATCACATGGGTCAACGTAATACAATTGTGAACAGTGTATTCTCTTTAATTCTCTGTGTATAACTATCTCTCAGCCAATATATCGTGAGCATCAAACAGTTAAAAACCATTAAAAACCAGGGTGCCACACGGTGAATGCATCAGGTGAGCAAGCATTGAATTTCACCTGACGTGGCACACATGGATGCAGCAGAGAGAGGGAACTTACCCAGAGGAATAAACTAACCAGGCATCACAGTACCCGGTAGGTTATACACACAAGGGGTTCCTCATGTACTAGGAGACACAAATAGGAGAGGGAGGGTAGGGAAAAATTGGACACATCACATTTAATGCAGAAGATTGCACAGTCACACAATCACTAATGACCTCCTGTCCCCTGTTGTAAATGGTCAGGAGAACCTCCACTGTCTCAATGTCCCAAGACCTAATGGTGCATAAGAATTCTACCACAGCCTAGTGAGCAGGGATTTTAGGAGTACAAAAGTATTTGGAAGTCTCAAAATTAAGCATGTAGTGATAGACTAGCACAGATAGTCGGAACAACGTATCAGATGTCTGTTTGCCTGATTATGAACTTGCATAATGATCAGCGTGGCAGTGTAGTTATCTCGATGGAAGTACAATACTAAAGTCAGTAAAGGAGTACTCCCAACCCTATTTTACATTCACTTTCAATATTTACACACATCTACACTCGAGGCCCTCTAACTCGCACTTCACCTACCGGCTGTTGGAAAAAAGATCTCCGCTAAAGTGCCCCTATTATAGGGAGCCCGTCGGGTATTGCACCGCCGACCCGACGAGGAGCAGCCCTATGATGAAGCATGACACCCGACAGGGTGTGTGAGGGCATTACTATCCAATACAATGGATTCCCAACTTTGAACCCTAGTGGTCAGGTTGGCTCATGATTCCCTGTGTTTCTATCTCTCATTTTTGAGGAACAGCATAATTCTCCTTTTTTGCAATTCCTTGGGCCTCTATGCTGAACCTGTCTAAAAGCCCACTGTCCCTTCTTTTGTTACTGACTGCAATACTATAAACAAAAATGGGGGGAGATGGAGGTAGACGTTAGGTTCATCCTCCAGACTGCAATACTAGACAGGCACCCTCTATGGGACTCTTTGGCAGAGATCTTTTATCCAAAGCCATATGTGAAGTGCCTGTGTTGGGCCCTGGGTGTAGATGTGTGATTTGGCTCCACTGATTGTTCAGGAAGTAGTGTGAGGCACAAGCGATATGGTTGGCAATGTATTGCCTCAGGAAATCACTAAGATTTTCCCCACCCAGATGCACACCAACAAGTAGCCTTGTTTTTCACCCTGCATCCTTTCTTGGACAGCAAGACTGGAAGAAAGGAGGAGACACTGGCTGGAAACCTGGGCAAAGGGAAGCAAAGTCTTTGAAAGATGAGAAGGCCAATGGCCATTTATTACCAGGTCTGGGGCATGGCTGGTAACAATATCACAGAGCACAGCAATTTGGCCACATCCGTACCAGTCTTGAACTGCAATAGCACTTCTCCTATACAATACATTTCTTTATAAGGACAAAATCAAAGATACTATCCTGGATCTCTTTTTTAAATCCAAAGACTTTAGTCTTGTTTGTAGAGACCTGCACAGACCAGCACTCATGGGCTTGGCAGCAGTGTCAGTGAGCTTCCTGGATATCAGCACTTTCACTTTCTTTCATCATTCGGAACATAACATATACCCATCATGGACACATTAAAGCTGAAGGACTACAGCTGCAGACTACAACAGCACTGCCTTTATCTTTCTATAAAAACTCCCCCCTTAACCTACTTTGATGTCTGCCACCCCATCAACCATACAGCAGCGCTCTCTTTCACATCCCTTTGATTTCTTAGGAGACCTAACCATGTGGTTCCATTTTCCAGAACAACTCATGATCAAATATCTGTTTGAAGACCTAGCCTCTCTCAATCTGCATGAAACGAACCACGCTCATTCCCACCCAGCAGGCCACTTGCTGGATCTTACTTTGACTTCATCTCTGACAGGCATTTCCTCCCCCACACACCCAGTTCAATTTCCTTGGTCAGATCACTTAGCAATCTCCTTTTATATTCAATGATCTCATAAAGCCATTTCAAGTAATACCTGCTCCAGGTAAAGAAATATTTCAGGAATGGAAATCAGTTTCAACTGTTGTAGTCTCTAAAACTCGTAAAAACCTCAAAGAGCTAACTTCAAACATCCCTCTTCAAGAAATAAAGGAAAGCGTGAACAACCTAAATTGCATTCATCAAATTATTGAAGCCCAAGCTCCTATGGGAACAAAATTTCTTTAGGATTCTTCAATCAAGAACCAAAATAAATAGTTCTCCTGTAAGGTTTTTAGTTTAAAGTCCTACAGTCACCAAGTGGAGCGCACTTGGCATGCAAAGTACAACATTTCACATGGCATACTAGGTCAAAAATGCTTTCTCTCATACAAGGACCAAATCTTAGCAGCAACAAACAATATTAAACGCAACGCATTAAAGAAGCCATTTATAAATCTTTTTAGATCGCCTATTTTTCAGAAAAAGACCTACCACTTTCTCAAGACCAGCGTGACACCTGGTTTTATATATCCAATAAAAAATTTTTTTAAAAACACACATGATGACATATTCCAGTTTTTACAAACTTTACCCATGGTCAGTTGAAGAATGCTTTCAAGAGCTCTCATTGCCCCCCGCTCCCCAACCATCCACTGATCTCTTGAATCCTGTGTGCCCTGGGCCTTTCAAGCCCTAGTGCCATAAATTGCTCCACCAGTTGAACTGTTGAATTCATTTTCATCTGGCAAGTTGCCTAATGCTTGGAGAAAGGCAATGTGAAGACTCTTTACTTAAAAAACAAATTTGGAGCCTGCCGATCTGGTATATTATCAACCAACTCCAAAACTCATATTCTGGTAGGCACTGCAACCAGCCAGCTACAAGCCTTCTGGGAAGACAACTCCATTCTCTCCTTCAACACAACCAGCTTTGGAGCTGAAATGAAAACGGATACTCACTGGACCAAGGAAGAATAGGGGCTGGTTATGGACAGTCAGAGTCACGAGTCTTTTAAACCCATCAGCTAACTTTGACAGAGTCCTGATGAAGACTAAAGGCATAAGGCATCTCTATTCTTAGCTGCTTTTCATCTTCTCCCGCAATTGGGTCCCAAGGTACTGCCACTTCACAGTGTCACCACCACTCCACCTATTTAATCCTCGCCTAAACATTAATGTGGGAGGGAGGGTGTATAACCGGGTGCAAGACAGGAGTGGCTGCATGATGTCAAGTCTCCAAGCCAGCCTCAGAAAAAGCTCATTAACAACAGACCCACGTACACGCTGTAGGAGCAAGCTGCAGGGCCAAGTAAGAGTTACCTTAAATTTTGGATCAAGGAAATCCATCAACAAAGTAGGTGCATTAGCTGCCATGGAAGCATACATGACAGTAGACCGTGCCTTCTAACAGTGATTGATAAGATGTGAGGAGTACTTTAAGGAGACAGATGTGAAGGAAATACAGTTGTTAAAGAAAGTCAGTGAAAAACGGCTTGCACAAGTCCTTTTGCCCTCATTCTTAAGGTATCTATGCAAACAAAGATTGGTATGGAGGAACGAATATAAAAAAATGTATTTCTGAGTAGAGCACATTCAATTACCCTCTCGCAGTTTTTTTATCCGTCAAACACATGTAATTTCATTATGGAGACACACATACAATGGCACCTAGTCAATCAACAACATACGATTACAAACAAAATAACATGTAAAAAAGATATATACAAAAATTATACAAACAACTAACGTTGCCAATACCCATCAAAATTAATACTTGTGTCCACCCTTTGGTCTGGGTGATACACTAAGAGGTAGTCTAGGTTAACACATAAGGCAAAAGGGGGGGGTTTATCTTCTATCGCTCTTGTTGTGTCAACAAAAAATTATTACACCACTCTTAATAGATGTCGACGCGGACGCGTTTCAGCCTTAGATGTTCTTCTTGGCCTCATCAGGACAAGGGCAATGGTACAAAAACGAAATAAAAATAAATATACATGTATTTATTACCCACCATTTCTGACCTATTATGTGTACACAGCATGCTGGCTATACCGCAGTGGCCTGTGTATTTATAGTTACCACAGTGTCACCGGAAAAATGCGGAAGGTGCAAGGAGTAATCAAGCCTCATATCGGTGAGCAAAAACTGCTGGTTAAAATGGAGACCAAACACTAGCACCATGTGACTACAAAAAATGGAATCTACAAGGGAGTGCACGTGATATATACTTGTAAATATAGTGTCCCAGAGCACTTCGTAATCGAGACATGCCTAAATCACAGGGCAAACTAAAAGAGTCTCCTCAATGACTTGCATAAATGTATGCGCCGGTCGTTTATAAAGACAGATAACGTCAGTTACGCCTCTACGAGTGTCCAACACCCGAAGTCGGGACACCTAAAAGAGCCAAAAATTCAGAAGCATTTATAAAAAAGCCTCAGTCTGTCAAGGTTGAACTCACCAGACGTGCCTTTCATGTAGCTCAACTATCACTCACCTCTCCTACACGGAGGCGGACTTTCCGTCGTGTGTGCCAGAAACGAATAGTTTCTTACCTGTCGGTGTAGTTTTGCAGCTTGAAGACTTTCTGGATTCACTATGCTGTGCATTATTCCGCCATCTTGTGGTTGGGTCCGGATTCGTAGTCTTTTCTTTGTTTTTGTGTTTTTTTGTTTTTTTTTTGTTGGCCCAGGTGGGCGGCGACGCCCCACCATTTGGTGTCTTCGGTGACGTCGTCGCGCTTCCGGCGGAAGCTCCCACCCTTGGTAGCCATCTTCGGATTCTTTTTTCTTTTCCTCTTACAGTTTTTTGTTGTCTATGTCTTTCACCTTTTATCCTTAAATTATTCTTTGATCCCTCTAAACCCTGTATGTAGTCTAGTTGTACCCTTAAACCTCCTATGTTATCTTCCTGGCGGAGGCGGGTGGGATCGCTAGTGAATCCAGAAAGTCTTCAAGCTGCAAAACTACACCGACAGGTAAGAAACTATTCGTTTTGCAGCGTGAATCTTTCTGGATTCACTATGCTGTGCATAGACTTAGTAGAGGTTTTGTTATTGCGGTGGTTGGGTGGAAGATGAGCATTGGTTGCTGAAAATGTGCTGCAAGACCTTCTGTCCTACTTGTGCCTCTTTGTTCATTTGGATATCAACACAGTAGTGTTTGGTGAACGTGTGCACGGAAGACCATGTTGCCGCTTGGCAAATGTCTTGTATAGGTGTGTTCGCTAGGAACGCAACAGTTGCTCCCTTTTTCCTTGTTGAGTGAGCCTGGGCGGCTCCTTGTAATTCTTGTCCTGCGTGCTTGTGGCAGAGTTGTATTGCTTGTGCAATCCACCGTGCAATGGTATTTTTTGTTACTGGTCGTCCCAGGAAACTGCTTGCGAAGGAAACGAAGAGTTGTTTTGTTTTCCTGCATTCCTTCGTCCTTTCTATGTTGTGCATTACTGCCCTTCTGGCGTCCAGCGTGTGTAGCGCCCTTTCTGAGGGCGTTGAAGGTTTCTGGAAGAAACTTGGTATCTGTATTGTTTGATTGATATGGAACCGCGACACCACCTTTGGCAGGAAGTGTGGGTCCGTCCTCATGACAATTCTGTCCTTGTGTATTTGCAAGTAGGGCTCTTGTAGTGTCAGAGCCTGTAGTTCACTGACTCTTCGCAGTGACGTGATAGCCACTAAGAATGCCGTTTTTAGTGTGAGCATGTGCAGTGTGATCTTGTGTATGGGTTCAAATGGTGATTTCATCAACTGTGTTAGTACAGTGTTGAGGTTCCAGCTTGGGGCTGGCATCCTTTTAGGGGGCTATTCTTTTTGCCCCTTCCAGGAATCTTTTGACCACTTGGGAGGTGAAGAAGCTTTTCACCGCTTCTCCCTGGTGTAGGCCACTATGGCTGCTAGGTGAACCCTTAGTGACGAGTAGCTCAGCCCGCTTTGTAGTAGGTGCGTTAAGTATTGTAGTACTGTTGATTCTTTTGTGACTTTTCGTTGCAGTCCCTCTGTAATGCACCATTGCGAGAACCTTTTCCACTTCGCAATGTAGCATTTTCTTGTAGTGGGTCTCCTTGCTTCTCTGAGTACTGCCATAGTGCTTGGAGGTAGCTTGAGGTGTGCGAATTCTAGGTCCTCAGGAGCCATGCTGCTAGGCTGAGGCTGTCTGGTTCTGGGTGGAGCACTTTTCCGTCTTGCATTGTGAGGAGGTCTTTCCTTCTGCTGAACTTGTGTGCTGGTTCCTGCGCCATTTCCATTATCTGTGAGAACCATGATTGTCTGGCCCACTGAGGTGCCACCAGTATGAGTGTCATGCTGCTGCTCCTGCATTTGCTGAGTACCTTGTGTAACAGTGGTATCGGGGGAAAAGCGTATGCAAATTCGTTCGACCAACTTATCCATAGCGCATTCCCTAGGGACCTTTGGTCCGGTTGTCTGGATGCGTAATGTTGGCATTTTGCATTCTGGAGTGTTGCAAACCGGTCTATCCGTGGTGTTCCCCACTTTTGGAACAGCCGTTGCACCTCCTGCTGGTTGAGTTCCCATTCGTGGGATGCAGACGTCTGCCTGCTGAGTCGGTCTGCTTCTACATTGTCTATTCCTGGAAGGTGTATTGCCAGCAGGTCTATCCTTAGAGGGATGGCCCATCTCCAGATCTCTTGTGCCAGGCTTGATAGCGGTGCTGACTGTGTTCTACCTTGTTTGTTGATGTAGAACATGGTTGTTGTGTTGTCTGTTTGTATCAGCACTCGCTTCCCGTAAAGCTGCTTTTGAAAGGCTTTTAAGGCTAGGAACACAGTTTTTAGTTCTAGGAAGTTGATGTGTTTCACTGCATCTTGTTGTGCCCACAGCCCCCTGACGCGGAGTTTGTCCATGTGTGCGCCCCAGCCCTGCTGTGAGGCGTCCGTTGTGATGGTCCCTGTTGGAGTTGGCTGTGTGAATGGCTTCCCCTGTAATATGTGCTCTTCCTTCCACCACGCTATTTCTTGCTGCACTGCGTGTGTGACAACCACTAGATCTTCCCAACTCCCTGTCGCTTGTGACCACTGCTGCTGTATCCATTCTTGGAACGGTCTCATGTGCAGTCTGATATGTGGGACAAGGTGAATGCATGATGCCATCATTCCCATTAGTCTGCTCACCATCCTCACGGTCAGAACTTGCCCCTTGCGGTAATGACGTGTTTCCCTCAGGAGCGCTATAGTTCTCTTGTCGCTGGGGAACACCTTGGACTGTGTGCTGTCTATTAGTGCCCGTAAGAATATTTTGATCTGCTGAGGTTCTGTTGACGATTTCTCCCAGTGTATTGAGAAACCTAGTGTGGACAGTGTTTGTATGACTTGTTCGATGTGATCTTTGCAGAGTTTGTATGATCCTGCTTTCACAAGCCAGTCGTCGAGGTAGGGGTATACATGTATGCTCTTTCTCCGAAGGTGCGCTGCAGCTGCTGCTAGGCATTTTGTGAACACCCTTGGTGCGGACTTTAGTCCGAAGGCCAGCACTGTGAACTGGTAGTGGTCGTGGCCTATCACGAATCTTAATAGACGTTTGTGTTTGTGGTTGACGGGTATGTGCAGATATGCATCTTTCAAGTCTAAGGTCGCCATGTAATCCCCTTCTTGGATTTGGGGTATTACTTCCTGAAGTGAAGTCATTTTGAATTTTTGAGTTTTTACGAACTTGTTCAGGAATCTGAGGTCCAGTATTGGTCTTAGTGTTTCGTCTACCTTTGGCACAAGGAAGTATGTTGAGTATACTCCCTTGTTCCTTTCGTTTATTGGGACTAGTTCTATTGCTCTTTTTTGTAGCAGCTCCTCTGCTTCTAGACGGAGGAGGGCGAGTTCCCTTGCGGGCATTGTCCGGTGTCTTGGTTTTTTCCCCGGCGGGTGTTTTTGGAGGTCTATGGAGTACCCGTGCTGTATGGTGTTTAGTATCCACTTGTCCGTGGTAATTTACCTCCATTGTGTGAGGAATTTTCCTATTCTTCCTCCCACCGGTGTTGTATGCTCGGTGGTTATTTGTTGTATGTGTGTGTTCCTTATTTTGTCCTTTTGTGGACTTCTCCTCTCCCTTGGTGTTAACTGGGGAGGGTCTGGTTTGTGTCTGGAGTCACTTTGAGGTGGGCTGCTGGCCCTCTCTTCGGGCCTGTCCCCGTCCGTACCCGCGCCCTCGAAAGGACCGTCCTCTGGGTTGGTACTGCCAATTCTGCTGCTGTTGTCCCTGCAGGTTTTGGCCCTGGTTGTTCCCCTGATATCCTTGCTGGGATGATTGGTGTGAAGTGGTGGGTGCATTGCCCCCTCTACCACTGGGTCGCCTTGAGGGGTTTCCTCTTCTCATCCCCTGAACTGCAGCGCTCCCATGGACCTTGCAGTTTCGTTGTCCGTCTTCAGTTGAGTTAACTTGTTGTCGACTGTTGCCCCAAACAGTTTCTCACCGTCGAAAGGTGTGTTGATGATGTTGCTCTGTACTTCTGGCTTGAAGCCGGAGATCCTGAGCCATGCGTGTCTCCTCTCAGTTACTCCTATCATCATTTGCCTGCTGGAGTTCTCTGCTGCGTCCAAAGCTGACTTTAGGCAAGTGTTAGCGATGGCCTTGCCTTCCTCCGCTAGGTAATTTGCCCTTTGTTGGTGTTCTTCTGGCAGGTGTTTAATGAGCTGACTCATTTCTGCCCAATGCTGGTATGCATGCCTGCTGATGAGGGCGTTGGAGTTGGCGATGCGCCAGTGTATGGCTGCGTTCCTCTCCACTTTTCGTCCTGTGAGGTCTATTCGCTTGCTCTCCTTGTCTGGAGGTGGGCCTGTGTTGGTGGGCACACCGGCCCTTTTTCTGGCCGTTGCAGCGATAATGGAGTCTGCAGGTACTGACCCTTGGATGTACGCCGGGTCTTTTGTGGAATGCTTATATTTCTTCTCGCTTCTAGGTGTAACCGCCTTGCAGACTGCCGGTTCCCTGAAGGCCTCCCTTCCCTGGTCGAGGACGCCAGGCAACATGGGTAGGAATTGGCTCCTTGTCTGTTGAGGGAGCAGGGTTTCGAAGAGGAAACCTGCCTTTGTTTTTTCCTCCTGCATTTCGACCCCATATGTCTTTGCAGCTTTCTGGACGACCTCATTGTAGACTCCGATGTCGTCTGGCGGCGAAGGCCTCGAGGGATAAGAGTCTACCCCTTCTTCTGGTGACTCTGCGTCGAGGTCTTGCCAGTCTATGTCTTGTACCTCCGAGGACGCCGAGTCCCGGTAAGACTGCATCTCTTCTTCGCCTTCGGCTTCGAAGTAGTAGTCTTCTTCGTCCTGGTCTTCGAGTGGTTCGGGTGTTCTCGGGGGCTCGATGTATTCGGCTTCGAACTCCTCGAGCGCCTCGTGGGCTGGCTTCGATGGGATAGCGTATTGCTTCATCTTCTCGTCGAAGTCTTTTTTCCGTTGCAGGATGCTCGCCATCTCTGCCTCGAGCCTCCTCTTCTTTTTCGCCATCTCGTGGGCCTTTTCGGCGTCGAGTGGTGCAGTGCTTCTCTTCGCGGTCTTCGAAACAGACGCCGGGCCTTCCTTTCTCGGTGCCGAGGCTTCCCTTTCGGAGTTGACCTTCGACGCCTTTGTTTTTTCGGAAGCTTTCGCCGATTGTGAGTCTTTGTCAAAGGATCCGCTCGACTGCTTGTCCTTGGACGCTGTTGCATTCGTCGAGGGTTTCGGCGGCAACGCTCCCTTCGAGGACTTTGCTACACTTCTAGGAGTGTCGCTAGGTGTTCTGGCTTCACTCTTTCGAGCGTCGCTTTGGTGTTTTGGGGTCGACAACTCCCTTACCTCCTTCGACGTTTTCTTATGGACCTCGACGACAGCGCAGTCCTCTGGTCCCTCTGCGATGTTGTCTTCCTCTCCGCTCGAGAGGCCCAGGTCTCGGAGCGATGGTGCTGGTCCCTGGCCCTGCATGTTGTAGTTCGCCCTTCTCCGTCTCTCTCTCTCACCCGGAGGGTCTTCGGGGTGAACGCCGAGCACGCGTTGCAGTCTTCGCTGATGTGGTCGAGCGGCAAGCAGAGGTTGCAGACTGGGTGCTGGTCTTTTTGGGCATACTTGTGGTGGCAGTTTTTGCAAAACTTGAACGGAGTCTTGTCCATAACTGCGCTCAGGGAGCCCCCTGTGAGCGCATTCTCTGTAGGCGTCGAGATTTCGGTCGTGGACCTTCTACCTAGTCGTCCTTCTTGTTGTCTCCGGTACTTGTGTCGTCGTCCGGTGTCTCAGGAATCCATCCTCTGTGATGATATTTCGACTTTGAGATTCTTCGTCCAAAATTTCTGGAACTTCTCGGCAACTATCCAGACCCCACGGCGGAAAAAAGAATTTGAAGATGGCTACCAAGGGTGGGAGCTTCCGCCGGAAGCGCGACGACGTCACCGAAGACACCAAATGGTGGGGCGTCGCCGCCCACCTGGGCCAACAACAAAAAAAACAACAACAAAAAAACAAAGAAAAGACTACGAATCCGGACCCAACCACGAGATGGCGGAATAATGCACAGCATAGTGAATCCAGAAAGATTCACGCTGCAAAACTTCTATTTGCGCCAAAGTCACTCACTGTTTCCCTAAAGGTAAACACTGATTAGATAAAGGGCTACCTATAAACAATCACCCCCACACACTATCATTTCACCGCAGTACTCACTTAAATGAGTCCTTCGTATTCCGCTATGAATACTCTTTCCTTTACACCGCCGCAACCGTCAGCATGTGAGAGAGTCACGCCGGCTGCTCTGCTTGTTAAATCAAGAGTGTTGACGTCACTTCAGGAAGTCAAACAGCAAAAGCGGACTAGCTAATGCCTCCGCTACTAGAACGCGTACTTTGTACAGCGTCCTGTGATCGCCAGTAAAACAAGACTGCGCCAATCTCATTTGTCAAAAGACGAGTGTTATAAAGTATGTCTAATGCAAATTTCTATACTGTCTAGTCTGTTACTATACATTACTCCAGATGTCACACAGTGTGCTCAATGCAGTTCCATATCCTAAGTTGGAATCTCAGGCGATCATGGCCAAAATTGACGTCACATCAGGAAGTCAAACAGCAAAAGTACTGTTAAAGAGATTAATTACTGTACATTACTCCAGATGTCACACAGTGTGCAGCATGCACTTACTGTGGTTCCATATCCTTGGTAGGAATCAAAGGTGATCATGGCAGATGCCACTTAAAACGATCATATTAGCCAGCATGCCTCACAATCTATGACAACAATTTATATACATATATACAAAAGGACTTGTGCTAAATTATATACAGTGTGGTCATATACAATGCAGAACCAACGTAAAAAGATCACATCCTCTGGGATCTATAATTCATGTCAGTTTTATCCTAGCATATCATCAAGTAAATCCATTAGCATACATTTCCAGTCATAGTAAAGCCCAGATTTCGTCCCGATCATTCAGCCCTTCAATCGATGTGTGATACTTCTCTATCATGCGGGCCTCTAACCGATTGAGATTCATTTGTAAAGTAGTTTTATTCTGTGCTTTAACTACTATTAGTACTGTCCACCTCAAATCATTCTCGTCATGGCCTTGCTGCACAAAATGTTGCACCAATGGTGCTCCTTGTGTTTTACAACGTATACGGGATTTATGCTGCAATATTCTCATTTTAACAGCTTGGGTGGTCTGCCCAATATACGCTTTACCACAAGGGCATGTCACAGAGTAAACTACATTTTTTGTATTGCAGTTTGAAAAACTCAATTGTGTATGCTGTTTGTTATTAATCTCGATGGATTTCGAGTCACTTGTATGCGGGCATGCAGAGCAATTATTACATCTATAATGTCCTGTCACTGCTGGTAGACCTAATAGGCCCCTTAGATCCTTTCTCGTTGGTTGTGGACGTGCAGCTCTCACTAGGTGTTGCCCTAAATTCTTTCCTCGTCGGAATGCAAATAAAGGCCTCGGGATATTTAGATGTTCTATCAACCGCAAGTTCCGTAAGATGATTTGTTTCACCTTATTTGCCTTCGGATTAAATGTGAGTACACAGGTCAACTGCTCGGAGTCTTGTTTGGCCTTGGGAGTGAGGAGACATTCGCGTGGAGTAAACCAGGCCCTTTTCAATGCCCCCCGGCCCAGTTTTTTGGGATAGCCTCTAGCTGTTAATTTTTCTTGTAAGATTTCGGCATTCCTGAAATAATCATTCTTATCGGTGCAGTTTCGACGGACTCTCAAAAACTGCCCATATGGTAGATTGTCCTTAAGATTTCTTGGGTGTCCCGAGGTATATTCTAAAAGGGTATTACGATCAGTTGACTTAGTGTATAAGTCCACCTCCAGCTTACCATCTTTATCGATGACCCAAACATCTAGAAAGTTTATTCAAATATTACTCGATGTTTTTGTAAACCTGAGGTCACTGGTGCGGGAATTAAGCAATATATGGAACTGCTCCAGTATTTCCTGAGTCCCATTCCATATCATGAAGACATCGTCGATAAAGCGCACCCATTCAATGATGTGTGCTTTAAATGGAGTAATTTCACCAAAAATGTATTGCATTTCAAAATAATCCATTACCAGATTGGCTATTTCAGGGGCGAAACAACACCCCATCGCCACACCCTTGATTTGTAAAAACAAATCGTTTTTAAAGGCAAAAAAATTGTTTTTCAAACAAATACGAGCCAATGATGTAAGAAATTCTGTTGGTACCTGGTGAGGTCTAGGTCTTGTGTCAAGCACCATGGTCATGACCACCAGTGCTTCATCTTGCGGAATGTTTGTATATAAACTTTCGATGTCGAATGAGACCAACAGCTGTCGGTCTCTATCGAACATCGAATGTTCCATCTTGGAGATAAGATCCATGGTATCTCTCACAAATGCTTTGGTTTGGGCCACAAATGGTTTTAAAAACACATCGATGTACTTCGCCAAAGGTTCCAACATTGAGCCGCAAGCCGAAATAATCGGCCTGCCCGGCGGTAGAGTAGCATCTTTGTGTACCTTTGGGAGTACATATATATTGGGTGTTTTTTGGGTAGAGAAGATTAAATATTCATGTTCCTTCTTACATAAATATCCAGACTCTAGAGCCTCCGTAGTCAAATGCAGTATTTCTGCTTTCAATCGTGCTGAAGGGTTGTCTGTAATGGGACGATAATGTTCTCGATTACCCAATTGGCGCATGATTTCTTCATCGTATTTATTACTGTCCCATAGCACAATCCCTCCTCCCTTTTCGGCTGGTTTAATTACCGTAAGGGGATTTTCGGCTAGATTTTTTAATGCCTCCTGTTCACTTTTAGAGAAATTGGATTTATAAGAGATCCGCTTGGTATTCAGTGTATCTATTTCACGTAATATCTGGTCTTCAAAGAATATTACCTCATCCGGCATAGCCGTTCGTTCTGGACAAAAGGAAGATTTTTTCTTGAGGCCACTAGTATTTCTTTCTGGGACTTCATTAAATTCTGAGAAAAAGACCTTGAGTCTGATTTTACGTAAAAATTGCAGGACCTCTGTTTTGGTATCTACTGGGTCTTGTACCCTACTTGGGACAAATGACAATCCCTTTTGTAGTACTTTTATTTCAGCATTGGTAAGGGAATGTTCAGTTAGATTATAAATTGGCATCAAGTCAGTATTAGTTTGTTCAATTTGATTCAGGTGTTCTATCGCCTGTATACTCTCTGCCTTGTCCTGAAGTATCCCTGCTCTTGGTTTTGCTGTTGTACTGGTGCTCTCCATCCCCCTCTGAATCCCCGGCCCCTGTTTCCGCCTCTGTCTAAAAAAGGGAGGGCTCTTGGATATTGATAATACGGTTGGTATGTTGGATATGGCTGGTAATACGGACCAGCTCCATGGTCCGAATCTGAAGAGGAATCTGAAAAGGTCAAAAATTTTGTCCGTGATCTACCTCTATATTGTAAATTAAGACTGCTGGGGTTGTTATTTTTGAAGAAATCTTCTTTTAAGTACGGGTACACCAAATCCAATTTAAAATTTTTAATGTCCCTTGTCACTTTGGAGGTTTTTAAGTTCACTGTATGAATCTTAAAATCTACCAATGTTTTCTCTATAGTTTCTATTAGGGATTTCGCATCCACTATGGCGGTGTCACACCCGATTTCCTCCTCCAATTTCTTGATTTCCTTAAGTTCCTCCTCACTGATTCGTAGGGCCGTCTGGATAGATAGTACAATCCAGTCACGGGAGCACTTTGTACCTACTCCACTAAAATCCAGTAAATATGGCTTATCAATCACAAAAATTACAGGGATATTCTTCACCTGCAATCCTGCAGGGATAGTATTTGACTTCAAGTGTTCCAATAGCACCTGAGCATGCAATTGGGTTCTAGTGTTTTTCTTTCTTAGTTGTACGAGTCTCTCTCCCTTGTCTGAACTGGGACTACTTGGTCCCAACAACTCTCCTCCCAATAGTGATGGAATTTGTTTCAATTTATTGATATCTTCCTCGGTGTAACTAACCAAGACTAAAGGCATAAGGCATCTCTATTCTTAGCTGCTTTTCATCTTCTCCCGCAATTGGGTCCCAAGGTACTGCCACTTCACAGTGTCACCACCACTCCACCTATTTAATCCTCGCCTAAACATTAATGTGGGAGGGAGGGTGTATAACCGGGTGCAAGACAGGAGTGGCTGCATGATGTCAAGTCTCCAAGCCAGCCTCAGAAAAAGCTCATTAACAACAGACCCACGTACACGCTGTAGGAGCAAGCTGCAGGGCCAAGTAAGAGTTACCTTAAATTTTGGATCAAGGAATTCCATCAACAAAGTAGGTGCATTAGCGGCCATGGAAGCATACATGACAGTAGACCGTGCCTTCTAACAGTGATTGATAAGATGTGAGGAGTACTTTAAGGAGACAGATGTGAAGGAAATACAGTTGTTAAAGAAAGTCAGTGAAAAACGGCTTGCACAAGTACATTTGCCCTCATTTTTAAGGTATGCACTAGTTTCTGGAACAGGTAGCAGAAGATTCATACACGCAAGAACCATGAAGGAATCAGAGTTAATGGTCCTTAAAACTTTCTCTAGACTTAACATGAAGAACTTGGAATAATAGGACTGTAAAAGTTGGAAACACTCCATAAATTAAACTATAGACTGTTAGTATAAAGATTTTAACTTTCATTTAAGAGACTCAATTCTGGAAGTTTCTGTTGAACTAAATGTGCCTTGCCCAAGAATGACAGATCATCAAAACATTTCAGATAATGATGGAAAATGTACATGACTGCCTATTAGCAAATACAAAAATTTAACAAGGCAACTTACACCCCTACAAAACTATTTTGATGACATTGGCACATAGACTTCACAAAACAACTAGTAGTGCTGATTAATACTGAACTATCATGCAAGACTAATTTTAGGGCTCATTTCAGTGTTAATAAAAAGCAATAGGGAAAGGTACTGAAAACAGCATTTCAAAGTGAATGAAAAGCCAGACCCATCCTCTTCTTTCCAAAATGGCAGAGGCAAGAGGGACAGTATGAAGGAAAGCAATGGAGTAAACCCTAAAAGACTGAAATCTTTTGCTTAACTGCTTTAATTAAATGAGAAAGGTGCAATGCGAGTATAAATAACGTGTTTATCGGACCTGGAGCGGCAGGCAGGCTCTCCGGATCAGTCACCCGGTGAGCACACCAGGGAGCAAGAGCCTGGCCGGATTGGAGCACACGAGGGCTGGGGAGGCAAGCGAGGCCCGCGCTGAATCCTGAGGCGACCCGCGGGGAAGCGGGTGAATCGGAGGGACCTCCCGGGAGACAGTCAGACCAGAGGCTGCCCCGGGACCGAGATAAACGACCGCAAAAGGTGGTAAGGAGCTTCGGCGGGGGGACTGGAGGGCACGATCGCAAGGGGTGTGGAAGAAGTCTGGACAGAACTTGGAGCACCCCCTGCCCCCTGTGCTCTCGCTCCGTGATCGGAGCAGCAGGATGAGCATACACCCGGGGGCCCAGCTGTTATAACACTGGACGCTTTGAACCCGGCAGTTGCGGTGTGGTGTGTGGTGGTTCTCCTGTGCCCGTGGGGCGGCGCCCCTGGTTGAGTGACCTGGTGCGGGGGTGGCGCAGGGGGGCCCCGCGGCGAGCGCCACCGAGAACTGCATTGAGAGGAGACCCCTCTCGAAGACTGAGAAGAAGCCCGAGTCACCCGGGCCGTGGCGTGAGACTGTGGGGGACACCTGAGACCGGTCGGACGGTGGGCAGTCCCCGCTATGGACCACCAGCGGTTGGGCACCCCCGTCATCAAGGGGACCCGCGGGCTCCCGGCTTGTGAAGATATGTACGCTCAGGAGGTCACGGATAGAGCGCGGTAGACATCTCCCAGGCACAGTGCAGGTGGGCTCACGTGAGGACACTTGCTGGAGGCACGACATCAGCACGCCCGCTCAAAGTGCGACAGTCCGGGACGCCGGCGACCCCGCGGTCCATACAGCCTCTGTGGTCTTGCCATACCGCCCAGTAATAGTCCCTGATGGCACGAGACAAAGACCCAAAAACGCAGCGGCAGGGGAAGATGGACAAGTTTGCCAAAATCCTGCCTGCGTCGGAACCCCCTGCCCCCGCCTCCGCTGACGCACCGGACAACAACGTTATCCTGCAGGCGATTCAGTCTTCCAGGGAGGAACTGGAAGGTAAAATTGATGCAATTAAAATTGATATTAACCTGCTCCGTCAAGACCTGCGGAACGTCTCTGAAAAAGTCACACACGCTGAGCAGCGCATATCGGAGGTTCAAGACACTGCACACACACACTCCGGGGAGAGGTCACGGCCTTGACAGCGGCTTTGAAGGATGTACTATGGAGAGTTGACGATGCTGAAAATCAAGCCCGGAGAAACAACCTCCGCTTTCTTGGCTTTCCAGAGACCGTGGAGGGATCGGATGCCGGCACCTACCTGCGCAAGTGGCTGCTGGACGTACTCCCGGGTGCACAGTTTTCACCCTGCTTTGTAAATCGAAAGCGCGCACAGAATACCGGGGACCCGACCACCACCGGGGGACCAGACACATCCGCTGATTGCAAGGTTTCTTAATTACCAAGACAGGGACCTCATCCTCTGGGAAATCAGAAGCAAGGGGGAAATACGGCTGGACAATACCAAAATCATGGTGTTCCCGGATTACTCACGAGGTGCAAAAGCAGCGCAAGACGTTCGACTCTGTGAAAGACAAACGACAGTTACAAATCACATATATGCTACTCTTCCCCGCTAAACTCAAAGTGATCTATCAGTCCAAAACACTGTTCTTCAACACCCCAGAGGAGGCCTGGCTAGAGGAACGCCCTCTGCTGAGAGCTGCAGGGAGCCAGGCGCCGCCTCCCCAGAAGGTCCCGCCGGCACGCAGACACAGACCGAGATCACAGCGCCTCAAATGGAGGAGCACTGCGAATGCGCAGAACGAACAACTTAGGGTGACGCCATATCGGAGCAGGAGGATGGTGGGGTCGACGCCGAGGGCCTCAGACTCGGAAAGCATGCATCCCGCGGACAGACTAAGCACGAACCTGCGGATGAGGGGGGCCCGCCCTACAGCGCTCCGCGGACTGCACAGATCAGGACATTACAACAGACTCGAAAGAGGATCACCCTCTGCTGCAGAACATTAACCTCCTGGAAAATCCGACAGGCGAGGACGCCGCGAAGGACACAGACACTCAGACCAAGCAAGCAGAAACAGAAGAATGATGAGCAGTATCAGGCCCGGAGAACCACGAGGACCGTAAACAGGCGGTAGAGCTCGCATGCTTAGCTTCCCCTGGTGTATTTGACTTTTCCTCCCCTTTCTTTCCCTTGTATTCTCTCCCGGTCTCCCCGTCCTTCCCCTCCCTCTCTTCCCCCCCCCCCCATCTTTCTTTTCTTTTCGTTTCAGTTTCTTTGTTCTAGGTTGGACTTTTTGTACTGGTTTCATCGTGTGAGGCCTCCCTTGCCACTTAGACAACCCAGCCACCAGTAGCCAGAGTTCCTGCCCCCCCCCCCCCCCGACAGCCTAATATAGGCCAGTGGACTAGGGCTGGGGGGTTGGAGAGGCAGGGAGCCACTTAGGGAGGTACACTTGGGGGGCGGGTGACAGACCTCTCCGATCCAAAGACGACAAAGTTGGTCATGTTGACCCAAGGGGCAGCAGTCAGTTGGGTGGCGGGGGGTGGGGGAGGTTCGTGGTTGGGAGGTTAGGGTTCTTATTAATTTATTTGGCAAAATACCAGGAATGTACGTTTATTGAGCTTGCAGAGACGGAGAGACCGGGGAAATGGTTCCAGCAATGGGATGGGCACAGCACAATACCATGACGACGACACATAATCAAGGCACTTATTCGGTCCTCTCCTGGAACGTAAATGGGATGGGCAATAATGTTAAGAGAGGACTGGTATCAGCTTATTTCAGAAGACTGAAGCCCGATGTCATCTTTTTGCAGGAGACGCACCTGAAGGGCACACAATGTGGGTTCCTAGGCAGAGGGGCATACAAGATACTAGCCCACGCGGGGTTCTCCACCGGGGCGAGAGGGGTGGCCATCCTAATTAGGAAAAGCCCACCATTCAGAATTGAGCGTACTTGGCTAGACCCCAATGGTACATACGCTGCAGTTAAGGGTGTGTGGGATAGACGTAGCATTACTCTCATCAGTGTATATGCACCCCCTAGGTTGCAAAGACGAACGCTAGAAAAGCTCGCGGCTGTCCTTCTGGAAGCGGGCTCTGCCAGTCACATTATTGGGGGAGACTTTAATGATGTAATGGACCTTACATTGGACCGTACGACAAGCCCAGTGGGAGGCCCCAAAGAGACATCACTTAAGCGGTTCGCAGACTCACTGACATTAACTGACATATGGCGCAGGCAACACCCTCAGACCAAAGCTTATTCCTTTTACTCAGGAGCCCATAAAGCCTTCGAGGCTAGACTATATACTAGCCCCAGCAGGCGACATAGGGGAGGTTCACAAGGTAGATTACCTGGCTAGAGGTCTCTCGGACCATTCAGCCTTATGGCTCACAGTAGGTGCCCGTACACAACGCCTGGCTGGGGACTGGAAGCTCAACCCATGGGAACGGAGGGACCCCAAGGTTGCCCAAGAGATTAGGGTAGACTCAGAAAACTATTTTCGTGAAAATGCAGGGTCAGTAGACTCCGCCATTACGCTATGGGAGGCATACAAACCTGTCCTGCGGGATAGAGCCCAGAACATTATAGCTTACAAAAAACGGAAAGAAGGGGAAGAGATCGCAGGGCTAGAATCCCAACTCTTACAGATCGAAACGCAGGCCATTGCGAGCGACTACCCCGATCTGTTGCGGAGATTACTAGTTCTCCGCAGGGAATACTTTGCACTGGCTAAAAAAGATGCGCAGCACGCTATACAAGCCATGCTTTGGCGTCTATATGACGCTGGAGATAAAACAGGGCGACTGCTTGCGTGGCTGAGCAAAAAAGAGCTAGATAGTAGGTGGGTAACCCAGATACAGACAGAGGATGGTCAGACCCATACCACTCCCGTTGAAACAGCTAACGCTTTTGCCGGGTACTATGAGGCCTTCTATGCGCAACGCACGCTGGCAGAGCCAGCACAAAAAGGCATATCTTCAGAACATACAGCTCCCCAAACTAGTGGCAAGCGACTCACGGACGTTGGACGAGAAGATAACAAACAAGGAAATCACAGAAGCCATCGGGCAGTTGAAAACTGGGAAGGTCTCGGGACCGAATTGGCTCCCCCCTGAATTCTTTAAACAAAATGTAAAGTTATTTAGTCCCCACCTTCTTCAGCTATTCCTGGAGGCGCAGGCGGTGGGTGGTCTCCCCAAGGACCTGCGGACAGCCACGATGGTGGTAATCCCAAAGAAGGATAGGCCGCAGCAGAAGTGTGGCTCGTACCGACCCATCTCTCTTATTAACATGGAAACTAAAATACTGGCCAGAATACTAGCCAACAGGCTTACCACTGTAATATCCGGTCTCATACACCAAGACCAGTCCGGCTTTATGTCGAGGAGGTCGACGAGACTCAACCTCAGGAGGCTACACAATTGGCTGGAGGTGGTAACTACTAGGGAGGACCCGCACCTTATCCTGTCCCTCGATGCTGAAAAAGCATTTGACACCGTCCACTGGCCCTTCCTTATGTCCGTGCCGGAGGAATACGGATTTGGTCCTACTTTCAGGAAATGGATCGCCATTCTCTACGAGAGACCGCTGGCTAGAACCAGAGTTAATGGTGTAGTGTCACAGGAATGTTCGATCAGACGGGGTACGCGTCAGGGATGCCCCCTGTCCCCTCTCCTCTTTGCTCTGGTGTTAGAGCCTCTCGCATGTGTCATCCGAGCACATCCGGGCATTACGGGATTCCGGAGAGGAGAGAATGAGACCTCTGACTAGCGCATCTCGCTGTATGCCGATGACATGCAGGTAGCGAGGAGTGCGGCTGCTACCGGAACTCCCGGAGAGCCTTTGAGGGACTGCTCCACCACCGGCAGCTTTCAAGGTGAGCCGAACCCATGTGAAAGGGGAAGTGACTGGCTCGGCCCGGCACGCACGAGCAGGGCGTGACAGATGACGGGCTTCGCACTGAAGTGCACTCTCCGGGAGGGAGGAAACGGAGACTCCCGGCCCCCTCAGCTTCCTTGAAGTGTGCCCTTGCCCTGTAGAGTGTCGAGGCCCATGGCAGAGGGTGTTGGAGAGACTGTTGGTGCCCGACGCGAGAACCCTGAAAAGAGGAAGAGGGCAGAGATCCAGAGATCGACATGGCTGCCCCAACAGAATGGCGGAGAGGGCGGCTGGAACCGGCACCACACGGGGAAGTGGTGGCTCTACAAAAGTCTGGTGAGTGCGGCGTGCTGGACAGGAGACCTGATCCCCGTGAAGGAACTCTGGGCCCTTGGGCAGCTCATAGATAGCCCATCACTGAAACTGGCAAGCAACAGTGTGAGGGGATTAGCGCAATAAGAAAGAGCACCACCGGAGGCATGGAGAGCGATACCGGCTGCTCCAGATGGGACGGTAGTGCCCTGCCTGACCCCAACATGACGCCCACTGCCCGGTCATCGTTTAATAGAAGAACAGGGAGAACGCTGCGGGATTCTTCTTCAGCCTTGTGCATAAACCTCTTGCGGACTTCTGAGTGATTTTGGTTGCCCTACAAACTTAGCAGTGTTTCCGATCTCTATCAGCCAAAATTATCGATACCACCATGCCTGGCCCCCAGGTGGAAACCTGGACGTACCGCGGTGCCCGAGCAACCTTGGCCGATGCCCGGTGGAGCTGTCCTATGCAGCTATAGAGGAGTTTGGCTCTGGTTCACCCCTCGGCCGTCACCTACCCTTTCCTCGTCTCCCCGTTGTGTCTTTTTTTTCCCTCCCCTGCCTCATCCCCCGTGATTTCTTTTCTGCCTCCCCTTTTCCAACCTGACCTTTCTGTGTCCCCTGAAGTACTTTATGTTATGCCATGCTTTAATAATCTCATGTAACTATGTTATACTGTTTTCCCTTTCTATGTTATGCGACGCTACAGAAACTAATGTAACTATGTAACAATGTTCTGAAACAATGTCCTACCTCATGTAAAGCGCTCGGATACCTCCGGGTCTAGCCAGCGCTATATAAAACTTTTCAAAATAAATAAATAAACATACTACTGTACGTTACAAACCCTGAGATGACGCTCTCAAATATCATGGCCAGCTGTGAAGAGTATGCCAAGCACGCGGGGTACAAAATTAACTGGGAGAAATCGTGCCTTTACCCAGTGAGTGCGGGGGGGAGGTCCAGTGGTCACATTAGCCAGCCTCAGATAGCCCCCAATGGCATACAATATCTAGGGATTTATGCTACGACTGATAGAGCAGAGGCGCTCAATCGGAATCTTTATAGGGTGCTCAGAGAGTTTAGCTCTGACGTAGAAAGATGGAACTCCTTGCCGTTGCTGGGCAGGGCGGCGCTTTACAAAATGATAGTGCTCCCAAAACTCTTTTATGTTCTTCAAAGCACGCATCAATTGATACCAGACGGGATATTCGTTAAAATCGATGACACGTTGAGGGCATTCTTATGGAATGGAAGACCCCCAAGAATAGCACTGGCGACCCTGCAACGCAACCAATACAATGGCGGTATTTCCCTGCCTGATATTAGAGCATACTACTGGGCGGCTCACCGAATTGTAGTAAATGAATGGGAACATGCGGCGGGAGATCACCCCACATACGCCCTGGAACGCACACAGTTTGCTAGACGCCCACACACACACTACCTTTATGGTGGGAAAGGCTCTGCAAAACTCCTAACAGCCACGCAAATCGTGATCGCGGCATGGAAAAAGGCGGAACGGCAAATGAAATGGGACAAGCGAGTGACCAGTGAAACTCCACTTTGGGTGGGGGGGGGGGGTGGGCGGCTTAAAGAAATCGCGAAGCTGAGAGGATTCGGGAAGTGGGACCTGCTGGGCATCTCACAAATTAAAGATATAATATTCCGTAAAGAGCTGGTTACATTTTCCCACCTCCAGATAGAGTACGACATTCGCCAGACAATACTATAAATACTTGCAGCTAGCACATGCGTGGAGGGCGCAACATATCGACACAGGTGACCTCCCCGAATACGCCCCGTTAGAGGGACGACTCCTAATGGGTGAGATTGGGGAAAAAGCAGTCTCCTGGACATACAGAACCATTATCAACAACAAACCGGATTCCCTGCTGAAATTGAGGGCGAAGTGGGAGGCGGACATAGGTGAGATTGACGACCCGGATTGGGAAATAGCGCTTATGCATCCCAGAGGAGTGGCCATCAGGTCCTGCCTAAGACCGATTCAATTCAAATACCTGCACAGAGCATATTATGATAGAGCCCGACTGCACTGTATGGGGAGGGCCGACACGCCTCGCTGCTTGCGATGCAACGGGGCTGAGGGTACATACTTCCACACGGTATGGGAATGCCCCCACATACAGACGTACTGGGTGACTTTACTGAAAGAGTTAGAAGATATTTTAGGGGCGAAGATACCCTTGGATTCCCGGTTTGTCTTGTTGGGCCTACACACGGAGGTTGACCTCTCCAGACCAAAGTTAACACTACTTAATTTAAGATTAGTGGTGGCCAAACGTGACATGGCACGAACATGGGGGGGCCACACTGAACCCATCCTTGGAAGAATGGAGAAAGGGAATGGACATGTATGTCAGGGGAGAAGACGACATGTATAGCACGGGGCTGCCCTAAAAAGTTCCAGAAAATATGGAAGCCGTGGATAACGCACTACGGTCTCCTGATCAAAGACTCAGTGATACCCGAGGCGGGGTGGAGGCCGAGGGGGGTGGGGGGTGGGGGGGATAGGAGGGAGGCGCGTGCTATTAATTAAGACAGTCCATTTATTGAGGACGTGTATTACTGCTGTTGAACGATGCTGTTGACATAATACCAAAGATAATCATGTTCTCTGGACACCCATACTGTTTCTGTACTGTAATTAAGAAAATGCCAATAAAAACATTCCAAAAAATAAAATTAAAATAACGTGTTTATCAAGGATACGAAATCCATGAGAATGTTCTGTTCTCCTGTGCAACACAGGATGATGGCCTTCAAGTACATATCAAAATGTTTAAGAAATATGCTGAAACCAAGTAATAAATTACCTACAAACTAACAGCTATCGCAGCATTTCTGGATCCTTGTCTATTCTAAGATCTCAGTTCTTCCATATTCAGAACAGTGACAATGATCTTAAAACCCAGTACATATTTAGTCAAGTATTGTGTGATTTTCACCAATGATGCAGACAATGCTTTTCTTTCTTTCCATTGAGGAAAACTCAAACTCGACAAAGGCGAAAGCTTTTTCCACTTTCCTTCCCAAACTGGCAAGCTATATTTATAGCTATTTTTTTTTAAAGTAGCTTTGTCTCTGACATTTTCTGCTTTGTACAGTCAAGTCTCTACTTATGTCAAGTACCTAGACGCTATTTAGAAGCAACATCACAAACTAAATGCAACCGTATGGTTAGGACACTTCAACTGGTGTACTAGAGTAAGATCCACAGCTGCTGCAGGCTTGACTACTAGCAATGGAAAGATCTCTTTGCCAGCTCTGGTATAAGTTTTGGACTGCTTTTGACATCAAACAAAAATTACTAGTTTTACAAACTATTAAATCACTGAGACATTCTAATGTGAGTGGAATACATCTGCCAACCAGCAAAACAGGGCATTCCTCTGCATACTTTTGTAAAGCTCAACCCTTTCAAACACTGCACTTTTTCTCTTAAGTATAGTATAGTAGCAGACAGACCATTGAAATAAAACACCATTTTCAAAACAGAATTCAGGTCTTCTGAAAGTATAAAACAAAATAACCGACTTGCCAGGCCAAAAGCAATGGTTTCTATCCATATCTGAGATTCTTTCAATGTTTTGTCGCTTCAAGGGCGAAGAGGAGCAGTTTACCTGCTCATCAAATAGGAAATCTGAGTTATGGAGTTTTATTTTCCAAAAAACAAACCTACTGACGGGCCTGCATTCGGCTGTGCTGAGGTCAGCCTTGGAGCATTCTCAATGCCCAAAAGAGTTGAAACACCATGCAAATAAATACAAAATTACAAAAGAAAGACGTTTCACATGAGAAAAAAAGGCCACAGATGAAAATACTTGAGCATGGGACGAACAAAGGTCAGTTTATTATTTCAGACAGTAACTGGGGAAACGAGCGAGGATCAGAAGAACACTAACCAAAGTCCAAATGCTGCGCACATCGGACAGAGATTGCAAGTGGAGGGAATGGTGCCTTAGGGCCAGCCAGAACAGGGCCTCTTGCCACTTTTTATAATGATTAGGTACAAAACTGAAGCATAGCTGCCGCCGGAAGACCACAATTAACTGAAGTAGCGTCACAATCTTAAAAGTGATTCCATAGGTTGTCGGTCAAATGCAGAAAATAATGACCAGTACTTTGGTTCAGACGGACACGCTAACTTCAAAAAGTTAAACGACTGAAGTATTTTGATGAAAACAGATCTGAGTTTAAGCCAATTCATATAGTTTCAGGATCAGTCAACTCAACTTGGCACACAAAATGCTTTACAATAATGCATCCCTGGTATTTACTGATATGCATGTATTTCAAGACAATCAAATAGCAATGTAAGACTCAGGCCGGTTTCTTTAGATACAAAAAGAGATTTGGTTAGAGATGATGGAACTTAAAATAGAAAATTCATACCACTGGAAAAGTACACTACGAGCATTTAATGCAAAAGAAGCGTATGCACAAAAAATACAATTCTGGGTCAACACTAAATAATCATTGGGCAAACATACTCTAGCAGGAAACAGCAAAGATATGACATCATAAAAATCGTGTTGCAACCTAAACGAAAGTACAAAGGCTCTAGGTACACCAGCCAAGTCAGCAACAGGAAAAGAGCGAAAGTGAAGCCACTGGAAACTGGTTCAGTGTGTGTGCTGGGCCTCTTCAATTCAGGCTCACATTTCAACCCAACAACCCTTCCCAAACCCGGTCAGCAGTGAAGAATCCGAAGCACAAGTCCTTCAACGACATGCATCCAGGGTCCTACCTCATTCAGAGGCCTGTTCAGTCGTGCAAGCCTTGAGATTTTCACCACGGGTTTCTGAGGCCTACAGCACTGGCGTGTTCATGAGTCCCAGCCCACAGTGGCAGCTGAGGAGCATGCTCAGTAGAACAGTCTCTCTCCCAGCACAAAGCTTCAAGGGCTGTACTGCCCTCTCTGGTAATCCGAGGAGGAAATAAGTGGAAGGCAAGCTGCTGAAGAGCAACTCTTCCAATGGCAGAGGAGTCGACAAGAGATCGTTTTTCAAAACGTATGTCACCTAGAAACCATTTCTGATCCAATTTTTGCCTCTGACAAGATAAAACATATAAGCATTCTGACCATTTAAGGTACAACGCTGGGCTGCTTTCACTTAACTGCAGCTCAGTTTTAACCACTCAAGGATTATCATTTTATTCAAATTCAAATAGATCATTCTGCAACCGAAGAAACAGACCATTTTAATTTCCGCTTGCCGTTAAAAATAAAATAAAAATGATGAGAGCATTTCCAAACCAGGAGCACTGCTGCACAGCTGAATCTTAAAATCGCCTTTGTTTTTTTAAATTGGTTTTACCTGCATGAGGTTCCTTATTCTGAATATATGAAAGTTACATTTTTTCCATATAAAGACACAACGGTTACATAGATGGAAAGCAAGATCGGTAAATAATTGTGACCCACTGCACAAGGCACACGCTTGCAATGCTTTATTTTTCATCAATTCTCAATTATGCTTCGAACACAAGCCTAAGAAAGAATACCAGTGTGCCTCTCCTCTCCAAATCTACATATACCACAATGCATAGAGGGTAAGAATCTTCTCATCTATGAACTTTTACTGGAAACCGATTGTTAATGGTCAGTGGGAAATCGACCATTAACGATTTCAGCCTCTCAATTAAAACAAATGTGGACATTTGAGAGTGGAAGTTTCTACACCTACTGCTAATAAATGTCTTCATATTTAGAACCAGCTTGTTGTGTACTAAGCCCCATTAGAGGAAATAATATTGTCACAGGAAAAACAAAAGAAATTTGCAGATTCCTATCTCTTAAACGTGTTAGTACAGGTCATCAAGTAATTACATGGGAACAGAAACATGAGGTGAACCACTAAAATGTCAAAAAAGTACAGCCCTACATTTAAGTATTCAACAAATTTCGATGGCTCCAAAATCTGCATGCTCTCTTGCATGGCAGGAGAGTACACAGCCAACTGCAAAATAGACGAATGTCTGTTGGAGGTACTAAAGATCTACTAATGTACTTCAGCAATCTGCAGCATTAGTTTTAACAAATTTCTGAAATTAAATGTTTTGGGTGGCCCTTGATTTTTCTAATGACGATATTTACAGCTGTGGTCAGTAATTTTTCTTTCCCATGTTTAAAGGTTTTCCAGACAAATTTTTAAACATCAAGTTGAAAAACGAGCCTCCGTTAATTTCAATTGGTTTTTCAAATGTTTACGTCTGGCAGCATGCCTGCATCTTTCTTTAGAAACTCAGCTCAACTTACATCCAATACTCATTTTTTGAAACCCAACTTTGCCAATATGGTAGGATTTTGGGGGGTGTTGTGTCTATGCGCCTCTGCAGGACAATATAAATATACTAATTAATGAGCACATCAATTACTCCTAGTCCATGGAGCCTGGAAGTTGACATACTAAGTAACATGGAACCAAGTTTCAGAACCGGATACTAATGCTAAAAGATGTTCAATTCAGAGCAGTGCATGGTCGGTACCATGAAGATGGCATGATGCATATGCAGTAATGCTCACTCCCCCTACATCAAACACAAAATGATTTTACACATGGGTGGATCTAAACTGGAGTGGCATGGGGGCAAGAGACAATCTGAATGCTACTCCAAGCGATTCCCAGTAATTGGACATATTGCAAATATTCCTCCCATTAACTTTTGATACACTCCCACCTACACAGCAGCCTATCTTCGCCAGTCCTAACTTCCAAAATGTATAGAGGTTTGGTAGACGGATAGGTGGGTTGAATTTGGAATAGGAGTGACCTTCCAAGTAGTAGTAAAATACATCATAAATGTAATTTTATCCTAGATCAATGTCCTGGGTTACTCCAATTCCCAACCAGTATGTAGATAGCACAAAGAAGGGATTATTGTGGGAAGAGGTAATAGCAACATTGAGATGCTAGTGAATTATGTAAAAATAATCACTATGACCTCTTGGCCAATTTATGCATTGCAGCTGGAAGAATCAATAGCTTAGTGCTTGCTAAATGTTTGTGCTGTGGACCATGTAGCCACCCTTCAATACTCTTTACTGATGCTGTCTTTGCTCAACTGAAGAAAACAAAAAAGGTGATAGGCAGGATACTTCAATTAATCTCAGACATTGGCATTTACTTGGCCACATCCCAGTTCATCGCTTTCTTGCCCACAAGGTCACCTCAGATTTGACTCAGCCACATGCGAATCAGCCTTGATCCTGCTCCAATAGGAACAGTCCAGTTGGAACTGGAAAACCAGGTCTTCTCTGAACCAGAACACAAGCAACCCAAGACCGATTTCACCCCAGCTAGAGCTCTTCAGTCAGGTGCACATCATTTCCGGTGGCAAAGTGAGCCCAGGACCCACATCTCAGCAAACCCGTTACAATGCAATAAACAAAAAAGTGATGGGTGGGACACTTGAATTAATCTCAGCCACTTGTAATTATCTGGGCCGCATCCCAGTTCATCATTTATTTTTTGGCTTACTATGTCACCCCAGATTAGACTCACCCATATGCAAATCCAATACGAATAGTCCAGCCCAACTGACGAGCAAAGTCCTCTCTGAAGCAGACCCGAAAACCCAAGACTGGTTTTGCCCTAATTGAAGCTCTTCAGTCGGGTGCACCTTGGTTTCAGTGGCAAAGTGAGCACAAGACCCACATCTGGGCATATATTGTGCACATAGAATATCACAATTAAGTAAACAAAAAAGTGATGCTCTACTGTAGTGTGCCCAAACATTTGCTGGAACAGTTTTTCCCTACAGAGCAAAAAAATAAATAAATAGGAATTGCAGTTTTGAAAGTGGGCTTGTCCAAGTCTCCATAAGTGGTGAGGGACTTTTCATTAAAATGTAAATTAATTGTTGTATCCAGATAAAATCTCGTAGCAGGCTTACTGTAACATTTTCTTGAACACACCCAACGCATGGAGGAGAGAAAATGCCAAAAGAAAACTTTGATGAAACTTGGTCAATACCTTTGGGCAGAAAGGTGTGCGTTTCCTTAGGACCACTTGCTCCAGTGGATTATAGAGTACGTTTCAGAACCCTTTTAAACATATCTGTAAAACTCCCAGTGAATCGGATGCTCTTAAATGGTTTCAGAGTATTATGGGCAAGTCACTGAAAAACCCCAAACAGTAAAGCATTTCTAACAGAAGAGTCAAGTTATTTGCAGGCTGTGCTTTGTATAATATAATGAGCAAACAGCAGTCCAAATCGGAGTAAGAGGTGCCCCTTCTGTAGCCACAGAGGGTCCACTCTCATAGTTTCTTTAACAGTTCTCAATAGGGCTAACAAGACCCACTAGGTGTTGCAGAACTTTACAAGAGAACAGTTGCATGTATTCAGTGAAGCAGTGTACATAAGGAAAAGTAATTTAAATGTGGCAATAATGTTTCTGGTGAATACTCTACCTGCAGAATCCTTACCTGTAGAACAACCCCCAGGCATAAGACTGGATCTGAAAAACTTCAGAGCCTTGATGCCGCCAGTAGAGTTTGCTAGACACAGTCGGCACCGAAAGGGACATCAGGCGACGTCCCAGAGTCCATAATGCGCCCGCTCCAGCACATCAATGTCAGTTTCCCTCCATTTTTTACGAGCCTTGGAGGCGAGAGGGAGTAAAAAACCGTGACAGTTTACAGTAGCATTATATATAATTAAAATGGAACCTTATTCATTTTCTCGCCGAGTCATCCCTCAAAACAGGGAGGCGGACGGGTCAGTTAGGAATCTGAAGGTAGATGGAGTATCCACCAGAAACATTGTTACCGCAGCTAAGTAACGTTTCATTCTGATGGATACTTCTACCTGCAGATTTCTCACCTGGCGAAAGGATTTCACAGCAATACCCTGCCCCCCGAGGCATATAAATTGATGATTACGATCAGGAAGTCCTGCAAAACGGATCTAGTGAAGTGCCGCCCCTGCGTACCTCTGCATTAAGGCAGAAGTGCCTCGTAAAAGTGTGGAAGGAAGCCCACGTTGCCGCTTTGCATATTTGCCAGTGCCGAAGTGGAGGCTCGGATTCCTTCAGGCGGATCCTTCTGGGCGAGAGCATAGCAGATTTTAATGCAGAGGATGATCCATCAGGATAGAGACCTCTTCTGAACTGCCTTCCCCCTCCTTGGCTCCACAATAGCCCACGAAGAGCTGGTTATCGGTACGATAATTTCTGAAGTGGTCCAGTTAGTAATTAACCTCCCGCCTCGGATCCAACCGATGCAACTGTTCCTCCTCCTTGGAAGGAGGTGGCAGGTAGAAGGTTAAGAGGGTAATGGATTGGGCTAGGTGAAAGGGAGTGATCACCTTGGGAAGGAAAGCCACCCTGGTTCGTAACACCAACTTGTCTGGGAAGAAAGTAGTGAACGGGGGATGACAGCTCAAGGCCTGTAACTTACTGGCACATCCAACAGACGAGATGGCAACCAAGAATACAGACTGGAGGGTCAACATGCCAAGTGTACAACGGTGAAGAGGTTCAAACGGAGTCACCTTCAAAAATGTAATAACCAAATTCAAATCCCACGGAGGAACTACAAATGGAGTGGGAGGATAAAGGTTAGTCAGTCCTTTGAGAAAACGTAAGACAATAGGAGACTTAAATAGGGATGGCTGATCCAGCACACAAAGGAAAGCAGACATTGTGGCTAAATAACCCATCACAGTGCCAACGCCACACCCTCTTTGAGCTAGGGAGAGTGCAAACTGTAGGACTTGGGATAGCTTGGCCTGCAAGGAATCCACACCATTGTCCGCACACCAAGCAACGAAGTTGCTCCATCTACAGGAGTATGCCGACTTGGCAGAGGGACGACTGCCAGACAATATAACATCTACCACCACTAGTGGTAACTGAAAGGAGCTTAAATGTCCGCGCTCAATCTCCAAGCATGAAGGTGGAGGCCTCGGAGCTTAGGGTGTAGAACTAGTCTCTCCGACTGGGAGAGAAGGTGCGGCCTGAATGGCAGGCGGAGCAGAGGACATGTGGACAAGCACAGGTCTGCATACCAAAGCAGTCTTTGCCAATCCAGGGCTATAAGAATGTCCAAGGCCCGGTCTTGGTGAATCTCTCAAAACCAGAGAAATTAAGGGTATGGAGGAAATATGTAAAGCAGCTGAAAGTTCCACCTCAACTGAAACGCATCCCCCAAGTCCCCATCAACAGATACTGGAGGGCACAGAAATGCTGGCACTGAGCATTTTCCGAAGAGGCGAATAAGTCCACAGGAAAAGTGCCCCCCTGGGCGAGCATGTCCTAGACTACCTCCGGCAGAAGGCATCACTCATGATTGGCAAGATAACTCTGGCTGAAGCTGTTGGCCTTGACGTTCAGAAACCCCGCTAGGTGACTGGCGGTGAGCCAGATACCCTATGTGCCCAAGACCATAGTCTCAAAGTCTCCAGACAAAGAAGGTGAGACCGCAGGTGCCGCAATACCATCTGGCAAGTTGGCTTTGAAGAGCCAGTCATCCAGGTACGGAAAGATCAGCACACCTGACCTTATGAGATGGGCCGCAACCACTGCCATCACCTTGGTGAAGACTTGAGGTGCTGATGTCAACCGAAAGAGAAGTAACGCAAACTGGTAGTGCATAGTATCCACCACAAAGCACAAGTACTTCCAATGGGACGGCAGGATAGGGATGTGAAAGCACGCATCCCGTGGACACACCATCCAGTCTCCAAGCTCCAACATCAGTAGAACTTGAGCTAGGGTCAGCCTCTTGAATTTCTCCTTTCTGTATAAGAGATCCCCTCCCCCTGAGATCTAGAATGGGACGCAGGCCGCCGTCCTTCTTGGATACCAGGAAGTAATGTGTGCAGTAACCTTGGCCTATTTCCTTGCCTGGCACTAATGCCACCTCTCCTTTCAGAAGGAGAGTTCCTACTTCCTGCTGCAGAATGGTCAAATGATCGGGAGGTGGGGAAGAGGGAGGTGGTGGGATGGAAGGAGGAACTTGAAGGAAATAATGGCCTTGCAGGCCGGAAGAATATGGGACACCAGCCCTCAAACAGGCTCCGTATGGGGCTGAAGCGGCAAACTAGGCTTGCTTTCCTTGCGGCACGGGGGAGGAAGTGGAGAAGGAGGAAGGTTGCAAGTTAGATCCACGGCATTGTCCTCTAAGACGACCCCTGTATTGCAGAACGAGGGGGTTAGGTTGTTCCTGGGGTGGCTGAAACACTTGGGATGGAAGGATCCTCTCCCAAAGCCACAAAAGCGGGGAAAAGGGCCAAAAATCCTTGGTTGTTGGTGACAGCTGAAAAGCCAGTGAATGTGTTGTGGCCCTTTGACGCTTTAAACCATTCGAACACTGAATTCGCCTTGTCACTGTACATACACACGCCATCGAAAGGAAGATCCATTAGACTGGAATGAATGTCAGAAGAGCAATTAGAAGTCCAGAGTCAAGCATGGCGATGGATGGAGACAAAGGAGCCCATGGCCAGGGCGACGAAATCAGCCATGTCAAGACCCGATTTAAGAAGCGTTTTGACCATGGGCAATGACCTCCTGAAAATGGTCTTTCATGTCTGGAGGGCTTTTCAGAAGCAGCAGCATCATCATCATCATCATCTTGGTCATGTCCCATAACGCATGGTTAGATCTAGCCCTTAGACAATTTGCATTTAAGGATTTCAACGCCATACTTACAGAAGAAAAGGATTTCTTGCCCCAAGGCACTAGTCTTTTGGACTCCCTGTCCTATGGTACCGTGGGAAAAGCTCCACACAACTGCGTACTGGAGCAAGACACCTGTATCATTACACTGTCTGGTGAAAGATGTGTGGAAAGAAATAGCAGGTTGCTTGTTGCCGAGCGGTAGCGTTGAGCAACAAGCCTGTCGAATAATGGTGTAGATAATGGCTTCTCCCAAGCCGCCAGGACAGGAGCCAGTAAAGCCTCCTAAAAAAGGAAACAAGGGTTCCGCTGTGGTTGAGGATGACAATAAGACCTCTGAGGACATTAGTTTTCGTTTCTGTTGATGGGAACTGTAGAAGCAAGACCTCAGCAGCCTTCAACATAATGTTATGCAGAAACATTACCTCAGGTGGCCATGGACCAACCGGAAATTCCATGGCCAATTCAGGGGAAGTATGCAGGCCACTAGCCAATGAAAAGCCCAGAAAATCCTGCAGGGGATCCTGCCCTTGGCCTTCAAAGAGAAGCCCCTGCACAGTGTCCAAATCTGCACAAAATTTTCATGCTGGCGTGCTCTGTAAGCCTCCTCTTCAAGTAGCCTCTGTGCCTCCCTACAGGAGTGTAAGTCCACATCCGACAACGATAGAGGTGGTTGTGGTGGCGGAGGTGGTGGTGCTGGTGCTGGCCAAGAGAATAGTTGCTGCTCAGAGTATCGGAGTGCTGGATCAAAGCTGGGACGTGGTGCTGGATCAGAAGGTGCAGCACCAAACGGCATCGACTGAAATGGTATGAACAATGGAAGCTGTGCTGGAGCCATCGAGCCCATGGGGGCTGTGTACGGCGTCAATGACAGAAATTTATTGTGTGAGGAAAAAACTCCTCTATATTTGAAGCTCCAGATTTGCAATGAAGGCATGGAATAGATGGAACTGATGTCGACTGCAGTGGAGAATGCGCTTTATGGACGTCCCCTGACGTCACTTCCACAGCTGCCGGAGTTTAGCGCCCTCAACTAGTGCATCAAGGCTTTGAAGTTTTCCTGACCCAGTCTGAAGCCTGGAGGTTGTTCTACAGGTGAGGAATCTGTAGGTAGAAGTATCAATTAGAAGACAATTTTATATGGTTTCTATAAGAACTGTTACCTAATTGAAATAAGCAGCTTACACAACAACAGTTCAGGATAAGTTACAAATAAATAGGTTAATTTTGCATGACTGCATTTTGAAGGAAATTGATTCACTACAACATAGAAAGTTCAAACAGATAAAGTAGAACAATTTTTTGGTAGGTGAGGGCATACATTAAATAAAGGTGCCCCTCCCCCAAAGATCTTTCAGTTTAAGGGAATGTAATGATGAGCAGCATGAAGATTTCTGTTTGCACTCTAGTATTTTTTTTATGGCACAATGGACACCACCATGGAACAACATGCTGATGCCATGAGCAAACTTGGTTTATGATGTTCATTCCGTTTCATCCAAGGGACATTAATATTTTAGGTAAAGGTAACGAACGACGTTGGGGTCTCCCTAAAGTGAGTAAGACCTTCTTGTTCCACACATGACATCTGGGACTAGCCGCCTCAGTCTTCACTTACACCATCACAGCTTCTAGTGGAGTCTTCACATAGCTCCACTTGGCAAAGCCACGCTATTGCTAGACTGAGAACTGGGTGGCTTGTCGCCTGTCTGCCCAGCTGGATGGGACCATGAAGAGGAAATCCGGTCTTCATCCACAGCACCAGCCATACAGGCAAGGGCCATGCATCCCACATGGTCCAACTGAGAGGAGTCAGCTCTCTATCCAATGTGACGTCTCATGCGATGCCGGACATGGCAGCCCAGAGAAGTGATGAAGTAGATGCTTGAGGTCGAGGGCCAGAGAGGTCCCATCGGGCCCATAATGGGATAGGCCAGTGAACACCTTTTCCAGAGGGTTCAAACAAACTGCTATCTTGTTGAGAGAAAAAAAAAAATCGCAAAAGAACTGAATCAGATCAAGTACCATTCTGCAAGTACTCTTAGTACCGGTTTACCATGGCATTCATGTGGAACCATCTGTGGCCTGCCAGACTGAAACATGAAAGTGTACTTCCTCATGGTTAACCAAACAACTACATGCGCAAGAAAAGTTCACTTTCAATATGGTCTCCTTCCTACTCAAACAGTTCTCTGGGAATTGCTAAGCCCTCACCCACATAAGAATGTGGCAGGCTTCATAATCGGGCGTCCGACACCATGGACCCAATAGGTGGGCTCTACCACTACGAGTGGGATCAAGGTTTTTTTTTTCTTTCAATTGTGGAATATATACACCACACAATCCAACCACAGATGAATTAAATAATTAGTTAAAATTATCTAGAACTAACCTAAAAACTAATGAATTGCTTGATTTCCTGATAGGATTAAAAACAAATGAAAAATATTCCAGGGTTATAAATTACCCTGTCATCCTATTCTGTCGTCAACATGTTTCGGCCGCCTTACACATGTCAAAAACCTCAGCGACCTTTGTCAGGATGTAAAATTTCTGGTTCAGAAATTGTTGCCCTATCATTGACGGCTAACCTACTAAATCCTACTGTCCTGTGTGGGATAGTGACCTATTTGTGTCAGATACCCCTAAACTCACACCCTTTGTACAATTAATAACTAATAATGCAAAATAATCACTTCTCACAATTATAAGCTCTGGAGTTCATAACTCTGCAGAAAAAGAAAGAAAATGGTCAGAAGGATAAAAGGACGACTCGCAATACAAAAACTATAAACAAATATATGGGCAATGCTCTGAACACAAGTGAGAGTGGAGAGAATTATGCATCAGATTATTCCCCCTCTATTTCTACTGACACCAGTGGATATCTATATCACAAGTGGATGAACATTTTACCATTTCTTATGTCACACCATGTTGATCATGCATCTGTAATCCTGCTTGTACTGTGTGCAAGATTCTTTATTTACGTGATCTTTTTTCCCCCACCTGTTTGCATTACTACAATGAGGGGAGGTGGGTGGGTCGCATGTGAATCCAGAAAACTCTTCAAGCTGCAAAACTACTCCTACTGGTAAGTAACCATTTCGTTTTGCAACATGAATCCTTTTCTGGATTCACAGGTTGTGCATTAGATTATGTAGCGGTTTCCCCCTCCTTGGGGTGGTTGTGGTAAGATGAGGACGACTTTGCGAATAGGTGTTGAAGTACCTTTTATCCCACTTGAGCTTCCTTAGTCATCTGTATATCCATGCAGTAATGTTTGGTGAAGATGTGTGGAGATGCCTATGTTTCCGCTGCACATATAGTGTATGTTGGCACATTGGCCATAAAGGCCAGGGCTGCCCCTTTTTTCCTTGTTGAGTGGGCTTTGGGGCATCATTTTTCCTACCGAGGAATAGCATACCTGAATTGCCCCTACAATTCAATGTGCAATTGTCCCCTTTGTCACAGGTGCTCCTTAGGTGGACTTAGAGTGAGAGACGAACAATTGATTCCTTTTACGGAATTGGTTTGTCTCCTGTAGATAGTATAGTAAAGCCCTTCTTACGTCCAGGATATGTAGGCTTCTTTCCAGTCGTGTTTGTGGGTCTTTGAAGAAGAATGCTAACTGTATGCTTTACTTCATGTGGAATTTGCTTGCTACCTTGGGTAGGACTTGAGGGTTTGTCCTTAGAATAACCATGTGGATTTGCATGTATGGTTCCTCAATAGTTAATGCTTGTAGTTCACTTACTCTCCGCAGAGATGTTATAGCTATTAAGAAGGAGGTCTTTATAGTCATGTATCGGAGTTCTGCTTTGTGCATGGGCTCGAATGGTTCTGTCATTAGTTGTGTTCGAACTGTGTTTAAGCTCCACATTGGGGCTGGACCCTTCCTAGAGGGTGCGATCCTTTTGGACCCTTCCAGGAATCTTTTGATGGCCGGTGATGTGAAGAAACTTTTACATGAATCTCCCCTGGTGCAGGCTACAATTATTGCCAGGTGCACCTTGAGGCTTGAGTAGTTGATGTCGATATCAAGCAAGTGTTTAAGATATATGAGCACCGTTTCCTGTGTGGAAATTGAATTTAGGGTATTGTTTTCTGTATACCATATGGTGTACTGTTTCCATTTAGATGCATAGCACTGTCTTATGGTTTGTTTTCTTGCCTCCTTTAGTATCTCCATTGTTCTTTGCAGTAAGTTTAAATGTCCGAACTCTATGTATTCAGACTCCAGGCTGCTAGGCTGAGTGTTGCAGGTTCCGGGTATAAAATTTGACCTCTTTGCAGTTTAGCGACATGGCTTTCCTTTTGATAGGTGGTGTTGAAACCTGGAGGCGAAGAATAGGTATTTCTTGTTCTCCACTGTTGCAAAAATGTCTATTTCTGGTGTCCCCCAGAGGTTGAAGACCTATTGCAGGCTCCTTTGCTTTATCTCCCATTTGTGTGAGCTGCTGTTCTGTTTGCTGAGTTGATCCGCTTCGGAGTTGTCCTTTCCTGGCAGGTGAATGGTCTGTAGGCTGATTCTCCTTGAATTGGCCCATTACCGTATTTCCTGAGCTAGTTTGCTTAGGGTAAATGATTTTGTTCCTCCCAGTTTGTTGAGATAAAACATCGTTGTGGTATTGTCCGTCTAGATCAATATGGTCTTCCCTCCTATGTGGGCTTTGAATGCCTTTAGTGCCAGGAACACCATCTTCGTCTCAAGGAAGTTTATGTGCATTATGGAGTCTGCATCATTCCATTTACCCCGTACCCTCAGGTTTCCTGAAATGTGCTCCACAAACCCTGTGGGACGCATCAGTTGTGATGGTCACTGAGGGAGTTGGTGATTTGAAAGGTCTGCCTAGAGTTATGTTCTTGGATGACCACCATTGAATCTCAGTCTGAATCTTTTCTGTTACAACCACTAGATCCTCAACTCCCTGAAGTTAGTGACCAACTGTTGCATAGCCACTCCTGCAGAGGGCGCATGTGGAGACGCGCACGGGTGATGAGGGGAATGCAAGATGCTATCATGCCCATGAGTATCATGGCTGTCCTCACCGTAAGAGACCGACCCTTCTGGTAGAGGCGAGTTTGCGGTTTGATAGCTTGTATTCTCCTTTGGGTCGGGTATGCCCGTGCAATCTTGGAGTTAAATCTTGCTCCTAGGAAGTTTTTTTCTTGTTCCGGTTTTGTTGAGGACTTTTTGTGGCTTATTGAAAAACCCCATTCTAGCAGCGTTGTGATCACCTGCTGAATGTGCTTTGAATTTGCCTTCACCAGCCAGGTAGGGATAGACGTGAATTCCACTCCTTCTTAAGGATGCTGCTACCACTGCTAGGCACTTTGTGAAGACTCTTGGTGCCGATTTTATTCCGAAGGGCAAGACATTGAATTGTTCGGGGGTGTCCTCGTGAGGCATCTCGTGTGTGCCCGGTTCATGGGGATGTGCAGACAGGCGTCCTTTAGATCTATTGTTGCCATGAAATCCCCTTTTTGCACCCGAGGGATTACTTCCTGTAGTGTTGACATCATGAAATGCTGCGTGTGAATGAATTTGTTTATGAATCTGAGATCTAAGATAGGTTTTAGCGTGAGATCTCGCTATGGTACCAAGAAGTAAGGGGAGTAGTTTCCTTTGTTGTGTTACCTCTTTGGCACCCTCTCTTTTTGAAGTAGTTCCTTTATTTCCTGTCTTAATTGTAAGAGTTCTGTTCTTTGTAACCTCTTCATCCTTGGTAGATTTGGTGGGGGTTTGTTTGTTAGTTCTATACAATAGCCGTGGCGTACCACATTTAAAATCCAACTGTCTGTGGTGATGTTTTCCCATTGAAGTGGGTAAAGCACTATTCTGCCTTCCACTGGTGTTGTGTGGGGTCTTCATTTGTGGGCTGTCACTGAGTTTGCTCTTCCCCCTCTTGAGGTTTGTCCTCCTCTGCCATGAAAGGACTGCCTTGGTTGCTGCTGCCAGGCTTGGTATCCGGACTGCTGGTTTGATTGCTGTCCGCTGCCCTGTGTTTGATGTTGTTGCTATTGACCCGTTCAGAACACTGGCGTAGCAAGGGGGCGGAGGGGCGGCCGCCGCAAAAATCATCGCCAGCACCCCCTCCCCTCAGCGCGGCGGCAACAGACAGGGACCGCCACGGGCGGCAGAGTGCCTAGCTACGCCACTGGTTCAGAAGACCCCCCCCCCTCCTGTGGGTCTTCTGTTGAGGGCTCTCATAGCCCTGGCCGTCTCATTGTTCTTATTTAAATTATTGTAGGGTTTCATCTACCTCACTTCCAAACAGGGAGTCTCCTGTGAAGGGTTTATTAATTATGGAAGTTTGGATTTCTTGCTTGAACCCTGCAATTCAGAGCCAGGCGTGCCTTCTCAAGGTTGCGCCTGTGCACATTTGTCAGCTGGCTGTATCGCCTGCGTCTAGAGAGGATTTCAGGCTTGTGTTAGCTATGTTTCTTCCCTCCTGTATGACGGATTTTGCTCTTTTCTTAATCTCCTTTGAGAGTTTGTTCATCAGTTTTTCAATGTGGTCCCATTGTTGGTGGCCATACCTATTGAGGAGGGCATTAGAGTTTGCAATGCGCCATTGCGTAGTTGCCTCTTTCTCCATCTTTCTCACCACCATGTCCATTCTTTTACTTTCTCTCTCTGGAGGTGGGCCAGTGGAGGAGCGAGCGTTGCTCCTCCTCCTTGCTGTGGTGACAATAATGGAGTCCGCCACTGTGTTTCCCTGAATATATTTAGGGTCCTCTGTGGTGGGTTCGCATTTCTCAACCCTTGGGGTTACTCCCTTTGCGGAGGTAGGCTCCTTGAAAGCCTCCTTGCCTTGGTCCAGAATGCTTGGCATTGGAAGGTATTGTGTCCCCTTGGTGGATGGTGTTAATGTTTCTAGGAGGAAGCAAGAGTCTCCTTTCTCCTCCTCCAAGGGGACCCCAAAGGTATCTGCTGCTCTCTTGATGAGGCTGTTGTAGAAGGCTACGTCGTCTGGTGGTGAAGCCTTCGAGGGATAGCTACAGAGCTGTTCTTCTGGGCTGTCTGTGTCAAGGTCGTTCCTTTCTTCCTCAGAAGTTCCCATGGTTTCCTCTCTTCTGGAACAGAGTTCCTCTTCGACGTCCTCTTCGTGAGGTTCGGGGGGGGTGCCGGAGCTTCAAGGGTATCCTCCTCTTCCTCGGCGTCTGCGGTAGTGGAGGGTATTGCCGGGATACTAAATTCTTTCAGCGCTGTGTTGAACTCCTTCCGTTGGAGTGCCGCCATTTCTGCCTCCAGGCGTCTTTTCTTTTTCTCCACCTCGAGGGCCCTTTGTAGTGTCTTGTCTTTATTCCATGCTGGAGTGCAGCTTCTGGTTCCTAGGTAACCACCATGGAATTTGGAACCTGGGGGTTGCCTAGGGATGCTGGCAACTTGTCAGTTGACAGTTGCGAGGCTTGGGTGCTAGATGGGGTCTTTGTAACTGTGGACTGAATAAATACTACTTCAAGCCTACTTTGGTTTCCCAGACGTCTTCTTCGTGGCGCTGCCTGATCCTACATTTGGCGACGACCCCAACACACTACGAATCAGACTCATCCATCCTGCTGTTCTGCCTGCACGAACGGGAGCTGAAGCGCAGAGGGGAACTGGCGGAGAGCGGCCTCCTGAATTGACCTGGCTGCCTTTTCCCCAGGTGCGACAGGCAACCGCGCGCAGCCTCAGGCGTGTGAGGATATTGCTCACGAGGAGCAGCGGCGCATGGAGATCGAGGGCCACGCATGTCACAAGCACTGGTGACGAGTGCAACCCTTCGACGTAAGTACTGCCCCGCACTGCCCCGCAACGCCGGCGTTTCACGTGGTATTAGTGTTTACAAACGCCTCTCACTTTGTAGTCAGACAAAGTAAAGTGAATTGTGTGGCAATCTTGCTGGGGTACAGGGAGTGTGAAAGGATGACATTTTTATTATTATTACAATAACACTCAATGATAAGTAAATACTTGTAAATGAACTGTACACATTCAGCAGTTAGGAAAGCAAAAATGAAAGCACTTTTTTGTATATCTGAAGTGTGATGGAAACAAAGATTTTAATAGGATCAAATCAAGACATTTTACTTGGTGACACATAAATCATAAATATTCACTGAAACCCGATTTCCACACATTATCAATGCACTGTTTTATCAGTAAAACTGAATGTAGTGGCCATTTCAATAGAAAATATGCCGTCTGTAAATGACAGTGCGATACCACAACATGGTTTAGTTACATTAAAAAAAAAAAACATTTCCAACAGGATGGTCTATATTATAACATTATATATACAGTCAGAAAACATATTCACACTCCTTCAACCATCTTTCCACCATCACTCATATGTTTCTGGCTTGCAGCAAGTTTTCCACAAACACTAGACCCAATAAATGCCATCAACAAAGACTAACTAATGTTAAAGCATCAGCTTTGCTCAAGTAACAGATGTTGAAGGTTCTGTGCATTAAATTAAAACGCAAACAATATTACATAGAGGTGCAGAATGTATAAAGAAGGGGCCCCAGAAGAAAGAGTAGACATAGGTGTAAATGTGCTATGAACGGGTATTAATCGAGAGTGGGATCTGGTTATTTAACACGCAGGCATCATGGCCAGCTGTTGAGTATTGGTATTGTAATTTTATTTATATAGTGCTTACTACCCCAGACGAGGTATCTAAGCGCTTTCGGCGAGTGGCAAGCACACTACTCCGGAACCCAAAAAGGATTAATGGTGGGTTAGTATAGGGAAATGTGTGTTAATTTGAGCGGTGGACATGCGAGTCTGTTAGTTGCATTGAATAGGATAATGGAGGGATAGAAAAGGGAAGAGTCTAGAAAGTGTCATTTGGGAGATCATAGTGTTGTTCCTAGATTCTTGATGCATGGAGGAAAACTGTTGCTGGTCTCATAATAAATATAAAGAATTCTGAACAGAGAATATTATGGTCGTTTAAGGCCAGGGTTGTTCTTAAAAAGTATATATGTATTGAAAACTATGTACAGGAAGCTAAGTGAAGCATCACGCTAACTTGTAATCAGAGTACCAAACACCACACGTCTGCTCCCCACGTATGAAGGCAATTCTTTGCGCTTTAATATTGGAAAACTGCCAAATTTTCTCCAGTGTATGTGCGACAACTGACCTTCGGTAATTCTTCAAAAGTGCAAATCACGTTTCTGTTTAAGGGGTTTAGATTCCTAGAAAAAAATGCACAAACTTATCTGACTGTAGTTAAGCATTAGGATGTTTGAAACATACCCTAAACGTGATGCAATTTAGAGTAAAATAGAAACGACACCACCAGACAGATACGTCACCAGAAGCAGGCCATTTAAAATTGGTTTATGCATAAGAATGCAATTCGTACTAATAATTACCTCGACCCATGATCCACCCGCCTGCAACAAAAAGACATCTACTAGCTCAGACAAAAGCACAAAGGAAGGCCCCTTCCAGTCAGAACACCAAGAAGCGTGGCCACCGGAAGCCGGACCAGCAAAATTCGGACCCCAATTTCATTCAAACAAACCTTTCCAGATTCTAGAAGGATAGATCCTCATTCAGAGGCCTGTCCAGTCGTGCAGCCTTTGAGATTTTTAGCCACGGGTTTCTGAGGCCTACAGCACTGGTGAGTGGGAGTTTCAACCATCTGTGGGTGCTGCGGCGCATGCTCGGAAAACGCCTCCCGGGCTCCTCCCTCCTACAGCATGAAGCAGCTCGCGGCTATTACTGCCTTCTCTAGTAATCCGAGAAGGAAACGAGACGAAGGCCAACTACTGGAAAGGCAACTCTTGCAATGTCAGAAGGGCTCACTCACTAGCCAACACTTCAAGAAACATTAAAGTTGCGTGCAAGTAACATTGAGGCCTTGTGGAGATCGAAGTCTATCCATGGTGAAATCATGCAATAATGCTTTTGAACCCAATTCATGTCACATAAAACGATGTAAACCACGGGCCAAAACACACACCAGATTTAGAGTTGATGTCTTTCAAAATCAGCGACAGGAAGTGGTCTTGCAAGTGTTTATTTACATAAAGCTAAAAATCAACCAGGAAATATAAACGTTTTCCGCATTTAAGCCCCTAACGGAGCATGTCTTCGACATGACGCCAAGCACAGCAGAATAATATACGCTGAACAGTTATTATCCAGTTTCTATACATTTCACAGGAACGGGGCTCTGACTGCAGAGAAATGCTTCATGTTTGAGCATCACACACCAGCGCGCTCTTTTGTGTTACACACAAATTGCTCGTGCTGCAGACATGGAATCACCCCTGGACCAACTGCCAATATAAAGTGGGCAGTGCATGCTTCTGACTTTTACAACACTGACAGCAGCACCACAGTGTTGTGACTTATGTTTACTTCGCTCTCTAAGACTAGTCACAACATGTAGCAATTTACAAATTGAAACTTAAGAAACCTTTTTTAAAGCAATAATATAAGTACCTTGTCTGCAGCTGTGTTAATATTTGCATATGACTATTGCTATTTGTAGCTCGACTACACTAAAATGAGTACATGTTCAGTAGAATATTTCGTACAGAAACGTAGTAAACAAACCATCACTTTATTTAAGTTAAAATATTGTAACCATTCCATTTTCTACCGTGAAGTAATTTCCTTACACCTGCCCATTTTCAAGTTTATACAGCCGAAGCTCCAAGACTGGATTACATTTGTTTTTCACCCGCTTAACACTTACGGGCAGAGAGGGACTGTTTTTGGAGTTTGGCAGGCGAAGCCTAGGTGTGGGGGAGGGGTGCGAAAACAGCTACAATTAAACAACTCCACAGCTTCAGAAGAGGGAGGGCGGAGAGAATAGGAGCAGCCTGTATACTGGTTTAAAATGTTAAAATGAAAAGCACAGCATTACCTCGTTCGTCCTAGCTAACACAGGACCAACAGCAGTTATACGCCTCTTGCCGATTAAGTCCCTGAAATTTAAAGCATGTTACTACGTTGGGGGAGGGAATCAAACATGCAGTTAATTATATTAAATCTCCGCCTCCAGCGAGGCTTGCCATGGGGTCGCGATTATCGGGTACAGTCCAGAGCCTTTGTTAATGTTGCTTGCACATGGAAGTACAGAGTAAGTAGGTAGATTTACGCAACATTTGCGCTGTTTAAATGCAGTTGTAAACAAAATATCCCACAAAATCGTAAGCAGCAGTTATATGCCTTTTGTCCCCACCCAACACGTTTCAGTACTTAGAGTCACCGTAGTTTAAAGCAAGTGAGTGAGGGTGTGGGGGGGCTTCTTAAACGAAGTTAACTGAATTAAATCCCCACTTCCAGCGAGGAGAGATTACGATCTGAAATACGGGCATCTGATTGTCAGAAAGCAAGTTAATGTTGTGCCTTCTGAGGACCAGCGTCCCGCGAGTAGTGCGCGCGCTGCAAGGAAAAGACAAGGATGTTCGTATCGAGGCACTGTAGATAACCAGCATTGGCCGCGCTGCCGTGAAACTGACACGGCCGTGAAAGTAATCGCGAGCGATAAAAGCCGCTGCGAGTTATCAGGGTGGGAAGCCAGATGGCGAGGGAAGCCATATGGCGCCTGATCGTGCGTGCACGCTCGTGTGAACGCAAGCTGGTCGCCAGCAAAAGCCACTGCTGTTTGCACTTCCAAAACCCGCTTACTAAAACTCTCGCCGAGAGCAGCGCTAAGCGCTGGCTCAGGCGAGACCTAAAAAACCACACACAAAAAGGCATACGTTTAATGATTCAAAGCTGGAGGACTCCTAAGAGTCTGCTACCCCCCTAAATTCAACTAATGCTGGGGAAAACATCTCGGGACACTACTCTTGAGCGACTGACTTATTTTGACAGTTTTTGTCTTTAGAGAGAATGGCCGGATCCTCAAATTGCCCGTCATCCACGGGATACAGTGTACGGACCACAAGTTTAGAGCATCATAAGCCATTTCCTTCCCCTCAATGACATCAGACATGACACCCCACTCCATCGTCTTCATACCAAAGTGGCCTACCAATGCTTAACACCTTAAAGCATAGTCCCTCACTTTAGAATGTATACCCATCCAGATTGAACCACTAACTAAAGGCAAAGATTATGTACAGAAGGTTTCTTTTACGGGGACAGAAGACAAAATGCAAGGTTCTATAATATTTAACACCAAACCTAAGGGAACGCTACTGCTGATCAGGTTCACCAATTTTTTTGCAGCATTTTTTCAAATGTTTTTTTTAAATCCAGGAATAAACAACAAAATCAACGAAATACAGTCACAGTCAGTCACTGGATTAATATTACATTTTTACATTTTGATTGTAATTCCCATTGGTCTCCGGACCTCTGAACTCCCATACAAAATAATTCAAGTGATAATTAGGTAGCAGTTATTGCACTTGACAGTGCTTCAAATGCGTAACAGGCTAACTCTGTATAGGTGATGTTAGTGGTTGTTGCACTGTCACTTGCTAGAACAAGGCTTTTTTTTTTTTGCATCATTTCTACATTTCTTGCTATAAACCCAACTTTGTACTTCAACAATCTTTAATAGTTTATAACAGAATAATAATGCTAAACCTTTTTCTTTATCGGTCAGTCAACCTACGAAAGCCAAAAAACAATCTCTACGAAAACACGAAAGATCACAATTTCAATATTAAACACAAATAGAAACGATTTGTATATTTACCAAACATCTTTGTCCTAAATGATGTGCTGTCTATAAAAATGGCGGATAGGATACAACTTGTCAGTAGTAGAAAAGACTTTCTCTAGCCATTTTACTAGATCTGAACATAATTGTCACTTTTCCATGTCATCCCACTACTGTTGACAACTGTGGTCAGTGTCTGAAGTTGTAACAAGCAGGACAGCCATGATTACAAGAAAGGAAGAATTCATAGATCACCCTTATGGAGACCGTGATTTCTGCCTCGACAAAGATGCTGACTATACACATCATTACTTGGAAACAGACATTCTAATCTGGCATCTGATCAAAGATTTTTAGTGTATTCAAGACCCTCATCCTCTGTAATTTGGATTTTATTGATATGATAAAGTGCTCAGATCCCCCACTTCTGTTAAACCCCATTTTTCCTTTTGAAATTAGATTGTTTGTTCTGGACATTACAAAATAATCATCATATTTGGACATTGATTTAGCACTGGTGCTTCCAAAGGATGACTTTACTGTAACACAACTGTATACACGACTTTAACAAGAGCCATCACACTTGGACATAATATCTTCAATGACTGACTTCATTCAATTCCAGAAGCTTGGTTACAAGAACATACCAACTACGAAGTAGAGGAACTGCTACCTCCCGGTTTCTTCATGATTAGAATGGAACCCCAATGATAAAACGTGTGGCTGAGTAACCAACCTTTCCAAAAATAATTTGGAAATAAAGACAGACCACTTACGAGCTCATACTCAGGTGAGTTACTAGGATGCACATCCAAAATAGGCTCTTGTAGGAAAGTAGGATCTGCTTTCATCATTACCCCCCACTTTTTGCTGGTGGTGTTCTGTTTTATGACAGTCTGACTGGTATCCTGCTAATCAGGACCACAGTCTCTGTGCTTTCTTCCTAAATTTGACAGTGGTAAGTACTTTGCTACCTTTCCAATTGGCTACTGGTGTACCCATGTAAGTCAGTAGTATATGGTACTAAGGTACCCAGGGCATAGGTACACCAAGGGTCTCCCATGAGCTGCAGCATGTATTATGCCACACATGAGAGACCACTCAAACAGTGACTACAGGCCTGCCATTGCAGCCTGTGTAAGCTGGTGCTAGCACCGCTTATGACAGATATACATTTCCTTAAATCTGAGGTCACTCCACTTAAAAACTACAAGTCACCCCTAAGGCAGGCCTTTCAATCCTGAAGGCAGGGTGCTAGGTTATAAGTGTGAGGGTGCCCTGCATGAGCAGGACACCCCCTACAAACCCCGGTGTCGATTCTCCAGGTTTTTTAAGTGCGGTCAGCCATTTTGATACATATAGTGGCCATGCGTCATTACGCGATGGCTAACTATATATTGGCTGTGCCGAACCTAGGCATGTTTGGTATCAAACATGTTGGAATCATACCCCAACACCGATACCGGTGTTGGAGGTATTTTTATTTATTCAGATTTTTATATAGCGCCAACATGACCCATGGGTGTCAGAGCACTTAACAATTACATAGTAGCAAAAATTACGACAAAAGAGAGCTAAACGAATCAGGAGGACACAGTGTAGATAGTAATAACCTGGTCAATGCAAAATACTTGGAATTGACAATAATACATTGAGGGCGTTATAGGCAAATAGTTCAACAAGTATTCAATATGTGATAAATCTCAGCTAGCAAGGAATTTCTGTAATGCTCCAAATCAGGAACAAAGTTGTTATGATAGAACTAGAGGGAGAGAGCAGAATCCATAACTAATGGAAAGGGGGGGGCAACCTGGGTTAAGAGATGACGAGCATCGAGTTCAGTCGTCAGCAATGGTAGGAATTTGCTCACAAGGAAGATCTTAGCTTCCTTCTTGAAGGCAGAAGTAGAATTCATTCTTCTGATGTAAGGAGGAAGTGAATTCCAGATTCTAGGGGAAGCTCCGGGTAAAGGCTCTGTCATAGGTTTTCTTCTTCTGGAAGAAGGGTGGTTTCAGAACTAGAACCTTGGCATTTCGAGATGGTCTGCCTCCCCCCGAAATCTTGATGTTTTTTTGCAAGATACATCGGTGTTTTATGGTGGAGAGCTTTGTGAGTAATACTTGCCATTTTAAGTTGAATTCTGGCTTCGAATGGTAGCCAGTTCAGAGCTTTCAGGTGAGGAGAGATGAGGTCAAATTTTTAGATCCTGTTTAGAGTCTTGCTGCAGCATTAAGACACATTTTTATAGGAGCAGTGTAGATCTTGGGTAAGCCTGAGAGTGTTGTGAAGCCATATTCGATCCTAGAAATGACTACGGCCTGTACTGCCAATTTGAAGTCTGTAGATGAAATGAATGGTTTCAGTTTCCTAAGATAGCTCAAATGAAAGCGGGAGCTTTTGGCCATCGAGTTGATGTGAGTTTGCATGTGTAGGTTCTTATCAAAAGTAATACCAAGAGATTTAGAGGAGTCAACCAGGACGGAGGTACAGTTTAGAGCAGTGATCGACTTGGTCAATTCCTTTTCATAAGTGGAGCTTTTGGGCAGAGAAATTAAAAGGAATTCTGTTTTTTGTGCCTTGAGCTTAAGATGATTGCAGGTTAGCAAATGTTAGGTCAGCTTTAAGACATCATCCATTGACTTGATCTCCTCCAGAGATGAGATCTTCATATAAATAGGAGTATCATCTGCATACATTTGGTAGAAAGTGTTAGTGTGCTTGAGTGTTTCAGTGAGTGGTTCGACATAAAGGTTAAACAGTGAGGGGGATAAAGTAGAGCCTTGCGGAACTCCAATTGAGATAGAGGACGGTAATGATAGATCATGGTTAACCAAAAATGTTTGGGTTCTGTTCTGCAAGAAGGATTTAAACTAGTCAAGAACTTTACCCGATAACCCCATCCTGTTTGAGTCTGGTTAGAAATATTTTATGGTTTACAGTGTCAAATGCGGATGACAAGTCAAGAAGAACTAATAGGCAGGTTTCGTTTTGATCAAGTGCCAGTAGTGCATCGTCCATCATATGAAGAATTGCAGATTCAGTATTGTGACCAGGTCTGAACCCAGATTGACAGTCATCAAGCAAATTGAATTCCTGGATGTGTTGGCTCAACTGTTATTGCACACATTTTTCTAGTAGTTTAGCTAAAAGAGGAATGTTGGTCAATGGCCTAAAATTATTAGGGTCGGCAGGATTCCCGGTCTTTTTTAAGATGGGAAGGACTTGACCAGTCTTGAGGCAGTCTGGTAAGGAACCTTGTGATAAGGAAGCATTAATTATGTTGGTCCAAATGGGGACGATACACTGGTGGAGTAACGGAAGGCATTTGGATGGAAGAAGAGCATTGTAGTGATTATTAGAATTTATGGACAATATGGTTCTAGCAATGTCATTGTGGTCATATAGCTTGAAATCCGACGATTGAGCTTCGTTTTTGGACTTTGGCAATGGAGGGTGTAGTGGTTCAGGATGGAGAATATGCGGGTTGGAGAGTGAAACAGCAGCTGTCAAGAGTTCGATTTCCAGGGAGTTGGCTTTGGATGAAAAAAAGGAGGAGAATTCCTCACAGCTTATTTGGGCTCTAGCTGATTTATGTGAGGTTTTAGCAAGCTGGTTAGATTGTTGTTTTATCAACTCAAAGAGTTTACACGGTCTGTTTTTGGCATTGTCAAGTTCAGTACTAAAGAAATCTTTTTTTGATCGGAGAATGCCTTTGTTGTAAGCGTTTCTGGTCTTTCCTAGAAGATGTAAATGGGAGGATGTGGGGTGATGTCTCCATTTCCTTTCAGCGAGTCTCAGGTTTCTCCTTTCGTCATTTAGTGACCCATTGAACCAAGGATCTTGATCACGATCATGATTTCTTTTCAGTTTTAGAGGAGCAATCGAACTGATTATGTTAGTCATTGTAGAGTTATAGTGATCAGTGAGATCATTCACATTACCCATATTGTACGGTGGGTGAAGCTCCCTCTTACAGCATGCAATTAGATTCACATTGTTTAAGCTTTTGGTGTCCCGTACCCAATGTTTGTTTTTGACTGGGTGCGTGATTTTTACTTTAATTTTTATGAACAGTATTTGGAAGGTTATGATATGGTGGTCTGACCAATCACATGGATCAATTGAGCTAATTTTAACAACATTGTCTCTGGAGATGATCCAATCTAAGGTAGCACTTTTTGCATGAGTAGGGAGAGAGCAGGCTTGTGTAAAGGATAGGTCTTCCAGGAAATCTTTAAGGACATTGATTAAATTGTCTTTAGAACCATCCCAATGTAAATTAAAGTCACCAAGGAATAGATCATTAGAAAGAAGGGACAAATTAGCTGTGATGATCTCCATTAAATGGTCCATGAACTGAGCGTTCCAGCAAGGGTGATAGTAAAATGCGTGAAGTTTGCAATTTTGATTGTCTGTAGCATTAACGGAAAGAAAGGTATTCAGAAGAGTCAAGAGGGTCGGTATGTAACAGAATTACTTGGAGGTCAGAGCGATGAATGCAAGCAATACCTCCCCCTATTTTGTTCAACCTGTCAAGTCTTATGATGTTGTAGTTGGGAGGGACCAGTAGATCAAAGCAAGGGGAAGAGGATTCAGTAAGCCAAGATTCGGTTAGAATTGCTACATCAACTTCATGGTTGATGATGAGATCAGCAATGTCAGAGGCATGTTTCACAGCTGAGCAACAGTTGCTTAGCAGGCACAGTAGAGGTTTCATGGTGTTGCCATGGTATGTGACTTGATTGAATGAGGTTAGAGATTGTTTTGTTAGGTTATTAAGGTTGATCTTTCTGTTATTCAGAGCCGAGGTTCTGTTGGAGTTGATTGGGACGGAACAAATGGTTTCGTCTCCAGTATAGAGGCTAGATGCCGATTCATAGGAGAGTAGTAAGGCTTGAGTTTCATCATCCGAAAGGTATTTAAGCTGATTGCGAGGGCGCTGAAGCCTATTAGTAAGGGCCATAGGAGTAGGTTTTAGTTTGGAGCTCAAGTAAAGATTCTTGAATGAGATTGATTTTGTAGAGAGAGGCTTCTGTAAGCGGAGTAATTTTCTTCATTTCCATTAGTGTATTTTGAAGGTCATGAGCTAGACTGTCGATTTGAGATTTAAGGGTATCTGTGCACTTAAAAGGAGAGTGCGATGGAAGGTTAGAGAGCAAAAACCCTGGTTTAAGAGTATTGGGCGGCATAGGATCAGTGTGGAAGGGATCAAGTATCACTCCAATGTTAATTTTTTCTTTAATCAAGGGTGTGAGTGAGGAGCCTTTGCGGGAAGTATGAGGGTCGAGTGTGGGAGTGATCAATTTAGGGCGAACCATAATAGGCCTATTACTAGGAGTAGGGGAAAGGAGGCTATTAGCGTGTGGTCACGATTGAGCTAGAGTGTACTGATGGCAACTGTCAGGTGTACAGAAATAATTTGGTGTAGGGTTAGGATGCTGGGGCTCTTCTATGATAGATAGGTCAGATCTAGTTGGTAGTCTGTTGGATTGAAGGATCATTTGTGTAGTAGAAGAGCTAGAGATAGGGTAGTTGAGCACATGATCTTTTAGCATGGCAAAATAGTCGTCGAATTTCATCAGGTCATTATTGGAAGCTTGAATAGGGACGATGCCGTTCTTGTAGGTGGTAATGGATAGGTCAGCACTTAATCTTTGAGAAGGTACGATCAGGATCTTGGTACCATAAGGAATATTTCTGAATTTGCTTGAGTTGAGTAACTTGGTCATGGCAGATCGCCATTTTGCAATCTTTCTGGTATAAAATATCAAATCATTAACAATAACGCCTTTTTTAAGGTTGAAGGAGGGATCGGAGATCAGAGTCTCAGGGTAATTCCTTAGTAGGTTGTGTTTGAAGTTTCTAGCTGCATTCCTGGATAGGTTGGAAGGGTATATTATGGAGTAGGAGTTACTACCTGCTGGTGTCAAGTTCCGGGCATATTTATGTAAAATAAAAAAATAAATAAAAAAATAAAAAAAAGGAGAGCAGCCCCTGGTTACATACTGTTCAGTAGGAAAGCAGCACCAAGAACAGTATTATAAGCTCAATGACGGTATTATAAGATGGCCGCCTAATTGCAACAGAGGAAATCAGCCAAACATGATAGTCCTATCTTTGTTTCATGAGCAGTGGATGGTGTGAGAAGTTGGCCTGGTATATGCTGTCCACTAATTAAAGTGGGCACTTTGCACCAGTCCAAACAACCCTTATGATGTACGAGGTAAAAGATAACCTTTAGAAAGCTATCCTAGTGGTAGCTGTGGAGAGCACCCTTCAGGCTTAATCTTGAAGGAATGTAAAGCAGCTTGTTTTACCAGAATATCACCCCCTATATTGACTAAATGAAAGGAGAACCACACAGTAGTTATATAAAAATATGTATTTATTAATAGAACACTCTAGTATCCTCTAAACAAGGATAGAACACACAGCACACAATACGAGATCAATAGAACAGTTGTAAGTAGCACAATACACAGTGTGCTCCGGGGAGACCAAACCATATACTAAAATAGTGGTATAACAACCACGACTCGGGTCAAGACAAGGTCTGGAGCAAGTAGAATCGCTGGGACTCCAAGGAACCACCCAAGGTGAGTAGTTAGGGACCCCACGGAGGATGGGTGCAGTGTGCTAACACGATCGTGGACTCCGTACAATTCTATGGGGAAGTCACGGTTGCAATTTTACAGGACCCTTCTAGGAGGACTTTGAGGAAACCCTTTGGAACTTAAGAGGTTGGAGAGCCACCCCACCCGTGGATACCGTAGTACCCAGGTTACCTATCCCAGAGGAGCCGGGTGCATAGGTCTGGAGTGGTGTCGGAAACCGCAGTCGTTCTCAATGGAGGGCTACGAAGAAGTACTGCTGCCGTGAAGGTGAAAAGGGTCCGGTGGAATCCAAGCCTGGATTCTGGAAGGAAGGAACCTGAAAGCAGACGGGACAGAGTCTGGGTCACTTCAGAGTGACCAGGGGATCGAGAGACGAATGCCCACCGATGTCGGGTGCTGCAGGTGCGAAGAAGGGATGTGGACTCTGCAGCCACAAGGACCAGGAGACGTCGACGACGACCAGATGCGAGCTTTCCCACGAAGTTTGTCGAGTGCTGAGGGGTCGGAGTCCGGCTGGAGCACCAACAAGCCTTGGCAAAAGCAACCCACGCAGGAAGGTCAAGCAGGTTATGGTGTGGACCAGTCAGGTCCAGGGGACTCACCAAGCAATGGGGAGTCAGGGCACGTCTGGAGCAACCAGGAAAGCCCAACAGAAATCAAGATGACCCTCAGGAGGACCCACAGGCCGAATGACCAGGAGTCGCGAGGGGACCTCAAGCAAGATCACAAAGTACCAGCCCACGAAGCACTCGGTGCGAGGAGGCCGGAGTGCTTTGGTGGAAATGCTGCGAGGGGTCAGGACTACACGGAGTCGAATCGCCAACAAGCATATGCACTTGCAAACAGACGCGGTGCACAGGGGTTCGGGATATGCAGTCCCCACGAGGGATACTGGCCTCAAACTTCCTGAGAGGGCAGATCAACCTCAGGGACCTTTGTGACCCACCTCCTGTGTTGCTGAAATCTTCGGTGTCCGCAGGAGCTCAGGAGCAGCAGACCGGTCAGTTGCGTTACAGTGCCTGCGAATGCAGGGGAGTGACTCCTTCACCCCAAGGGAGATAGATTCTTCAGTTGTCCTTAGTGCACCACAGGTCCTGCACGGAGCATGTATGGAGCAAGGGCACAGACAAAGCTTTGGACGGAGAGGGAGACGAAGTCGGGCCCAGTCAAAGTCCAGCGAAGTCCAGAGTGTCCAGACGGTTGAAGGTCAGTGGTTTCTTCTTGTAGAATCTTGTCCACGTAAAATCTAAAGTCTTACAGCCAGGTAAGCCCTTTTGTACCCACTGGAGAGGGTTGGACAGATTCGGGGGACCCTCCTAGGGGAGGGTCAGGACATAGGGGTGGTTACACCCATGTCCTTTGTCCAGTTTCTCGACAGAGCAGGAGCCAATGGCTCCCAGAACTGGTTTGAGCTGGACTATGCACAGGGACACCAAATGTGCCCCCAGTGCAGACTTTGAGGCACTCTCAGAGTGCACCCACCCAGCCCCAATACACTAAATCCTGTCTGGGAGGTGGTCACGCCTCCCTGTGACAGGATGCCTATTGTGCGGTCTTCCTCTGCTCGACCTTGGCTCAGCAGCAAGAGGGCAGAAATGTCTCTGGTCGGCAGCATCCATTTTGTGCTGACCGGGTCGAGAAGGCTGGCACCAGATCGACCAGGGACCCCACGAAGCTCGCATCAGAAGGGTGGAATCATACCTCCCACACTGGTTACCGGTGTGGGAGGTATGATTCCAAGGTGTTTGATACCAAACACGATATGTTTCTATGCAGCTGTTTGAGATAGCATTTACAGCGAGGTTATAATGCACCTCTACCTATATGTCCGGCTGTGTCACACACAACCCGGGAGAATGGTCTCCGAAGGCTGCAGAGGGGCTCTGCTCATGCAGGGACACCCTCTCACATAAATCCCAGCACCCTGCCTTCAGGATTGTTAAAGCCTGCTATAGGGGTGACATAAGTTTTAAGTGTAGTGACCTATAGATATAGTGAACCTATATCTAAAGTAAGTGGTGCAAGCACCAGCTTACACAGGTTGCAGTAGCAGACCTGTAGTTCCATTTTGCATGGCCTCTCATGGGTGGCATAATACATGCTTCTGCCCATGGGAGGCCTCTGGGGTACCTATGCCCTGGGTACATGTGTACCATATACTAGGGACTGCTAGGGGTACCCCAGTATCCAATCTGGAGTGTACCAAAGTACGTGACAATTTAAAGGAGAAAGCAGATAGACTGGGGTCCTGATTAGCAGGATCCCAGTGAGACTAGTCAAAAACAGTGCAACATCAAGCAAAAAGTGGGGGTAACCATAAGAAGCAGATCCTACTTTCCTACAGATGGCAAGTCCTCTCTCCTTTGCTATAGCAGGAGAAGTAGCATAGGTGTCTGCCATTTTAAGGGAGAAAGGCAGAGAGGAAGGCAAGAAGGAGGCAAAATGGCTGGGGCAATACATTTCGACAAATGAAATGGAAGTTACACCAGCCTCCAGGGGAAAAAAGAACTCACCGACTTGGCGCCCACTGCGGCGTGAGAACAGCGCACCTCAGTCCCTCTCCATTCACACGGACTGCAGCATGCCAATCCGGCAGGACTCAAAAATGCCCCAAAGCCCCTCAGCTGAAAGTCGATCCCTCCCATCTCAGCTCCGAGCCAGGGGAGCAGGGATCACAGACAACAGCAACAAGAGGAGCGATGGTATAATTCCATGCACCAGGGGGCTCCTCCGGGAAGCCCTCGGTGCTCCCGGTAACAACCTTCCGAGGATCTGCCAGCAAGCTAGTGCTGCTGCCGACCCCAGACACGATTCTGCCCTTCTGCTCATGAGCAGAGCTCGAGCAGGGGAAGGTAGAATAATAGGTTTCATGTCACAGGGAGGTGTGACCACCTCCCAGACAGGACTTGGTGTATTTGGCTGGGGTGGGGGGCACTTGCCTGTGCAACCAGACTCCTTTGAAGGGCACATTTGAAGCCCTCCCAGCATACTCCAGTTCAGGGAGCCGATGGCTCCCGCTCTGTCGTGAAACTGGACAAAGGACATGGGAGTATCCTCCCCTCTGTCCAGCCCCTCCTCTGGGAGGGACCCTTGAATCGTCCCAACTCTTTCCCTAGGGTACTTAAGGGCTTACCGGAGGGTGGCTCTTCAGATTCGTCGTGGGACAAGATTCAAACTCAAAACCACTTCAACTTCGATCGTCTGGGCATCTTGGACTTCGCTGCACTTTGCCTGGAACTGAGACAGCACCAAGGAAGACTCCTGCTGCTCCTGGTCTCGATGTTCGCAAGTCTTCTTTGTCGTCTGTGGCTGTGCTTCATCTGGGTTCCTCTCCAGGCCTGTGGGCATCAAAGACACCCAAAGGAATTTCCCTTAGAGTGAAGGAGTCACTACCCAACATCTCCAGTCACCACATTAAAGCTGACCGGCCTGCAGCTCCTGACATCCTACAGACTCCGAAAGGCCCAGCAACACAGGTGGTGGTTCTGCAACTCCCTCGAGGCCTGACCTATCCTCTCAGCAAGTTTGAGGCCAGTATCCCTCGTCGTAACCACTGGAGCAGAACCCCTGTGCACCGCGCCAACTTGCCTTTGCCAAGGCTTGTTGGCTCTGTACTCCAGAGATCTTCGGGCTACAAGAAGCTCCAGCCTCCAGCATCTTTTCCTGCCAAGATCTTCGTCCTCAATGCATCCTCTGCACCGTGGGCCTGCATCTTTGGTGAGCTGCTCGAGGTCCTCTTGCGACTCCTGTGCCTTCGGCCTGTGGGTCCTCTTGAGGGTCTTCTTTGGCTTCAGTGGGCTCCCCTGCTTGCTCCGACTCTCCTGTATTTGCGGAGTCCCTTGGACCTTGCTGGTCCCAACGTTGCACCTTTTTCGTTTACCACATCTGTTGCTGCTGCCACGGCTTGTTGGTGCTCCCGCTGGACACCGGCCCCCTGGCTCTTGACTTCCAACGTGGGACAGCTCGTGAAGGGCTCCGGGACTTCCACAGCGTCGCCTGGTCCTCACAGCTGCAACGACAAGGTCACCACCATCACTCCAGTATCTTACGTCATCGGTGGTCATTGCTCCTCTGTGCCTCCTGGTCACCTCTGAGTGGCACAGACTCTGTCCCCTCTGTTTGGAGGCTTTCCTCTTCAAGAATCCACCCTTGGATTCCACCGGACTCTTGCACTTTCTTCACCAGCAGCATCTTTCCAGAAGTCCTCCATTGTGGTCTACAGCGGTTTCCGATGTCACTTCACACCTATGCACCTGGCTTCCCTGGTGTAGGTACCCTGGTTCCTGGTGTATCCATGGGTGGGGTGAGACTCTAACCTTCTGTCTTCCACGGGGTTTCTTCAGGATCTACTGGGAAGGATCCTTCTTCTTGAAAACTGCAACCGCGACTTCCCCGTTGACTTGCATTGAGTACGCAGCTGTGTTTCGACTCTGCACACAGCCTCCATGGGGTTCCTGGGTACTTACCTAGGGTGGTTCATTGGGTCCCCAGCTCTTCCGAGTATTCTGGTCCAAGTTCCAACTTCAGTCGCAGTTCGCATTCCACTTCTTTAGTATATGGTTTGGTCTCCCCCTGGAGATCACTGTGTATTTGTGCTTACCTACCTGTTTACATTTGAAATATTGTGTGTATTGTGTTGATATCTACGGGTAGGAGATATACCAATGTGTTAGTGAGGGTGTATAATAAATATACTTATTTTTAGAACTACACTGTGGCTCTTTTTCGTTTAACCTACACTATATGATTAGCTCTGGCAAAACAAGCTGCTTAACACTCCTTCTGGACTAAGCCTGAAGGCTGCTTTCCACAGCTACCCCTCAGAGCCTTCTATGGTTGTCTAGGACCATAAGGGCTGTCTGGATTAGTCCAAGATGCTTCACTTAAATATGTGTGCACCATATACTAAGCCAGCCTCCTACAGCTCTGTATTAAACAGAGCTCGCAAAAGCTTATGTCCTTAACACTGCTAGATTAGTCAAAAAAATCAGCAACTTCATTCTAGAAAATGAGCACACCATCATTCTTCGTGACTTTAATAAGTGGTTTGAAACAAAGGAAAAGTTTTCACCCAGTTTTCAAAAATAGCTTAAAATCTTTAACTTTATTCTTGCAAATAAGTTTCCAACCATCTTTGCCTCACTATCCATAAAGAACACCATGAACACACTTACCTTTCTGCTATGGCCTGACCATCTAGACTTTTTTTTTTTTTTTAGCATAAAGTTACCTAATATTCAGAGCTGAAAATCCATGAACACGTTTATTACAACAAGAAACTAGAAAACACTCAACCTTGTGGATTTTACTCAAATAGTTTCATACTTTTTTCTCCATTGTCACCCTACTATAGACAATGAAATTGTGGTAGAAATAAACAGTGCTCTAGCAGGCTTCAACCAGAATATGACCAACCTATAGGATACTATTCTTCCAGTCACGACCACAAACTCAAACCAGGCAAAGAACAACATTCAGCATTTTTGTAGTTGTAGTCAGGTGACATACCCTGCAATTGCCACAAGCATAGTGACACACTACTTCAGGTAAGCCCCAGCTATTCCGTACAGTATTTCTCTGCTACGTAGGTCTTTTGGGGCGTTTAGATACTAGGTAGTCCTTCAGACTTCTTGCTCTCCTAAAAGAGAAAATCTAGCACGGTTTTTAAATCTACCCAAGGAGTCCACAATTAAAATATTTTCGTTAAGGGCAGATATCCTGGAGGTAGTTTTAAAATTCACTTCGGAATTCACTAAGTCACAAAAAGAAACCAGCTCTGCTATAATCAGGTGTTGTAGCACACCTAAAATGCACTCTGCATCTTAGGTGGGAACCCTGTGATGAAGCATGCCACCAACTAGGTTGGTGGGTGAGGTTTTTTTTAAGCAGCCTAAAGGTTACTCTGAGATGACAGTTGATTGGCATGGTAAGAAGCTTGTTCTCTCTGTTTTGATACAGTAATAAAGAGAAGGACAGGCTTTTCTTTTTCTTCTCACTCTGTGGCGAGGCGCCACCTGCTGACCCGTCCTCCTTCGCCTCTTGTACTGATCAGATGCCGCCTTACCTGTCACCATGTCCCCTCCTTTGTTTTCAGACACCTTCCTTTACGGCACACTGTCCCTTTAAGGCCTCGCTTTCCCTGGCCTCCCCGGCCGCTCACGTGACTTGCCCAGCTGACAGGCCTCCCTTCAAAGAGGAAGAGACGGAGGGACTGGCGTTCTCGTCGTGGGCTCGGACATCTGCAGCGGAGGAGTTGGAACCTGGACTACGGACCTTCCTTGTGGCGCCAGGATTAGGACGACTGCGGGAGTATTTCGAGCCGGAAGCGGAGCTGGAAGCAGACGCTCAGCTGACAGACGGACCAAACGAGGACCAGGAAAAGAGGGAGCCGGACCCGCTCCGGCAACACGCTGAAGCATGCCACGGCCCAGGAGGGTCGTGGCTTACAAAGGCACGGGACCAACTGGGGACCGTGTGGGGGAAGGGGAGGTTGGGAGGAAGGGACGGGCTACCCGCTAAACCGCCGTAGCCTGAAGCCGTGTGAAGCTGCGTACTTCCCACATAAACACCTTCAGGATAAAATCACAACATCACTGGTGTCGGTCGGGTGTTTTGTTCCTTCACTCCCCCTTCCCGGTAATTAACGTGCCTCAGCTCAAACATTCCCCTTACTAGTTCTTTTCTTCTTGGGTTCCTGTATATTGAGTCGCTGAACGAGAGAAAGTTATCCGAGAGACTCCGCCCTCACACCAGGCAAGAAGCCACAAGGAGCCCTTGTTTTGATCAACCCTATGATTTGACGGAAGAGAGCGAGGACCCCTTTAACCCCTCACGTGAAGCCTGTCTTGTGCCGAGGGTGCGTACAAACGCAAAATAAACCCTGGTGGCTACCAAACAATACCGGTCTCATTGCCTTCTTCTCCTCTGCGCCACACGTGGTGTCAGAAGTGGGATTCTAGTGCCTAAACCATGGAAAAACTCGTTCAACAGCTCATACATGGCCAGAAGAAGCTTGAGTGGGCCTTGGAGAAACAGATGGCGTCTGCTCAGGCGGACAGGGAATTGTTCAAGGACACTATCACCCACCAAGCAGAAAGGCTACAGGGAGTTGCGGACGACAGCCTTCAGCTAACCACCCAATTACAGAATCGGGCTGGGTCAGGCCCCAATATTTCCTTGCAAAAGTACACAACAGGGGAGGATCCTGATGCGTTCCTCCTAAATTTTGAAAGGGCAGCCCGAGCGGCAGGATGGTCAGAGGCCAAGTGGCCCTTCTTTTTGGCGCCTCTCCTTACCGGTGAGGCCCAAGCCGCCTACCAGGTGGCGAACGCAAGCGGACGTACCCCATATCATGACATAAAAGGTATCATTCTAGACCATCTTGGAATGGACGCGGAGGCTTACCGCGTCAGGTTTAGAAAGGAGAGGGGAACACCTGCTGATAACCCGAAAACCCTTTACTACAAACTCAAGACAGCCACAGAGAAATGGCTAAAACCCCAAACGAGCACCAAGGAGGAAATCATGTCACTTGTCTTATTGGAACAATACGTAGAAGCCCTACCTTATCCTATACAGCGCTGGCTCAAACAACATACCCAGTTGACCGGCGAACAAGCCGTCGAAATGGCGACATCTTTCTATAGAGCACAACCGCGCACCCAGCCTTGGGACACTGAGAACACAGTACGTGCCTCTCCTTCCGTTGCTAAACCAGAGAGAAAGCCAATGAAGCCCAGTATCGAACCCCTGAAGACACAGCAGTACCGTCCGGAACCTATACCTGTACGGGGCCCCCAGTGTTTCGAATGTGGAGACTGGGGACACATCGCCCGGAACTGCCCCCGGAAAAAAGCAGCGGAAGAACCAATGGACATAGGGTGCATTCCCCAATCCATCCTATACTCCGAGGAAATGGGATCAAGCTTCCATGTAAGTGTGCATGTGGGGGGAGTGCCTGTGAGAGCCCTGTTAGACTCCGGGTGTGGACAATCAGTCATTCGCCAATCCCTGGTTCAGCTCCCTTACCCCAAGACAAGAGGTACCTATCCGGTGTGTACATGGGGACGTGAAGCTTTACCCTTTAGTATCTCTTCCAGTCTCCCTCCCAAACGGTGGGGTCCTAGAAGCCAAACTTGGGGTTCTCCCCTCTCTTCCAGAAGAAGTAATCCTGGGTCAGGACAATCCCTCTTTTATAACACTCCTAAAGAACAGCCTTAACGCTAGGGGAACCCCCACCTATCCACTTCCCTCCCTCCTTACCCAGGCCCCGTGGCTGTCTGATAAAAGCTTTCACTATGCCCAGCACAATGACCCCACTCTCCAACCCGCATGGGATCATGCCCGACAAACCCCTACGTCCCAGAAACCGATGTATCCCTTGTTCCACATTCAAAACGACCTGCTCTACAGGGTAGCGAAGGAGGGCGACGTACCACAACTAGTAGTACCTCAGGCTTTTCGAGATCAGGTGCTGTTCTTTGCGCATTCCCACCTATTGGCGGGTCATAGGGGGGCCCAGAAAACCATAAAGATGTTGCTACGTCACTTCAATTGGCCGGGCATATTCGCGCATGTCACCCGTTTCTGCCAGGAGTGTAAGATATGCCAAAGGGGGAATCCATACAAGCCACCTCCCGTGCCGTTACAACCTCTCCCTATCATCGGAACACTTTGAGAGGATAGGCATGGACCTTATAGGTCCGCTCCCACGAACCAAGAAGGGTAACCTCTATGCTCTGGTGGTAGTGGACTATGCCACTCGATACCCCGAAGCCTTCCCCCTACGGGCCCCCACCAGTCAAAACATCAGTGACCGGCTCCTAGAGCCGTTTTCCCGGTTCGGGTTCCCACGTGAGATCCTCACGGATCAGGGGACTCCTTTCGTGTCCAAAATCATGCGGGAAGTCTGTAAATCCCTAGACATCTCGCACATAAAAACGTCTGTGTACCACCCCCAGACGGATGGCCTGTGCGAGCGCTATAATGCCACCCTAAAGCTAACCTTAAAAAAATTGTTAAGCGTAGAAGGGAAGGAATGGGATAGGCTCCTCCTGTTAGCATTATATGTGGTGCGAAGTCAGACCCAGTCTAGTCTCGGATGCTCTCCATTTCAACTCCTCTATGGTAGGGAGCCCCGTAGCCTGCTTGAGATAACCAAAGAGTATTGGGAGCAGGAAAAGGAGGAAGAAACAAGGTCCTTTCTGGAATACACTTAGGACCTACGTAACCGCTTACATAAGTTGAGAGTTCGCTGATGCGAACCTGGAGAAAGCACAAACCAGACAACAGACGTTTTACAACAAGGGAAAGAAATGGAGACAATTGCAGGTTGGTGATTGGGTGTTGATCCTCACCCCATCCAGTATACCAAAAATAAGAACAGGGTGGCAGGGCCCTTATCAAATCGTGCAGAAGGTGGGACTCACCTCTTACCAGGTGCAAGTCACCCCAAAAAGGACCCAGTTATATCATATAAACCTGTTAAAAAAATGGCTGGGCCCTCTCCCCAAAGTCCTCCATGTTGTTGACCCCATAACGGGAGACGTGAGCACTCTACCCCACCTCATAGTTAATCAGGACCTCACAGAGGAACAGAAAAGAACACTACAGGACACTCTCTTACCATATGCCTCCTCGTTTTCTGACCTTCCCGGCCGTACCTCTATGGCCGAACATTCTATACAAACCCAACCCGGCAAGGTTGTTAGACAAAAACCATATCGTATCCCTGCTGCCCGACGAGAAGCCATAGAAAGAGAAGTCAAAAGCATGCTTGCCTTAGGGGTGATACGCTCTTCCCAGAGCGAGTGGTCATCGCCGATCGTATTGGTACCAAAACCGGACGGGTCTGTCCGGTTTTGCATCGATTTTAGAGCGGTTAATGCGATATCCAAATGCGACTCCTACCCCCTCCCACGTGTGGACGAGCGGATTGAAAGGCTTGGTGATGCTCAGTACATTACGACCCTTGATCTCACCAAGGGATACTGGCAGGTGCCACTGAAACCCCACGACCAAGAAAAGACAGCCTTTTCTACGCCATCTGGCTTATTTGAGTTCACCGTCTTGCCGTTTGGGTTGTACGGGGCACCTGCCACGTTTCAGCGCCTCATGAACAGGGTGTTGTCGGAACACCAAGCCTATTCGTCGGCATATCTAGACGACATAGTCATCTACAGCCCCACGTGGGAGTCCCATCTCCACCACTGCCAGCTCATCTTCCAAGCCCTCCGAGATGCTGGCCTACATGTCAACGCAAAAAAAATCAAGAGCGGGCTTTCAGAAAGTCAAGTATCTGGGGTATACTTTGGGGAATGGCCATATTGAACCCCAGGAAGAAAAAGTAAGAGCGATATCCCAGGCCCCTTTTCCAACCACGAAAAAGGAAGTAAGGGCATTCCTCGGACTCCTCGGCTACTACCGCCGTTTTATTCCCTAATACTCCGAATTGTCCTCACCAATCTCCTCAGAAAAAGTGTAAAACCCAAACACCTCTCACAACCTCCTCCCGAAGCCCTACAGGCCTTCCAGAAGCTCAAGACCGCCATCACATCGGGCCCCATTCTCCGATCCCCTGATTTCTCTAAACCCTTTTTACTTCAGACTGATGCGTCAGAGAATGGGTTGGGGGCGGTTCTCTCACAGGTATCGGCTGACGGAATGGAACACCCTATCCTCTTCCTCAGCCGTAAATTGTTCCCCAGGGAGCGTGGGTACCCTGTCATAGAGAAGGAATGCCTTGCTATTAAATGGGCGGTAGACAAGCTCCGATATTACTTGGAGGGTTCCCATTTCCTCCTGTATACGGATCATGCCCCGCTCCTTTGGATGAGCCGGAACAAGGGTAACAACCAGAGAGTCCTTCGCTGGTTCCTGGCTCAGCAGCCCTTCTCTTTCGAGGTGCGTCATCGCAAGGGTTCGGAGAACGGCAACGCTGACTTTCTTTCCTGGCTCACCCTGTTCCCCGATCGTGAACAGGCTGGGGTGGGGGTGTGTGGCGAGGTGCCGCCTGCTGACGCGTCCTCCTTCGCCTCTTGTGCTGATCAGATGCCGCCTTACCTGTCACCATGTCCCCTCCTTTGTTTTCAGACATCTTCCTTTACGGCACATTGTCCCTTTAAGGCCTCGCTTTCCCTGGCCTCCCCGGCCGCTCACGTGACTTGCCCAGCTGACAGGCCTCCCTTCAAAGAGGAAGAGACGGAGGGACTGGCGTTCTCGTCGTGGGCTCGGACATCTGCAGCGGAGGAGTTGGAACCTGGACTACGGACCTTCCTTGTGGCGCCAGGATTAGGAGGACTGCAGGAGTATTTCGAGCCGGAAGCGGAGCTGGAAGCAGACGCTCAGCTGACAGACGGACCAAACGAGGACCAGGAAAAGAGGGAGCCGGACCCGCTCCGGCAACACGCTAAAGCACGCCACGGCCCAGGAGGGTCGTGGCTTACAAAGGTCCGGGACCAACTGGGGACCGTGTGGGGGAAGGGGAGGTTGGGCGGAAGGGACGGGCTACCCGCTAAACCGCCGTAGCCCGAAGCAGTGTGAAGCTGCGTACTTCCCACATAAACACCTTCAGGATAAAATCACAACATCACTGGTGTCGGTCGGGTGTTTTGTTCCTTCACTCCCCCTTCCCGGTAATTAACGTGCCTCAGCTCAAACATTTCCCTTACTAGTTCTTTTCTTTTCTTTTTGGGTTCCTGTATATTGAGTCGCTGAACGAGAGAAAGTTATCCGAGAGACTCCACCCTCACACCGGGCAAGAAGCCACAAGGAGCCCTTGTTTTGATCAACCCTATGATTTGACGGAAGAGAGCGAGGACCCCTTTAACCCCTCACGTGAAGCCTGTCTTGTGCCGAGGGAGCGTACAAACGCAAAATAAACCCTGGAGGCTACCAAACAATACCTGTCTCATTGCCGTCTTCTCCTCTGCGCCACACACTCTCTTTTTTGTTTAGAGTCTGGCAGGAACACAACATCTATTTGATCAAGTATGCAGTTATCTGCCTAATCTTGTGAGGATTATTAATCCCTCTGATGTTTCAAATTAAAAATTATATTTAACCCTGGTCATTCTATTCTGGGAGAATACCTGTGTTTGTGATGTAGTTCGAGTTGTGGTATGCCCTAGTTGTGACTGGACAGTGTGAACAGGCAAGTGTTGTGATGTAACTTGTACTCTTTGAGTTAACATTTGGATCCAAGAACAACATGACCCTCACAGCCCTCCCCCTCACAGTCATCCCACACACCAGTGACCTTTAATTTTCCACCCCCTCCTCCCCTCATAAAATCAACATTCCAATACAGGAAATAATCACTTGAGTGAAGAATATACAACCTAATTAAGGTTTTGTTTACTGGGGGAAACTATTGATGCCGGACAATACCTTCTAGATTCCCGGAGTTGGCCAGCAATTAACATTACAGAGCTTATGCCTACATTTAAGGAGCCTCTCCCCCCCCCCCCCCCCAAGTGCTCTGTCGGAGCACTGATTTCTTTTTTTTTGTTGCAGTTTTATATATTGCGAACTCGACCCGAAGGTATTGGCGCCCTTTACATGAGCACCAGTAACGTTACACAAGAATACATTCATTTTTGGTAGGCACGGGGATATTTAATTGATTCGCCCAGAATCGCAGTATGTTGAGCCGACACAGAGGCTCGAACCTGGTTTCCCAGCGCCAAAGTTGGCAGCTCTGACCATTACCCCACACCCTCTCCCTCATGCACATTAGGTCAGCAATTATCTTTTTGCAACCATCACACAGGATACAAATTATTGTTGCACGGTGTAATACCGAAGTGTGGCTCAATGGTTAGAGCGGCAGACCCTGATGCAGAGATCTGGCCCGGGACCAGGGTTCAATTCCCGCCTCGGCGGGTCTTGGACTCAATTTCCTCGGACCTGATAATTCTCGCCTCGGTGCCTATTCTAATCATGGGTCCCACTCTGCAACTCTGGGCAATAGCTTGCTTAATCTCCACAACGGCCCCACCAGCGCTGGGATGCCTGGCTTCACCTTGGGGGTGCCCAGGAGTGGACATTTCACAGGGAATAGCCAGGAAGGGTTCCACAGCGGTATGCGTATAGCGCCAGGATGCCCCAGCTGGGGTGGCAGTGCGCTTTACAAGTACGAATTTACCTTACCTTTTACCTTTACCACCATTCTTTTTTTTTTTTAAATGAAATGCCAGCTTAAATGCCGCCTATAATGAGACTGATAATAGTGCAATGGGCAGGACAGTACCTTTCCAGTATATTATGTAAATAATATACGTGGAGTACACTGTAATGATAATCCAAGATTGAACCGGTCATTCAGAGTCACTGGTTCTCTAGGTTCCAGAAATGTCCATGGATGGTAGGGTTTCATGGGTACTGGCTGATGCTTGGCTGAAATGTTGCAGCCGTCTCCCATGGAAAGGAAACATTGGCGTGTTTAGGTATATTTTTGACATTTGCTGTGTATTGGGATCCAGGCAAGCCACCGAACCCTGGATTCCCTCAGGTCTCTAGGTTTTAGAAAGTTACCAGGGTTCCCAGGGTGCTAGCTAACCCAGAGCCTAGATACTGTAATCAATCCCTATGGCAATTAAAAGGAAATTGGGATTTATTTGGGCATAGTTTTGACATATGGGCTAGCAGAGAGGGGGGGAAATACCCTCCCCATTCTGACTCCTCCCCCCCCTCCCAGGGCAAGAATACAGTCTGGTGGTTAGGGTGGAGCCCGAAGCGAATATAGTCCTGAAGCCCACCCCATTCCTTTTCTCATTTTTTCCCATGGTAGTCTGGTAGGCTTTAAGCCCCCCTCAGTGGGCATATGGAGGTGTTTACTCATTATCTGCCCATCCCTGGGGCGGTCCGAGAGCTCACCAGATAAAGGGTAAAATGTGAGAAACTGAAACGGATGGTGGGTTTTCCCATCCAGGGCAACCTCCACCCTGGGCACCAGATAGTCTGTCTGATCTGTTAGCTGAAAGATTTGAGGGTTTATCTCCTATCTTCTGTAACGTCGAGACCTGGCAGGGTCTGGACGATAAAGAAGCACACAAATTGTAACTCTATTAGCGTAATATATATGATCACATGCCCTTGTCAGCTTCGCTATATAGCAATGACCAGCAGTAAAGTAAAAACCAGGATCTACGAACATCGCACCAACGTGAGATGCAAACTAAACACCACGAGGATAACAGACCATTTCTTTAAGGAAGGTCACACACCCCAAATGATATGCAGTGGGTTGTAATTGAACAAATGGAAGGAAATCGGGACATCCTACAAAATCGCTTATTTGAAAAAGAACAACTTTGGATTTACTGCCTGTCTACCCAGAAAACTGGGAAAGATGACAACATACCGTGGAATGTCATCACCACGGGATAGACAGTATAGCCACAGCCCCCTTAATATGCAAGAGTTCACGTTCAAGAGGTAGCCTTTAATTTTTGAATGATTACCATACACATACCATGTTGCCCAAGGAAAGAAGAGGCCTCAATGATGCGAGGGTCAAATATAAAAACTCCTCCAATAAATATATGGGTGTCTACTCTCCTACTCCTTTTGTCCTTCATAGGGGTAACACTATGAACGGTGGGCCTTCTACACAATACCATCCCTCTGTCGTGTAGTTCCTATAAGCCTATATAGGGCCTGCGCGTTTAGACGACATACACTGTAGGATTGGTGTCCGGACTGATTCTAGACACCCCCACCGGGTATGTTAGCCTGTATCCCAGCTAGCTCACAGTGCCCCTAGAAACCCCTCTTACCAAGGCGAGAATAGTTCTTGGCAACTATTGAACAGGACAACCCTGATCCCTCAGGATCGTGGCAACAGTGCGATACTTTTCGCTCAGTCACTCATGCTCACTTTGTCTCAGAGATATACACAGAATAAATGGTGGGGACGTTTTCAATAAGCATTTATTGAACCAGCGTCATTCTAGTGTAAAATAGGTGTGCGGAAACAACCATTAGACAGAAACAGAAATAAATGTTTAGAAGCACTAACAGAGTAAAAGGATGGTAGATTTCTACCATCGTGCTAAAACAATGAATACAGGCAAGTATCTAAAATACATGACAGTAATAAATGTGTACTCCTACAATGCGACCCTAACTAGATGTACCCAAGTGTACCTAGCATGTATGTAGGTGTAAAGCCAAGAATCCCTCTAGGATAAAGTCAACCCAGTTACCTGAAGTGAGAGACTGTGGGACCCAGTCTTGGTCTCGAGATGGACACCCCACAAGGGATGTTAGACCACTGCGAGCCGGGTGTCTGCGTGCAGGAACCTCAGCGTCTCGCGTCAGTGTGTCGGCATGGAAGTCCTTTTCTCCTCCGACTACCTCAGCAAGATATGGTGTTTACATACCCAAAGTGGTACCCTCAGGGGTTCTACCTTGCTGTGTCATGTCAGACTTAGGATGACGGAAGGAATGACCCTTTGACATATTTATTATGCAGGAGATGGTAGTCCTGTTGAGTTTCCAAGAATCCTCATGCATAATGGATGAGGCTAGTTTTCAGGGAAAACCCTACGTCCTGTAAGCAGTATTGTAACTAGGTAAAAAGGTCAGTCCCAAGAACCGTTCTGTAGTGTAATGATAGGGGAGAATATAGGTGAAAGGTTAGGTGACTACCTGAGCCTATATTGGGGTACCTATATGAAACATAACACCTCTTATCTTGAAGGGTCCATTGAAACAGTCAATGCTTTGAAGGCGGTTTTTTTTTTTTCCTCCCAGAATACAATAGATACAAAACAACAACAAAAAAAGAGACTATAACCAAGGGACTATCCCATTTCCAGTAGATATGACGACAAGCTACATAATCCTATATGCAAATTAATGCTCATTATTTCAACACATTATCTAGTTGATATGTCTCTTTGAGGATCCTAGTTGTAAGGAACAAATGTAGGTTTGGGCTGTATGCAATATAATGCCCATTGTGTTAAAACACTATTGCCTATGTTGTAAGGACTTGAGCGGATGGTACTCTATTTCCTTTATTAGAGTGCAACTATAGGCTCCGGCCCTAATTGGTAGCAACGAAAGTAGGTGGTATACGGGAGAGTTGTTTTCTCCAGTTTCGGTTCTCTCATCACTTCTAGCTTGATGGTACGACATAGTTGGGATTGTGCCACATGTATTTCACTAATTGCAAGATGATGAAAGGAGGCAACACATGGGGAGAGACACTGTCCCATCCCCCACCCCCGGTGTACACACGGGAGGTGGCCTCTAATAAAGTCTTGAGTTGTGACGCAGTGTTTGATTATGTACCGCACATTTTCTGCTGTATTAGATCATCGATTATAACTTCGGTTAAATGTAATGGGTACAATTTTCAGAAAGGTGCTTGTATGTTCCAACTAGATTGATGTGGCAAACAGTAGGTATGAGCACTTTGAAATGTAAGTCAGAAATATGTCCTTTAAATTCTAAAGGAATACTCACTTGAAATGGCATGAGTCTTGATTACTACATGCATGCCTATAATATTGGAAATGTTGATACAGTTACTCTAACGAACGACTGGAATCACGCTGCCAGTTCACTCACAGGAGCCCCACGCATACTTGCAGAGGGACAACGTACTTTTGCTCTGTTGATAGACTCAATGTGTCGTAGCTACTTGGGCACGGTCATACCCTGAAACGGGCAATCTCTAGTTTGTGGTGAATCCCACCCGATTGGCAAAAGCAGTTGGAGAGCAGAAGCAGCAGACGGAGCAGAAAGGAGTAGGAGCAGCGGTGCTGCGAAGGAGGAGCATAGGAGCAGAGCTACGGGAAAGGCGGCCGAGAAAGTGGGCAAGGTTAGGTAAGGCTTACCCAGTTGCATGATGAGCATGTTGCACGACACGCATAAAGCGCTAGCTCTGCATAATCTTCATCACTGCTTTTAACCTACCATGTTTTATGCATAATGTCCGTTTCAATCTTTTCAGATACAACAAGAAGTGGGGTGAAAATGGTAATTTACGAATAATCCACCTCACATACGCATGCCTTAGTGAGTGTGTGTTCACTGTATAGGGTTTTGTCCCTAGCACCTTAGTCGTGAAGAAAGCCACCGTGACTCAAACAGCACGCACCAATGGCTGAAACATGTCGACCAAACACTAGGATGTGAGAGATCACTAATTTTTCACTACACATACACCACTGTTTTTAACCGTACTCAAGGAATCCGCAATTAAAATATTTTCCCTAGGGGCGCGGCTTGGTCGCGAGAGATGGCGGGGTCTTAGCAGAGCTCCGTCGAACAAGGGATAGAACCCCGCGATCCGTCCATTATCCATCCCCAAAAAACGGGACACCGAGTGCAGCAATATTGAAGTGGAGGCCAGGAGTGCAGAGAGCTGATTTGCTAGGCAACTCACCCGGAGAGCAACTGGTACGAACCCGACCAGACGCTGCGGAGGAGAACACAGAGTGGAGCTGGGCCGCATTGCAATCCGGACAGAAGGCATACACAGACGCAGTACACAGCGTGGACGCCACCGAGTCAAGAAGGAGCCTGTAATGAGCTGCCGCGCCAGAGCCCCCCACAATACCAGCGAAAAGAGGGTGCAAAGTGTTATTCAGGGTGCCGCACACGCAGGATCCGCTCTAAGACGAGACAGGCGCAATACGCGCCCGCAGACGGAGTGGGAGGCTCACGTCTGGGCTCTGCGGCGAAACTTCACTGTGACGAGCGGGGTGTCGACCACACCCGCATCCAAGCAGAGAGTTAATGGGAGTGTCCTTCTGACGAGCACCCCAACTCCCCTGGATCCGGTAGTGTACCCTGCATGTGCCATTAGAGTATAGTCAAATCTATTTAGGGCTTTACAGTGGTTACCTTTTAAGTGTTTCCTGTAATAGAACAATATCTGGCAAATATCGTTTGATATATTGTAGGACCACTGAACATTTAAGCTTGCCTTTGAGTCCATTCACATTCCAGGACCACACTTTCAAGGGTGTCATCGATGTCATGTAGTCTGCCATTGATAATAGAGTCTCTGAGCAAATTGTTTTAGGAATGTTGCGTGCTGTCGCATCGTTAAGCTGCATTGTAGTCCTGTTGGATGTCGACCATCTCCCTTGTATTCTCACTGAGCTTTTAGCTTTATCAGTAGGGTATCATTATAAACAAACAACTGATCCCCCTTCCCCCTCCCCCCACCCTGCTAGTAAGGTTGTGCAAACCCCAACTTCCCAAACCGCAGAGCGCCTGTCGCCCTAGAACTTGCATCGAACAACTATAACGGTGTGTACCGGCACTCCAATGTGGATATGCCACGGAGGAGTAACAAAAACAGAAAAACAGATTTTCGGTATAGAGCCCTCATTAGCACAGTCACTTATTTAAGTCCCTGTGCTGAGTTTATTGCGTTGATTTGACATCTTGTGGTTATCGTGCCTACAGCAGTGACCTTGTCTGTACCGAGGTAGTCTCTCGCTCTCTTTGTCCCGCCATCATTCTTTTGACAAAGGCCCACTTTTACCTTACTTCTGAGTCCTGCACCTTACTCCGTGATGTTTCCACTCGCTCCGGGAACAGGCTCTGGGCCCCTCCGCCCCTACTGTGACCCCCACCACCCTGATGTTATTCCTTCTCGCCCTTCCTTCATGGTCTTCAAGTTTCGCCGCCTTTTTAGTGGCCTGTTGAGTAAGCGTCTGGACCCAGATTGATCCGGGTGTACGAGGGAGGTAATCACTCCAGGGATAGAAATTTCATAGTTAAGCAAGGAGATTGGTCTGTATGAACCACAGTCTGAGGGTGGCTTGCCATCTTATGGTATTATGGCTATTAGCACCATCTTCTGATTTGGGGGGGGGGGTATACCATCTTTTCTAGCCTCTTTCAGCATGTCTAACAGGTGGTCTGCTGTCTCTACCAATGTGCATTTGTACATTTACACAGGGAGACCATTGTGTCCCGTTGCTTTACCCGATTGCAGTGAGAGGGATGCTGCCTTTATCTCTTCAATCGTTAAGTCTCCCTCTAACATCTCTCTGTCTTTCCCTGACAGTTGTGGCAAGGTAATGTCCTGTAAGAAGTCACTAGTCTTGTTCAGTTTTCGTTGACGCGGAAGTGTAGATTTCCTCATAGTAAGTTGCGAATTTCTCCGCCACGTCTTTCCCAGTGACATACCTATGGCCCTCTTCATCCACCAGTCTGGGAACCCATCTACCATCGACCCTCCTCTCATCTAACCAAGCTGGCAGTTTATTTGCTTTGTCCCCGGCATCGTATAGTCTGTGCTGAGTGGCTAGCGCCTGAGCCCTGGCACTATATTCCAGCAGTTCTCGTAGTTCATTTTGACTGTGCCGCAGCCGGTGTTGCTCTTCTATTGAGTCCCTCCCTCCCTCCGTTACCCGGGATTCTAGCCTCCATATGTCGTTCTGAATGGCTTGACACTTAAGCAGTTTCTCTTTCTTTTCAGCACCCAGTCGTGCTTGGATTCTGCCTTGCATAGTTTTAAAGGACTCCCAGAGAGTCACTTTGAAGTCTACAGAACCCCCATTTTCAGCAAAAAATAGCTCTGCTCCCTTCCTTATGTCTTCCCTAAAGTCACAGTTTTTAAAGTACCATGGGTCTATCTGGGGGCAGTGTATAGTCCCTTCTTGGGCCAATAAGTCCCACTTCTACTGGGGAGTGATCAGACACTCCACGGTCCCTGTGAGTTGCACCTATGAATTCCCCCAAAACCCATGAGTTGTGTTATAATGTAGTCCAGTGGGGGGCGTGGCCTGACGCCGATGTAGGAAGGAGCAGGCATCGGAGCTCCTCCGTGGCCTTCCTCCACAGGCATTGATCCTGACAAGGTACGGTGGTCCCTGGCACTGGATCTGGGGGCGGAACGTCTGGTGCCCCCCCGGCTGCATTTTCCGGGTGTGGGGACACTGTGGGACCGAGGCATAGCCGGTCTTCGCCTCTGCTCGCACTCCGGCTTGGCCGCGACTAAAATGGCGGCCGCATGGCGTTGCGGCGGCTCTGGCTGCTGAGGGCGCCAAAAGCACTGGGGATCCACCCTGGCCAGACCGGAGGCGTGCGGGACCTACCCGCAAGAGGGGGCTGCCGCGGAGAGGTGTGAGCAGCAATTGCGGAGCGCACAGCGGCGGCCGCCTGACCCGAAGATGGCGGCTAGCGGGACATCGGGAGAGCTGCAGCGCCCATGCTGACCACCTTTACAGCGTGCTACACTGAGCACACAACCTGGTGGGTGCCCCATAGAATCTGGACTTGACTAAGGCTGTGAGGCTAGTGGAGGGGTTAGTTTCCCTTAACCCTCGGCGGTGGACCTGTGCCCTGGAGAGCCGCGACTTGGCGGGGGCCTGGTGGAGTGTAACAGGCGGAGCCCGTTGTTACCCGGGATGATTGGGGGGCCCCCCCGGAGGTGTGGTGAGGCATCCTGCTGCGGCGGGGGGATGCGAAGGGGCAAAAAGACACCCTGCCTTTACTGCGGACCGCAGGAGGCATTGCCCTGCTTGCGGCACCAGAGACGGACCGTCCCTGAAGGCGGGGACAGGTGCTTGGGGCTTCCTGGTCTGGCCCGCGCCCCCTGAGCAACCGGGAGGCTGCTACTTTGCACTCTGGAGCGGAGGGACGGGTGGGGACGTCCCTGCAGGGCTGACTGATTGGCGAATCTGTACTTGTCCCTGGTCTTGGGTGTCTACGGCGGACGCTGTGGCGGACCCCGGAGGGGGCAATTGGTTGTCCTACTGTGCCCTGGAGCGGCCCGCCTGCGGACTCCTCAGAGCTCCACTGACCCTTCTCCTGGGGGCAGGGGATTCCACCACCGACTTCCTGCGGGGGTGCGCCTGGGCGCTTGAGAGGGCGAACACGGACATTGGAGGGCCGCAAGTGCTGAACTGGGTGTTGGGTGACCCGGGGGACACCTGTCCAGGGGTTTGACCCTGCTGGAGCTGCTGCTGGGCCCTGCTGCCCCCCCCTCCTGACCGGTTGTGGGATGGGGAGAGTGTCTAAAAAGAAGGGGTTCGAGGTCCTGCGAGTGGACGAGCTTGAGCCCCACACAGACGACGAGGAGGGTGCGTCACAAAAACGACCGGAGGGGTTGTCGAGGGACCGCACCCTGGCTGATATCCTACAGGCCATCACTTCCTCGAGGGAGGCACTGGAGACGAAGATCGATGCCATCGGGACGGATCTCACCCTCTTGAAGGATGATCACCGTAAGCTCAAGGAGCGAGTCATTGCCCAGGAAACTGCCCTGAAGGATGTCCCGGACACGGTCGCCACGTTGCAGCAGGCCTTGAGGGCGGTGGAATCCAGGGTCCAGCGGCTAGAGGTGAGAGCGGAGGACAGTGAAGGGCGCTCGAGAAGAAATAACCTGCGCATAGTAGGAGTGCCGGAGTGAGAGGAGGGGGCGGATGCAGTCCAGTTCCTGGAAGCATGGTTGAAGACAGAGGTGGCCCCGGAGGGCCCCTCTCCTTTCTTTGCCCTGGAGCGTGCCCATAGGGTCCCGGCCAAGCCCCCCAAACCAGGCGCTCCGCCTCGGCCGCTGGTGGTCCGGCTGCTACATTATAGGGACCGAGACTACCTCTTACAACGCGCTCGTGAGCACCGGGATCTGCGGATCGGAAACAGTAAGGTGATGATTTTTCCGGATTATACCCGAGAGGTACAGCGGCAACGATCCTCATTCCTGGCTGTCAAGCGAAAGTTACGGCAACTTCAACTACCGTAGGCCATGCTGTTCCCGGCCCGACTCCAGGTGACTGCGGATGCGGAGACACACTTCTTCCTTTCCCCACGGGAGGCCTGGGATTGGCTTGAGCTACGAGGCAGCGGGGTGACGCATTCTCCGCGACGAGGCTCGCCTCGCCGACAGTCTCCTTCCCCTCGCCTGCTGGACGACGTCAGGAGCGGGATGAGGCGGTGCGAGCGGTGGTGGAAATCAGTCGGGGGACTGTGTCCAACCAGCAACACCACAGAACATACCCGACTCAGCTCTGGGAGCTCAGGCTCTGGCACTGCCCACGGACCTTCGGACAATGAACTTCCAGAGGTTACACCGCAGACCGCAGATGGCGTTATTTGACTGACCGGCTGACAGGTCGTATGTGTTGCAGCTTGCTTGTTGAGGACTGCTCCCTCTGCTTCCGGAGACCCGAGCTGCGAACTGTTGGGGGCGCCATTGCACCATTGGGACTTACTGAATGTGCCATGATTGTGGGGGAGGGCGGGGGAGTTCTGGGGACGCCATTGGTAGGACACGCTCTGCCACTTTCATGTCTTACTGTTTGAGTGCCTTAGTTTGGATGGGGACCTGTTTGTGTAGACCGGTCCTGGGGAGTGGGAGTTGGGGTGTTGTTATGTTAGGGGGAATGGGTTCTGGGGCAGGCATGTCGCTGCGAGAACGCTGCACCGGGAAGGATTGGAGATTCTCTTATGGGTACCGCTGTAGGTTTTAAGTGTATGACCTGGAATGTTAGGGGATGCACACCATGAACCGCCGCCACAAAATCCATGCCTATTTAACCAGAAGGGGGTGCAAATTGCATTACTACAAGAGACCCACCTCACACGTCAGGAAGGGGTAGCGCTGCAGCGCCGCTGGAGAGGGCAGGTTTTCCACACCACATACTCTGCCTTTGCTCGGGGGACCCTGGTTTGGGTGCGGGCGGGAGTCCCTTTTCAATGTGTTAGGCAAATCATAGACCCAGAGGGCAGGTTCGTGGTGGTGATGGGGCGCTTGGATGGCCGGGACATCACTATAGGGAGTATTTATACCCCCAACGTGGACCAGCCTGCATTTCTGATCCGGCTCTCACGGACGCTGGCGCAGGTCCTGACTGGACCGGTGCTCCTGGGGGGAGATTTCAATAGCATAGCGGACGTATCCCTGGACAGATCACACCCACCGCTTCCTGATGCCCCAACACATAGGGTTGCAGAAGCCCGTAGGGATTGGCAACGACATTGGGAGCTGACAGACACTTGGAGGGCCCACCACCCGACGCAGAGAGATTACTCGTATTTTTCGGCTCTACACGAGCTCCACGTTAGGTTGGACGCTATCCTCTGCTCCCCGGACGTCCATGTGGGGATTACGTCTAGTGAATACCTATCCAGGACGATATCTGATCATAACCCATTACTGGTGGGATTGAATTGGATGAGGGTCAGACCCACGATTCCCAGTTGGCGCCTCAGGCCGGAGGTGTTAGAGGACCCGGTCTTTAGGACTTCCATAGGTACTGCCATCGAAGAATATTTCCAGGCCAACACCGACACGGCCACCAGTCCCCACGTTGAATGGGATGCCTTTAAGGTTGTCATCAGGGGTCGTTGCATTGGTGAGGCAGTGGGCGTTCGGAGGGTCCTCCTGGCTGATGTGCAGAAAGCGGAAAACCGGCTCCGGGATGTGGAAAAGGATAGACCGGGAAGGGCAGACAAACAAGAAGAGTTGTTCGAGGCTAGGGAGGCGCTGGCGGTACAGGTGGAACGGCTGCGATGATTCGATCGTAGGGCCTATGAGACCAGGGCACATGCGGAGAGGGATAAATAGGGGGCATTATTAGCCTGGCTAGCCAACCCAGCGCGAAGGGGGACGCCGATCCTAGAACTGCGAGGGGGGGATGGGGCGACTTACTACGGGCAGCAAGATATTAATACGCAGTTCTTGAGCTACTATACTACTCTCTACCAGAGCCACTTAGACCCGATGGCCCTGGCGGATGAGGGATTCTTGGAGGACATTGAACTCCCACAGCTTGATGCGGAGACAGCGGGAGCTCTGGGCCGAGACGTTGACCTCGGTGAGATCAGGGTCGCCATCAAACACATGGCCAGAAATAAAACCCAGGGCACCGACGGGCTCCCGGTTGAATTTTATGCCGCATATTTGGATGTTTTGGCTCCCCGGCTGATGGCCCTGTATAATGCCTCGAGACGGGTTGGATGCTTGCCTGCGTCCACAAGGGAAGCAGTGATAGTGCCGCTCCTAAAGCCAGACAAACCTGCCTGGGACCGTACGGCATATCGCCCACTTGCCATGTTAAACCTAGACTACAAAATACTGAGTCGCATTTTAGCTAGTCGCCTGCTGACCCACATGACGGCGCTTGTGCACATTGATCAGGCGGGGTTTATTCCGACCCGGAATACGGCCATGAATATACGGCGACTGATCCGACTGCTGGACGCTTCCACTCTCGCTGATGGTGAGGCGTGCATTCTGTCGATTGACATTGAGAAGGCCTTCGACAGTCTAGAATGGCCATACCTTTTAGAGTCTTAAGGGCCTTTGGACTGGGGGAGGGGTTTGTGGCCTGGACGGCGATCTTGTATAAGAATTCTACTGCCAGAGTGCGCACGGGTGGTGTGATTTCGGCGGCCTGCGCTGTGGACAGGGGAACGAGGCAGGGTTGTCCGCTGTCTCCCTCCTGTTCGCGCTGGCGATGGAGCCCCTGGCGGTGCATGCGCGCTCGGGACAGTATTATCGTGGTCTGGATCGGGGGGGCCAACCCCAATTTATTGCATTATATGCCGATGATCTCCTGATGTTTCTTGCCGATTCGGAGGCTGATTTGCAGGGTGCCAGAAACCTGCTCTCCAGACTGAGCAGGGAGGCGGGGCTCCGGGTTAACTGGAACAAGACGCGACTATTTCCTGTCTTGGGTGGCAGAGATCACCCGCCGGATGGCTTAGATGTCGTGTGGGAGAGTAGATGCCTGCCTTATCTGGGGGTCCGGGTCTATCATGCGGCTGCCGATCTACTAGAAGGCAATGTTGCACGGGCAATACGATCCACCAAGAGTAACTTCGAGTTTTGGGGATCTCTACCACTTTCGTTGGCAGGGCGGGTGGCGCTTCTAAAGATGGTCACACTGCCGCGCTTGCTCTATTATTTTGGCTCCTTACCGCTCTGGATTCCGCGGAAATTTTTTACCCAACTTAATACCATGATTACGGGGTTTTTATGGGGCTCTGGAAGACGCAGGGTGGCGCTTGCCACCATGATGCGACCTAGGCGAGAGGGGGGCTTCGCAGTGCCTGATTTTGAGGCCTACTACCATGCAGCGCAACTGCAATGGTTCACGAAATGGATGGCTGGGAGGCTTCGCGCTGAGGAGGTCCAGGAGGGCACGGATCCAGATCTGCGGCAGCTTTCTCGGGTGTTATTGCGGCTCCCTTTGCGTGAAAGAGAGACTCCGGGGGACTTATGGGCGATGCGTCAGTGTTGGAGCCGGGTTGGCAGGAGAGCCCAGCGGGGAACCCCTTATGCACCTGAGATTCCACTGTTGGTTTGCGAGGCCCTACCTCATGGGGGAGACTGGCAGGGACTGCGGGCCTGGGTAGAAGCAGGGATCTCCACGATTGGGGACCTATACGAGGCCGACACCCTGCTACCTTTTAATGACTTGACCGAGCATTATGACCTGCCTAGAGGAGACTTCCTCTTACACGCAGCTCTGACGGCAGCTATCCGCAAGCACTGGCTGACAGGGATGGTAGAACCACCGGTTTCCCTGCCGTGCCAGTATGTGGTGTCAGCGGCTGGGACGGTTAAGGCGGTCACCTGCCTCTATAGGCGCCTTACCCAGGAGACGAGGCGCCCCTTGGAGAGCTTGCGACTTAAGTGGGAGACAGACCTTGGGTTGCCCATTGAGGAGAAACCATGGGAGGCAATAGTGGAGAGGGCATGGAAAAGCACCAGAAATGCGCGCTTCCAACTTATTCACTTTTTTGTTCTCCATAGGGCCTACCTCACGCCACACAAGATACATGAGTATTGGAGCGCAGTCAACCTGTCCGCGATGTTCACTTGACAACGCCGACTTTTTGCATATGTTCTGGGATTGCCCACGGCTAGATGGGTTCTGGAAGGAGGTATTGCATACCCTGAAAGCCGTAACAGACAGAGACGTTCAGCAGATGCCGGGTTATTGCTTGTTGCATTGGTTCCCCCACACTGCCCGAAATAAAGTCACTAGTAAATTCATGGACTTGGGTTTAATATTGGCAAAGCGGGAGATTACCGGTCATTGGAAGGCGACGGGTGCCCCTCGTGCTCCACGATGGCTGAGGGAATTTATCAAGTGGGCAGACTATGACGGGATCCTTAGGTTACAATTGGCCCAGAGGCGGGACAATGACAAGATGTTGGAAGAGGCGAGAGCATGGGTGGCGCTGGTAGAGTTGCTTAAGAGCCCACCTGACGATGATGCGCCCCCCAAGTGAGTGAAGCAGCCCGTGCAAGTAGAACTGGTGTCCTACCCTGACGCACGGACTGGGAGACTGGAGGCGCTTAGAGCGTGGTGGCTCCCCCTCATTGGACCTCTGCTTATCGGACTCATAGTACTTGATGCCTTCCGTGCTTGGTTATACTTTCTGCAGCGATGGGGAGGGCGGAGCGACATGCCTGAGAGGGTGGGGGAGGGGGGAGTTCTGGCAGGGGGGAGGGGGGTAGTTCCTTGATTTTTCATTGCTTACTGTGGTACCTGTGATGCAGTACTGGGATGGATTGTGGAGATGGAGTACCCCTACTAGAGGGGCGTAGCAAAAGCCCGCTGGGGCACTGCTCCATTGTGTGGGGTATGTTGGGGACAGTTGGTACGTGGACCACGACCGCTGATAAACTGCAACTAATGCTGGACATTTATCAACCACAGGTCTCTGCGCTCAATGTCAGCTGTATGATGTGAATGCCCAATTATCAAAGCACTGTTCTTATGTACCTGCAGATACTTGAATAAAATTTGTTTTCAAAAAAATAAATAATGTAGTCCAGTCTTGAAAGGCTCCCGCTTGCGGCCGACAGGCGAGTGTACTGTTTCTCAGGCCGGGTGTTGGTGTCGCCAAATGTCGCCCAGGCCCATAGCTTTTCAGAAACCCCCCCCAACGGGCCTACTCTTCTCCCTGACGCTGCCTGCCTGGCCACATCCATCTCCGTAGATATAACGTCGTTCATGTCGCCACCTAGAATCGAATGTCCTTTTGGGAGCTCCAGAAGTAGAGGACCCAGTGTCTCCAGTGTGGGGGTTTGTAACTCCAGTGGAGCATAATGGAGCATTTGTTTAACCTCCTCCCATCCCATATCCCACTGACTGCTACATATCTTCCCAGTGTGTCAGCTCTATCAGCAGCCATTGGTCAGAGTACGAGTCATCGCCACGGTGTCCCGGGTATTCCTTCTTCAGAAAGGAAAAAGGCAGGGATGCCCATTGTCCCCACTCTTATTCACCCTGGCATTGGAGCCCCTGGCGGCATGGGTACGCCAAGACCCTCTGATTTGGGGGATCCCGATTGGGGAGGAATGGGAAGAACGTAACTCGTTATATGTGGATGATATTCTGCTGTATGCTAGGAAACCACAGCAATCAACAGACAGAATACTGCAGATATTCCGTATCTACGAGGAATATTCTGGATACTGAATCAATTTAAAAAAAAAAAATTTTTACAAAGTTTTATATAGCGCGAACTTGACCCGAAGGCATCGGGTATCAGAGCGCTTTACATAGCACCAGTTGGGTTACATGAGGACACATTCATTTTTCGTTAGGCACTGCTTTTCCCCACTGGCTTGGGGCGCTCCTGAGCTAACTTCTAGATGTATGGTATCGGTTGAGGAGAAGGGTTTCACATATTTAAGAATATAAATATCTATCTATATCTATCTATATATATCTATACATCTATATATCAAGAAATGCCCAGGAGTTCTATCGCCGTAACATGGGTTCACAATTAGACAGACCCATCGTAGATGCTAAGCATTGGCAGACCCTGCCTCTCACTCTGATGGGGCGGGCGACATTGTTTAAGATGATGGCCCCCCCCAGTTTACTATACACAATGCAAAATACGCCGTATGACGTACCCCCACTATTCTTTCAAAGAGTAGATGCGGAGTTGTGATCCTTGCTGTGGGGCGGGGGCGCACCACGGATGGCGCTACGCAAACTGCAGAAAGGGGGTCTTTGATGGAGGATTAGCAGTAACGAATATCTGAGGTTACTACTGGGCGGCTCAATTAGTAAGAGTAAATGGGTGGATGTTCAGGGAGCGAACGGAACCAGCATACAGGGTAGACAGACTAGTCATGGGCAAGGGGGGGTCCCCGATCAATACTATACACCAAACTGGTGACAAATTTACCACAACACACTCAGACAATGGCATTGCCTTGGTATGCTGCAACGAAATACCTGGGTTGGGAAGGAAGGGATGGATGTCCCCACTCTGGGACAGTAATCGGCTGAAAAAGGTGAGCGAACTACGGGGGTTCGCTGAATGGGAGCCGTTGGGCCTTGAGACTTTGGGAGACATATGGAGAGGTCAGGCCTACATCACATTTATGACCCTGCAAACTGAATTTGAGATGGGAAAAAGGGAATGGTTGCGGTACTTGCAACTAGGACATTCCCTACGAAATTATATCTGTAAGGGGGAAGAGGCTGGAAGAGGCCTTACCGTTAGAAGATAGTATACTGACTGAGCCATTGCACAAAAAGGCCATTTCCTTGCTATATAAAAAAATTATTAACAAAGCCCCTGAAATATTGGGCTCATTGAGAGCAACTTGGGAGGATGACATTGGTCCACTTGAAGATAAGGAATGGATGGAAGTACTACAGGGCCCAAGAGAGGTGACGATAAGGGCAAGATTCCAACTAATTCAGTTAAAGGTCCTTCATCGAGTATACTACCCCAGAACCGTGCTACACGGAATGGGACGGAGTGAGGATACACAGTGTCAGAGAGGGTGCGGACTGGAGGGGCCCTTTTACCATTTGATATGGGACTGCCCAAAGTTACAGGCGTACTGGCTAAGGGTCGGAAAAGTGCTGGCGGTAGTTACAGGCGTAGAAGTGCTGCTGGCACCTAAATGGTTTCTACTCATGATCACTGGAGAGGTAGACTGGCCGGGACATACAAGGCAATGGTTGGCATTAGCAACGGGAATCGTAAAGCGAAATGTTGCAAGGAGATGGGGGGCAACTGACATTCCGACAATAGCGGAGTGGAAATCTGATTTGGACTGGTGCAGTCAGGTAGAACAAACGATATACAAGAGTAGAGGGTACCCGAGGAATGGGAGAAGATATGGGGAGTGTTGGAATTGGCCCTTTTTGGCTAAAGTTCCTTAAACTTTTTGCCTTCCTCCTAGACCTTTTTCTGACATGGTGTTGCCGACTTAGATGCTTTGGGCACTTTGCCACTGCTGACCAGTGTCAAAGTGCAAATGCTCCCTGTATAAAGTGTTATGGTAATTGGTTGTCCCTAATTGGTATGTTTGTCTTACTAGTAAAGTCCCTAGTAAAGTGCACTATGTGTGCCAGGGCTGGTAATGCAAATGCTACTAGTGGGCCTGCAGAACTAATTGTGCCACCTACATAAGTAGCCCTAAAGAGATCTCAGGCCTGCCACTGCAGTGCCTGCGCGCAGTTTGTTAACTGCCTTGTTGTCCTGACAAGTGCACCCACTTGCTAGGCCTTACCCTTCCCTTTTTTTTATGCACATCAGACACCCCTATAGTAGGCCCAAGGTACCCCCCTGGGCAGGGTGCAGTGTATGTGAAAGGTAGGACATGAACTGAGGTGTGTACCATGTCCTGACAGTGAAATACTGCTAATTTCGTTTTTCACTGTTGCAAGGCCATCTTGCCCATAGGACAAAATGGGGAATGCGGTGTCACATGTTTCCAGCATATCTTCCCATCGGCATAAGATGGAGAGATGGAGTTTAGTGTGCCTGAACTCAAAATTTAATAACACATCTTTTTATGAAGATGGTTTTTAAGTTGGGTGTTTAGAAACCACGCTTTTAGAAGTGGCTGGTTTCTTGTCCTAACCATCCTGCGTGCCTCTGCCTGGTTGTGTATTGACTGTCTGGGTTTGGATGCGACAGGGTCTGGGGAGGTGTCCTGACACCAGGGAGGAGTAGGTGAGACAGCAACAGGCTGGCCTGCATCTGGTGTGATGGGAGGAGTAGCCCCCTGGATGTGAGGAGAGCTGTGCTTCTGCCACAAAGGGTTGGCTCCACCTCCTGCAGAGCATCTGAGGCCCAGACCCCCACTTTCAAAGGAAGAGGGTGTGCACTGGCAGGAAGACACCCAGAACTGGTTTGGACCGGGCTCAGAGCCCCCTGAACACAAAGACTTCAAAGGCATTTAGGGGTATAAATGTGAGAGCTGAAACCCCTGAACTCAAGACTGAAAAAGGATTGAAACTACTTCGTGATCAAGAGGAACCTCTGCCAAAGAAGAACAGCTGAAGAGAAGGACTGCCCTTGCTGTGTGTTCTGGGGCTGGCCAGCAGTTTGCTGATTTGACAAGGGACTTTGCTGTGTCCCCCTGCTTGAAAGGACTTTGCTGTGTGCGGTGTCCTGAAGTAACTTGTGTCCAAGGGCCCGAGGAGAGCTGGTCCCCTGTTGTGGAAACTCAGGAACATCAAACTTTCCAACCGTGTCTCAGCGACGCTTGGTGCGTGTGCTTTTGCACACCTGAGACTACCGTGTGGTCTGTGGTGCTGTTTACGAGGTGCCCCGTGACCACATTGCCCCCGCAGCGTGAATCATCGTCCACGGTGCTGCATTGCCGTTTGTGGCCCGAGCCGTCATCGTAACTGAGGCTGCGAGTAAGGATCGCCGCCGCCGGCCCGAGCTGCAACGTGCTAAAGGATTTCTTGAAGCTAAGGAAGCTGCAAGGGATCGTGATCGTTGTTCGCCAAGAGGAATCTGCCCTAGATCGTCAACAAAGGAGAAGGCAGCGCCGTAACCCGTCCGGCTACAGCATCGCCTAGCCACGGAGCTGCAACGTCATCGGGGCCGCCCAGCAGGACGTCCGACGAGGGGGGGGGAGAAAGAAAGAAAGAAAGAAAGAAAGAAAGAAAGAAAGAAAGAAAGAAAGAAAGAAAGAAAGGAGACAGAGAGAGAGAGAGAAGCAGCGCACCCCCCAGGTAAGGCTTGGACTCCGGTCGGGAGCCGCAAGCGTGTGTGGCCTGGGGAGGCGTACATGAGTGCTCCGATCTCTCTCCCGCTGCATGAGTTAGACGCGCCGAGTCCCCGAGCGGCCCATACCTGCCCAGCAGTACCGGGGCCGTCCCTTTAAGCTTACGACTGTTGGCTCTGTTGTTGGGGCCTAGTGGTGCCCGAGCTGATCGCGCAGATTGGCTTATTGCGTTACGAACCGCATTATTCTTGCGTTACGAACCGCATTATTCTTGCGTTACGAACCGCATTATTCTTGCGTTACGAACCGCATTATTCTTGCGTTACGAACCGCATTATTCTTGCATTACGAACCGCAGTAGTTCTTGCATTACGAACCGCAGTAGTTCTTGCATTACGAACCGCAGTAGTTCTTGCATTACGAACTGCAGTAGTTCTTGCATTACGAACTGCAGTAGTTCTTGCATTACGAACTGCAGTAGTTCTTGCATTACGAACTGCAGTAGTACTTGCATTAAGGACTGTCTTATTTCTACATTACGAACTGCATTACGAACTGCATAGCATTGCATTAGGACTGCATTAGATCATCGTGAACTGCTCATTAATACAGCAAGAACCTACAAGTGATTGTTGGCCTAATAACCGGCAAAGTGAAATATTACGAATACGCATATGTTGGATTTCTATCGTTTGGTCTCATCGTAATTCTTTTGATAAAGACACCGCTATTTTAATAAAATCAGTGTGGTGTCCCTTTGTGGTGTTATCACTGTGTTACTGGGAGTGTGGTTGCAAATACTTTACACATTGCCTTGGAGATAAGCCTGGCTGCTCGTGCCAAGCTACCAGAGAGTGAGCAGGGGTTATCTAAGAGTGTGTCCCTCCTTTCCCTGACTAGAAGCAAGAGTCCCTATTTGGACTAAGGTACCTACCTCAGCCAACTAGAGACCCCCAGTTCTAACAGGGAGCCTGGCAGACTTATAGAGGTTTATAAGCGAAGTAGTGTAGGGACTGTCATGACACGTTGTGAATTGCTATCGTAAAGACTTATGTACTATTTGTTGCACAGAAAAAGAAGATTTGGTAATACGATGTAACTGTTTCTTGACTGTACTGATTACCTAGCATGTATTAATAAAAAGAACTTAAAAAAAAATATATATATATATTTTCCCAAAGGGTGGATATCCTAGAGGAAGTTTTAAAATTCATTCACAAATTCGCTGTCACAAAAAGAAACCAGCTCCACTCTAATCAGGCATCGAAGCACACCTAGGATGCACTCAGCATCTTAGGTGGGAACCCAATGATGAAGCATGTCACCAACTCGGTTGGTGAGTGAGGGTTCTTTTTTTTTTTTTTTAAACCTAAAAGGTTTCTCTGAGACTACAGTTGAAGACATGAATAAGCGTTGATTGGCATGGTAGCAAGTGTTCCTGCAAGAGACACCTATTCAACGATCAGCTTATTGCTTCATGTCATTTTACTCTCAGAGCAGTAGCAATTCTTATCATACAGGAATACAATTTCAGCATCTCTGCATGGCGGCTTACATTTAGCGCCGACATATTATACTACAGGGTATCTTTGGTGGACAACACAGAACTCTGGTCAACTACTACGACCCCAACATAGATGATGCACATTTTTTCAGCGATCTATAGAACAATATAGTCACTATGTCACCTAAGGTGATTATCTGGGTAGGAGACTTCAACTCCACCATACCACATGGAAAGCTATACAAATCGCAGGCACCCACCAGGCTCAGGTTATCATGGTGTGTATTAATGTCAAAACCAATCAATCAATTAGCAGACCCATGACGGGTGAGAAATCTGATGCAAAGAGATGGTACAGACTAGATAACTGGCTAACCACATGAGACCTCAACTGCTGGGTCACAGATGTATGCCATCTAGCTATGACCCTCTCCGACCATACACTGGTTCAGCTGATGTTGCATGCCCCAAAAGCTCATTGGAGTAACCCTATCTGGGCTCTTCTAGATAGGGTCTTTCAAGTAGAAATTAGGTTTGGTTGCAGAGATGCGCACTGCCTGGGAGACTTTCAAAGTGGTGGTACACAGCTTATGCATGGAGTGCTGAAATCTCAGAACACGAGTACATTTGAGAGATTCAGACAATGGAGATCGAACAGATAAATCGGATGATGGAATGCTGCTGTCAGAGATTGAGGACAAAAATCTCTGGATACAACGAGGTCTCAGATAGTGAGATTAACTTTCTCTGTAAACATACCACAGCCTGTAGGTCTGGGGAAGGAAACCTCCACAGCAAATCACTCACCAGCGTTAACAACCCTGGGCGATCAACGACAGCATCGCGGACGAAGAGAGTCAAACCCTTTACAATGCAGAAGACATTCTGAACATTTTATAAACTTCTATTCTGACTGCTGCTCCTCAAAGGTTCACTGCGACCCACTGTAAACAAAGGATTACCTTGAGGATACTGCAATAGCTTGGTTAAGCGAACCACACAGAGAACTTCTGAATCAACCGTTCTCCCTAGAGGAGATTAAGGATGAAGGAATAGCTTACTTATCATTTAAGCATCTATTCGTATCGTGTAATGCCGTAGATTTATATGCTTACCATCATTCTACCGTCTAGTGTTTTGCTCGGATGATTACAAGTTGTTTTTCTTTGAAGAAGTCTTCGAGTCACGAGGTATAGTGACTCCTCCTCCTGTGTGTATTGCGCATGTTGCTCGGCTCTTTTGTTAGATTGTTTTTTGGCTCATAGAGTGAACGTTAGAAAAAGGAACAATAAAGTGACAGATAACAAAACCGAAAACGAAACAGATAAAGTGACAATAAAGAAGCATGCCTACAATTGTGAATGTGTAAATTAGGTTTCTAAATAATATGAAGTAATGCAACCAAAAACTTCCGGGGAGGAGGGTGGGTGCATAAGAATCTACGGCACTACATGTGATGAATAGATGCTTACAGGGTAAGTAACCTATTCCATTCGTAGCATGTGTTGGCCACAGATACATATGCTTACCATCAAATGTAAAGTAGTGCTCCCCTTTGCTGTGGCTAGCGATTGGTTGAAATAATGTCTTAAGTACAGCTTGACCTACTCTTGCCTGTTGATGTGTGAATACATCCACACAGTAGGGTTTCGTAAATATATGTGGGTTATTTCATGTTGCTGCCTAAAAGATATCCTCTATAGGGATATTTCCTAGAAAAGCCACAGTGGCTTCTTGTTTATGGGTGGAATGAGCCCCTGGTGGTACTGCAAGTTCTCTTTTTGTTAACATGTTTGAATGTATCTAACTATTCATCGAGTAATTCCCGCTTTGGATATAGGTGCCCCTGGTGAGATTTGTTAAGAGAATCAATAAATTGTGTTTTTCAAAAAAGATTTTGTTCTATCAATGTAGAACATGCTAGCCCTTTTAACATCTAATGTGTGCAGGGCTCGCTCTGCTACTGCATCTGGGTTAACAAAGAACACCGTTAGCTCTATGGTCTGTCTTCTACGAAAAGCAGAGACCACCTTGGGTAGAAATTTTGGATTCGTTCTTAGAACTAACTTGTTTGGGAACACTTTAAAGAAAGGATCTTGCAGAGTAAGTGCTTGTAATTCACTTACCCTTCTGAGAGAAGTGATTGCCACTAGAAAGGCGACTTTCCATGTTAGAAATTGAAGTTGACATGAATGAAGTGGCTCGAATGGTGGTCTAATAAGCCTGGTAAGGACAATGTTTAGGTTCCAGGCTGGGGCTCGAAGGTGGGATAACTCTTTTGAGTCCTTCCATGAATGCTATGATTACTGGTATTTTAAAGAGGGACTTATATTGCCTGTTTTGCATGTAGGCAGCTAGTGATGCTAAATGAATCTGATAGATGTGTAAGCAATCCCGGTTTGTTGTATATGGAAGAGGTAGCCTATAATGTCTTGTACAGAAGGTGCAAAAGGCAGAATCTGCCTATTTGGACAGTAATGTACAAACCTTTTCCATTTTGCAGCGTAACATGCTCTAGTTGTAGGCCTGCGAGCTTGTTTAAAGTTCTCCATACATTCTTGTGGCAATTTCAAATGCCCAAACTCTAGGACTTCAGGAGCCAAATTGCTAGATTTAGCTGCCTGGGATTGGGATACATTACCCTCCCTTGATTCCGAGTTAGTAGATTTGGCCAAAGAGGTAGTTTCTCATGTGGCACTAAAGAAAGTTGCAGTAGGGTTCTGAACCATGCCTGTCGTGCCAATATCGGGGCTATTAATGTTAGTGAAGTTTATCAACTTCTGAACCACAATTGGAATCAGTGGGTGAGGAGGAAAAGTGTAGGCAAGTTCTCCTGATCAATTCATACACAGGGCATTGCCCTTAGATTGAGGGTGGGGAACCTGAAGGTGAAGCTTTGGCGTCGAGTTCAGTGGCAAACAAGTCTATGTCCGGTATTCCCCACCTCCTGAAATACAAGTGGAGTAGTGGTAATTTGATCTCCCACTCCTGTACCTGCTGATGTGTCCTGTGGAGAACATCTGCCAAGTTAATGTCCACCCCAGGTAGGTATTCTGCAAGGAGGTGGATTTTGTGATAGATTGCCAAGTGCCAGATGCGCTCCGATAGGAGGGATAGCTGTGATGAGTGTGCCCCCCCCCCTGTTTTTTAATATAATGCATTGTAGTCATATTGTCTGTGCGTATTAGTATTACCTTCTGATGAAGGTGATTGCGAAAACCTTTGAGAGCCAACTGAATTGCTAGAAGCTCTAGATGATTGATGTGGAGATGTGTCTGAGCTACTGTCCATAGACCATGAACTGTGAGATCTTGCACATGTGCTCCCCATCTCTGAAGGGATGCAACTGTGATAATGGTGACTGGCAGTATTGGGACTTTGAAGGGCCAGCCTTGCAACAAGTTGTTGCTGTTCCACCACTGCAGAGAGTGATGAGTTGCTGCCCTACCAACACTAGATCTTGGAGATGCCCTTCTGCTTGAGGCCATTGAGATTGCAGAGTGAGCTGAAGAGGACGCATATGTAGACGAGCGTGTTGTACTATGGCTATGCAGGAAGACATCATGCCTAAAAGCCCCATCACTACCTTTAGTGCAAGTTGAGCTTGTGGTTGAAAAAGAGGTAATGTTTCTGTGAACGTTTACACTCTTTCTGGAATGGGCTATGCTTTGGCTCGAACTGAATTGAGAGTTGCACCTAGGAAACGCTGAATTTGTAATGGGTGCAGGTGATATATTGAGGGTAAACCCCAGTTTGTGCAGGAGGTTGATAACTTGCTCAGTGTCTTGAAGACACTGTTGGTAACTTCAGCTTTTGATAAGCCAATCGTCTAGATAGGGGAAAATATGTATTCCTTACCTTCCGAGATGTGCTGCCACTACTGAAAGGTACTTGCTGAAAACCCTTGGAGCCGTTGTGACCCCGAAGGATAGCACTTTGCACTGATAGTGTTGCCCATGGAGTTGAAAACAGAGATAACGGTGTGTTGGACGAATAGGATTATGGAAGTATGCATCCTGGAGGTCTAATGCGGTCATGAAATCTCCTTGCTGTAGCAGGGGTATGACCTCTTGCAGTGTGACCATGTGAAAGTATTGTACCTGTTGAGTGGCCCGAGATCTAGAATAGGTTTTGTCCTTTTTGGGAATGAGAAAATATAGGGAGCATACTCCATGTCCCTGATGTTGTATGGGTACAATTTCTATTGCCCCTTTTTGAAGAAGAGATATAACCTCTCTTTGTAAAAGGGTAAGATGTTCCTGTGGCAAGTTTTGCGTTCTTGGTAGAATTGTGGGTGGTATTTGTTTGGGTTCTACACAATACCAGTCTTTGATTATGGATAGTACCCATTGATCTGTGGTGATGTCCTGCCAGTGTGGATAGAAATGTTTTAACCTTCCCCCTACTGGTGTTTTGTGTGGTTGGGGAGGTGTAGGCTGTCACGGTTTTGGGGGGTTGTGAGTTTTTGTAGTGGTTGCATGGCCTCTACCTCCATTTCTATAATATGTTTTATAGAAAATTCCTCTGGTAAATGGACTCTGACTGAAGCCCTGTTGTTTATGACCAGTGCCCAAGTCATTGGAGGAACCCCCCCCCGTACATTGTATAGTGGCATTAGAAATGGCCCTGCCTTCTTTCACCAATTGTGCAGTACGCTGTTGGTATTGATGATAGGTGTTGCAGTAATTCTTGCATTTCATCCCATGCATTTCATCCCACGTGGCACGATTATATCTGGAGAGTAGCCTCACAGAATTCGAAATACGCATGTGGTTGGCTGCTTGTGCTGCAACTCGCTTACCAGTGGCATCATATTTCCTACTTTCTTTATCTGTAGGATGTGCATCCCTGTGCCTTGTGAATATGCTCTTTTTCTGGCTGTGTGTACCACTAACGAAGCTTGTGTTGATTTGGCCCTTAATATAGTCCGGGTCCAATGGGCATGCTTTATATATTTTTTCATTCTAGGGGTGATTACCCTTGATTTAACTGGCTGTTTAAATATGTCATTTGTGGAAGACAGAATACCTTTAAGAATAGGGATGATTGCACGTTTTTTTGTGCTCTATTAAGCGTCTCAACTATAAAATCATCTTCTTGTGGGATAGTGTGTAGGGTTACTTTGTGATATGCAGCAGCCCTACTGATAAGATCATGGTATGATGATACAACATCTGGTGGAGAGGGTTTGGATGGGTAGATGTTAGGATCTGTATCACCCAGTGGATCGGTATCATAAATATACCCTGGGTCCGAGGCAGTATTGGGATCTCGCTGTGTATCTGTGAAATAAGGGATATTAAATTCCTCAGTTTGTTCATCACCAGTAGGTGACTGATTTGGTGAAATATGGGGTTGCTCAGGAGGCAAGTGTTCTGGAGAGAATGTTCGCACTGGCCTTGAAGGTAGAATAGGTGAAGATGGAATAGGAAGTGAAAGATTAGGAGGAGGAGGAGGAGGGAAACGAACAGGGCTTGTGCGTCGGTCCTTTTTTTGTTGATGCGCTGGTTCGGACACAGCAATGTTCCCCTGTAATGTGTTCTTCCTTTTGGGAAGGGTTTGGGAAACAGGTGGCGGTGGTGGTTTAGTGTCTAGTTTCTCAGTGTCAGGGTGTACAAAAAGAGTCTTTTGTCCCTTGTCTAATTTGTCTTGCAAGCGTTCAAAAATGAGCTGCAATTGTTCTTGCTGTGGCTCTGTGCCACGTTTGGTATTTTTTGGCGTGCAAGATGTTGAGTCTTTTGTGCCGGTTGCAGTCTTTTGGGTATGTGCTTTCGATGCAGACAGCTTAGGTACCAGTTTCGATGCAGAGGACTTTGAAGATGACCCATTTTTCGGATCGGAGGCTTTTTTCGGATTTGATGTGCGCAGCTTTGGCTCCAAGTTTTTACCTGACTTAGAGTGTGCTTATGTGGTGTGTTTCGGTGCTGGCTCCGAAACAAATTTTAATGCTTTATATTTTTCGATGCTAGTCGAAGGCTTTCCAGGCAGAGTGGACTTGTGTTTGTGTGCCGGTTGGTGGAGACCTCCATGGCCCGAGGGCAGTGGGACTCCGAAAGCCGGATAGGTAGGGGTTTGGGCGGCTTTCGCTGAGGTACACACGTGCCCCTGTGTGGAATCGGTGTCAGAGTCCGAACTGTGCCCACTGCTAGCCAGCAGTATCTGCACATCTGGTGGCGCCGTTTACACTTCGGTGTCCTATTTGGGCTCTGGTGACTGCCCCCTAAAGAGGTCTGGTGCGTCTTCAGAGCGTCGCTGTGTGGTGGTGTGGGCCGAACGACGCTCCCTTTGCTGCCAAAGTGTTTTCTTCAACTGGAACGCCAAGCACGCCTCACAGGAAGTCTCGCCGTGCTCCAGATTGTACACTTTGTGTTGATCTTGCCTGGAGTACTTTGCATGGCAATTAGGGAAAAAGCTGTAGGGCGCGTTTTCCATCCCTCTTGGACGGTGTCCTGAAGAATGGAGGTGAAGATGTTTTGGAAGGTCAAGTTCGGGCGGGTGCTGATAAAGGACCGATAACCCCCAGCCGACGTTATTTGGATAGGAATCCTTGAGATTGGAGATAAAGAACGAGCGCCGGAAAGGCCTTGGTGAGAATTAAGCTTCGGGCCCGGAGCTGCGATATCAACGTCCAAACCCGATGGTGGAAAAATACACTCTAGCAAAGGAGCTGAGCGACATGCGCAATACACACCGGACAAGGAGTCACTATACCTCGTGACTCGAAGAATTCTTCAAAGAAAAACAACTTGTAATCATCCAAGCCCAACACTACATGGCAGAATAATGTTAAGCATATGTATGTATGGCCAACATATGCTACAAATATAAAGGAACCACCTACTGCAAGGCTCTAGGCCTCAACAGGCTTCCAGACAAATTTTTCAAACAGCTCACTGATTTATTGGCCCCTCATTTGCTCGCCATATGCAAAGAATCAGCCTCTTGGCACTTTCTACCCCAGTCAGTGAAAAAGGCATTGTAAATTGCTATGTACAAGCCAGGAAAGCTACCCAACAACTGCAACTCAGATAGGGTCCCTCTCTTTAAATTGGGACACAAAAACATATGCATCACCGATTGTAAAATGGATACTGCCACTCTTACCAAACCTTTTCTTGCCAGACCAAGCCCAAATCATACCGGGCCGATTCACAGCGCATGATTTACATACACTATTTGCTATAAACCACCAAATCATCCCTGCCCTGCAGCTGGCATCTGCATTCCTAGACCTCCCAAAAGTTTTTGGACTTACTGGAATGAGCTTATTGGGAACGCTGGCTCCCTTTATCAAAAAAGTTAGGTTGTTATGCACAAGGCCAGTAGAACAGGCCTAGAATCCATGGTCTTTTGTCGCCACCAAAAAGCATTTCGAGAGGCACCAAATAGGGTGCCTGATATCCCCATTTTATTTGTGCTAGCACTGGGCCCGCTTGCCGCCAAACTGAGATAGCATCATACAGATTCCCCCTTAGATGTGCATCTCGTAATATTCTCTTTTCCCTCTAGGCTGATGACATGACAAATGTAAGAGACCAGCAAATCAGCTTAAACCCGATCCTCAGTAAATGTATAACATTTGGTGAGCAGTCGGGCATTAAAATTAATTGGAGTAGCTCAGTCTTGCCGCCAGTAACCACAAACACGAGAAGGTTCATGCGGGTTTTCTTCCTGGTTTGTGAAAGATTGCCATGGAATATTTAGGGACCTGGATCAATGTTGACAAAATCAATATAATAGTGGAGCACTACGATGCCCCAGTCACCAAATCAGAAGCTAAAATTAATAGATTGGTGGCACTTCTGCTATCTATGGCAGAGTGCATTATGCTGATAAAGATGGTCTTACTGCCCAAATTATTACACTACTTTGTCAACATCCCTATCCCACTAATCAAAATTTTCTTTCAAAATAGAAAGTTGCTTATTGTTAAACTAACATGGAGAGTAAACAACTGTGAATTAAGAGGTAAACACTAACACTCTCCTATAGACAGACCCAGTTTGTTGCTCCTGGCTGTTACATCATCTCGGATAATCTTTCTCTCGTAACAAATAAAAAACCTCTTTAGAACAGAAATGACTCTGGATTATTAGCTCAACAATTTCTGAAGGGAGTCCTACATTTCAATTTTTGACAACCAGAACATGCTTGATTACATCAAATAGCACTGTTGATAGTTGGGAAGAAGCATCCAAATGGTAAACTGTGAGCTTTAAAGGATCTGTAAACTGGTATAAGCAGTTCACAAGGCCCAAAATAAAATATACATGTATTATGATGGTCTACTGAAAATGCTAATTCGGATAATAAACTACTCTAAATCATTTTGTTAAACTAGCCAGGATAGAGGTTCCAAGTGAATCACAAGCCACACTCTCTTCACAGGGGCCTGAGGCGTCAGAGGGGCCCAGATACAACCCACTGGGGCAGAGCAGAGGAGGATGAAGTCTGCACTTGAACGAGGATTCTTCGAGGTTTAGAGTCCAGAGAATCCTGATTTTATTAAAGACATGAAGGCTAGCATAATGCACAATGCTTTATTGCCACACCCTTGACAGCACTTTGAATAACACAGACATACCTTAGTAACTTAGAATGATGTAGCTCCCTCATTAACCCCACTGCCTTCCATCATTCTTCCTATTTGACTGTTCTGTGCTTCCATTTCTCATGTTCAATTGTTCCTCCTCTTCCTTTGTCCTTCGTATCCCACAAAACCTTTACTGATCTTCTGCAAGAAAAGTGCAAACATTAATCTCCCCCCTCTCATTTTTTAACCTTTCAAGACTCACTACCTATCACATTTTGATATCACCCATCAAATTACTATTTATAATATATAATACATGTGCAAAGCCTCTTAACCCCTTACTTGACATGTTCCAATGGCAGCAAGTAAAACTTTGTAAACACACCGGTTTCATACCAATATGTCGCAAAATGTCTTCCAACCTACCCCTTTCTTATAAACTTTACTCAGCATAGCATGACACCTCCGACTGAACTGGCCTTAAATTTCTCAATATGTACACCGGATTCCTGCATGACATTCCTTATCCACCTAGCTAAACTAGCCGCTAACAGATTCTTAAATGTGTTCAGCTAGAAAATTAACTACTGTTCCTCACTAGCTGGTCTGACATCGTCCAACATTCTCTCATACTGCTGCATGCAACCAAACAAATCACGGATTTCCCTCAAATCTCAGAAAAAGAAAAAAAAACCACTTGGAACAATACACCATCTGGTTTATAAAATCTACTACTTCTCTCCAAAGCCCTGACATCAGACACTCACCTTACCTCCATCCAACAAAGAACGGTACCTTGCTCCTGAAAGCCTACTCATTTCAACCCATTTTAACAGTCCTATAACTCAGCTCTTTCTCAAACAGCTTCATCCAAATATTTACCAATTCTACTACAAGATCTACCAGGGGATTCAAATCTCCATCACTAACACACATACACATTCTATGCTCACTTATACCTTTTCCTTGTTCTTGGAGCCCAAGAATCCTGCAAAAGAGCGTTCACCACGTCTGAAAGTCCCTTGAACTGCACTGATCTCCTGGTATCCTCGTAATAAGAAGGTTCAAAACTCTGCCCTCCACCCATGGACGTTCTTTTCCATCCACGCCTTTCAACAGCTCCTTCTCAGTCCTTAGCATTTGACAATTCCATCAGCCAAGGAAACCTAGGCTGTGACACCCAAAAGGGTCGACAGCACCACACAAAACGTGTGGCGCAGCATTAACATTATCATCTGTATCATCCCAAACAGGCGTAAGGCATTACTTACACTTTTTATCCAATCCTGTTGGAACAAATCCATACCCAGAAGACGCGGGTATGGCACCCAACTCTGACAAGACCGCTAGAAAGTTATTAAACCAAACACAAAGAGATCTTCCTCCAATGGACCTGGCACATTCTGTATTTTCCTGAAGTACTCAGGATTAGGGTTTCAATCACTGCAATCCCTTAAGTACCTTGATTTCCAATCCGCTACACATTTGTCTTGTCCCATAATATACTCTGTCCTGGCAGCAATCTTGTGTTTCAAACAGGAATGCTCCCTCATAGGATGTTTAAATGGAGAAACATGCACACATTGTCCAAACGCAACAGTTTTGCGCTGTTTTCTAGAGTGAAAACTCTAGAAGCAAAAAAAACATGCATTAATTTCCAAACAATCTGTGTCTTCCACTCTGTCTTCGATCATCTGACTGCCATCAGTCTTCTGAACACCAAGCTGAGCTCCCCCATCCAAGGCAACTCGCATTTGTTTCCAGCACAAAGTTCAGGCTCATTCCAAACAGAGACCACCCTTTTCATGCTTCCAGATTTTCAAATTGCCATTATAAGTCCTCTCTCGCATCCACAGACAAGGCCTCCTTGTATTCATACTATAAACTTCTCAGTAAACCGTTTGCTTTGTTTCGCTGAAGAGCTCTGCAATGCAGTGGATCCAGAAATATTGCCTGAACTGATGACAAAAGAACTACTATCCCCCTTCTCAAGCCTTACACATCTACTGCAAACTTTAACAGTTTGTACCTCTCATTTTATAAATTTAACCTTCTTTTATAGCAACTTCAAGGTTGACTGTGTCGACATCGAAACATAAGAACTTGAACACCCTCCTTGGTTCCATAACCAACTTTTCTACATTTATAAGGAATCCCAAATTTTCCAACATACTCCTATCCATTCCGAAATTCCTCCTTACATTCCTCCACATTGAGCGAATAGAAGAATGTTCTCTAACTAGAGTATCAACCTCACACCTCTCTCTGAAATAAGCTACCAGTTGCCTCATAATGTTAGTAAAAGGGGCATGGCCAAGATGGCGGAGTGAGCAGACGTGCTCAGAGGCACCCTCTGCTCCGGCCCAAACGGTCCAGCCAGCTGCCTCAGCGTCCAAACGAGTGCCGAGCCGGGTCCTGGGTGCGGCGAGAGGTCCTCCAGGCCTGGGGGGACCCTGCTGGGCTCACAGACCCAGGTGGGAGGTGCCGCGATCGAGCAGCCTGCAGCGAGTGAAGGCCGCGTGGAGAGCAGCGCGTGCCAAGGCGCGGCGCTAATTTGGTCGAGACAACACGAGGCCCACAGAGGGCGGTTGGACTAGGGTGTGACTCCCCTACCCCTAGGCACCCAGAATGATTTGGGTACTGGGGACTACAAGGCGGCACATCGACTGCATCGGAGTGGGCCCGCTGTCCCTGGGGCCAGAAAGGCAGAGACTGAGGCGGGAACGCCTGACGGAGCGATCGCAGGAGTGCACCAGAGTGCATGGGAGCGGCCCCGCCATCGACCCGTGGGCTGCGGTGAGTGACCCACAGAGGGGGTGGGGGGGGGGGGGTCGTGAAGTCGGCTGGTAGCCCAGGGGGTCTTATCCACTGCCCCTGGGTGCCGGCGCAGGCTCTGTGTTGGTACAGACCCCCCCCCCCACCACAAGAAAAGCCTCACCTGGACTGAGGGCGCCACATGAGCTGGAGAGTGGTCCTAACCACACCGGGTGGCAACTGCTATTACCCAAAGGCCCTGGGGCCCACTGACAGCACCTGATCAAGGACCATTTGCACGGACTCTCTGTCTCTGCTGCTTGGAGGAAAGGCCTATCTGGCAGCTGACGGCAGTCCCCCGAAGGGGGAGTGGAGGAAGCAGGGCCCTGCGGGTACTCATGGGGGCCCAGAGGTAGCGGAAGGTGCACTGAGGCATTGGATGGGCGCACTCCGGACTGGATGGCACGTGTAACCTTCTCTGCATGCTACTGGGGAGATTGTGGGGTGCGTTTCCCTCTGCCTGAACATTGCTGTACTTATCTGGGGGCCGTTAGCATCCTGGCCTGACCTTGGCCTCCCGACATTCAGACGCTGCGTCCACCCTTGGCCCAGGTGGAAAGTCTACGACTCGCGACCCTGGTGCGGCGTGGACTGGTAGCCCACAGTTCCGGAATGGCTGAACGCACTAAAAAAGACTGCTCCCTCAAAGACATGCTCACAAAGCCCTCCACCTCATTGCCACTGGAGCACCCCGGCACCTCAAGCAAGCCACTGTCTCTTGGAGACGTCAAGGGTGAGGGGCCAGTCACCAGTTTTTACCTGGCAACGCTGGTCTCCTCCCTCAGGGAAGACTTGCAGACAATCAAGAGGGACCTGACGCAGGAATTAAAAGTGGTCCTGAAAAAGGTGTCCGAGATCGGAGACAGAGTTGGCACCCTGGAAAATCACAAAATATCCAGAGATGAGAATATCGAACAGCTCCGACAAGAACTCCTTTGACTCACCGACCAGCAAATCGATCTCCAAGCTCACGCGGAGGGCCCAAATCTTAGGGGACACTCAGGCTGAGGACATCCAGCTAGACACAGAGTGGGACCTCACAGGTCCGCAAACATGCCACGCCCAGATATCCTGGTTTGTGTCCACAATTTTCTCCTGAAAGAGCAGATTCTCCACAAGGCCAGAGATATCAAACCAGTACAATTCCATGGCCATCCACTTCACCTGTTTCAAGCGCTCTCGACAATCACGCTGCAGAAAAGATGAGAGTTCTGCCCGGTGACAACTTTCCTCTGCAACAAGAACATCACATACTGCTGGGGCCATCCCTTTCACCTGGTCTTCACGTAGGACGGGAAACTCCATCAAATTCGCTCCCTCCAGGCAGCCTGTGACTTACTGCAGATGGAGTGTCCCGACGGCCCTTCCCCCGCACAAACGCAGCAGGCCACGGGGACAGTCAACGCTCCCGCTGGAAGAGAAAACTTTGCGGTACAGGGATCACGAGGCCCGACCCCGCCCCGTTCGCCCAAGAAAGGAGTTCGGTTCTTGAGAAACTGGCTGAAGATCCACCATCACAAGACATCGCTTGAGGTGCAGAGGTGGCTCCTCCAAAGTTTCTCCTGGGTTTCCTGGACGCTGGGGGAGGGGAGGGGGGGGGGGGGGGTTAGGGGGCCTTCATAGTGGAGATTCGCCGACCATGGACCCCACTCTTCGTCTATTTCCTGGACTGGCACTGACGTTAGAGATTGAGCAGAGATCTCGCCTTGACCATTCGGCGCTTGCTCTCGGGTTGTACACTCCACTGGCTGGAGACGCCCCTCGGCAGTGGAGACCGCAGGAGACACTCCTTCAGCGACCAGAAGTGGTGGGACAGATAAGAAAAGCCACTACTGACTACCTTAACGTCAATGATAACCCCGACATTACCACATCCATAGTGTGGAATCCCCTGAAGGCAGTTATCAGAGGCGAGTTCATTGCGCACTTGGCGGCAGAGAATAAATTGCGAAAGACCAATAGGGAAGAATTACAGAGACAGGTGCGTGAACTAGAGCATATCCACTACCGCACGGGGGCTCTGAGAATATGGTGCAAGCTGGAAATGGCCAGGAAATAGCTGCCGAGTTTGGACCTAGACAGACTCGAATATTCCCATCTTAGACTTAAGCACTCCTATGTTGGGGGGGAAATAAGTGCGGGAGGCTCCTGGCAAACGAGCTCAGAGCCAATCGTCGAGGGTTGATTCCCTACTGACCAAGCCAAGCCGTTACCTCCACACCAAGAACGCTACCCGACTGACCGAAGCACAGCCGGCATAGCTTAATTGTCCGATACACATTGAGGAGGTCATAGCTGTCATATCCAGACAAAAACCTCTTAAGTCAACAGGCCCCGACGGCACCCCATCAGGCTTTTATAAAACCTTCTGCCCTGAAACAACTCCAGTCCTTGTGAGGCTCTTCAATTCAATATTGAACAGAGACACACTCCCGCCCTCGATACACGAGGCAACCATCGTCGTCATTCCTAAGCCCGGGAAAGATGGCCGGCACTGTGCGAAGTATCGCCCCATTTCTCTACTGAATGTAGATGCGAAACTGTTCACCGGTATCCTGGCGGCCCGTCTCAATCCCTTTATGCAGGATTTAGTGGCCACTGATCAAGCAGGCTTTATCCCGCAGAGGCAGTGCGCCGATAATACGAAGCAACTCCTCCATATCATAGACAAAACCAACCGCGTTGAGAGTGAAACAATGCTACTATCAGTCGATGCCGAGAAAACATTGGCCCACGTTGGCATGGGGGAGCGGTTCCGCTCCTGGGTCTTAAGCAACTACGGGATCCTGAAAGCCTAGTGCGAGTCAATGGGCGAAGCTCCGAGTGCTTTCCGATGAGAAGGGGCATGCGGCAGGGTTGCCCCCTTGTCACCCCTCTTATTCGCGCTCTTTATGGAGCTGTTTGCGCAGAGAGTGAGGGACCATCCTCGAATCAAGGGAGTTCTCTTTGGAGGGGAGGAACACCTTTTCAGTTTATACGCAGACAATGTCATGGTGATGTTAGGCGACCCCCAGGAGACTCAGCCCCACTTCCTGAAGGAGATGAAGGAGTTTGAAGAGGCCTCGGATCTTCGCATGAACCTCCATAAGTGGCAGGCCCTTAACTTATCAGTCTCGCCAACAACGCTGGCTTCCTTAAACCGGGCTTACCCGCCTCAATGGGCAACGTACTCCATCCCCTACCTGGGAGTGAAGTTATCGACAACAGGGAAAATGAAAACCCTTAATTATCGGGATCTGCTGAATCATTTGTAGGCCGACCTGGCCCCCTGGAGACCCTACCCGTTATCTTTTTTGGGCCGTATTGTGGTGGTTAAGATGACGATCCTCCCCAGATACTTTTCCTCTTCCAGACTCTCCCTTTGACAACCCCGGGAGGCATGACTGCCACCTTACAGGCGTTGCTCCATCATTTTATCTGGGAGGGCAAGAGCCCCCGCATGCGGAAGGAGCCGAGGTGGCGCCCACCTGCTGAAGGGGGGGCGGGGGAGGGGGCTAGTGCCGAGCCTACTTCATTATTACCAGGCGGCCCAGCTTCGCTACCTGGTTGAGTGGTCCAGGGCAAAGTCCAAAATGTCATAGCTGTTCATGGACTGGGCACTCGCTGGGACCTCTTTGGGATAAGTCCCTTTTCTCTCTCGTACGCAAAGCCCCCAGTCACGAGCTCCTTGTTAAGGATGGGGGACACTCAAACTCTCAGAGGGAACTTAACCACTTTCTCTCTACACCCCCCTGACCTCAGTGGTGGATAACCCGGCATTCACCCCAGGTCTGGGGTCAACTTCCGAGCCTGGCAGGAAGCCGGTTGTTGGGCAATTGGGCATTTTTTCGATCAGGACGGTACCATTCCCTTCAATACTCAACAGGCAGACTTTTCCATTCCTGAAGATGACGATTCTGTTATCTTCAGATTAGACATTGGATTTTACACCCGCAGGTAAGAAAGGGAGCTCAGAGGCCAATAACAAAATTCGAAAAATGGCTCCTCGCCAAAAGTTCAGAATAACGCCTTATCACAGAACTATACACTTTGCTTCTACTATCAAGGGCGGAGGACAAATCCCTGCCCAATTAGGTTGGTGGACGGAACTGGGGAGGCAGCTCACCAATAAAGAGTGGCAAGGTATCTTTTATAGAATGCAGCACACAACACATCCAGCACAGAAACGTCTGTGAAAATTGCCACTTACTGGTATTTGACCCAGTTAGGCTTCACAGGGGCAACCCTGCCCATAGCGGAGTGTTGGGGACAATGCAGGGCTGAGGGCACCCTCACTCATATCTTTGGGACTATCCTAAGTTGACTTCATTCTGGGATTCTGTGTTAAATGACATTGACACCCACTTCCACACTCAAATCCCCAGGTTCCAGTCATTTACTTTACTAGGACTCCCCAATGCCCTTACTTACCCGCTTATGACACGCAGGGGGCGACATATTAGTATAGCTCTGGGGGCGGCCCATCTAACAATTCTGGCACTCTGGGGCACCGCCACTACACCGATGCACCTAGAATGGCTTCAGCGCCTTTGGCACGTTCTCGGAATGGAGAGGCTGACCCTCACTCTCTCTGCCCAAGATGACTCGCATAGAACCTTGTGGCAACTACTCACAGCCCTCCTGTCCCACTTGCAGCTACTACATCTTACAGCCCCCGCCCCTACAAAAGACAAAGAGGCCTCCTCTGAGTGGCACTCGTTTGACTACTCTTTTCTTGTGTTGTCATATCACCATCGGTACCCGGGGAGGGAGGGAGGGAGGAGGGTTTGGGGTAGAGGATAGAGTTTGTTTGAAAATGTTGCACTTTATGGTTGCAATCTATCACAATACGGCAAAGTTCTCTGTTTGAAAGTGCGTGTAAAGCTGTAGCAATAAAACAAATTTAAACCATAACTTTAGTGAAACACCATAGCACTGATGACAGTCCAAACAGTGGACTCATGAGCTGATAAATAATCTTTTATCTGAATTGTAAAAAGAACTGAATTTTCTTTCGCAACTAGGATCATGAAATCTGCATCTTTCAGATCTATGTTTTGTAACCAATTCCCTTCCCCGAAAAAAAAAATCTTCGAACAGATGAATCTTTCATCTTGAAATGCCTTTACAATGAAAATCTGTTCAACTCCCTCAAATTGCTCACCAATGCCCATATTTTCTTGTTTTGCATTAAGAAAAGTATGCTGACAAAACCTCTTCTTTTCTCAGCTATCTTCCAAAATGCTCCGTTATCTACAATTTTTCATCACTTCTTCAGCCCTTCAGAATAAAAAAAATTTAAAAAAACAAAAGCTGCCAAATTTCTTCCTCATTGGGTTTGGAACCACACACAAGGTCGTGAAGGTATGGACATATCTACCTCCACTCTTAACCAAAACATAACCAAATAAAAGACCTTTTGCATTCAAACCGACCTAGTCTGCTAAATTGCTTAAATTTGGGCTAATTTTCATTAAGAACGTCTTACAACACTCATTAAAACGCTCTTTGGCTCTATCCACTTAGCCAGGATACATTAAATGGCACCCAATTGACTTGATAGTCTTCCAAATACATGCCAGCAGACCTACAATACCCAGCCACTTATCTTGGCACATCAGTAGAGATCTTTCTACATACTTTCTGCTGTCCCTTACCAGCCTGAAAACAAAACTTAGTAATTCTGGAATCAGATTTGGTGTACCACACACCTGGTCCTCAATGTAAGGCCTCAGACATTCTCATCATACAAGTCCCATTGCCTTCTAAACAAGAGGATATCTAACCCATTCTTTTATGCAAGGATTCAGACGCTCCATTGGTATCCAGTCAGGATTATGAGGATGCTTTATAGAACTAGGGTTAAACATCTCATTGCCTTGAGGATTCGTCAAATGACCCTTCTTACTGCATACTTCCTCTTTGATTTTAAAACAGTCCTGCTACAACACATCCTCATCCAGAATATAATCACCATCTTTTTTCCTCTCCTTCATATATATCAAACAACTCCTCATTTGTAACACCAGCATATTTTTTCCTGTGCCAATAAGAACACCCCCTTTCTGCTTGCCACTTCAGTCACCACTCCTTGGAGTAGTACTTGGAAAAGAGGAATTCTACTATAAGTGGTCAAAGTGTGGTCCATCAATTAAACATTTTTTTCTCTTCTTAATACACTTGCGTTATATACTTTTACCTATTTCTCCTTTTTACTCTTCAGATTATGACCAACATTCTTCAGCTGAAGTAACTCCCTTTTTCTTTTATGCAGTATTGTGTGGATTGCTTTCTTTACACTACCGTTTCACTTTGTACAAGGCGTCTAATCGCCTCCTCTTGAATCATTCTGATAGGCAGCTCCCCACTATGTCTAGTATCTTACATTTCTAGGGTACATTACTCCTTATTTAATCTGCGCACACACTACCTACCAACCGGACATGCTTCAAAACCCAAGAACTCTCCTGGTTCCATAATTAATGTTTCTATACTTATAAGGAAGCTAAAATTCTCCCACATACTCCTGACCCTCCCCACTTTTTTCCTTCAAGTCCTCTGCAATCTCAGAAATTATTAGAAAGCGGTCTAAACAGATTATTAACCTCAGCTATCTCTCTCTGAAACAATCTACCACCAGCCTCAGAGGTTTGGTGAAACACCATGATGCCCATGACAGGCTGAACAGTAGACTCATGAACTGTTAAACCTAACTTTCCACCTGAACTGCAAAAAGGACCGACTTTCCTTCGTTAGTAGGATAATGAAATGGGCATATTTTAGAATTTTATTAATACAGTTGTGTAGGAAAGTGACCCTTTTTGCATAGTTACCGACCACTTTTTGCCCGACATCAGAGGCAACCTGACTTGATGTGCCCTGGGTCCCTGCCAATCCGGTTGCCAGGGCATGTGTTCTTTCCCAAGACTGTACCTTTGAATCCACAATTGGCATATCCCTGGCCACAGGTAAGCCCCTTGTAAAAGGTACCATGGGTACCAAGGGCACTGTGACCAGGGAAGGTCTCGAAGGGCTGCAGCAGCTATTGTGTCACCATTAGAGGCACTGCACTTTAACCCACACACTGCCACTGCAGGCTGCGTGTTTTGGTGCAGAGAAAAGTGAAGAGTCAGCATGGCACAAATCCGGCCGGCATGCATCTACTATAGCTTTTGTTGTGCATCATTTTACAGGGAAATAGTTTATTCAAGCATGCGTGTTTGATCATTCTGGGACATTATGGCTTTCCCCTGAAGGAAAGAACTTAAAGGTACTACAATTCATTTACTTTACATTTAGTTCCTATTCGCCCGTGTTGAACATTTGAGTAACATTTGTTCTCAATATTTATCACATAATAGGTCACCTTTCTGAAATGAGCGTATACGAAGATTGTCCTAACAAACACACAAAGTTTCATTTTGAGTAAGTAATCGTTTCTTCACCACAATGGTTTAGTGACATTTATGATCGAGTTCCTTTAACGATTAGTATGCTGGAACTACACTCAATGATTGGGAAACTTTCTCTAACATTTTCATCATCCCTCTATCACAGTCAACCATGCTCTAGTATCCATTTACAGACTAGGTGACGGTATCACTTTTCATCTTTTTGTGACTATTAACCTCTTGCACGGTGGGTGAAGGTAACGCTTAAGCTAACCTTGCAGTTAAGCAGAATTAAAGAGCTAAATCACACTCTTTTGGGAGTGCTTGTTCACAATTCTTTACATCAAAACATACATGTGTAATAGTATCTTCTTCCTGTACACTTACTATAGTTACAATTGATTCATGAGGTAGGCAGCCTCATTCCTTACCAGCACACCATAACATGCATAAACATACCAAGAATTAGACAAATGGGTACATTGTAGAATTAGGCACAAAAACAATCAAAAACGGGTGTGCGCAATACACTACATTAACGGACACATCCCTGTGTGCCATGACTGCAATCCACTGCCTGGGGCCTAGGTAAGTCACCCCTCTAGCAGGGTGCACTAGCCCTAAGGTGAGGGCAAAGAGGCATGAGCCCTGTACCCCTATAGTGTCGAAGTCTATTCTTAGACATTGTAAGTGTAGTAAAGACAAAGAGTATATGGTCTGGGAGTTGGTCACTACAAACTCCACAGCTCCATAATGGCTTTACTAAAAACTGGGAAGTTTGGTAGCAAACTTCTCAGCACATTAAACCCACACTGGTGCCAGTATGGGATTTAATGAAAAATGCACCCAGAGGGCATCTTAGAGATGCCCCCTGAAAATCGACCAGCCCTGGTGGGGTTCCTGAATGGCTACCCACTTTTTGCCACCACCAGACAAGTTTCTGGACCCCTGGGTAGAGAGCCGCCACTCTCTGGGTTCAGAAACAAAGGCCATCCTGGGCAGAGGTGTCATGCCTCCTCCCCCAGGATGGGCTGGGTCCACGCGAGGGAAGGCTTCAAAGGCCTGCTGCCTTTGGACGCTGTCCCTGCCTTTTGCTGCCCCCAGCAACAGGCTCCCACCGGTTCTGGCCTCCACTTTGGGCAGGAGAATCGGCAGGAAATTCAAGCTAGGAAGAGAAGTGTGCCCACTAATGCCAACCACACCACTCAGGTGGGGGAGGCAAGGTGAAGCACACATCTCAGTACCCTCCATCTTTAAGATGAGGGGACTCCGCCAATTAGGAAGAGGTGCATGCCCCCTCCCACTGGAGGGTGTCATAATAGGGGTGTACCCACCACAAGGAAGGGAACCATTCGTCCCGACCTGCACACCCCTTTAACGCCCCTAACTCTAGTATTCAGGGGCGACTCTGAACCTTGCCTCCTCAGATTCGAGGAAGAAAGAAGAAGGGCTGAATAGCCGTGCTGACCCAGGAAGGAGAAGAGGACACCACCTGCCTTGGCCCCAGCCCTACCATTCTGTCCAGTCTACGACCTGCCTACAGCAAGAACTCCGGCGAGTCCAACAGCCAACGACCCCCATAGCCTGGAGGCCCTGCCCTGAGACCATCCCACAGACTGTCTCCCGTGAGCGCCGGATTTGCTCAAATAAAGACTCACCTCCAGAATCTGGATTCCGTCGACTCCGCGATTCTGCATCACTCTGCACCAGAAGCCCAAGGCCCGAGGCCCGAGTTCGAATGGCCCAACTCCCCAAGGAGGTCTACCCAGCAATCCTGACCTCGGATCTGGTGATCCCCAACCTCCCTCAAGACTCCCGACGACGCCTGTAGCCTAAACCTGAAGGGTCCCCCGACCGCGACCGGAGTTGGTAAGAAAACCCAACACCAGAAGACACCCCTGCACCCGACGCCACCCAGCCTTGGGTGGACCAATCGACTGTGTCCAGGCATCCCCTCAGATCCCAACTCACCTCTCCAGCCGGTGGTCGCCTTCAGGAAGTCTCCCTGCCCGAGTCTGCAGCATCTTTCCGAAGCCGAAGGTCTCCATTGGAAAGCACAGGGTCCCAACCTTCGTTTTGCAGCCTACACCCGGCTGCCTGAGTGCCGCTGGTGGTGCAGCTCTTGTGCTGGTCGTTGGCCCCTGCAGTGCTGACCTTAACCCCAGGAGCTTGGCTCCCACAACCGAGTGGCCTGCTCGCCAGCAGTTCCAAACCGAAGGCCCCCTTAGCCCCATTGGCTACCATTGGGCCCCTGCACTCTGCACCTGGCCGCCCCAGTGCCGCTGGTGGTGCAACTAGAGTGCCCATCTAGACCCTGGGGAAACCTTTGTCCTAACCCCCAAAACTCACCCTCGTAAGTCGAGTACTTCCCTTCAAAACCACTAACACTTTTCCCCATAGAAACCCATGTACAGAGATTTGGGGCCTAAAAAATGTCTAAGTGTTGAACTGTGTTGTATGAAGAAAAGGGAATCCTATTGCAAAGTATAAAAGTCATACTTACCTTGTATGTAGAGATTCTAAGGTGTAATATCTAGACATACCACCCCCCCAGGACTCAAAGTAATCCTGAAGTAACTAAAAAGTAATCTGAATATATTTACTGTATAATACAAACTGTATTTTAAAAGTGATACAAACCTGTAACAACTGCAATTTCAAGTACAACTGATTTTCCTTGAACAGTCTTGCATCTGAAAGTATATTTTACTCACCTGTGCCAAGTCCTGTTTGGTTCTAAAAATAAACAAAAATATACCTTTTTTATACTTACCTAGTTGGTCTCGATTCTGTCTCCGAGTGTGTGCATCAGTCCTTGATTGAGTGAATACAATAGATGCTTAACAAACCCTCTGGATAAGCCTAACTGCTCGCCCACACTACCACAAAGAGCGCTGTAGTACTAACCTAATTTAGCCTCTGCTGTACCTCTGGGGACTCCCTGGACTGTGCACACTATACCTTACTTTGGTATAGTATATACAGAGCCAGCTTCCTACACCTTGCTACAAAATATCTCTTATCAGAGGAATTCCTTACATCTTGCAATACATGTACACTATAAATGTGTTAAATTCCCTCAAATTTCTTACCGTCTCCATCCATCCTTCTTTGCACTAAGGCAGCGGTAATGTCAAAGCCTCGATCTTTAGCAGCAACCTTCACAGTTGCTTCCTTTTCTAGCATGTCCATCACTTCCTTTATGCCAGAACTCTTTATTGATCCTCAAAATACAACTCTGCCTGCTCTCTCTTGAACTGGTTGTTCCACAAACTCCATTTGAAACCCAAGCCATCTCCAAAACCCATGAATTGCAATTCCAGTAAAAGGGTTTTAGTATATGCCTCCCCCTCTTTCATGGGCAAAACCAAATTACAACGCCATACTCACTTAGTGTACAGGGATGTAAAAAAAAAATTAGTGTGAAGTTACCCCAAGCACTAATGTTCTCTTGCTTCAATTTTTGTTGGTTAGAGGCCCAAATTAAAATATTTGCCAAGTTATGTGATCCCCAGTTGCCTTGCAGGTACACCCCAATTGCCATACCACTGCCATAGCACGATTAGGTGAAACATCTTTTTGCTGAGGACCTCTCAATAATGCTTCACAAGTGCAAGTTGAAAGAGCAAGCCGACCAAATAAGGTCTAAGCCAAAAATGTGCTCATATGCACCACAACCGGCAGTTGAAACTCTGTGGTTACACAAATATGTTGCTTTTTATTCCCCAGTAATGGAAACCTATCAAACCTCAAAAACTCATTCAACGTAAACTCTTCAATCTCTAACCCTCACAGAACCAGTCTCCAAAAATGGGAAACTAGAAGGTTCTGAATGCAAATCTGATGAGCAGTACGATAAGTCTAGAAAGTGAGATCAAGGCTCTAAAAAAAAACCAGTGTGAGCATTCAGAGTATAAATCTTTGGCATCTCACCTTAATCAGAGAGTGTAAGGCCTCCTGCATGACCCAACAATTCCCTTGGAGATTCCGAAAATAGCCTCTTTAAAAGGAAGTTAAATTGCAGCAGTGGAAAAGAACTCAGGGAGAACTTATCCAAAATGACCCCACTAAAAGGAAGACTCTGAAATTGTAGAAGATGGGACTTGAGCTCACTGACGGCAAATCCCAAGGTAGACATTGACACCGTTGTTGGTCCAAAACTAGCAGAGGTGAGCCAGCCTTCAAAAGCCACCAATAAAGGTACAAGAATACGCGGATACCCGATCTACGATGGAGTACGTGGCCAATGTCAAGCTGAAGTGCAGCACTCAAAGTGGAGATACTTTCTGCGACTTGCAGGATTGGCACATGAAAGCACACGTCCTGCAGGTCCTGGAACACCAGTCTGTCCTCAGGGCCTAAGACCAGGAGAATCTGCGCAATTGTTATTATTTTGTAAACAGGACTTTTAAGCAATTACATTGTTTTTCCTGAAAAACTGCACTGTGTATTAATTGTGTTAATCTGGGGTAAAACTTCTCTCAGACCAGAGCTACGTATCCACATTAGGTTCTCGCTCTTAAAACACAATTTCAATACTCTGAGTTCAGGGCCCCACAAGTATCCCTGCAACTTCTTATGCTGCCAATAGAATTCTAAAGAGGAAAAAGGAACCCCAAAGACTGAGCCATGCCTCGGATGTCCTTAATGCATTCTAGCAAGAATTATTTTCACCAAACAACCTAACCCCATCAAAGGGAAAGCCCTGGAGTTAGGCTTCGATATCCCTTGAAAACCAAGTGCTTGTATCCAAGCATATGAACACTTGTGCCCATTGTACGGACAACAGAATCTGTTATTTAGTCAAGACCACAAAATGTATGTTGCTGCATCTTTTCCGTTTTTGCATTGGTTGGATGAAGAAGGTTCCCAAGTCTTCAGGCAAAGCACGGCATGAGTGTAGCAATCCAAGAGACTGGCAGTATTCAAGGTTAAAAGTGCCAGGCTAGCAGATAAGACCCTTGTGCCCTCAGAATCGATTCTTTTCAATTCTCTATTAGGGGAGCCAGTAGAGAAAGTTTGAATTGACTTTGCTTGTAGAAACCTGAACTCTCAGGAGTAAGAGGCTGAGTTAGGAATGTTGGCTTCAGGTTTGCGATGTCTCAAAATACAGCAACTCACTGGTGGGGTCAAGCAAGACTTAGACCCTGCTGTCATGAGCGAGCCATTCATGGCTTTGTTAAGATAGGCGTGGCCCTCCAGATCTAAATTCTAAATTCATGGGCGCAGAACATAAGGAGCTGGCATTTCCGTGCAGGTGTGGCACCTATATGTGGCTAAATGTTATGTCCAGAGACGAGATGAAATCACAACAGAGGCCAATGTCATCACCTGACAGTGTGCAGGAGATATTGCAAAAACACAAGGTGAGGAATCTGCGGTAAGAAGTATCCATCATAGTAAGTATCGCTACAAGAACATGTGTCTAATTAGGTCTGCAGGAGGCTTTTGGGAAACCTACCTAGTCTAACCCTACAAATGTTCTTAAAAGGACACAGAGCAAAAATACGAATATATATCAACTAAGAAAAAGTAATAGGAAGAATATACTTAACAGTAAACATTCTCATTAAGATGAAAGTCTGTTTTTCACTGAGAAACAGTGCTGCTCAATGTCCAAAGTTATGAGGATATAGGCATTCTGACTATGTTGCTTATGTGGTGGTTTACATAATGGAATTCTTGCAAGAATGTTGGTTAAGGTCACAAAAAGCCATTAACATGCATGGCCCTGCTAAAGGAAGTGGATAGGAATTTGAATATTGAGGATCCTGTTGGAGTGTTACAATTTAGCAAGAAAGATTTAAAAACTGTTCTGATTGGGAAAAGGATGGCCGATAGGGAAACTAGTGTGTCTTAAACTGACTGTGCCAATGTACCTCTTAGGCCCCCATACAACGAAGTGACTAGAGCTACCTTATTCTAGTATCGAACATCCAAGATAGATTGTACTTAACTAGACTGCAAATAAGCACATTGCACTTTATGGTTGCTTTTCCTAAGATAGGATTTTGTTCCCAAATGCCCATGCAATGGCAAGTCCAACCAGTCTACAATGTATTTTATTCTTTTTTACAACTTCTATAGGGACCTGAGCAAACAAATATTGCGGCCATTTTTTTATTTTTTATTATAAAGATGCTTTTAACTTTATCCACAACCTTGACAACGTGAATTTATGCTATAGAGTATCTGTTTACTTTTCTTTTGCCATCCATAGAATGAAACGGCTTTTACACTGGACGTTTTAAGATATGAAAATGAGTAGCTAAGGATATTATACTCTTATTAATTCACAGATATCTATTACGATCCCAGACATTTTTTTTCCTCTGTTGGACAATGAGAATATATGTCAAATAATTCTCCCATATTTGATGCTTTCGATAACAAGTCCCTCCTCGTTGGCCATCGATTTTTATTCCAAGTCCTGTGTTTGGTGTTTTCTATATTTAATTTGCCTATCTCCTGAGATTATTTTGTACGAATTTTAGTCACCTATTTTTAAATATGAATGTTTTTTTTTTCTTTAAGATATTTGTATGGATTTTATCTGTGCGACTCATTTCTGGGTATTTTTTATCAGATTAAAGATTTGTGGACGATGGAGTTATTGAGAGGTCATTCACAGAACGTAGCAAAATGCTTTGATGTCAGCGGTCTTGTTGACTCCTTCAGACACGCCAACAAACACAAGGTCCTCAATTTGAGAAATGGGTAGGAGACAAGATAATCCCTACTACTTTCTGAAACAGACTATCTGGCTCAGACATAGAGGACAAAACTCCAAGTGAGGCACCATGTTGAGGATAAGATAGACGAAAAAACACATGGGCACTTCTAAACCTCAGGATGACCACAAGGAAGGAAAAAAGACACTAGTACACATTTTAGAACATTCCACAAACAGCTTATTTTCTAAGACCTGAAAACACCTCTTTACCCAAATCAATGGTACTATTTTAATGACCCTGGGGGAATAGAAGAAAGGATGAGGGGGTTGGAAAAGAGCCCGAGTGTCCCAACCAGGATCTAAATTGTGACTTCAAGGTATGCGCAGATATCTGTGTAGTCAGTGCTTTTGCAGACTGCAATATTTTGCTATCTTTAATGAGAGGCGTGCAAGAATCAGCTAGCCATAAAGGGAACAATGTGATAGCATGACAGAACTCTTTTCAGAGGGCAGCAGGCCATGCAGAGGATACTGGGAACAACCGTGGTGGTTGAGGCCTTTAACTCCCGACATCCCGGGACCCGACTTTTTATAGACTTACCCTTCTGCACTTGACTCTCAGTGGTAGCTGCAGGCAAGAACTCAAGGCACCACCCCGCACACCACTCAATACTTGCCAGAGACAACAGCGGCTCTCTTCTGGCATCTAGGTATAGTCGAAAATAGTCTTGCACACAGGCTACAGCTCAATTGATGCACAGACTAATCCTCTCACCTTGCACAGGGAGTCCTTACAGTAGGGCTCCACATTGGACCTCGCTCTTTCCAATGCTCACCTCTTCCTCACAGAGCACACTGGTCTTGGCAAGCAGGCAGGCATTGGTGCTCCAGCCTCTAGGGTGGGTGGTCTTGTTTCCCTGGTGATGTCCCCTCACCTAGCAGGGAGACTAGTAGGCCTTGACCCCAGTCCTGGTCACAGGCAGAATCCTTGCAGAGCTTCCTCTGCTCACACAGAATGTCTGACTGCTTGGCAGGTGACAAACTTTTGGGGAGTCAACCATCCCTTCTTATAGTCCTCTTTCAGACACCAAATGTGATTTAGAGTCTAGGTTTCTTTCAAGTTTTATGTTCTTGGGGTTCTGCTTCTTTTGAAGTGGGCGCTTCTCTTTTTTCTCTTACTTTATGAAAGGAATGTGTGACGGTATTCCGCAAGCCGGAATCACGCTGAGCCTTCACAGCGCCGTCATTAGAACGAATGCGTCTTTAGTACACATTACTTCAGCATGCAAGTCATTAGAATGACTTGCTTTGGGGAGGGGGGGGGGTTTGATTTTGGAATAGGTTAATTTACGATTCCAACGCCAGTATGCGTAACAGTAGAGAAGGTGTTGGACTTCAAATCCAACACCATTCCACCAATGCACCCCATCTAACGCAAGTAGTTATAACGACTTGCGTGCTGAACAAATGCGTACTAAGGATCAGTTTGTTCTTTTGCCAGCACTGTAAAGGTACAGCGGGATTCCGGCTTCGGTCTGAAGGACGTTTCCCCATAAAAAAGGTCTGCCACAGCAGGCACGACTCCTAAGTTTATTGTCCACAAGACAATTCATGGGAGCAACCACAGTTCACACCTGAATGTCAGCCACAGTGATATGTGCATCAAAAGGTTATTCTCAGATCCCCAGGCCTACTTTTTATGATTCTCTTATCAGCCCAATTTACCTTCCTGAGATGTGTCTAGGCCCCTCCCTTGTGATATATCCCTGAATCAAAGAGCAGTCTTTGGAGATGTAAAGGGAGTCTCTTCCTTCTTCTTCCAGTGTGCCCCCACCCAGCTTACAGCATGCACGATACACAAATCTGTCGGGGGGGGGGAGAATTCCTCTCCTACTCCAGTCTTTACCAGGCAGGCCTGGGCTTTCCAAAATTGAACCCAGGGTCCTCCATACAATGTACCATTGCAGGCCCATTTACTCAGCGTACATTCATAGCACACTTTCTGTTCAGCACTAATACCTTAACACATTGTTCCCTCACATGTACACATGCATTCAGCCCACACACGGTCTGCGTGCACTATTCAGTACTGAAGCTTTCCTATATTAAACCAGGGTGTGCTTATTTTAAATCACACAGTCTTGTTTTGAGCGCCCTACACAACACTTCACCCTTCATGAATTGTACTTCATGCAAGCACACAAACAGCACATGCGGTCCCTGCACACGCACTGTACAGCAATACATCTCTCATGTAAAGTAATCATCTAAGGCATACATACATCAAGTACATGTACTAATCACACATGTACTGCATAGCACTGCTCCATCCTCGTAATGTACCCTTCCCAGGCACACATACAACCAATGCAGAGTCACTACTCCCGAGCTGCGCAGCACTCCACATCTACCTAAAGTAGGCCAAGGGTGAGTTAAGCACACAGCTGTGAAACTTTTAAAAAAGTGAGTGAGCCTCTAGGCCTCACTCCAGTGACGCAGGTTAAAAACGTTTCTGTTCACTATTACTGATCACTACAGGGTATGCGGTCACCACCGTGCTAGTGCTGCTTAGCTCCTGGTGAAGGCGGTAGCCTTCCACCACTATGAGGGTAGCACTTTGGGCGCCCCCCCCCCCCCCCTGGTCCAACAAGACCACAATCCGTGAGACAGGCCTATGTAATGGCACATAGGTCTATGACCAAAAAGAAAAAAGAAAAGAAAAAAAAACTTTAGGGATCCAGACAACAGTACAGTTGAGCACTATAGGCAGGGGTACATATCTCTTTCCATGTAGAGGACTTTTCCATCCCAACACAGCACATTGCCCAGAGAAGAAATAAAATTCAAATAAACCCACAGCACCAGCGGGATTTGTAGAAAAAGGTGACTGCCAAACGATGAAAGCTGTGGCCTGGATAGGTCAATTGCCACACCTAAATCAAGATAGCAAAGGAATGGGACACAAGTGCCATCTACTTCCGGATGTTCATGCTGATCAGGACTAACTTGTCTAGATAGTTTTCTCTCCTCCACGCTACCCCTTACAATCACAGGGGAACAGTTACTCTTCAGGTTGAGAAAATGGCTTTCAGTCCTGAAACAATGATTACTGACAGAAACCCAATATGCTTGAGAATGAAACAAAGCATGGCTTCCTTCACTTCATCAAAAAGCACCACAGATGGAATGAAGGACATGAAGAGTGGGCAAACTCAAGTAATAAAAGCACTTTATTTACAAGTTTTGAAACAGTGGGAGAGGGACGACGCAAACAACATTAATTTTTCTGTGCTGATGAGGAGTTCCAACTCTCAGGGATGGCTATTAGGCACATTGAGAATATAACAAATATCAAACTGTAACTTGCCTGAAACCTAGCAAACTATCATAATCTTGGGCGCCTTCTCCTAGATTCTCTGTGTATTTAAGGATTTGTTCTAGTCAGGATTTTCGTTTTTTTTTATTTTAAGGTAAATCTTCTCTGCATGGTAAACAGCTATTCTTGCTAAATAAATTAGAGATGTCCTGGGCAAATAGGCAGATCAAGCAAGTGACACTTCACATTAAGTTAAAGCACTGAACAGCTAGAACTTCAGCGACGAGCTTCATAATAAGTGTACCATTCATTCAACAACCCTCTTAGAAGTGTGTTTGGAGATAGACTTAACAATACACAATAAGGTCTACATTTTTTTTTATTTATTATTAAAACTGATGATCAAGATCGTCCTTCCATTGAGAATGTGGCAGTTGACATACTTTGTTTATACCAAAAAACATTTTCTAAACATACAAAGGTCTGCTTAACATAGTAAAATAATCACCAATTCAACAAGTATTGATTCCCCTTTATCTTTGGGATCACTACGCTTCTGCCACACCCACGTAAAGAAAGTCTTGATGTTCAGATGAAAAGCTGAATTGAAAATAAGGCTACAAAGCGGTGTATTTTTAATAAAATAAAAAGTAGTTGAACCTTGAGCTCAAGATATAACTTGAGAGGATAGTAGAAAAATGCAGATGAAAACATATTAACCACTCAGATTAAAGTCAGGAGGATTGGGTTGACAATGGCTGTAGATCACTTGTTAGTCTCCTATACTGTTCAGGTGTGGGCATAAGTGCTGCAGCCACCAGATAAGGCAAACACTGCACAAGGAGTAGGTAATAACTGAATTAGTAACACGGTCTAGAAAAAACACGCTACCAGTAAAAAAAGAATGTCTAATGTAACATGCACGAAAGAGCCATATTAACATCATATTCAATTGAATCCAGGATTATTGCTTCTTTAAAGCAATTGCTATCGCTTATAAGAGGGTCAGTTTGAAGTGGTTTAGTTGTATTGTATAAGTAACACAAAATGCTTGAAACAATTAATCCGGCTATTTCTTGTGAATACAGATAAAGCCCATTCTTCTAAACTTAACCCCAACAAGAATGCACACATCTGAATATTAATAAAGCCTCAAGAAAAAAAAAATGGTGCAGCCATTTAAAATAAAACACTGCCAAAATGGGAAATCAAATTGCAAGTAAATAATGCAAAATGCATTTATGACAAAATATTTGTAAGAAAAAGATTTTCCCTAATGTTGAACCATTCACAGCAACCAACAACCAAATAGAGGCATCATAAAAATGCACCAGCCAAACCACCAACAGGAAGAGGTATACTGGTGCAGTATGTACTGCGCCACATCAATTTTCAAACTCACACTTTAAATTGCAAACATTCCCAAGCCCTAGAAGCAGTGAAAAATCCGACCGAGTTCTTCAAAAACACTCATCCATGGTCCCACCTAATTCAGTGGCCTTTTCAGTCGACCAGCCTTTAAGATTTTCACCAAGGGTTTCTGAGGCCTACAACACTGTTGTATTCATGAGTCTGCAGCCCACAGTGGCTACTGAGGAGCATGCTAAGTAGCACAGAGTGCCTCCCTTCTTGAGCAAGAAGCAAATCACAGGATTCACTGCCCTTCTTAGTAATCCAAGGAGGAAGCGAGTGGAAGGCACTACTGGCTGTAGTTGGAACTTTAATGCGCTTAAAGGCAGGTTTCACTAGTGAGGGAATATCAAAAGACGGGCTGCCATTTAACCTATTGCTCAACTAATGTACATCTGATGATGATACATAAACAATCTTTAAAAGTAATGGTTAGCATATACTACACAAGATCATATTGCCAACCACTCAGAAGCTCTCTGCTCAACATTTATGGAAACCTGATCGTAAATAGCTACTTGGGGGAAAAATATACAACTTAATTTGTCTCACCGAGATAGAATGAAGACTCTCTCCTCTGTAAATAATAATTGAGAAAAAAAAAAAGAAAAAAAAAAAATCAACCAAAGAGAAATAATATTGAAATTTAATATTTAAGCTTCTAGGTGATAATAGCACTGCTTCCCCTGCTGGCTTTTAAAAAAAATATATACACACATAGAACGATCTCTTCATCTCTTTATTAATTCAAGGGTTGATATGATAATAAAAGGTGTGTTTTTTTAAAACTTGGTCACTAAGAGTTTTAGTCTGACTTTCTTACCATTTTTAATGTGTTTCAAAGCACTTTATCAAAAGTGATTTGAGTTGCCTTCTTTGAGCACATCAGAGTTACAAAGAAAAGGAAACTTAACTTAAAAGACCGTAGAAGTCTTTTTTTCTGAACATTTCAAGCTAACTAACTTCCCACTGTCTGAAGCAGGTCCCTCCCCAATTTAAAAGACTTCCTATAATAAGGTGGATTTTTTTAGAAGTTACAAACAAAAAAGGTGCCAAGAATCACAGATGAGTGTAGGACATTACATATAGCAATGACTGTTTAAATATTGTCTAATAACACAGCGCTGCACTCTGCTTTACCTACGTATCCCAAGATGCTCAGAGCTTAAGCATATATATATATATATATATATATATATATATATATATATATATATATATATATATATATATATATATATATGAATGCCACTAAACCAAGTCAGGAGGGAGACGTGATTTTTTTAACCCACAATGGCTTTATTTAATCGGTCTACCACCTAAAAATGACTCTGCTTCAATATAAGTCAAAGAGGAAAAACATTCCCCGGTGTTTTTCAAAATCCCCCACTTTTTAGTTTTAAAATGTATGCATATAAAGCAGCAAACTTATTGTAGGATAGGTAAATTTGTTTACGTTTGGCATACTATACATTCATTGTACAACCTTACTCAATAAAAACTGAAAAATATATTAGTTTCCACATTTCTAGACTTGACTATTTCTAGTTATGGATTTGTATATTTTCAAATGGATTTTGCAAGTATAATCCAGTAATAAATCTGTCTGAAGACCTATACCTTTCCCATGCTAGTGTTGATCAGGACAACTCACCTGGAGAACTTCCTAGACCCACTTCTCCACACGCTACTGCCAACTCCTGTCAACTGGACGCATTTTAACTCTCAAAATCAACACTTACAATACAGGAGGTTTTTACCACAGGCAATTCCCCACACTTGGTTATTAAAGTGGTGACATTGAAACCTTGCCCCCGCATATTAGTTTACTTTGTAAAATCATTTAGTCATTGCTTACTTTTGCTAGACTGATGGTAGTCCAGACAGTGATCCTTTCTTGCATGGACTACAGTAACTTTATTTTGGCCTACCCACTGCCTTACTTGCTAAGATTTCTGGTATTCAAAAGGCTACAGTCCGTGACATCATCTAACTCCCTTGGTGAATTCACCCCTCTTATTCTACATCCTTACACTGGCTTCTGTTTCTTTTCTGTATAAACTTTAAAGCCCTTAGTCTAGCTCATTGTGCTTTCCATTACTCGGGTCTGGCATACCTTCAACAAATATTCATCCTTCACACTGTCCGTCGTCCTTTACGGTCATCTTCGTTTCGGCTTGTTTCGGTTCCCAAGATTTAATGCACTCGTTAGAATGATTGCTCTTTTACCATCGTGGAAGCCAAGGCCTGGATCCACTTCACACACAATTTTCATTTGATGTGTAATTATTTGGCCTTTCAGAAGGCCCTAAAAACGAATCTGCAATCATTGTATTGCTTATTAACAGACCGTGTTGTTGAGATTAAAGTTCTTTAGTGCCCTCGCAGAACTGCTAAATCAATTGAATCTATTGAAGGATCCCATTAAATCATCCCTCAATGGCTCCACATCTCATATCGTAGTAAACGTGTAACTGCCTTCAATTCTTAATCCACTGATATGGCTGTGCAAAGTTTCTGCTTTGTTATTCTTTAAATCGGTTTGGTTGTATGTTTTGTTTATTTGTTTTTTTTTAAGTAGTGTGCACAATTACATAAGAAAAATTAACTGAAAGCCTTCAGTAACGGGAGGTGTAAGTTTTACTGCCAAGCACCTGTTTATCATCGCCACGGTTAACAGCAACTGCCGGACCTAAGAAGTTAGATATTCAAAATTAGACATACTAGCTAATGCAAAACATATCAACGCAACCACAGACAACGGAACGCAAAAATAACTAAAGGCACCTGTGCAATGTGGAAACGGACGACTAAGGAGTAGTCTTATTTTTCATAATATATAAACCTTCACACACACAGGAGAAAAGTTAATTCTATTGTGGGACACTGATTGGATACACTAGCGACAACAATTTCAGGAGAACTAATCTTGTTATCCTAGTGGCAACTGCTACAAGAAAAGGGTGAAGGGAAATACGATTTAAATAACTTACTACAATTTACAATTATGCATTAAAGAGGAGCAGTGCAAAGTAAATATGCTATTCCAAACAGAATATCCTTAGACAACAGTGTTTATTGGCAAAACATTGTGTACGGTGAGTGTACAAAGATTAAACTCCCCAAAGTGCAGCTTCTACCATTTACATTTGTGTTCCACACATTCAGTTCAATCAGTGAATTCCAAAAGGCTTGGACCAACTATCGGATTCAAAGTGTAGTCGCAATGCAAAAAGTGAAAAACACTGGAGTTGACGATAGCGAACAAGAGGCCAACTGGCAGTCATACACTGCTTTTGTAGAATACTGCATTGAATGCCCATGAAATGCGTAAAGTAAGTCAAAATTACCAAGTGCCCTAGGATAATTTATGCATATGGTAATGGTCTATAGATTACCCTTAAAATGAGAGGTCTGCCAGCAAAAATATCCAAAAGTGTCAAAGTCAGCAATAGGGAAGTAACTTAGTGCAGGGACCAAGAGCACGGAATAAACTCCTCCCGTATACGTAAAGCTATGGGTCTTTACACTTACTGTAAAGCACTCTCTCCAAGTGAATTCTATCAGCATTTTGAAGTGCATTTTAGGTCACTCAAGCGCTATACAAAATAACATGTAAAATAAGTAGGCAAAAAAATGTGAATTGTGCAAGAAAAGTGATCATTTGTTCTAGCATTTGGCATTATCGGTAAGCACACTAAAACCTTTTTGGTGCTTCATAGAGGTCATACTATGGCAACACATGAAAACTATTAAATATTTCCGCCAACTTTTATAGCAAAACATGCAGGTGGAAATAAGCTCTGGAAATCTGTCATTACTCTCTCTGGCTGTACTTTTCACCCAGCAGCCTGTTCATAGAATATATTTCAAGTCAACCACAAAAAAAGGATCTTCTTGCACTTCTGATATTTTCAGACCTGCATGAACAGACCCCTTTTATTAGAGAAAATTCTGATTTTCTCGGGCAATCCTATCAAGAATTCACGTTCACTGGTGGTCCTTAGCTCAATGATGGGTTGCTACTGGTACAAGAGACCAAAATTAAAGTTCCCCGCATTTAATACGACTATGATCATGCCTTTATCTACCACAGGCAAGTGGAATTAATTTATAACACCACATTGCCCACCTTAATCATAATTGCCAACAATGTAGTGGCTACAACTATTCTAGTACCTGCTCATGGAAGAACAAATATCCAACAAACACACAAGCCTTCTGTAACGGAAGAGTATGCTACCAATGGAGGACAGTATTCATGAAAGGCTAGCACTTTATTAATGACTGAAATCCAGCCTGTAACTTTAACTGTAGGGCACCTAATCATTCTAGTGACTACTGATTCAGTTACACGCTCCGCATACTGCAACATGGAGACCAAATCATAATTTCACTGTTTAATGTAATTATAAGGACAGAACGCCTTTTATGGATGTGAAAACTTTGCACCTACCACGCATAATGACTGAAGGAGCATTAGGCTTATCTGCTTTCGGTCCCCTGGCTGCCAGCAGACCGATATGAAGTCCTTGACGGTCTCAGTGTAAACACAAGTAAGAAGAAGGCCTGTAGAAAAAAAAATGTAATGCTTTAAGGAAATTGCTACAATTCTATATTTAAATTACAAGAGCGATGTTTCCAGAAATCCCAATTTTGGTTTCAACATTTATTTCATGATGTGTTTATTTAGGTAAGTAAATTTAGAACTCATACCTACTGTAAGAATATTTGGAGTCATTACCTAGATTTCAGGGATTGGTACCAATGAGACCAGCTGGATTGTCGCACTATGAAAACCCACTTAAATATTGACTCAATCGTTTAGTAGATGTCAGCTTTGGTGGCATAAGAAAAAATAAAAGGGTGGGTGGGGTGATAAAGATTTGTGGATGAGGAGCTCAGGATCCAAAGAGACAGAATGATACACTGTGTATTACTAGCACTTTATGGTAAGCCCAGAACCTTGATTAATGCAAGAAGAGCTTTCCTCCTCTGCTGTAACTATGGGAGTTGTTCACAGAAGCGAAGAAAAAGAACATGCCCCTTCAGGCTCTGACATCCAATGTGTAAAGAATGTATAAGGACTTCCCTCAATGGCCTTGGACTCCTTGTGATTGGCAGGTGGTAAGTCTTTGATTGTAGTACCGAACGGTCCAGTCTTTAAGCACCCCATCTTGAAGAGAACAATGACACAAAATTCCTACGGATTACCAAGCATATCCAGATGTTTACAGACTTTGGGGTCCACACACAATAAAAAGGGAAACAGCTGCAGGTACTTCACAAGGACTTTTCAGAAGTGGGAGCCACACCTCGTTTTTGAACCCAGCAAGATTAAAAATTATAAAATCAATAAGAGGTCCGATTTCTTCAAACCTGTACTTACTTTTGACAGTGACAGCGAGTGACCTTCCTGCTGTTAAAGCAGTTCAATTTCTCCATTTTGACATAGTTCACACTGGCATGGACTTGGGAAGGCCTCGGAGTTAGGTATGCAAACAAGTGGCCAGTGATATATTTTCTTTCACCTCTCAATTCAGTATCTCATTACCTGCCCTTGGAGCTCTTCAATCTTGGAGGCCTCTACAACCTCTTCTCCTCCAACCCCCATTTCCATCTCCTCTAGCTCAATTTTCCGTCTCCTCTGTCCCCAAGGGAACATCATTCAGCAATTTGGTTTATGGTGTTCTGAGATATTAATAAAAAACACTTTTGGAGAGGGCGTAATTACTAAGTGTGGGCGGTGAACTCCGCTCAGCCAGCGGAGTTTGCGGAGTTTTACCAACTCTGCGCTCCGCTGGGAGTGCGAAGTTCGGTAAAAAAAACTCCGACTTGGCCGCGTAGCGGAGTTTGCCCCCGCCCGCCCACCTCTAGCATAGCTCAGGCCATTTCATTCAACACTTGTTGGCCAATTATCAGAGTACAGAAGCCCACTCCACAGCCAATCAGCCTTATTTCAACAGAAGCATACAGTTTAAACAACAGGTCGGGCAGCAAGGGTCAATGGCTGAACCAGTATTCACTTGCCTAGTGTTACAACTCGCTCTCTCAAATTTCCTTAACTCAACCGAAAAACCACCCACCTGTAGAAGGCAAGTGCATAACACTAAAAACTAAAAGCGCGTCTGCACAAAAGCGGAGGCAAAGACGTCACAGGTTTCGGTGCGGTTACAACCTGGTGCACTGAGATGCTCAGAGGGACGTAATGAGTTTGTATGTTCCACCACAGCTAATGAAGGCTGTGTATAAATTTGGCAGCTCAACAGCCATCGTTTTAAAATTTGGCACGGTTGAAGAAATGGAATAACTGACATCGAAGCTAGCAGCGTTTGTCCCCGTGCCAAAGCCTGAATTTAAAACAGCCCCCGGATTGGGTAATGCCTAATTCACTTTGGAAAACAAAAGTATACAGTACACACACCTTTTTGAGGCAGGCAATCCTGTTCTGCACATAATGAGATTAGACTCAGAGCAATGACAGACCGAGATATGGCTACTGTGAAAACATACCTTTCCTTAAACCACAGCACTACGGGCACTAGTAGATCGCAGGGCAGCAGAGGACTCTGGGGCTGAGGATCGCAGCCTTAGGGGCCAGGCACCAGGAGCTCACGGGAGACAGGGCAAAGGAGGAAGTGACTTGCACCTGGGTTCCAGGAGGAAGAGTGGCAGCCTCCATGGGGGGGGGGGGGGGGGAGTAGCTTGGCGGGAGGTGCAGCCACAAGAGCAGCAGAGCTCCGGGAAAAAGGTATCTGACCCCTCACCCCTCACCCTGTCCCTCGTGCATGGCCCTCCTTGTCTCGAGGCTCCGCCCCCTTCTACCAATACCCATGATGTGTAAAGAAAACCAGGTCCCTCTTGCCTGTAGCTCGGTCACCCTCGCCACTGTCTGTAATAAGCCCCTAAGGTCCCGTCCTCTCCCATCTCGCTTGCCTGCATTGCATTCCTCTTTTCATGGATGCCTGATACCTCACCACAGGCTATGTACTCTATAGTCTGACCTCTCACTACTGTCTTCTGCAGGCCCCCTATCTGTGGATGTCTGACATAGGTCTCTTGGTCGGACAGTAAGGAACTAAAGGGCGGAGCGGAACTCTGCGGAATTCCACTGAGTTTTTATGCAACTCCGCGGAATTCCGCGTAGTGCAACTCCGCAAACTCCGCCCACCCTTAGTAATTACTGCAATGTGGCCGAATCTTTTAGGAGAGTGATTATATTGATTTAAAGATAACAAGATTCTATTTGTCTCAATGTAACTTTTTTCCTTTTTACTTTTGTTCCAAAGCGGTACCATGAACTCAGAACGTCACACTCGTTAATAATAACCACTTTCAAATCTAATATGTCTGGCCTTGGCAAGCTGGTGTGATGATGAATTGTATTTTTGTTGCAAACATATGTCACAAAAAAAAGAAAAGGAAAAAATGAAAATATTCAGTCACCTAAACGTGGCCTCCTTAAGCTTGTAATAACATATTTCAATGATTTATAAAAAAAAAATTAAATCACTGACGCAGTTGTTTTTCTAATGACTTTAACCAGAAATCCTCAGTTGTGGCAAGTTTAGATATCCACCTAACCAATTACTCTAATTGTAGGCAGCTACAATGTTACAATGCCACTTAAACATCTTATAAGCTGCAAAGTGCAAGCAAAATACATAGTGATTATTTAAAGTGAATACAAAAAAGCACATTTTGAACCCGCTTTCAACTAAAAAGAAAATCTATTTTTAGGTGATATGAACAATGTGCAGAGACTTTCTGCAGTCACTCAATGTGAGGGCAACCAATAGATAAAGTAGGCTGACACATTACCCTGTGCTGAATGGTGTGCTGGGTGGATGAAAAATGTGAGTGGAAATTTCACAGACTAATAGAAGAAAACCACTGACCATATGTCCCTCTATGGATGTAGATTATGTATGATTTTTTTTGGGGAAAACTGGTCTGTCTCAAATGCCACATCAGCCAAAAAAACAACAAAAAAACTATATAAACCAGGAAACAATAGCCAGACTTATACCATCCATGTGACTGTAGAAGGAAACTGGCTTGAAGGTCACAGCCATTAAACAAGAAGACTATCAAGCCAGCTTCATATTATCCTATGGTCATCTCCCCTGCATACAAATCTAAAACTTTATTTTAGATTCTACAGATACTTCCTGCGTGTCATGTCTATTTGTGGAGGAACTCTCTCCTGCCCTTATATTTGCTCCCAGGCAATTTCACTCTTAGTGGGGAATGGCATTTTAGGGCGAGAAAGCAGAAAAACTTACGGCAAGCAACGCTGTGGCAAAGGAAACAGAGGCTTATATTTAATTGGAATAGGTGTCTGTTTAGTATGGATTGATCTCTTAATTCTTAGTACAGATGACTTCGGAGTAAAACAATAGTTCTCCTTGGGCTATCTTACATTTGTAACCTCACACATACTTAAGCTGATGTTCATCACTAAGGAGCTTGAACCCTATGCACTATATCTGCCCTGCTTCCTTGCTTCAATAAGTTATAAAGGGTAAACTGTTATAAACCAGGTCTCCACTACACAATTGCTTTGGTCTTTGCCTCTCTCCACTCATCACACTTCTAGCCAGAATCCCATAGATAGGTCTCTCTGAAAAACAAACCACCCTTTCTCCAGCTGGCAACAGTTATTTCTAATTTGCAGTGACTCAATTTGCAGTTCAATTTATGGTCGCTAGGTATCAATAAGGGTCCGATTTTAGGGTAATGTTCCATGAATAGAAAATTATTACACAAGTCCTTGCATGAACCTACCAAGTGACTTAGAAACACTGTTCATTTACTTAGACAACTAACAACATATGTGGGACAAAAAAACAAACATGTGCAAATCCCGGATTCGTTGCTCTGCCCATCCAGCCTTCTTTTGATTCCACAAGGGCACTTAAGGGGCAGGGTTAAGGAAAAGTGAACTTGCACCACTACTTATTAAAAGCTTCCCATGTCACAAGGTGAAAAAATACGATCCTCACAATGTCAGTAATGATTAGGTTATCAAGAGCAGGTAACTAACTCCTGTGAAATCCTTACACTTAAAAAATTACAAATATCAGAAAACTAGAGTCTCAGCCCTCCGGGAAAGATTCACTCCTTAAAGTGTGAAATACTCATTACCTCTGCAGCAACTTCAATTTCTGTCAGTGCCTCCTTTAGCTGCCTTCTATGCAACTATTGATCTGGAGCTAGACACCTTCTAAAAATTATTGACTTAATTAAATCTAATTATCGCTCACCCTATTATTCCTTACCTGAAACCTAGATTAGTAACCCCCCAGCCAGCAATGGAGCTCCTCATCTTGCCCCCTAATGTCTGCCCTACTCATCCAAAGTTATTTTATGCTATGTCATGACCAGAAAGGTAAACAAGCATTTGCAATGCAATAGGTCTCGCATTTGTGAGAGTTTGAGCTATTGGCATTGAAAATGACAATGCCTTTTATGTATGTGTTTTAAAAACTTGCAAGCGGTCGTAAACACGCACTTTTCTACTTATAGTCGTTGCTTGCGGGAACCAAGGCTGGCAGTAACTGCGCCTCGTTTACTGCCAGACTTGCTTGTCATAAGCAAGGACTACAAGTACAAAGTGCTTATTTACGCACCGCTTTCAGGTTTTCAAAACACAAATAAAAGTTATTGTCATTTACAATGCCAATAGCTAAAACTCTCGCAAATGCGAGACCTATTGCATTGCTTAACAACATGGCTAAAAGTAGCACTCACACAGGCGAGACCTGTTGGCTTTGCCAGTGGTTGTTGTGGCAGTTGGTCTGACGCCAGCTCATTGGGAATAGAATTTATGAGCTACAAGGGAAAGCATTGTGAGTTTCCCAGAGGAAAACTTTTTACAGCATTGTTATCGATAAAACAGGATGCATGCAAATCCTTATGCCAAGGTGCACTGTTGCATGACGCACACCAACAGAGGTACTCTTTTACAGAGTAAAAATACATGAACCCTATTGTGCAATTAGCTCATGTTTATTGGCATCTGTTTAGTTCAGAACTGTGACAGGTGTGATCTTACAGTAGTGTTATTTTGTCAGGTAGAAAGCAACAAAGAATATGCATGTTGACGTGGAAGATGCACAGGTTGAAGAAAAAGCGATGGTCACAGAAGTGCTCAAATCATGGTCCGGTGACCATGATGCTTCAGCTAAGCATGTTGGTGTCATAGACATGTGTATTACACAAAAAGCAATTTGTGACCTATACAAGGCTGCTATTTGCCTGGGAGGAAGATGCCCCATCTGAAAAGGGTAGGGTGTTATGCATGGGAGCCAGATATGCATTCTGATAATTTTGCATTGAATATAACGCTGCATCTAAGCATAGTGGTATCTCTTAATTATGCATCACTTATACCTCTGACCTCTTGGGAGTCTAATTGCACCACAAATGAGACATTAGTGTGGATCAGTATTCATGTTTTGAAAGCTTGGAGTCTATTTATTGGTGGAATTTGAAAACCATAAGTATTACCAAGTTGTTTCCAGTTGAATGTGGTGTGCACCACTCCACTCTGCAAAATGCCACTTATGGAATTCTACACCTCTTCACTCCACTGTGCACCAGGCTTAAACAGCAAAAGTATCAAATTTGGAGGCAGCACGGAGTCCGGTTTGAAGAAGAATTAGACACATTTTAGCAGTCCTTCTTAATTAAGAGGGTCTCAGATGCAGGTTAGTAACGAGTGTCATAATTTGTGCACACAATAAAGAGCTCGCTTTGCATGTTTGGTGGCTATGGAAAATATACAATTTGATTCCTTGTTTTTTATTGAAAGCTTCATCTATGGTGGACTCACTTCAATTTCCACAGGAATAAACTGGGTTCAGTTCCACAAAGACCTTGAAGAGGAGTTGTAGGGCATGGACTGAGACTGGCCAGCCCTCAGAAAGCCAGTAGATTGCTAGTTCCAGGTCAGGAGGTGCAGGGGCGTAGCTTGGACAATAAGATTGAGGGGGTGTGAGCTTCATATTTTCCAACAATCACGCTGAGATATCATGTTAAAATACATTATGAGAAGCAGGACACGAGGGGAGCTTAAGAGACAGTGGAAAGAGAGAGGAGTGCGCATTGTTAGGGGCACATAAAACATATCTTTCAGACTAACCAACATATTTTTAATTCCTTCAAAACAGAGACCAGAGAGTGTGTGTGTGTGTTTGTCAGTGTGGGCATGTAAAAATCCCAGGTGAAATTCGACAGACACTTCACCATACCCATCTGAAAGCACTTGTACCCAACTATTTACCACAGAATCGTTTTTTAAGGAGGTGTAATACACCAACACCCTCTCCCCCTGAATCTACGCCCCTGAAGAGATGTGTGATTCCATGGATGAAGGTGAATGAGCAGTGCTGACACTGGGTTCTGAACCCTTTAAAGCATACTCAGATGATAATAGGTGGGCTGCTACAGGCAGAGTCCACAGATTAAATCCACATAGCATCCATTAAGGACTGAGTTAGCAAGCAGTGCCAAGGTTAGGACAGCATCAGATGTGCCTGCAGGGTTCCTCACATAGCCGGCCGAAGCAAGTGGAGGGTCAGTTTAGTTGACCAGTGAAAAGCCAATTGTAAATGGGATTTCATGCTACATATCAGGAGTTTAGTCTTGCAATGGATTTTGTTTCATGTGGGCTTCCAAATATTGATTGTGAGAAAACAAGGCCAACGTTCACTTGTGTCTGATTTTGGCAAACTTATATAGTTTTACAATGATCTAGATGTCTTCAGTGTGCTTTTGGCACAACAGTCCAAATAATTGTCCTGAGATGGGAAGGGGACAGAGACAGACATTAAAGAATAATCCCATGGTAGATGAACCCAGATGCACCCTCAAAGCAACATGGCAAGGAGAAGAAACGAAAGGAAGTGATTTGGGCTGAGCTGTGAAGAAATGAGGAAATGCAGCCCCAGACCTAATCCTGCATGCCCATTTTAGAGAACCTGAGATACAGTACGGGATGATGTTCCATGTCATACGCTGAATATAGCTCTTTCAGGCTGTGATTGGCAGCTCCATTGCCATCACCTCGGGTTTTTGAGATTATACCTGGTAGCAGTGAGCCATGGAAGAGCCTCAGCGGGCTCTGCGAGGAACGAAGCTGAGCCGTGAAAGGAGTTCATCATAAATATGTAAAGGGTTAAGCAAGGAAGTGCAAGGAATTGAGCAGGAATAGCAAGGAATGTAGCAGGGTAATGCAAGGAGTTTGTACTACAAAGAATTCAGTAGGGAAGTGCAAATTGTTCATCAAGACTATGTGAGGTTAGGCAAGGAGGTCAGCGGGGTTTCAGACAAGCCCTTCGAGAGGCCTGTAGGGTGCTCAGCAAAGTTGTACAAAGAGCATGCCAGGGTTCTGTGAGCAACCCCTCATAGCTGTGTGAGGACCTGGGCAGAGGCATTCAAGAAGCGCAGCAGAGCTATGTGAGGGATCTGGCATAAGAGGGGGTACAGAACACAGGAGGGCGCCCAGGCATCTGGCATAAGAGGGGGTACAGAACACAGGAGGGCACCCAGAGATCTGGCACACGAGGGGGTACAGAACACAGGAGGGCACCCAGAGATCTGGCACACGAGGGGGTACAGATAACAGGAGGGCACCCAGAGATCTGGCACAAGAGGGGGTACAGAACACAGGAGGGCACCTCGGGATCACAGGAACACGTCTATTTAGCATATTTTTGCAAACAATGTCGACTTTTCTGTTAACCTCCGTTAATTGTCCTTCCACTAGCAGGGGCCATAATTGCAGATGGACCATGAACAAGCCCTCGGGTGTTAACCACTGTTAACTGCTGTTGAGGTTGCGTAGAATGCGACACCTGCTCGGCCAGTCACTGCAGCTAGTTGCCCCTTATCCCACATTATGCGCACTCTCCTGGTGCCCATCACCATTGGGTGGGCAAGTAACAGTTTTAACCCCTGAGTAGAAGACAGCAGTCCCTGCCTGACTACACGACAACTTCAGCATGACAATATTTAGGCCGAGGGCCTGTGGTCTGCCATTGTTAGAGGAGATATGGGGAGCACACGCTAATAGTCTTATAAGTGGCTTGTTTCTACTTAAATGCAAAAGAACAATTGATGGATGGAATGCTGAACAATGTCAAACATTCACCCCCAGGACAGAGATCTGAGCCTAAATCCATCGTTTTTGTGCTCCCCATGCCATTCCAGTTCAGACCCAGCCATATACGAATCAGTCTTGACCCTGTGCCTCATGGGAACAGTCCAGCCCGAACTGCCAAGCCAGGTCTTCCCTGGACCGGAAACAAAGCAACCTAGGACCGGTTTCGGGCTAACATCCCTCATCATCCAGGCTAGTTTGACTCCAGTGGCATAGTGAGCACGGGACCCACGTCTGGGCATACCTGTCTCACTCAGGGTAAATGTTTGATTTCTTCAGCATTCTGTCCATCATTTGTTTGTGCAGCATTATTTCTTTTTAAAGCACTTCATAAAAGTTTCTATTTACTAAGTACTGTACATACTATCCCACAATGTAGTAGTACTCAATTTATCAACCTAGTAAGTCTAGCAGGTTGGGTTGGTCTTGGACTTGTAACCTGCCGATCAGTGCAGATGTCAGAAGCGAGAGTGTAACTCCGGAAATCATCTTACTGGCTTACTGCGAAATGAACCCAAAGCTTGTGGGCATAATTCCCACAGGCTCTTAATTACATTATCCACTCTTAATGAAGCTTCTGCTTCTTTCTGCCCTCTTGCCTCTGGCCCCAGCCCATGACCGCAGCATCACTTTGCTTCCACAGAAGAGGGCCTTAACCGCTGTAAATGACCCGGATAGTGTAGAAAAGTATTCTTAACACCCTACGTTTCATGAATTAAAATGACACGGGCGCTTGTGACCTTCATGGTGATTTCAACCCATCACCTGCCACGACTCAATTGTACTCTTTTTATCCAAAGCCCGTGGTACCTCCAGGGACAAGACTTAAAGGAGTTCTAGAGGGGGCCCTGGGCGAACTTGATTAGCACTATCAACTTTTCATAATAACTCAGCCTACATGCATTAACATGCAAAAAAGCAAAACGTGATATTAAAATGAATAGCACATGCAAGGAAAATTCAAGCCATCTAAACATTTCATAAAATCGTTGGCGGTTTATACGCGGCTTCTAACATAATGAAACGTGCCCTGTTCAGTAAAAGTTTTATATTTTTACATAAGAATGCTAGAGCGGGAAAGGCAGACTTCCATGAATGTATGGCGTATAGCATCGGCAAAAAGCATTGGCATGGCCAACAGATCAGAAATGTGAGACCTGTTGACTTTGTCAATGCTTGTTAGTGTTGTGTTATCACCGTGGTGGGAAATTCTATAGGGGCAGACAGGTCTTCAGTGGGAGTGGGATAAGGAAGCCATACATTCATCTCCGCATGCTTGGAGGAGGGCGGGAGTAATTCCAGTTTGAGGGCATGTGTAAAACTTGAGGGCACAAGTCTGTCTTCTGATGGTTCACTCTCAGGCCGCACTGTGCTACGAAGGACAGGCTTCTATCGGGACGTGCATGGCTCACGAGCCCTGCACACGTGCTGTGTAGGACTTACAACCAACCTGGCGCAGATGCTGTGGTAAGTATTAAACAAGCTGTGGGAGTGGGGTGACAGGATGCACATACAGCAATAACAAAATAAAAGCAGCCTCATCAAGCTGTAAAATGCTCTTTGGAGGACCAGTGGAACACTTCAGATGAGACTGACCTGAAGCCTGGCAGTCCAATCATTCATGCCACAGCAGCGGACGTGGAGAGGGGAAGGGGGGGGGGGCTAAGAGGACCTGCCTTTAATACACCTTGCACGGCCACCCTCCCATTCCTACCAGAGGTGTCCCCTGGCAGGAGCACATTTAGAAGAGTTCGGGTTATTAAAAAAAACAGTTTGGGGAGGAAAGTGGGAGATGAAGATAATAAGCAGAATAACTTAACGCAAAGCAACGTGCACCGAGGAGCCAGGGCTGTCTCTCTCCATGATATGACAATTAAAAATGCACCACATCCTTCTCCAGCATCATATGAACCTTTTCTGGGCCGTGTGCAAGGAGTGACCTTCCGATATACCCCAGTTAAGTTTTATCTTCGAACAAAGGCATTCATATGACATGAGAAACCTGATTTAAAAGTCTTGGTTTTACCCCTTTAATATGTACATACAAGTTAGTTATGCTTCGGCAGCACAGTGTGTCCGGCGGCGGCTCGGGTTTCCTTACGCCGCACGCTTGTGGCAGTAACGCTGGCAAAGCCTGGGGTGCATCCGGCTGGCAGCAGTGCGCGTTAGTTACCTTGAGGGGCGACAGCACTGCAGAGGACTTTACTTTCGTGCTTCTGCTTCTTCCTTTAAATAAATAAAAGCCAGTGGTGCGCGAGTGGGGGGAGGGAGCGCGGCAGCGGCAGCAGACGAACGCGCGCTGCTGCGCGTTCTGGCCACCGTCGGGAATGGGCGCGGCAAAGGCGGGACATGCGCCCGCCTTTGACCAATCGCGTGCCGTCTCCATCAAAAAAACGTACGCTCCAGCCAATGTGGGCTTCCAAAAACAAAACCACACGCACGAGCGTGTGGGGCGTTTTCAGAAGCCCTTTCTAGAGGTCTCGCGCTGCGTGAGCAGTGCTGCGCACTACAACGCTAGGCGCGAGACCTAAAAAGGAAGTAGTGTGGCCATCATTTGCAGAAACACTACTCAATACAAGAGTTTGAATTGTGATCTACTCTACACTTTCAAATGTATCTCTGTAAGAATTGCAAACTGCTCGTTTGAAACATACCAAATTTCGCATCATGAACCACCACAAGGAAATAAGATCCCATTTACTGAACAAATACTTGAACTCAAAGTTAATTGTTGAGCTCTTCCTCTATTAACATCATATTGGGGGATTTCAATCTACACTTGTGAAGCACTAATAAGACAGCTTTCTTAGTCACTGCCCGTCTCATCACTAAACATTGACCATTTACAAATGTGCTTCTGTCCTGCTCGTTTGAGGAGAGATAACAGAGCCGAATAACGAGTTTGGCGAAGTTGCGCCAGCTCTCCACCGCCACAGCTGCGCCAAACCAGCGCAAGGATGGCCCGCCGTATTACGAGTTGAACTCGTGTACGGCAGATGGCCCTTCGCCTTTCTCATGGCGGTGTTTGGCAAACAGGCACCGCAATGGGAACAGCAAAAAAGTTCCAGCACGGCATGGACAGTGGCGTCCATGCCGTGCTAGAACTTTGAGGAAATACAGACAGGGGGGCACATATTGTGTCCCCCTGAATGTATCCCCATGGCAGGCGGGGCATGGGCGCTTTCCTGCACCGCCAGCCTTTTCATGACTGTTCTCCTGCCATAAAATGGCTGGTGGTGCAGGAACTCGTAATATGCTCACTGGGACTGCCCCAGTCCCACTGAGCATGTTTCATAGGGGAGCACCTCTGCCACCGCAAGGGAATAACTGTTCCCTGGCGAAGCCGGTGGTCCTCCGCCGCAACGACTTTTCAAGCCGTAAGGCGGCAGATGGTCCACCGAGAGTCTGGTGATCGCAAGACCGCCAGACTCGAAATCAGGCCCTTACTTCTTTTAACACCAAGAAGGATATTTTGAGAGTCTGGTGATCGCAAGACCGCCAGACTCGAAATCAGGCCCTTACTTCTTTTAACACCAAGAAGGATATTTTGAAAACAAAACGCTGATCTGAATGAACTGCCGAGCTCATCTTTCTCCCTTCTCAATAAAACAGTGAACACTGGTCAATCAAAAGGATCCAAACCATGGATCCACAAAACTAAGATATCAATGTGACCACTCCTGCAGCATGTACCATGTGAAACTCTCAGACCTCTGAACTGGAGATAAACTCATCCACCAGACAATAGAATTAATCGATAATAAAGATTGTTGATCTTGCACCACTAAAATTGAAGAGAAAAAAAAAAAAATCAAATAGAAAAAAGTAGTAGTAATAAACTTTATTTTGGCCAGAAGGTCATAAAAGCGCACAATAAAACACATGATCCACAATCTTTCAAACGGATAATAAAAAGAAAAACAAACCATAACTAGAGAATAAAGAGCGATACAAAGTAGTAAAACAGGAAGATATTATTGTAGCATTAGGGTACATTATCAAGTTCACTAGATCTCATACGGCTTAACACGAAGAATATTGGGCACAGCCTAAGCATATGAAAGTAAAATGTAAAAAACAAGAAGATTAACAATGTTCAACAAATAAGCCCTTGAGGCCCACAGTACACAAAAAAAGCGTGTTTGAGCAATTAGGGACTTTTATACAAAAGACAAAATAAATAACCAAATAGAACAAATATGATACAAATGACAGAACAAAGCATTTGAGAGTTCAAACAAGAGTGAGTCTAGCTAAAAAAGTTTGATTACTGTTCGGGAACCAGGGGTCACCAAGAGAAACCTTGGTACCTTACAATATACATATTGTATCGAAACATGGGAATAAAGTGCAATAGCAGTAATCAAGAGCCCAGAAAAAAAGTGCATAGAATACAGTAGCAACTAGTTGATAATAAAAAATAAAGTGCATGATAGTATACCAACATAAGTTAAGGGATTGTACAGCATGATAAATCGTAATAAGCTACTAATTGCTTGTCAAATCAAAGGTCCTAAGGGAAGATCTTGCTCAAGCGATTAGCAGCTGTATTATGCAATCTTAGTCATGGCTATATAAACAAATGCCGATAACCCAGTGAACACAAAGTTCATGGAGTGCAGCAGCAATAAGTTCAAGGAGGTCGAGCATATGATACATGCTGAAAACTAAATATTACCCAACAGAAAAGACTACGCTTCTTTAAGAAGTTGAGATGAAAATCATGTGGGCAATCAAGTAACTATTTAAGCCCAAGTTAAGGCACAAGGGCTGTATCCATTTGTGCCTTGGGCCACCATAACAAGGGCAAAAGAGCAAGAAGTGGTCAATATTCTCAAATTTGTGCTCACATTTATAGCACACAATAGAAGTAGAGTAGCCTGAAGACCAATTGCTAGTAAGAGCATTTAGGAGTAATATATTGAATCGGAATTTAATAAAGACTTTGCCAGGGGAGGGGTAATCTTATCAAGAAAAGTTTCAAATATAGGGAGCGGTTTGTGCGATACAAATTTATCACAGAGGTCAGTGGAGTGGTGCCATTGGCTCACTATGAAATCCCAGTAAGTTTTTGTTATAAGGGCTTTCGTATTAGGTCTTATGGTGTCAGGAAGTGTATAAATTGTCTCAAGACCCATGCTTTTAGGTGCGAGAACCACTTAATTGTATTGCATGAATCAAGATTTTGACTTCCAGAAAATCCTTTTTGTACGGATTTAGTTCTCGATAAGACCACAGCCTAGAGGCCCTAGCCCAACATAAGAGAGGTTTAAGAGCAGGAACATGTTCAACTCCCTTAAGGCCAGTTTCAATAATTATAGGTATGGACGGTGCACTTGATGGGAAATTAAATAGTAATTTAATGAACTTAAGTTCTGTGGTCGTCAATGGGGTGAGATTAGAAATTCCCCATAGCTCTGCTCCATAGAGCACTGCTACTTGTGTTTTATCCCTATAAACCTTCAATGCTGGAAAAACTGCCTGGAGATGAGAAGAAGATCTATGCATTTTTAAAATGCCCCCTGAAGTATGTGGAATAATCAGGCTGCTTTTAAGGATTTGGGAAGACCAAGAAAGGGAACTGGCAACCCTTATCCCTAGATAGTCGAAGGTATTACCAGACTGTAATACAGTATTGCCTAGGGTAAATTTCTCCTTACAATTTTTATGAGGTCTAAACGTCACAAGTTTAGTCTTCTGTGTTTTGATTTCAAAGACCCTGGCATGGTAGAATTCCTCAAATTTAGTTAGAAGGTTTGAAGGCCAGATAGGGTCCTAGGCAGAAGAAGGTTATCGTCTGCAAAGAGGAACGCAGGGATCTCATTTCCGCTCAACTTCGGGGCGTCAATACTACCGGAGTTAAGATAATCAACAACCCCGTCGATGTATAGGAAAAATAATGTAGGTGCTAGTAAGCACCCTTGACGGACACCCCTGCGTAAAGGTATAGACGTAGACAGTTCACCCCCTCTTCCCCATCTAACTTGTGCATAGTTTGATAGATGGAGCCTAATAAGAGTTTCTAATATGTGGTGAGGAACACCCAGATCGCCAAGGACTGCCCAGAGGGTGTGTCAGGGGACCAGATTGAAAGAGGCCCTAAGATCAACAAAGGCCACATAAAGGTGACCTTTCAGAAGAATAACAGGAACAGAAGATTTTGGGGGGGAAATTATCAAGAAGACTTTTAGGTCTATAATTTTTTGCGGTCACTACTATTATTCCAGATAGGGATAATACAAGCCCCTGGCCAAGTAGGGGGTAAATCAGTGCCCTGTAAGATTTCATTAGCTAGGCACTTGATGGAAGGGACCAGATATCCACCTCCGATTTGTAATGATCTTCAGGGTTGGCATCTGGGCCCAGAGCTTTCCCAGAGTGTAAAGATCAAATGGCCAATCTAGTATCCACAAGTTAAAAGAGCAGCTCATTGCCTACAGAGGTGGCGATGGGAGCAGGACATAGATGAAGATCCACTGGTTGGATATCAGCATAAAGATCCAAAAAGTAATTTCCCCAAATATGCGAAGGAACAAAGTGATCGCTGGAAGAGCTAGCCCTGATGCTACCATGGGACAGGATCTTCGAGAACACAGCCTCGTTCCTGCCCAAGGCAGTGTCTAACATATCCTGTCAAATGGTTTTATCCCACCTGTGCTGCTTGGCTCTGAAGTTTGCTTATAAGATTGGCTAGCATCTCGAACAGAATGACTATCATGGGCTTTAATCACCTTCATAAGGCACACTTCAGTCCGACAGTAATCTTAAATCTTACCAAGGAGTGGTTTTCAACGGTTTACTAGAAATTTTTCGAGATGGTCTTGACAATAAGCCTTTAAGAGACTGGAAGAGAGAAAGGTGGCTGTCCATTACTAACTTGTTCGAAAAAAGACAGTATTGAAATGGGGCAAGATTAAAAGAAACAAGCATTGGCATAGCCAATAGGTCTCGCTTTGGGACCTTATAAGTATTTAGTTATGCAGCACAATATCCTTGGTGCAACAACATCAACTGTTGCATGGCTAAACACTTATAAGGTCCCAAAGGCGAGACCTATTGGCTATGCCAATGCTTGTTTATACTGGAACTACTGTTGATAATGTAAGCTGAGTTCACAGTTCACACCATTTCCTTAGATCTCTCGACTGAAAAGGAAAAGCTTTGCATTAGTGAATCATATATACAAGTTTGAACAGTCTTACATATGAATAGAAGTCTTGCCTCAGTGGCAGGCAGTCCTCATTTACAGATCTGTATTGTGGTCCTGTAAACTGGCAGCCAAAGGGTTTGTACTACAGGGGATTGGGCCTACTTGTTTAGTGAACAAAATAAACACAAACTGTGGGCCTGTAGTTAGGTGTTTCTAGATTGTTGACTGCTTTCTCATGTTGTGGTCAGCATTGTGATCACCTGCCTCTAATTTGTCAAGCTCTTCTCTTTGTTGACAAATTGACCTCCATTGCTCAGTATGCCTTCTATGGAGCCGAGCATTTGCCCCCACTCTTCTGTTCTTTGCCACGTCCCCTTTCAACATAACTCCACTCCCCAACAGAGCATGAGCAGCCAGTCCCAAACATTGTTAGCATTCTTTCAGACTCATTCAGCATCTCACTTTCATTCCGACTTCTGCTACAGACTTTGCTTGTGTCTGATTTTAGCTCTAGAGAGCAGAGAAAATTGAACTTGGACCTGCACTATAGCCTGTAAAACCAGTAACATACTGGAGTGGATTAACATGCGAGATATACAAACAAACCACCTGTCACACAATCCTGTTCCTTTGAGGTAGCTCAGCGTCTTAATGAATCTGCTGCAGCTCGTAGGGTGCAAATTACGGGTGCCAGGTTCCGATGCTAATAAAATAGCTCACTGGGTTTAGGCATCTGTTATATGGGTCTTTGTGTAACCTTCGAATTAGAGGTTCCAATTCAAGTAAACCCTGTAACCTTCAAGGGGCAGATTACATGGCCAGACAAACAACTCAGTGATTTAATGCACCTGTTACAGTTACCTGCGTGTGATTCTATCAGTTCAAAGATTCGAGCCCCCAACCAAACCAGCTTGCCCTTTCTTCCGTGCAAGGAATATACAGTACGTGCAGTTTGAGTCGTAATAGCTTTTATTTTAGGGGCATAATAAAAAGAATGTACTGCTGTGCGTGTGCATTATTATAGTGAACTACACAGGGCATATACCTTGATGACTGACTTCCAAATCTGTTCATATGCGAATGCACAATGTTTGCAGCGCAGAGGAAGCAACGTAGGCTGTTATCCGCATGTGCGCGTCACCGAGAAGACGGCTAAAAATAAAGCGGTGCACTGTTGCTACTTTAAGACACCCAGCGCCTGCTGTCACAATGTGCGGGCTGGAGAGGGAACAGTTTCTGCCAGCAAACATGCCCAAACAACTTTTATTTGAATCTCGGGACACTCAAGAACCTGTAGTTGGGCGCGAACTATCGGAGGAACTGTGCACATATGGTTTTGTGTTTATGTGCTTGCACTGTAAACGGAGTGTACAGGCTCGACAGACACATTAAAGGTTTGAATTATTAGTATTGCTCGGCCCGGAGGTTTTTACCCTGCACAGACCACTGGGTTTTATGCTGTGTTTTATTCCGGGTTTTGTCGGATTCAAGACACTCAAACATTCTGCAGTGAAGAGAAATGAAGAGAGAATGGAGAAGATGTGCCCAGGATCACACCGGGGAGTAGAGGGTGGGAGGTGTAAATGAATGAAGGAGGGATGGGACATGTTGGGTAGAGAGGAGAAGGAGACGGGGCGTGGACTGAGGAGGTGAAAGAAATCATACAGAATTTGAAAAACTAAAAACAGAAAGTGAGTAATTTAGAGAGCGCTTTATCGGCGTGGAAAGGGCCTCTTGGCGCAACCGTTAAAATGCCGTTGAAGGAAAAAATGCCTACTATTAAGAGCCACATCAGAGAGAGGAGGGGTGAGTTATGCCAGATAAAAAGTGGGCAAGTCTAGGGGAAAAGGGCAACACGATGAGAAATTACAACAAAAAAAACAAGCGCCGTGTGGGTGGGAAGCAGCAAGGTGGGAGGGAGCCAAGCTATGTGCTTTTTACGAGGCAGCACCAAAGTGGATGCCTGCTTGTGCCCCAGGGGGACTGCTGAGTGCGTGCTCCAGCGGAGTCTATAATTGCTTTAAAAACAAGCACGGAATCGAAGCGGGGGCGAGCGAGCGCGGCAGCCTGCTCAGCTGACCAGACGCTCGTGCGTCATGGCCTTTTGCCGGCATGTGTTTACAATTATCGCGCCCGCGTCTGGGCACGATAATTGGAAACACCTGTTTGCCGCGCGTACCCATCTCAAAAAGGCCAGCCACGACGCACGAGCGTTTTTGGGACTGCTTTCAAAACTCACTTACTAAAAGTCTTCGCCTCTAAGCAGCGCTTGCGCGCTACTCGAGGCTCGACCTAAAAACGGTATAAGTTTGGGACAACAAAGCCAGATTTTTGGCTATAGATGGTCACTTAATACCCCTCCTGTTGTTGGTGACATTGGGGCTAAGTTGGGCCATTGCCGAAGAGGAGGACAAGTCCAAAAGAAGATCTCAAGAAAGAGCAATTCTAATGCACTATGATCGCTATCACCTCTGGGTAATACCTTGTAATCACATAGATCATCCCATAGTCTATAATCTAAGATGCAATAATCAATTCAACTTTTCTTGTCACCTCTATTGAATGTAAAAGCCATAGATCTATTATACTTTGACCTCCCATTACATGCCCAGAGTCTGAAATAAAGGGTTAGAGAGGCGAGCTGTAAAGCAGTGTCTACCAAACATCTAAATTTAAGCCCTACATCAGAGGTCCTTCAGGATTTCCCCACATCCATGTCGGTGCAAATTTACCTACACACACTAAACGTTTTTCCTTCCAAGCCCTCCACCACTAATTTGCCAATTCTCTATGATACATGCAAGACAAAATCTGAAATTCCATGCTCAGTGTAATGCCCTAAGTGGGACAGATGCCCAGACGCGGGTCCCAAGCACACTTTGATACTGGAAATAAGCAATACCCAATTGATGAGCCCTAAAGAACAAGTTACTTACCTTCGGTAACGTATTATCTGGTAGAGACAAAAATCTGGCTGCAGATTCCTTAGCTTTGAATTTCCCAGGCGTCAGACTGGATCCAGGAACTTTTGCATGAGCAGTACCTCCTGCACGCCGCCAGCTGGCTTGCTTCAGTTCCGCACGGTGTTGACGCCCAATGTGACAGTGCCGGGAGTGACGTTTCCCTCACCTATATAGGGGCCACCCAGGTTTGAGGACGTCAGTTACTTTTCACAACTTTCCACGCCAGAAGCGCAGAGCCATGAAGTGAACGGACTAGTGTGTCCAAACTAAGGCTCTGAAAAGGTAGCAAAGCTAGGCCTATAAATGTGACCACAGAGTGGGGAGGCATGGGTGTGTCTGTAAGGAATCTGCAGCTAAATATTGCCTCTACCATATAATGCGTTACTGAAGGTAAATAACTTGCTCATCTGATAGAGACTTCTAGCTGCAGATTCCTTACCTTTGAATAGATACCCAAGCAATAGCATCCAGGAGCTGGGCTGCAGACAAACTGACTAAACTAAGAAGTCCTGCAGGACCGAACGAGCGAAATGCCCGTACCTGTGGAGCGGACTGTCCAGGCAGTAGTGATTGGCAAATGTGTGCAGGGACGCCCAGGTTGCTGCCTGGAAGATGTCCAGAACTGGAACACCACGAGCCAACGCCGTGGTAGCAGCTTTTCCTCTGGTGTAATGGGCTCGTAAGCCCTCAGGAGGCTGCTGTTTAGCTAGGGTGTAGCAGATCTTAATACTGAGAACTGCCCAGCGCGAAATGGTTTGTTTCTTAATTTCCCCAACTTTTTTTAGCTCCTATATATTCCACCCGGAACTCTCTTGTGTGGTCATGGTAGAAGAACAACGCTCTTTTGGGGTGCAGGTGGTAGAATTGACCCTCCCTTTTAGAGGAATGTGGAGGAGCATAAAAGGCGGTCAGGGTGACAGACTGTCCCAAATGGAATGGGGACACCACTTTAGGCAGGAAAGAACTCCAGGTGCGAAGCACCACCTTATCCGTGAATACCATAAGATAGGGAGGCTTGGATGATAAAGCCTGCAGCTCATTCCGCCTCCTGGCAGATATTATTGCCACTAGAAAGGCTGTCTTGATAGTAAGTAGTCAGAGGGGACAATTGTGAAGTAGCTCAAAGGGAGCACACGAGTTAAGTGAGAACCAGGTTCAGATCCCACTGAGGCATTATGAAGGGCGAATGGGGTAACATATGCACAAGCTCCTTCAGGAACCTATTTAAAATAGTGGACTTAAATAAAGAGAGTTGGTCAGGCAGCCGCAGTAAAGCGGACAGAGCAGAAAGATAACCCTTGAGAGTGCCCAGAGCAGAGCCCTGTTAGGCAAGAGTAAGAATAAAGAGAAGAATATCAGAAAGAGGGTCAGTAGACTTTTCTGTACAATATTTTAACTTTTTTTGCCAAAGGCAGGCGTATACTATTTTGGTGGAGGGCCGTCTGGCCGTCAAGATAACTTTGCAAACTTCAGGAGGAAGGTCAAAAGCTATCAACTGTCGCCATTCAATCTCCATGCAAGGAGGCGGAGAGTTGACAGGTTTGGGTGGAGGACCCTCCACTTCTGCTGCGACAGAAGATCCTCCCAAAGGGGCAGCCTTATTGAAGGATCAATGCTCATTTTCAGAAGCTCGAGATACCAAACTCTCCGTGCCCAGTCCGGAGCCACAAGAATGACTTGGGCCCGGTAATTTTTGATCTTCTTGAGAATTCTGGGCAGAAGTGGTATAGGCGAAAAGGCATACAGGAGGCTTGAGCTCCAATAGAGACAGCCACCTTGGAAACGCCAACGTGCAGAACTGCTGACATTGCGAGTTCTATTCAGAGGCGAACAGATCTAATCAAATCTCTCCCCACTGCTGAAAGAAACCTTGTGCTGCCTCCTAGTGGGACGCCATTCGTGATCCGCTGGGCATCGACGGCTGAGTTTGCTTGCCCTGGCGTTCAGAGAACCTGTCAGGTGTTGAACCAACAGGGTTATTCCGTGCTGTTCCAGCCAAATCCAGAGATGCAGGGCCTCGTGACAAAGGGTTCAAGACCCCACCTCGCCCTGCTTGTTGCAGTACCACATGGCGGTTGTGTTGTCTGTGAACAATTGCACCAACTTCCCCTTGACCGAGGGAAGAAATGCTTTCTACGCAAGTCGGATCGCTCAGAGCTCCAACAGGTTGACGTGGAGCCCGGATTCCACCAGAGACCAGAGTCCTCTGATCTCCACCTCTCCCAGATGGCCACCCCATCCCAGGAATGACGCATCTGTCACTACTGTGAGATCTGGTTGGAGAAAGGAAAGGGGTCTGCCTTTGACCCAATCTCGGTTCGTTAGCCACCACTGTAGGTCCATTGCAGTTCCCTCTGAGATCTGGAACACGTGGGAGGGATTCCCCTGATGCTGCACCCACTGGTCCCACAGCAAAGTATGCATGTGCCATTTGGCATGATTTACCAACAGAATGCAGGAGGCCATGAGGCCCAGCAGCCTCAGAAACCTTCTCACCGAAATCCAGGACAGAGGTTGAAAGATCGATATCATAACATGAATATCCTGGACTCACTGCTCGGGAGGATACGCCCGAAAATGCACTGCATCCAGAACAGCTCTGATGAAAGGGAGCATCTGAGAAGGAGTCAGGTATGACTTTGGCAGGTTTATTGAACCCCAGCGAATGCAGGAGGTCCGCTGTAGTTTGGAAATGGGAGACGACAGTCTGGGGTGAGGCCGCCTTCAACAGCCAGTCGTCGAGGTAGAGGGAAGAATAAAATCCCGAACCTGCGCAGATGAGCTGCTACCACCGCCATCACCTTGGTGAACTTCCGAGCGGCGTTGATTAGGCCAAAGGGAAGCACGGTGTACTGAAAGTGCTCGTGGCCTACCTTGAACCGCAGGGAATGCCTGTGGGCAGGTAGGATGGGGATGTGAAAATATGCATCCTGCAAGACCAACGCTATCAGTCAGTCCCCTTGGTCTAGGGCAGACAAGACCTGAGCCAAAGTGAGCATCTTGAATTTCTCCTTTTTAAGGAAGAGATTGGTGGTTCGGAGGTCTAGAACAGGACAAAGGCCCTTGTTCTTCTTGGGTATTAGAAAGTAGTGGGAATAACAACCACTGTTCAGAACTGTAGAAAAGGGTCCAGAGGTCCTTGTCCTGGATAGAATTGCCAGCTTTAATGAGTAAACGACGGAGGGGCTTCGCTCGAGGCCCTGGACCTTTCCAGCCTCGTGTTTGTAGATATGTGTTAAAGGTTTGAGTAGTTGCTCCTCCTTAGAAGATATAGATAATTTTAGTCATGAGAATTATTCCTTTACCCAAAGAGAGACAATTGTCGTGTGTTGTTTTAAGATGGAGTTACTTTATTGTCATCAACATCTTTGTAATTCCAGAGGTCATGTTTTTACTCCTCTGGGAGCGCAACATGACCTCTGGAATTACAAATATGTTGATGACAATAAAGTAACTCCATCTTAAAACAACACACGACAATCGTCTCTCTTTATGTAAAGGAATTATTCTCATGACTAAAATTGTCTATATCTTCTAAGGAGGAGCAACTGCTCAAACCTTGATCACATGGAATAACAACCACTGCCGCCTCCTGATATCGGAACCTTTTCTATAGCCCCCTCTTGGCTAGGAGAGCATTTAACTTCCTCTGGTAACAAGTTAAGATGATCCTCCGCCACCCGTTCTTGGGAAGGCAGTAAAGGGGGAGGGAAAGATTGGAAAGGAAGGGAGTAACCCCTTCAAATTATCTGCAATGGTCTGATGTTATGGACTGCGAGTGGATGAGATGATGTTGGATTCTCCCTCCAACTGGGCACCCATGGTCTTGCAGAACCAAACTAGGAAGGCTTTGAGGCTGCAGCTGCCAAGGAGTTGGGGGCGGATGACTTCTGGCTATTATTCCCATGTCATCAAAATGCACCGTGTCCACGTACAACTTGGGAAGCTTGCGCAGGACGGTGGCTGGGGTATGGCTGGATCGGTTGAAAGCTCCTTCCATAGCCACCAACGGAGCGAAAGTCAGACTGGGAAGCAGACTGGGGGCGAGGTGTCCCTGAGAGACCCAAGGACTTGGCCAAAGCCAGCAAGTCCTTGAAGCACTCCAGCGCAGTGTCTTCCCTCTCTCCAAAGAGACGAGTCTCATCGAAGGGCATGTTTAAAAGGTTGGCCTGGACAGCCACGAAAACCCAGACGTTCTCAGCCAGGCATGGCGCCGTAAGGCCACGGTCAACTAAACCGCTCTGCTCAGCGAGTGAGTTTTACCCAGACCACACCTAATGGTGAACTTTACTGCAGCTCTCCCATCTTTCACTGCTTGGGAGAGGATGGCCCGGGCATTCCCCGGAATCGGTGGCAGCATTTGGGCAAACATTTCCCACAGTGTATGGGAGTAACTGCCCAAAGCACATGGGATATTCACCGACCACAATGCTAGGCTGGTAGAAGAAAACATCTTCTTTCCAAGGGTGTTCAGCCTCTTGGATTCCCTGTCCGAGGGCGCAGAACCGGGTGGGGTCTCCTCCGACCCAGTGGGGACCGAAGGCGCTCCTGAGGGGTCGGCCCGCTCAATTACTTGGCACGTGGCAGAGGAGTCGGCCCTGGCAACTGCTTTGCAGAACCGTGCCTGGATCATCAATGTTCCCCACTCGTCTCGCCAGCCGATGGACGAGGAGAAGATGAAGTCCATCTAGACGACTTTTTTTGTGCTTCTTCCCAGAGTGTCCCGAGGACCTTGAGTGCAACAAATTAGACTTGGAGCTTCTGGAGCGGTCCCGCAACCTTCTTTTACTCGATTGTAACAAAGGCATCTTAGATGGCGTCGACTGCCGGGCCGCAAGCACCTTTCAGGACAGTTTCCTCAAAGCCTTCGGTGCCGTGTCCCAGCACGACTGAGTCATGGTCGCACTCGAGACACCATAAGCACACAAGGTGCGGGTCAGTAACTGACATGGTGCGATGACAGGTGCCACACGGGCTGAACCCCATCTTTCTAGAGGACATTCCCTCGACACACAAGAAAAAAAAATCGTCAAAACGTAAAAAAAGGTCTGTCAAAAAGAGACTCTACTCTAGCTCTACTCCAGATCAGCGCTAACTGGCGCAGAAGGAAATGAACTGACGCCTGCATACCAGGGTGGCTCTATGTAGGTGACCGCAACGTCACATCCAGTGCCAACGATGCTGTGCGGAAACGAATTAAGCAACCTGACGGCACGCAGGGGCACTGTTCACACAAAAGTTTCCGGAACCAGTCGGACGCCTGGGAAATTCAAAGGTAAGCAATCTGCAGCTAGAAGTCTATCAGATAAGGGCGAAACTGGTCTTGGCTTGCTTGTTTTCTAGTTCAGGGAAGCCCTGTTTGGTAGTTCGGCTGAACTAATCCCGTTGGAGCAGGATCAAGACAGATTTGCATATTGCTAGGTACAAACAGATTGGTTTGCAAAATTCTGTGGGCTGGGATGCCATCCTAGTAATTACCAGTGGCTTAGATTAATTCAGTGGTACTCAAAGTTTGGACCGCAGGCTGCTGGCGCCCCGGCAGACCTCTCCTTGCGGCCTGCAGACCTCGTAATTGTCTCTCGGTAAACACAGGAGAGGGTCGGTAAACACAAAAGAGGGCAGCTGGAGCATGCGTGATAGCAGCTTCACTGCTCATGCTTCCAGCTGTGTTTACTAAGATCCTCAGTGACATCACGGGTCTGGCGGGAAGCAAAGGCCCTTTAAAAGGTCAGCTGTTGTGCGTTCACAGCTGACTTTTATGAGGCTTTTCAGAGAGCTTCCTGCTGCCTGTGCCGATGACGTCTGGCCTGCAGCCTGATCGTTTCATGCCGTCTGTAGCCTGCTCTCACAAGCACTTCGCCACCGAGGACTGCAACAGGGGGCCTCCCGTGGATCAGTTCAACCTGCTTCCCTCCTCACCACACGCAGACCAGCTCATTTGCCAGCCTGCACTTCGGGTCAGTTGTTACATGTGTTGATGTGTGTGGGGCACTGTTTATGGTGGCGTGTAGATAACACAGGCAATAAATTCAACATAGAGGTCGGCCCTTTCAATCAAGATGTGTATTATGTGTATTTTTTCTACTTGAAATTCCTCAAGTGAAAAACTTATTTTAGTTGAAAACTTTTGCCGATTCCACAGTTGCTGCTGGCAGAGAAAATTATGGGACACCGTGTGGAAACCATGCTTAAATCCAGTAAAAAATGTGGCATAACGTGCCACTTTTTATAGTATTGCTTAATTATTTCTTCATTTTTAAACTTGATAACACTGTGTGGGCATTGGCTGAACCTCAGTAGTAAATAACACAAAACACAAAACGCCCTCTGGTCCGGGAAATTGACTACCGGTTGTCCCAGTGAAAGAAAAAGGAAAAACAGTGCTGTGGAAGAGGGGTGCCTTTTAAGGACGGTTTCCCTCACACACCAAAGGTGTCATGCTTCATCATGGGGATACCTCCTCGCATCACGAGCCTAGTCGTGACGCGGGCTACAACCCCCTCGCTGCGAGGGAGGAGCTCAGGGATGTTTTAGTGAAGAAGAGGGGTATTACTAAAACCCAATATGAGCGAATGTGTGAGCGAGATAGTGCAGTGCTGACTAAACAGTTGTGAGTAAGAGTGATTAAAACTAGCTACAAGGTAAGCCTACCATAGTTTATTGATGCTTCCTGGTGCCAGGATTAAAACCAAAAATCGAGTAGTGTGGCTGTCGTAATTCGAGGCAGCTGCACTGAAAAGGGTCTTCCTGTTCCCCGGAAAGACGCTCCTGATGCCACTCTCAAGCTGAGCGGTTGGATGGGCGTTTGTACCTAGGGCCACTTGCCAGGGACAGATGATGTAAGATACCTGACATTTGCAGGTACACCGGTGAATCTGCTGAACAGCCGGATCACTGGTTTTGTATTACACTGCGTCGCTTTTGATAGTGCACCTTTATCTTTATTGTTGTTGTTCTCACACACTTTGCAGTAGCTATTATAAAAGAGATCCTGAAGAAGGCCACGACACCATTACAGGTCAATACTGCTGAAACATGTTGATCACTTTTCAGTGCAGTTGTCTCTAATTACGACAGCCACACTACTCGATTTTTGGTTTTAATCCTGGCACCAGGAAGCATCAATAAACTATGGTAGGCTTACCTTGTAGCTAGTTTTAATCACTCTTACTCACCACTGTTTAGTCAGCACTGCACTACCTCACTCACACATTCGCTCATATTGGGTTTTAGGAATACCCCTCTTCTTCACTAAAACATCCCTGAGCTCCTCCCTCGCAGCGAGGGGGTTGTAGCCCGCGTCACGACTAGGCTCATGACGAGAGGAGGTATCCCCATGATGAAGCATGACACCTTTGGTGTGTGAGGGAAACAGTCCTTAAAAGGGACCCCTTTTCCACAGCACTCTTTTTCCTTTTTCTCTCATTGGGACAACCGGTAGTCAATTTCCCGGACCCGAGGGCTTTTTGTGTTATTGATTATCTGTATTGGGGAGAGTGCCCTCGCAAGTCCATTAAATCTCCTCTAGCCCCCCATTGTGTATTGCACCTCAGTAGTACCAGTTAACCATCCAAATATTGCAATAAGCAACAGAAAGCTGACCAGCTGAGCTTTGCGAAGGGCCTTCCACTGCAAGGCAAAATATGTCGCTGCATTTTAGTAGCCTTTGAACCGGCATTTAAATAAGACATCACCCGATGGTGGACAGCGGTCAATAATAAAAGGCAGTAACATTCAAGACCTCGCTGGGGCTCAACGAACGTGCAGATTATAAGCAATAGACCATCATCCAAGCAATAATTACTTATATAATAATTGCACAAAAATCTCAAGCGACATCATAACCCAGGATTGACCATAGTACATTATAAGGTGTAAACATATGCAATGTACAACTTTGCATGGGGAGTCAAATAAGCTGGGATACCATGTACTCCTGAATAGTGGGGGAGAAAGAATAAGAAAGAATACATCAAACTGTTTTAAACCCTGTGCAGGGACTGCTCTAAGCTAAAAAAGACAGGAGAGGTGTAGACGAGCAAGAGGAAGGGGAGGAGGGATATGATCCATTCAGCCATCACTAACCCACATTTGGGAAGTTCCTTCTCAGCAGAAGTACCTTGTCAAGGTGTAGGGGAGAGAAATGGACCATGCAGCAAGGGCCGCTCTGGTATGCAGGTGGGATGCGTTTCCCAATGTCCCTGCCAAAATTCAGATCAATGCGTGCCCTCCCCCCCCCAGTGGCTCCCGGGGTAACATGCCTATCCCAACCAGGTAAGCTCTCCCGGTCATCAGAATCCTCAGCGAAGTCTCCCTCTGGATGTTCCCAGGTGTCCAATACCTCAGTCCACAACCCCTGCTATTAGATGGCGCCAGGTCAAAGTAAAGTTTGAAGTCACACCCCTTGCTTTGCACTTTGTGTGAATTGTCTCCAGGACCAATCTTTGATTTCCCCCTAAATTTGTCATGACGCCATTAAGGCACTGGTAATGAGGGCCCTGCAACATAGTGCTTGCTAAAATCCTTCAACACAACACCCTCACAGACCACACTCCCATCAGCCATATCCTATTTCTTCCCACTGTTGAATAGGAGGACGGACCATGGCTCATGAGGGACAAAGGATTATTGCGGTCATGATGCCCCTCACCTCCCTTTCCAAACGCGAACTTGGCCTTGGAGCTATTGATCAGCCCAAACAACACTACTGAATACATTTACACCAAGTCAAAAATCACACTTTTTGACCTGTGCTGAATATCTGGTTAATGAGGTTTACCATGCAATGCCTCTTAAGATTGCTATTGTCTGATAATAAAAATGTATTATCAAAATGTCGATAGAATGTGGCTTTTAAAGTATGCATATCACTGAAAGGGAATTCAGTTGCTTGAAAAGCTCCTCCTTGTGGCTACAACTGCTTTTGAACTACAGCACTGTAGTACTCATTTGAAAAGGTGGTGATTCTTTTTGACTATAGAAGCCGGCCCCAACCGGCCCCGCCCGCAGGCCCATTGGTGCGGCCCTCGGCCACAAACGAGACTGTAGTTTTGCCCCTCCCCCCGAGAAAAAGTTTGTGAACACCGATGGAGTAATTCAAGCATTCCCGCAGTCACTTTTTTGCCTACTTTGGTATGGCGCCCTAAATGGGATGGGTGTGCCCAGATGTGGGTCTTGTGCACACTGTGCTACTGGAACGAAGCTATACCCAACTGATATAGCCTAATATGGGTGAAACCAGTCTTGAGTTACTTGTGTTCCGGTTTAGGAAGAACTAGCCTGGCATTTTGGGCTGGTACTGTTAAATTTGGTGGTAGGGCCTTTTCCTATCTAGCACCGTTTCATTAGACTACTCTCCCCCTGCATATCCATTCCTGTGCCAACTTCAACAACTTTTAAAAACTGCTGAAAACATGGTTGTTCTAGAGTTTCTCTTCCTGGCTAATTACAGTGCAGCACTGAAATATCCCTAAGGAGGTGAGTCATGCACGATATTAAGAGCATAGAACAAAGACTGTTCCCATAAGGAGAAGGGCCAAGACTGATCTGAATATGGCTGGGCCCAAACTGAGGTGGCATGGTGTGAAAAGTAACAGTGGACTGGGATGCAGCTCTAGTAATTACCAGTGGAAGAGATTAACTGAAGCATTACATCTATCACTTTTTTATATACTTCATAGAAATTACACAGCAGGTTATAGGTATCAAGAGGTACAAACTTTAGTGCTATTTAAGATTGATTATGCACAACTGGTAGCTATCCACAAACTTCAACTCAGCTCTCTAAAGGCTTCACTTCATGAAAGTACAAGGTTAGTCCCATGAACCAGAAGGTTTGCCACAGCATGCTGATTCTGATCGCCCTCAACAGGATGCCTCCTGAAGCAAGGAACACACTAAAGCTTCCCCACATAGTTCATAAAACGTAAAATTGCAGAACAGCCCAATACTACCAGCTGAAGCAGAGCCAGTTCCCTTAGGAGCTAAGACAACAACCTTCAAAGAAAAATATACAGCACTCAAACAAGCTTTGTAATGGGTGCATCAAAAGTATGAAACTTTAACCCAATAGAATAAGAACCTATCCTTCCTACAGAACAGATGAGAAGGAGTTGAAATACCCATTTCAACAGCATTTCAGCCTTTAGTTTTCATAAATAACTGACATTATGTTTGAGGTAATGCATTCTGAGACTGTTACTCTTACTGGATTTTTAGTGTAGTGTACATAGGTATATCATTTTGCTATTGTTACGCTATATTCCGATCAAATATGCTTCCTCCATATACCAAACTATTTACACAGCATCTAAGGCAAAAAATGCTGCACATCCAGATCTGTCCCACGTGTTAGGTCAGTGCCCATCCTAAACAGCACCAGTTGCCATGGATGCTGCTGGCGAAGCAGAAAGTATGGCCAATTTAAACACATCATGTTGGCCATGTTTCAGGGTAAGCAGATGCTTGTGACTTATGTAGTTTCTGACTGGATTAGGGTGCATCTTGAAGTGGTCAGGAAGGTAACACCTTTTTGCCATTAGGCCTTATGGGTGTGACCCAGCTCCATGTAATATATTAACTTCTATTTTACCAGACCAATATGGAAACTGCCATTGCGCCATTCTTAAAACAGATAGATGAGAATACATATTGAAATTCAGTTTATTTTTATTTTTTTATTTAGTTAAACCGATTTCAGGTATTTTATAGGACGATTATATTTGCATGGATGCGCCATACCAAGTTTATTTACTCTAACAGACAGTACTCGGATTAGATCGATATAGTAGCTTGATTTGTGTCCACACTAGGGTATGGTATGTGCTTAGGTTGAATTAGATCCAGATAGTGGCTCGACCAGCTAATTACACCGTAGAGAAAGCTTTTGTGAACCTAATCATTCCATGATGGCAGCTAAGCGTTTATAAGGATTACTACTTGCATGACAATCTGCCTACTTTGAAGGGAAATCCCTTGAGATTTTGAAAAATCTAAGATGATGGCCCTAATTGGGTTTACACTTATGCTATATGGATTTACGTATTCAACACTAGTCATGATGATGAAATTCTAAATTGGACAAACCTAGATGTATATATTGAATCATAAGGTGGCATTTTTTCTTCAAAAAGTATTCTTGATGTACAGTGTTGGCCACAGAACCGGGTAAGTGCAAGCTTTTGACTTATGCAGCTTGAAAAAGGGACTAGGATGTATCTTCAAATTATTAGGAGGGGAACGACTTTGACTTGAGTCCTTGCTAGTGTCACATAGCCTTATATATTATATTAAATTAGATTTGACCAGACCAATACTGCAGTGTCCATTGCACAATTTTCACACTGATCGTGTTTTTGTGTGTACGTGTGTTAGGGTATTCCATTGGTACTTTGCTTTTTTAAAAATGGTTGAATCAATTTTGGATATTTTATATAATGATGATGATGATCATATGTGCGTGGAACCAAGTTACCAGGGTCACTGTTACTTTAGTAAATGACACTATTATTAGATCGATAGAGTGGCTGGATCTGGGTCTATACTAGGAATTTCTCATGTGTTACAATCTACCTACTTTACTTTGCAGTAAGGTCCCTTGAGAGTTTAACACGTCTGAAATTGGGTATCACTATTAGTGTCTGAGACTTTTGTCTAGGCACTTGAACATATCTTTGACATCTCCAATGAGATATTGTTGTGACAGCACTAATATGGCAGCCATCTTTCGGTTTCTTTGTTGCCTTTAACTCATCCCTGTAGAATATCTATGGAACATTTAGTTAATATCGTGTAGGAATTTCTTTCCCAGGATTTATTAATTTTCACTGTAGATTTTATTCGAAGAGAATGCAACTTAGATTATGTTAAAATGGTTGAAAAACAGGCAACAGATACAGTCATATCCTATTTTTATATTATTCGGTTTACACATTTGTCTAATGACTGTCAGCATTTATCAGATTGAATGATAATTCCAGTAAGATATTTGGGGAGTTCCTACCCTCCTACTGTTTGCCCATTGTCAGGCCAAATTAACTTATGTCACAAACGTGTATGGTATGTGCTGCTTAACACCTCAAACATTTTGGTTTTCAAAATTATATATAAAATGCTCTGTTTTTCCTGTTAGATTTTTTGTGATTAAGTTATTGATTCTCTGATGTGAAATATGTTCTCAAATTCCACTACGGAATATGGTGCTTGACATTTAGTTATTGCTTCCTACAAGTCATGCTGCCCTTTCTTTCTGAGACTCAGTGATCGATTCCCAGATGAAAAACTTAGCATTACATTTCATCACTACACATGGTGTTTGTTGGTTAGTTATTGTCACAGACAAGCCACATTTTAATGTACTTTTGGTGTTTGTCTTCAATGTGGATTGTTGAGATTTATGGTAAAAAATAATGGTGATGTGGCTGTTTGTAATTGTATATTCATATATTTATGCATACATGTGTGTTATATTACTTACAGTCCTGAAGAGGTTTGTAAGAACGAAAGGCTATGACTATCGTTTTTATAGAGAATCCAATAAAGGAGATATCTGAACTGAACCACTTTTTTGCCATGCCTATATGTTAGGCATAATAGACTTTCATTAGAGTGCCTCACAATTTAAAATTGATGTTCCCTTTGTATTGTTGCTATGAATATTTTTCGCGCTGGCTTGCAACTTGTCTGCAATACCCGTTGTTACCAATTCTTTAAAAATATAAAAAGAGTGGCTTTTTCTCCACCATTGAGGAGTATTTTTTCATCTCATGCTATTTAGTATATCATACCACCTTCCAGGAAGAGCTTTCATTGGACTGCACAAGGGACTATTTTAAATCTGAAAAGTACAGTTATCACTCTGTCACATTCAATTATTTTTCTCCTACGTGCATTTTACACAGTAAGCAATTATTTTGTTCTCATTTCCCCCCCCACTCTTGAGAAAGCTGATAGAGCAGACCTTTGCACAATAAACACCATTTGTGCACGAGACACATGTAGGTAGCATGTGTGAATGTCTGTTTACTTGCCTACTGACATTGCCAATGCTTCCTGAACTTGATGCCTCTGCTAATCTTGGATTTGCGCTCCACTACCCATCACAGTTCTTGTATGTGCTATATAAGACCACAAACAAGTTAGTAAATAATGTCCAATGGAAGTAAAAACACACTGGATTTACATTATGCCCAGGGCCACTGGAATTATGAAATTGTGTGGCCGCTGCAATTTTCGCATAGTTATAGATTTGCCGCATTTGCGACGTAATTCATCATCTGCTGTGTAATCTGCAGATTAACAAAACGGTGTTTCTAGCTCAAAAGGTTCAAAGGTTAGTAAAAATGCAGCGACACGTGTTTCAGCGTAGTAGAAGGCCTTTTTCAAAACTTGACTGGTTAGCTTTTTGTTGCTTATTGCTATCATTTTAACACCTCATCAGGGTTACAAACGCTATATAAATGCAAACCTTTTTCCCTTTTTTACCCCTCCCCAACCCTTCTCAATCCAAATAACTGACTAACATATCCATCACTCAAATTACTTCATATTGCACTATACTAATTTTCAACACTAATCCGTTATGGGTTCCGGAGTAGCCTCCTACTCGCCAGAAAAGCGCTTCAACACCCCATCAGGGGTAACAGGCGCTATATGAATGCAAACCTTTCTTTCCCTTCTATCCCTCCGCTATCCTTCTCACTCCAAATAACTGACTAATATCCACCACTCAAATTACTTTCATATTTCATCATACTAATTCACCACTAATACTTTATGGGTTTCCGGAGTAGCATGCTACTCACCAAAAAAAAAGCGCTTTAAACCCCATCAGGGGTAAGAAGCGCTATATAAATACAAACCTTTTTTCCTCTTCTATCCTTCTGCTATCCTTCCGAATCCAAATAACTGACTAACATATCCACCACTTAAAATTTACTTGCATGTTTCACTATACTAATTCAACACTAATCCTCTATGGGTCCCGGAGTAGCGTGCTACTCGCCGAAAAGCGCTTAGACGCCTCGTCAGGAGTAGTAAGCGCTATACAAATGCAATTACAATACAATACAATATCTAGGTGTTAAACTGGTACTGAGGTGCAAATCAATGCCCAGACAGTGTTACCAAGTTTAACAAGCATTTGCAATGCAATAGGTCTCACATTACTTTAAGTTTGAGCATTTGGCGTTGCAAATATTAATGTAACGCCAATAGCTCAAACTTTCCGTAATGAAAGACCTACAGCATTGTAAATTCTTGTATGAACTATTTATCAGTCTCATGTTCTGCAAATACATGTGAATGCCAAATATTGGTACAGAGGCTTTGCAGGTGCTACTTGTTTAGTACCCCTTGCACTTCCCTTACTAAGCTAAGTTTCAGGGTTCAACAAACTTGTTGCTGAATGCAAAAGTAAACACAATCCATAAATCCCTTTTTTTACATCCTGTAGTTTCTAGTTCTTGCCCCTACTTTAACTCCTCAGCAACACTTAGGAGCAGTCAAGGGGCAAAGGATGGGACAAAGTTAATCCTGTGATATCATTGTGGTCAAAGGTTAAGTGAGGACCCTCTCACTACATCTTGTATTTTGGTGAACAAATAAAAACATGCAAAGACAGTCCCTACTGCACATGCCTACACTGGTTTACGAAGGATTATCTGAAGAAAGAATCACAGGCTAGGAACCCATTTAATACATTTGCCAGACATTCAGGTAGATAAGTCGCATTACATATCTTATTGTTAAACAAGGCATAAGAAAAATTACCGGTTTAAACTAAAATTGTAAATTATAACACTAGTACTGCACATGCCAAATTTTATATCTTGTTGCATAAATACATTTTCCATTGATTTCAGATATATAGTCTACATTGCGTACATATCACATTAATTGAAATAGGAAAACTAAAATTGTCAAACGGCTTTTTTAAATGGTGGGATCTTAAGTCCTGTTACCATTGATGAAATTATAGAATGGAGTGCACAAATTTTCATCTCATACAAAAGGATGTCACTGCAATACAGATGCTGCTAGATATCGCTATTACATATAAAATAAAGTATTTTCTAGCCTACATTACAAAAAAACTGCCAGTCACCAAGGAGTTCCGTGACCATTAATACAGGAATGAGGCCAAAGCCCAAATTCCTTTAATAAATCATGGAATTCCTAGGTGACGATATTCCTTTAATATATAATGAAGGGTAATCTATTCCTTATAATATATGGTGACAAAAGTAACCTTTCCCTCAAAAGCTTAAATCTTTGGGTTCTTACTCTTTTATATAAAAGAGATAATAAGGTTTCAGTTAAACAGATCACATTTCGACTAAGTATAATGAGATTAAACATCCCAATTGGCAGCTAGTAATTTCTTCCAAAACCGTAATATACACTATTTACTGTATCACTTTTAAAAACAACTGTAGTTTTTAGACTGTGTAGGAACATACAGAGATGTTCATGCTTCTGTGTAATTGTGTAATGATTAGTGGCTGTGCAAACAAAACCTGTCATACATTTCTTATTTTTACTAAATGATATTAATTTCAAGGAAGCAGTCGAGAAGGGCTAAAAAGCCAATTCATCCTTTTATTGTTAAAAAAAATATCTCTTGGAATTCTGCTCAGTGTGGTGCTTTTCACATTATCTACTGGCTCCTGCAGATGGTATCATTATATCTCAACTTAAGTGCAATAAGGTATTACCGTAGAGTAGCTGCATCCTTTCTAATAATGCAGGGGATGTGATGTCACAACTAGAATGAAATAAGAAAATTACTGTCACATTTGTATAATTTATGACATTTGTTCCAGTATTGAAGAGCATATTAGTTATAACTACCGTGTCTAGATAAAAATATGTGATGGAAATTGCTAGAACTTGCTTGCTCTTTGTATACAACACCTACAGCAGCATCCCTGTTCATATTCACAAGGTGTCTTAACACTTCAAGAAAACAACATTTTCAGCAAGCCACCTTTATTTTATTGCTAGATTGTTTTACTTTTTCTAATATGGCAAGGCCTCGCCCAGAAGCTTGTGGTCATGGTTTTCCTGCATATTTTTCAAACAATATACAGGTTTCGCCTCACGGTTGGGCTGAAAAACAAAACAGTTCAAATGTAACATGTTTTTTTAATGAGAGGCCAAAGCAATTCCATTCCAGCAGTCTTTAATGGCATAAAGTCAATAGGTGAAACACAAAAACAGTGAGAAGAGGGTCCAAGGGAAAAATTTAGAGACCTGCGAGAAGTGATTCCCCATGTACAATAATCACAACACAAAACTTCTCGGGTCTATCATACAGTGAAAAAAATGAAAAATGAAAACAATTGTGTCTCTCAATCTAGCTCCTCTAGGGAGCAATCCTTTAGGACGAATGCCTCACCCACTCTGGTGGCATGCTTCATCATATGGGCTTCTCCTCCCAGTGAGAAAACCTAGTCTCACTGAGGGCTACAACTCTTCACTGTGAGATAGGAGCTCTGGGATGTTTTCTTAAAGGTTCTAAGTTGTTTTAAGGATGCTAAGATCCCATATGTGAATGCTAGGCGTTGTGAGGGTGCAGCGCTGAATGTGATTAGGACGATAGATGTGAAAAATGTGATACTAAAACTACCTAGTAAGAACAAAAAAATCAATATTTATTAGCTTGTCCAAACTGGCAGGATTAAAAGCAGTGCAAAGCAGTATAAATTAAACTGCTAAGTTGGCAAGTCGGTCGACATGTTTCAGACTATTCGGTCTAAAAGGTATCCAGGCTTTCATCAGGACCATAAGAAATAAACAATGCTGCTGCATATGTGAAAAAATAATAATAAACAAAAACGGTGATATCAAACCAGTAATCCAATTGTTTAAACTCGGTACTACTGGAACTTATCCAATTCGATGGATAAGTAAGCCCACCTCTACCTGGTAACAACTCAGGGAAGGGGGCCCCGCTCTCTCCGTCGGTAGCCCCAAGCTTGGCTCATGTACCACAACGGGGTACCGACGGAGAGAGCGGGGCCCCCTTCCCTGAGTTGTTACCAGGTAGAGGTGGGCTTACTTATCCATCAAATTGGATAAGTTCCAGTAGTACTGAGTTTAAACAATTGGATTACTGGTTTGATATCACCGTTTTGTTTATTATTATTTTTTCACATATGCAGCAGCATTGTTTATTTCTTATGGTCCTGATGAAAGCCTGATACCTTTTTAGACCGAATAGTCTGAAACATGTCGACCGACCTTGCCAACTTAGCAGTTTAATTTATACTGCTTTGCACTGCTTTTAATCCTGCCAGTTTGGACAAGCTAATAAATATTGATTTTTTGTTCTTACTAGGTAGTTTTAGTATCACATTTTTCACATCTATCGTCATAATCACATTCAGCGCTGCACCTCACAACGCCTAGCATTCACATATGGGATCTTAGCATCCTTAAAACAACTTAGAACCTTTAAGAAAACATCCCAGAGCTCCTATCTCACAGTGAGAGTGTTGTAGCCCTCAGTGAGACTAGGTTTTCTCACTGGGAGGAGAAGCCCATATGATGAAGCATGCCACCTAGGGTGGGTGAGGGCATTCGTCCTAAAAGGGATTGCTCCCTAGAGGAGCTAGATTGAGAGACACAATGGTTTTCATTTTTTTTCACTGTATGATAGACCCAAGAAGTTTTGTGTTGTGATAAAGTAAATAGGTGCCATTTTCCTAGAATAGCTCAGCTCGCGTAGCACAATTCATCTGCAATAACATTGCAAATTGTTGTAGTGCTGTCAAGAAATAACACCAATACGTTTTTAATCAAGGTAATTCTGATCAGGGAGATGGTGGTGATGATTAATATTGAAAGTTTGTAGCATATGTATACTCTATGTGGGAGGATTAATGACAAAATGAGCCATCTAACAGGAGTAAATTATAACAATCATAACCCCACTGTTCCATGGAGTCCGAGCTAGGGCTGTGCACGAAGAGCTCTGATGTCCCTGAACTGGGCTCTGTGAAACATGCCATCTGTGTTGTGTCGCCCCCTCCCCATTGGGGAGAGGCTGATGCAACAGGGAGGGTGAGCTGGCGGGTACACATAAACACAGACGGTGTGGGGGACAGGTGCAAGTAAAACAAGATAGAAAACAAGTCAAGAACACGCACAAAAAAACTGCCTCTTGCTCTAGAAACAAAGTAATTATAAGTGGCTGAGATTAATTCAAGCAATCGACCTATCGTTTTTGCTTTATCCTGTCCTGCAGCAAAAGACTTGAAGGCACAAATGGGAAATATATTTAAAAAGCCTTGGGCAACAGCAGATGAGAAGGCATAACCAGCGCTCTCCTTAACAGCCTTTAAATTCTGTCTGTAAGGTGATAAATTGTGTTACAGATTCTACCGCTGTTGGAGTCCGTATTACATCAGCACTAAATTCTCCAGAACGGGTTTGGAGAGAGTGTTTAAACTTGGTATAGTTGTCTGTCCGCTGCAGCGGCATGGTGCATCCATGATAAGCCATCCCCGCCTGCCGAGCCCAGGCCGTTCATTTCCACTAGCATTAAAACAGCAGAAATTATTCCAGGTCGCCGCGGTGTGTGTACACACACAGGCCAGACGTATAAATACTCTGCATTGTTTCGCTTCCTCCATCAGTGTGCCCATGCCGGACTCCTGACAGCCCACCAAAAATAGAAATCCCTTTCTTTTTATTGGAGGGCGGAGCGGGAGCGCTTCTGTTCCTAAGAAACATGTCACCCCGCCCCTGCACCCCCTCTGGTATTCATAACATAAACACAGCTTGACGGAGAACACACTTCATCCAGCAGATTCCTAGCTCAGAGGAAGCCTTCTGCAGACTCCGCGCATGCGCATTTGAGTGCCATCGGCTCCGAGCCGCCAGCCTTTTTCTCCTCCGCACACATTGCCAAAGGGTTCAGAACTAGCGGGGTGAGATGTGCTTTGTATTTATTGTTTGTTTACATCCTTCACAAATGCCTACGGAAAACATAACTATTTCCAATTGAGGGCACTCATGTGAACTGAAAATCGCGACTATTGCATCAATTGCTGTCGCATACACCCGTAAACAAAAAAATAAACAAGCGCAGACAGAGGGATGCGAATTAAATAGAGCAGGGAGCTGGAAACAGAGCGAGAGACAGGCGGAAATCAATAGCCGCTGGCGGAAAGCAGCTGATTGATAGTTGGAGAGTGGTGGGAGGACCAAAGCAAAGACAGGAGCAAAGCCATTAAAAAACAAATGATACAAACGGTGCGAGGAGTTTGGCTCAACATATAACGCTGCCGACTTTGGAGCAGGAAAACAGGGTTCGATCCTCAGCGTGGGCTGCATCATTTCAGTGTCTTTTAATTATGAATTAAATAAATAAACAGTGTTGGGTAAGGGCAGGAAACTGCCAGATTTGGAAATGTGAGCAGCAAAGAAAACAAGTTTGAAGCCACATTAACTCCTTTGAAACGAGAAAGAACTTAAGCGTATGGTTCGAAGCAAAATTTTCTATCAGCCTCCAAATCTTAATCGTAGTGAAACACCAATTTCTACATCATGCTACTGAGAAGAATCCTACTACTTCTCCATGTGCCACACCTAATTGAACTGACCTGGGTTTTGGGGGGTATTGAGCACACACTACAATAATATTTGAAAGCACCCACAAGAAAGCGATCGCAAAGCTTCAACGTCCACAAATTCAAACGGTCAGACTCTGCTTTAATCTGATGAAATCGGATCATGGGTTTCCGGCCTTCAAAGCACTTCAGTGACTTCCAGTAGCGGAAAGAACGCACTTCAAGCTAATCTGCATGGAGCCCCAGGTCTCCAAATACGTACAGATCCGTTTCCTGTAGTATATTGCTAATCGCAACCTAGGCTCTAGCAAGTCAAAAAGTCTGTCTGCTCAACTCCAGAATGCACTGTGCCCAGCTTTCATGAGCCTTCTTAATGCTACCATGTTTTTTTAAAACGGCTTATTCAACGTTTTCCCTTGCACACTCCACTAAGCTTCTGGGAGCTAGCTACCCTCTCCACAGATATCAAACGAACACCTGGATCTGTGAACTGAGTAATTGCAGATGCAGAAGCCACAAAAACAGACACCATTACGCCTCCACTAAGGAAAAAGACAAGGCGACCTAATAACTTCCTGACTCCCCTCAACAGACCTACGAAGTGGCTCCTCTCGCAAGATGGGTACGAAGACGAAATAAATAATAAAGGCGGCGTAAGCATTCGGGAAGAAGGAAAGAACATATATGTTAGAGAACACGTCGGGTGAAAACAATGATAAACCAGTGGTGCGCGTGCACCACAGAGGAGCGGGGGGGCGAGGGAGCCTGTCGTCCGTGCCGCGCACTGATGCGCGTCCTAGACACGGACGGGAATGGGCGGAGCAAAGGCGGGACATGCGCCCGCCTTTGCCCAATTGCGTGCCGTTTTTTTTTTTTTTTTTTTAAACGCCCGCTACAGCCAATGCCAGGCTTCAGAAAGCTAAGCACACGCACGAGCGTGTGGTTAGCTTTCTAAAGCCCGTACAAGAGGTCTCGTGCTGCGCACTGCAACGCTAGGCGCGAGACCTAAAAATGACAAAATAATAAGGTAATACCATTACAAAATATGCCACATAATTTGCCATTTCTTGCTGCAGCCCTTACTCAACCCTGCCGTATAATTCCAGTGGCCCTAATTATACCCAGGGCTGGTCAATGCAAGCAGCTACTCTGGCAGCAAAGCAGTCTTAAATGGTAAGGTTTTCTGCAGGGGAAGCTGTTCGAAAAGGTGAGCAGAAAGGGGACCTGAAGCTGAAAAACATTTAGAAAATGTAAAATTTGTCCTGGTAGGGAGGTATGCATATAAACTTTGGTTAGGCAAGTTCAATAGGATTGTAGATAGATGTAAAAAAAAAAAACATTGATGAGGTCTCAGCCGCTTTATTCTCTGCCTCCACAATGTGGTTCATTATCTTAGTCTATTTTTCTGCCTATACCCAGAAATTTTACAATAAAATTGACATATTTTAGAAAACGTCACTTGCACACTACTGCAGGGAACACAACGTGTACAAGTTCATAAGAATTTCCATTACATTTTATCAATATTGTATTGTAATTTCATTTATATAGCGCTTATCACCCATGACGGGGCGTCAAACGCTTTTTCGGCGAGTAGCACGCTACTCCGGAACCCATAAAGGATTAGTGTTGAATTAGAATAGTGAAATCCGAAAGTAATTTGAGTGGTTGATTTTACTCTAGCCAGTAACGACCTTTTCCACATGATAGACTCCTTTTACATCTGTACACGTCAAGAAAGTTACCACTTCCCGCAGATCATGAAGATAAACATCAAACTGGCTACAACATGCAAAGCTAAAACCCTAGTAGAATTCCCAGAAATTTACAATCTAAGGAAACTAAAGTGGCGAGGATCAGATACAAAAGCAATCATGGAAGTAATCAAAGATTATGTAAATCAGACTGAGTCTGATTGTCAGACTGAGAGAACAAGACTTAATTACAAACTGGGAACAACTAGGCGATATTCTCATTCAAAAAACTTTCCAGTCAAGCATGGATGCAGGAGCGACGGCGGAGGTAGTCCGCATGAGGAGAGTCCGCAGGGACGATAAATTAGAAGATGATGTGAGAGCATGGCAGGGTATGATCCTAGAGGCTCCGCTTCGGGAGGAGGTAGAGGCCTCCCCTTTACGGAATACTGAGAGGACGCAGGTGGCTCAACCCGATCTAGACGACAGGGTATGCATATAGCTCATGGTGGCTTAGGGGGCACATAGGGGAACTAAGATATCGCACTGGTTCCTTACCGATTTTCATGCTACATAGGCAACGGGAGGGGTGTATCTGGTTGACCCTGGGGGGAGGGAGGGAGTTCTTTGTTTATTTGAATATGTTTTAGATACTGTTCTTTCGGATCCCATTATTTCTGGAGGTGTATAGTACACGGTATCTGATAGCTGCTGTTCCTACATAAAGAAACTGTATTGTATGGTTCTTGATCTATGTATTGGGAAGATTTGTTTTTACAGGTGTGGGAATTATGATTGTAACATATTGTGATGGTTAGTGGAAGGACAAATAAAAATAAAAACATTTTATATAAAAAAAAATAAAAAAGCATGGATGCAGGAAGAACATCGAAACAAGGAACAAACCCTGGTTTCATAGGCAGCTACGTGACCAAAAAAGAAGGATCGCTAGAGAGGTGCGAAATCAGGCCTCAGCAGCAAAGAAGGGATTAACCATAGACCATTAACCAAGCTGAAAAAACTGAGGATTACATTTAGGGAAACATGTAGGGAATCTAAAGCGGCCTACATGGACTCTATTTGGAGTAAACTACTCTGGGCGAGTAAATTGCCAAATAGTAGGGATTTCTGGGGAATAATAAATAACTTAACAAAGGGACCAAGACTCCAACAAGAACCTGGAATAAGCGTAGAAACTTGGAAACAATATGTACTCAAAATGTACAACTACACGGACCACAACAACCCCGGAAAAGAAAGAAAGGAACAAGATGTCCCACAAGAGCAAAGACCTAGAGATAGGAAGATCGGTCCCCAACCACAAGCGGAGCTATACTTGGCCGCCGACCCAGACACGTACTCCGAAGGCTTAAATACCCTCACGGATGTAAGGAATTTAAGAGAAATAATTTAAAAAAACTAAAAACTGAAGGAGCAGCAGGGCCGAACGGTATCCCTAACGCCCTATTTAAACACGCACCTGATTTCTGGGCTGTCTATCTAACGCCCCTCTTCAACTATATATTTGGGCAGAATAAGACACCATACTCTTGGAAAGGCAACATAATCCAGCCAATTCTTAAAAATGGAAACCGCAGCCAGCCTGAAAATTACAGACTTATATCCCTGATCGATGTAGAGGCCAAATTGTATGCATCGTGCTTATTAGTCCACCTTCAGGCTTGGATAGAGAAGACATGCGTAATCCCGAAGTTCCAAACGGGTTTCAGGCCGGGCATGGGAACAACAACAAACCTGGCAACCCTTGCACTTCTAACGGAAAAAGCCATAAGAAGGAAAACACGACTATTTGCATGCTTTATTGACCTGAAGTCTGCGTTCGACAGAGTGACCCGAAACAGATTATGGGAGAAATTAAAAACATGGGGGCTTCCATCGCAATTACTCGAAGCAATGATCGCCCTGCACAACGAAACATGGGCGAAGGTGAAACGGGAGCAGAACCACAGCCAGGATAAGCACCGAGCACGGCTTAAAACAGGGCTGCGTCCTGGCACCTAGCCTTTTTAATCTATACTTAGCCGACATAGTCAATCATATGCCATCAGCGAAGAGTAATCCTCCCATTCTGGCTAAGGAGCCAATCCCTTACCTACAATATGCAGATGACATTGTGGTGCTGAGCCAAAGCCTGATCGGCTCACAAAGAGCAATAAACAATTTGAAATTATACCTCGATCAGGAAATGCTTGAATTGAACAAAAAGAAAACAAAGGTCGTGAGTTTGGTTGACTCCAAGAACAGTAAATTCAAATGGTAGGTCAACAGCGACCACGTGGAAGAGACAGGTGCATACAAATATTTGGGTATTAATCTGGGGCACTGCTTGACTCACAAGGAACATAAAATGGACTTGAGAGCAAAAGCTCAATCACTAATTTTCGCATTCAAATTGCTGAATAAAAAACTTTGTTGCCCCGATTATAGCCACCTTTTGAAAGTGATGGCAGCACAAACACTACCTACCTTATCATATGGTATGGAAACATGGTGTGGCAAGGACGCTGATTTGCTGAATGAGCTTCAGACTAGGGTGTACAAGGCCGTTCTTTGCCTCCCCAAATGCACATCACCAGCCCAGGTCCGTCTAGAATTTGGTCTCCCGAATCACAAGTATCGAAGTATGAAAGCCTTCGTGAAGCTGTGCTGGAAGCTTCGCGCCTCTGAACCCGGCTCACTGAACAGCATATGTTGGGCTGAGATCCAGGCGCAAATGGCCCAAAAACCTCCAAACTCATGGGGCGCCCACCTAGGTAAATCCTTGGAGGAGCTAGACATCCGAGAGCTTTGGGATAACGAGAATGACAGGGCAGTATTTAACAAGTCCTATAACAACTATGTAAAGAAGAAATCCCTTTTGGAAGACAAACTAATCCTGACCAAACGACGCCACGCATGGACAGTGATAAACTCATACACATACCCAAAGCCTCAAGCCTACCTGTCTTCGTATTTCCGCATAGAGATAAGAAGGAGTTTTATCAAATACTGACTAGGAATGCACGACTCGAAGGAACCCCTGCCAACATGGAAAAGGAAAGCACAATCAACAAGCTGCCGTCTGTGCGGCCATTTTAATGAAACATTAACGCATTTGCTTTGTGTATGCCCAAGCGTCAGTAACCTAAGGAAGATTCTTTTAAAACCCATTTTTAACATTCTAAAAATTCGAACATGCAGACACGCAGTGATCCGCTGGATGGAGGGCACATCCAACATCCTGACTTGTCGCGGTGTAAAATTCCTCACACAAGTAAACAAACTTCTTCAGGAAGCGGACACAAAGGCCTGTCACGGGAACAGTCCCATTTCAAAATCTTAGGAAGAAATGCAGAACATGAGCCCTAATGGACCCAATTCACGAACCCGTAGATACAAGATGAATCAGTTTTAAGTTACTCAAAAACGCATTTTAAAATTAATTCACACAGCCGCTCGTGACAAAACTTGCATCCGCGAAAAAGCCGAAAAGCATCTTAGGATAAACGCACTTGCACTTTATAATGATATAACAATCCCAGATACGGTTTTAAAGTGCCCCTACTTTACGAACATATCCTCATTTGTTTTAATTGCAACCAAATGATCCAAATGAATTGCATTATCGTTGCATATGTTTTTAATATGTTGTAATGGTTTTAATTAACCGATACAAATAAAGTTTGATTTGAGAGGTGGATAGGTTAGTCAGTTATTTGGATTCAGAAGGATAGCGGAGGGAAAAAGGTTTGCATTTATATAGCGCTTGTTACCCAGTGTGACTGTTACTCAAAAGCATCAAAGTTCTAACTAGTCATGCACAGTGACACTATGTACACTATTGAGGCATTTGCGAAGCATTGGCGGCTGTTGTTGGACTTTTTTTCCCCCTCGGACTATAAGAAGTTGACATGTCCGAAATGTTGTTTGAAACTTTTTTCCTCGCACTATAAGAAGTTGACCTGTTTGAAGCGACTCGGGGTCCTGAAAATTTGGGAGGACTCCAAGATAAAGGCTCACTACTCCTCCATCTATCTGTCTACTTCTGATGCCTCTAAGATGCAGACTACCTAACGAGTCCTCTAGGACTTGTGTTATTCTTCTTTTTATCTGCTTTTATTGTTATAGCGATATTAATGCAGTATCCTTATTGGCTATGCATTCTACAGACTGCGGTAGAGTGGATGGGCCTGAGGAGGGAGGGGGGTTTTGACTGTTTTCAGTATTTATTCACTGACCTAAATGCCAATAAAAATGTATTTGACCCAAAGTGAATTTGTCTTACTATATAAATCCGAGGCACTATTTGCATTCTGTATGCAAGCTTTTTAATGTTTATTTTCTGGAACAGTGTGTCATTACTGAAGAGTTTTCAACTTTTACGGTTCTTTTGGTCAGTGGCTCGGATCAGATGATCATTAAAAACAACTTTCTACTAACTGTATACGGTCCTCGTTTGTGTTGCTAAGGATACTAAAATACATCTCCGTTCCCCACCTTCTTCTCATCTGCACTGCATGTAACATGAGGGGTTCAGTGCAGTAGAGCCAATCAAAAACAAGGTTGTACTTCAGCAAAAATCTCGGGACCAAATCACCAACAGGGGCGTGCATGATATTTTTTTGATATATGCACGCAAATTCAAAATAGTCAAAAATGCAATCCCTGAAGTGCATTCTGTTCCTTTTATTCAAATGTGTATCAGTCAGTTTAAACAATAATGTAGGAGAGGAACCAAGCTATGGAGACTACAGCACGATCTTCCACAAGCCAAACAAAATATAAATATAGATTAAAAACGCAAGGCTTAGTTATATCGAGCCCTGAAACTGTAACAGGTTGTAATCATATGCAATGTTTTTTTGCAACAGTGAACATTTTCGATGTATTGAACAGTCTCCATACGTCACTGCTTAGGGCAGAACCATTTCCTGTAACCGTAATATTCCGTGTTTACATGTAAACATTTGCTTTTCATTTACAGATTTTAAAGCTTGTTAACTGAAGGTGTCAATATTTACATGCATCACAGTTACAGAGATTGCTATTGATTACCATTAGTTGCTGCTTCTCATCCTTACAAATCTGCATTGACTATTTACTGACATTACACTTCTGTCATAAATATGCGAACAGCATCGAGGCTACTTGTGTTCAGGTTTCAGAGCCTAAGGCGATATAGTTTGGAGAATACACCCAGCCCGCTCATATCTTACCATGCTAAATTCAAACAGGAGGTTCCTAATTTCACCAGTGCATTGATGTTGGTGATAAGGGGATCATGGTCTCATTATACTAATTCCCAAAGACTAACTGCACTATTTGGGTTCAGCACTGATTTAGTATTATTATGGCTAGTACTCGTGTCAAATATACAACTGAAATAGGATTTCCATTGGGGAAAAAATATGTTAATGAGCACTACAATATTAGTGGTTTCTTTCGAGAACTTGCACATACACAAAAACTAAGTTTTCAAAATACATTTTAATCAAACCGCTGATTAAAAGAAATTAAAAATCTTACTTCATATACGAGAAAACCTATTTTTCTAGCACATCGCTTCGAAATGGTAAGATCTGATACTTGGATAAAAGGAAAAGACCTCACTATTTCTCACTTTGTATCATTTTCTTTATTCCAACAATGAAATCTGGCTTCTGCTAAGTGATGTGCGTGAACTGGAAATCCAGTAATTTAGCAGTAAGCGCACTATAATAGATACTTTGTAACTATTAAAAGCGACCAACCGCCTCACAAAGAGATAAAATCAACCATGGGAAGTCATCCACGTTTGTTTAACTAAAACGGGAGCACTGTGGACTTTATAGTGAAACTTAAGCATTAAAAATGCTGTTCCACTCTTGACGCGCAAAAAAGAAGAATTTTGGGGGTAAGCTGAGCTACGTAAAATATTCAAAAATGAACAAAATGCAGAACAATCCAACCCCTCTGGTGCACTTGGTTTATGAAGGTACAGGATACTAATCGGACCATAACAAAGACCCAATTCACATCCTCCTATCTTCGTTGCCTTTTCTTTCAGAATTCCAATGTATCCTGCTATAACAACGTTAAGCACGCATAACGTTTCAAATAATGTAGTTGCGCACAAGGAACAACGGGATGATACCGCAAAACAAAATGATACCGCAAAACAAAAGCACTCACTTAATACATAAGGAGTCCACCTTCCGCTACTAGCGGAGACAATCCGTAAATCAGCCCAACTTCCGTTGTCCGTCATTGATCTTTTACGGTAGACAGTAGTTCGTAATAGCACTACTTCCGGGTCGAATGACAGCCAATCCCATGGCTGAGCATAATATGGGCGCAGGAGCGACGACTTCTGTGACTTCAGATTGGACAACTGTCGGCCTCTCAGCCAATCCTCGATCGCTGTGCAGAATTCAAAATGATCATTCGCTGCGGAGCCCCGCAAGTGCCTCTGTAATATTTGTAAACAAGATCGGTGCTGTCCACATGTTAGTTGCTGGACTTTTAGAGCGGGCTAGAGTGTGGTAGCGGATCTGTGTCAGTGAAGAACTCGGCAGCAAAATTTGAACCGTGACTGCTGGCGTCCACGGTTGGGAATCGGATAAGAGGTGGGCGGTAAGTGGCAGTAGCGTGGCGTTTAAAGCATTGGGGTTGATGCCAGGTAGTAAGGTAAGAAACAGTCGGACCCGGTATGGGGGAGGGCAGGGGAGGAGAGGGGGACAGCAGAGCAGGGTCGGCTTCTTTGGCCTGTCTACTAAAAACGTGCAACTGGCTGATAATGTGGCGTGCTAGTCACCTTTATTGAGCCCAGTGTGGAGTCAAGGAGTCGCAGACAGAAGTAGGCTGAAGACTTATTTATTTAACCCCGCGAACAACCAGCATAACCGTCCTTTTCCTATAACCTTCTTCCTTCCTCCCTCTTAAGATATTGATTCCAAGTTCCATTGCATCATAGAACGTTATGAGATGAAATGGAACCGAGAATCAACCCTACACATATTTTACCCCTTTAAATATCAATAAAGTACTATATATATATATATATATATATATATATACACAAATTTCAGGTAAAAAAATATAAGTATGCAATTGTAATTTACAAAGCAGCCGTAAAATATAAACAGAAGATATATGTAAACTTGCAACTGAACTTATACAAAAAAATACAAAATATAACTTGTGGTTTAAATTACGATAACCCACAACCTTTCCTATACAAAAAAATATATATAACTTGTGGTTTATATTACGGTAATCCGCAACCTTTCGGGAACACATAATATTAATACCTAAAACTACTTCACAACATAATCCTGGAATTTAATGGGTAAACTAATGGGCCTACCTGCACAACTCAATTAACTTCTCACCATACTAGCTTCACCCGTCTGTTTCTAGAGCTAGACCCAGACTCATCAGCTTGCACAGTTTGCTCCATCCCTTTCACTGCTGACATTCCAGACCCCTCATTCTCTATTATATCTTGCAACCAGTCACTTATCCCCCCAGTAAACACAGGAAAATTACATTCTTCTTTTCCCTTATATCTTTCAATGCGACACCCTACCGTAACTTAAGCGTGCTGAATTCCTCAGACACTCTACCACCTTTAGTGGTTCAGAGAAGGAACTTTGACACTTTGGACTTGAGTAGGACCCTGGCGTAGTATTTAGCCTCATTGTCAAGCTTAAATACTACGCAGAGGTCCTACTTGAGCACCTTATAAAACTGAACTCTATCATTCCCTATAATCAAACAGGGTTCACCAGAGACTACAGGAAATATAATGGCCCTATCTCTTATATTGGATTCTTCCAAAATCTCAAAGCTTGCCCTCTGTCTTTGCTACATCGACTACCAGGACGCCTTTGACCGAGTAGATCGCAACAAGCTTTGGGAACAATTGAATAACTGGCAAATTCCACCTCTCCTTCTCAAAGTAAGAGAAACCTTACACTCCAATACCTGGGTGAGGATTAAACTGGGTAACTGTAGGGGTCTCTCCAGGGCCATTCCTACAGCAAGAGGTCTCAAACAAGGGTGTGTTTTGGCACCAATGTTATTTAACTTATTGTAGCTGACCTCCCATCAACACTCATTTCCATCAACTCGCACTCTCCCAAACTAGGGTCGACCCATTTGTCCAACCTGTTGTACGCTGACAATCTGGTGCTAATAACCAGAACACGAGTTGGGGTGGAGCGCCTCATGAAAGCTACTGAGGCATATGCTGACGTAAACGGGATGAAAATAAACAGTAAAAAAACTAAAATCATGATCTGCCCTGAAGGGGAAGATCAGCTGGGAACTAGGCAGGAGCAGGATCGATGAAACAATTAGCTATAAGTATCTTGGCCTCATACTCGTTAGCGACAGCTCCTTTAGATCACACAAAGAGGAAATCAAAAAGAAAGGGATCGCCCTTGCAGCTGGCCTGGCGGCATTATCAAGTAACCTAAATGGGCCCTCATATAGCCAGATTCCTGAAACTGCTAGAGCAAAGGTAGTTCCCACCCTGGCCTATGGGAGTGAGGCACTCCGAGGGAGAGACACACCGTTCCTGGACAAAACAGTGATCCGAATATATAGACAAATGTTTCAGCTCCCCGAAGCACCTCCCCAGCTCAAATCAGGCTCAAGTTCGGGTTAACAAAGCAGTTTTACTCCAGATGGGCGTCCTTTGTCACCTTTTGCTACAAATTAAAAAACTCGGAGGTAAACGCCATCAACCACTGCATATGGGAAGAGATCATAAAGAAGCCAGGTTCACCAGCCTGTATATACCTCAATGATATCATCAATCGACTAAGCTTGGGGGAATCATCGTAAACAACCGTAAGCCAAGACCAATTCAAACAAGCATTGGCATAGTCAATATGTCTCCACTTTGGGACCTTTATAAGTGTTTAGCCAGAGCTATTGGCTTTGCCAGAGTCTATAAGCTATGTTGTAGAGCATTGTGGTTGCTGTGCATCATGTTGAAAAGTTATATTAAAGAATTATAAGCATGTTTGTTGCCTTTATACAAACCAATAAGACATTATATACAACTGAACGACCCGATTGAAAGAGAAAATGAACATAAAAAATATCTTCTACTTTGTTTGTACTTGCAGTGCTGGCAACTTCTTCCTGCCTGTTCTAATGCTTGTTTGTTATATATTTTTTGTTGTTATGGGGGGCGGGACATAAACAACCGGGGAGTGGAGGTTGGGAAATAGTACCTGAATTACAACACGTGCAAGGGACGGACACTAGGGGAGAATCAACAGATGCCAGATTCTGAGAGCAGACTAACATGGTGCTGAGTGATGCTGAGGTGGTGGTGTGCTGGTGCTGAGTGATGCTGAGGTGGTGGTGTGCTGGTGCAGAGGTGATGCTGAGTGATACTGAGCTGGTGCTGAGTGATGCTTTGGTGCTGAGACATGCTGAGGTGATGCTGTGCTGAGGATGTGCTGTGCTGATGCTGGAGTGGTGCTGAATTGCTGCTGAGGTGGGTCTGCGCTGGTGCACTGATGAGGTGGTGTTGTGCAGATGCTGAGGTGGTGCTCAGGTGGTGCTGTGTGTATGCTGAGGTGGTATTGCGCCGTTGCTGAAGTGGTGGTGCGTTGATGCTGATATAGTGCTGAGTGATACTCAGGTGGTGCTGAGTGATGTTTGGTAGTGTTGAGTGATGCCGAGTTGGTGCTGCACTGGTGTTGTGGTGGGGCTCTACTGGTGCTGAATTGGTGCTGCAGTGTTGCTGAGTGGTGTTATGGTGGTACTGAGTGATGCTGGTGCTGAGTGATGCTGTGCTGGTGCTGAGTGATGCTGTGCTGGTGCTGAGTGATGCTGTGCTGGTGCTGAGTGATGCTGTGCTGAGTGATGCTGTGCTGGTGCTGAGTGATGCCGTGCTGGTGCTGAGGTGTTAATGCTGCACTGGTGCTCAGGTGGTGCTGAGTGCTTTGTTGGTGCTGTGCTGAGGTGATGCTGCGCTGATGCTGAAGTTGTGCTGCGCTGGTGGTGCACTGATGCGGGGGTGGTGCTGTGCTGATGATGAGATGGTGCTGTGCTGATATTGAAGTGATGCGCTGGTGCTGAGGTAGTGCTGCGCTGATGCTGACTTGGTGGTGGTGCACTGACAAGGAGGTGGTGCTGTGCTGATGCTGAGATAGTTCTGTGCCGATGCTGAATGGTGCTGTGGTGGTTCTCAAGTGGTGCTGAGTCATTCTGGTGCTCAGGTGGTGCTGATGCTCGTGTGGTGCTTAGTGATGCTGAGTTGGTGCTGTGCCGAGGTGAGGCTGAAGTGGTGCTGCGTTAGTGCTGATTTGCACTGAGGTGGGGCTGCGCTGGTGCTCAGGTGGGGCTGCGCTGGTGCTCAGGTGGGGCTGCGCTGGTGCTCAGGTGGGGCTGCGCTGGTGCTCAGGTGGGGCTGCGCTGGTGCTCAGGTGGGGCTGCGCTGGTGCTCAGGTGGGGCTGCGCTGGTGCTCAGGTGGGGTTGCGCTGGTGCTCAGGTGGGGCTGCGCTGGTGCTCAGGTGGGGCTGCGCTGGTGCTCAGGTGGGGCTGCGCTTGTGCTCAGGTGGGGCTGCGCTTGTGCTCAGGTGGGGCTGCGCTGGTGCTCAGGTGGGGCTGCGCTGGTACACTGATGTAGAGGTGGTGCTGGGCTGCTGATGGTGATGTGCTGATGTTGAGGTGGGGCTGTGGTGGTGCTGTGCTGATGTGGTACTGCGCTGATGCTGTGCTGGTGCTGATACTGAGGTGGTGCTGAGGTAGTGGTGTGCTTGTGCGGAGGTGGTTCCCAGGAGGTGATGCTGCACTGGTGTTGAGGTGGTGCGCTAATGCTAAAGTGATGCTAAGTTGATGCTGAGGCGGTGCTGCAGTGGTACTGATGTAGTGCTGCTCTAATGGTGTGGTGGGGCTGCACTGGTGCTGAGTTGGTGGCGGTGCACTAGTGGTGCCCACAGCATGCTTAATTGGAAGGGCACGCTTTTATTAGGGCTAGCATTATGCTAGGGTTGTGTAGTAGTAAGAAAATGGTACATAAAATATAGCCAGTATGGCTACTATGATGCCAGGAGTGATCCAATAATGTTGCAGATGACGTGGTAAGCTGGCAGGACACTGGGTTCTGAAATGAGACTATGGGCTAGATGGCAACCGGGCAGGGATACAGACAATTGTCAGCCCTAATCATACTTTCTCACACTTACATACAATCACACACAAACATATGTACTAACTACAAAACATCCACAAACACGTGCTCTTCTTGTTATTCGCAGCAGCAATAAACATGTCATTACCTCCACCACTTTGCTCCTTCAATTGGCCAGCACAGCGTAGCTCCCAGCACTCCTTCACCTGCACTGGTTGGCTCCAAACACTCCTGAGTGCCATTATTAACATGCTTTAAAGGCACTGTTATCCCTCTCAGACACAGTGTAACTAACAGGACAGCCTGAAACATGGCCAATAACCATGCAGCTCTGCCACATATGCTGCTTAGTGATCGACTCTGGTGCTGGCTCTGCACTGTCTGTCATAATGGATGGGACAACATACAGCCTCGCTTTTGGCTGTCTGATCCAAAAGTGGCAACTATAAATGGGCTATGCCCTGTTGCCTGAAGATTATTTTTTAACGGGATGTGGCCCATTTACGACTGCCTACTTACATATAGGATAAGAGGAGCTGGAGGCAGAGGATGACCCACAGCCTGAAAACTATTTCATGGTAAAATAAAACTTAATTGTGCTTATCTCCAAAAGCATGTTCCGAGTCAGGCCACAATGACTTTGTAAGCGCCGTTAAACAAGGAAGAAGACTGCTGCAGAATTAAATAATACTTCAGAAGCAATGCAATGCCAGAACGAAAAAAGATGCACACATAACATGGCATAATTTGCATTCGTGCCCCAAAGACACTTCTTTCAAAGTGAAAGGAAGCGTTTTTAAAGCCAGGTGAGGAGGGGGGCTGTTCTGAGCGTTCATGCATACCGGATTGCTGGGACAGAACTTGCCTGCTTGGCATCCAGCAAAAAGTGACTCAGGGAGGGGGTGGGTGTCTACTGAGACGGCAGCCTGTCGATGTATGGCATGTGCACCAGAGCGAGGAAAACCCACTGCCGAATTTACGCTCACCACCTAGCTGCAAAGCAAGATGAAAACCGAGATAGAAAGGGACCCAAAGCAGCTTCTGAGTAGGAAAGCAAAACGCATGAATAACTTCTCAGCAGAGCAATACTTGTCACAGGCACTGATAATTTTTCGAGTAACTGTTTCCCTCAAAGAATCCTATTTTTCAATGTTTTATTTGATGACAATTTGTTCTCGTGCAGTTCTGGGGAACAATAAAGCCCTTACCTGACTATGTGGCCACTTGCTTTCTTCTCCTCTTGATGTACAAAAATGTTTGAATGCTGCTTGTTTATTCTTCGCATGATTTTATTCACTCTTGCTGCTTGTTCCTAAGAAACTCTTTAATTGCTGCTCTTTTGCACATGATTTTTAATTGCTTTTTCTATATGATTGTTTTTAAGATTGCTTTTTTTGTAAATATTTTAAATAATCAAACAATACATTTATTATCATTATTAGCCACACAACTCAGTTGGCTTCCAACCATACTCTGTTGGTCACCTTCATTTCACCCTGTCCTCTAGCAGCCTTCTGACTCTCTGACCAAACCTGATATGTGTGCTGGGGGCTATAAACTATTTCCACGACAAACATCAACATCACCTGCTGCCTCAAACTCGTCTTTCCTCTCATCCCTGCACAAACGGGTTACAAATACCAAACAGACTCTTGCAAACATGGTTTATTGCACTACACACAGCAAGACTGGTTTTTTGCCAACAATGGGCCCTGTTCTTATCAACAGAACGGACTCTTAGATCTGGCCGGTCTCACTCGCTTTTAGACCCTGAAGCAAGGTCCAGCTGCAATTAAATTGTCTGTTTTTGACCTGGGTGGGAGGAGAGTTAATGTTGGGCTTGTGTAACCATGTTGATAAAACAATGTCAGGCTTGTGTGACAACCTGCCCGGGGCGGAGACTCCAAGCTTGTAACCATGATAAAAGAAACAAATACATTGTGTAAAACTGTATAAAAGGAAGAGTCAGAAGCATTGCCAGTAGAACACCTCCCTGAAGACATCCTGGTGTCAGCAGTTGACGTGGTCTCCTCTAAGAGTAATAAACCTTTTTCTTGCCTTTCAGCTTCCAGCGCCTGCCTCGTTATTTTAGATAGTGAATCCAAAGTGGATTAAAGGTGACTTTGCGCCGGGCAGCATTGGGGATCCCAGGAGACTCGCTGCTTTTCACAGATTGGCGACCCAACGGGGGGCCGATCAGAGACACGTGGGTCCAGTAGAGAGGTCCTAACGACGGAGTGAACGACTAAATGATTGGAGTGCACCTGCCTGAAAGAGACCCTCGTCTGGCTGCCAATTGACTGAACTTCACCGGTTCCGAACGGACCTCTCTCGAGTGACCTGCGGTCCTGACTGGGGCCTTACAGGAACGCCGCATTGATTGTTGGAGTAAGAGGACAACCAGGCGCTGGAAGGGGAATACGAAGAACTGTCCATACGGTCCGGGTAAGGTCGTGAGAAAACATGACTTAAATTGATTGATTGATAGAAATACTAGTATTCCTTTTTGAGTTATTTGAGACATTCCCTGCTTGCAAACAACGTAGAATAGGAATATTCTCTCTTTGCAGACAGCGAAGGACAGGTAGTGCAGACTTTTGTCTAACATTAATTGAGATATTCATTTTGACCGCTGTTTTCTCTAGATTGTTTGATTGTTTTGGACCGGACCGTTTGTTAAAGGTCAGTCATCCGGCACCGCCGGAAGGCACCCCTAACAAGGACATGTACGTAAAATATGGATTAGCCACCGTAGCTTATAGCAAACTATGGCATAAGTACACTAGGAAGGACCGGGTAAATCAGTGGCCACTGACGGGATCTTTCGATTTCGCTAAAATAGAAACGTTAGAATTAGCTCTCCACAAAAAGAAAGCTAGACCAGCCATGTTTGATAGTTTTGGTTTATGGCGAAAAGAAGCAGCTCAACGAAAGAAAAGAGACGAAGCTAGACAAGATAAAGAAACGCGAAAATCAGCTTACCAAGCCTGTAAAAAGTTAGAAGAAGAACTAAAAGAAAAGGAAATCGATAAAAGGAACAGGAATCAAAAATATCAGGTCAATGCCCTGTTAGAACGCCCTTAACTCTTTACCCCGAGTTACCAGCAAAACAGGGGGTAGATGATGATTTATTGTTAGGTCCCCCAATGATATACATGCCACCCCCTTATGCCCCTACTCATCCCGTAGTACAACGCCAGGACCCCCAAAGTATAGCTGGAGATGGCACGATCGCCTCAGTCTCCACCACCTCTGCTCCCACCGAGCCACCCACACCAAATGCCTCATCAAAGGAGGCAGTAGTAGAGGTAGGAACCAAGGAAATAGGAGCGCCCAGGGTCCCGCGATTAAGTAAAAATGAGCGAGCAGGCATTGATAAAATAGTTAAAACCCTCATAGATAGGAAAGAAACAGAAGAACACGTAACAGACATATGCGACTCCTATGTTGAAAACCGCAAACGATACTTTATTGTACGTCTCTGTTACCACACCCTTACTGCATATGAAGAGAAGTACCAAAACATAGGGCCCGAGCGATTAGTGGCTCTCTACAGGAAGGTAGACATCGGAGATGAAGGCGACAACGATGTTGCAGAACTATTTTCATCCACACTAGAAGTATTGCGTCACCTCATAGAACAAGGACAGATAGATAGGGACAGGACAACTAAGGTAGCAGGACCCCCAGTGGAAAAAACAGATAGCATGATGCCAATAAAAGAAGCTGCCCCTTACTGGGTACCTCCTAGAGGACAAGGGACTAATGACGATATAAACCATCAAGACGCTAGAGGAAGGGTGGTCTACAATTGGGTGTATCAGCCATGGGACAGACAGGACATCCTGACCTTCCGTAAATCTTTGCCGGATTTACGAAAGAACCCCACCGCCTTTTACGCCGAGCTAGGTACCGCTCTGGGATCAACAATAATGACACTTACCGACATAGACTTGTTCTTCGGGTTATGTTTGCCAGCAGATGTGTGGAAACAGGTTAAGAAAGTAAACCATACCGAACTGTTTGGTCATATCTAGGAACAACTCGACACACTAGATAAACAGCGGAACCCTGGTCAAAAACCAGTTAAAGCAATATTAAACCTCCCTGACAAAATAGTGCAGAAAGTGAAAACGCTGATCCCAGAGAAAAAGATAGACTGGTCCATAGTAACCGCATGCCGCCAGAAACCACAAGAGGACGTCTCAGAGTACTTCTCCAGATTTGAAACTGTGTTCTCTGATTACAGTGGACAAGACATGTCCACCGCAACCGGACACCACTTATTTGTGCAGAACTACGTCAAAGGATTACTGCCAGATGTATCCCAGAAACTACAAGCCAGCGGAAGTAGTTGGGCAGCATCTAAACCGACGGCCATTCTCCAAATGGCCCAGTATTACGAGCATCAGAGAAACGAAAATGACAGGGCTACAGAAAGGAAAAAGAAGGACTTGAAGGAAAGGGTAATGATAGCACAACTCCAGGGGGCGAATACAGGAGGGGAGCAATATGGGGAGGAAACCAGCAGAATACCCCTAGAGTACAGCCACCTAGGAACAATCCATCTACATCATATGTAGGACGCCAAGACCTAGGACAGGATCAATGTGCATTTTGCAAAAATATGGACACTGGAAATCCCAATGCCCGGCTTTGTTAGGAGCTGCTAGGGGCAGAGGGGCGAGGGAAATAGCAAGTGGACAGAGAGGAAGAGGACGTGGGAGAGGGTACGCGAGTGAAGCAAGCGAGGAAAGGCCAGGAAGAGTGAACGCATTTGACCATCCCAGACAGAATCAGTACCAACAGACAGATTATGACAATACGTACGACTTTGCATAGGACAGCCAGGGGCAAGGGAGGGATCCAGTCGAGCTCTGCGTTGATCAGCAAGGCCCTTATGTTACCGCTGAGGTACTGGGCACAAGGTCGCCATTTTTGGTAGACACAGGAGCAACACGTAGTGCACTATCCATACGACTGATTCCAAGGGCACCCTTGTCAGGCTCACTTGGGACCTCAATAGGATTTGACGGTACGCCCTCCACCAACCCTTTGTCCTGACCCATCCCTTTTAATCTTGACAGCAATGGCGTCGAAACGACATTCCTCCTCTCATCTAACACCCCAGACGCCATTATGGGCCTCGACCTTTTGAAACCCTTCCATGCGACTATCAGATGCTCACCAGACGGAGTGCGTGTCATCCTGTATGACAACCCCCAACGCCATAGAGAGAACCCTTTTCAGCACATGTTTTCCATCTCTGAGACTGACACATCCCTACTGGACACTTTGCCATCACACTTATGGGCTAGGGCTGATTCAGACGTAGGACGAATGATGATTGACCCAGTACACGTAACAATACGACAGGACGCAACCCTACCGAAGGTACCGCAGTACAAAATATTGCCAGAGGGTGAGAAAGCACTAACAGAGATCATACACTCTTTGGTAGAGGCAGGGGTGGTAGAGGAAGTAGTGAGCAACATTTGTAACAGTCCCATACTACCGATTGTAAAGAGACAGGGAGAGGGAGATGGGAAAGCCTACCGCTTCATCATTGACCTGCGGGAGGTAAACAAAATCGTAGTACCACAATACCCAGTAGTTTCCGACATCACGACAATTTTGACTTTAATCCCCTCCACTGCCACCACCTTCACTGTGATCGACCTCAAGAACGCCTTCTTTTCCATACCTATACACGAGGACAGCCGCTATCTTTTGGATTTACCCTAAATTCCCGTTCAGTATAGATTTTGTAGAGCACCTCAGGGGTACACTGAGAGCCCAAGTATCTATAGCCAGGCGCTTAAAAGACAGTTGGACGCCATACAATTGCCAGATGGAGTGGCACTAATACAATATGTAGACGACATCCTTCTAGCAGCAGACACCATACCAATAGCCGTCACAGCCACCATCAAACTACTCCATTTCCTTGCTGAGAATGGTCACAAGGTCTCCCGAAAGAAACTGCAGTTCTGTAAATCACACGTGACCTATTTGGGTCACCTTTTATCAAAAGAAGGGAGAAAACTCACGCCTGACAGGATCCAGACAATTCTAGACACCCCTGTCCCCAAAAATCAGAAGCAAGTCCGCTCTTTGATAGGCCTCACCTCGCTTTGCAGACAGTGGTTACCGAACTTTAGCCTCATTGTCAAACCCCTTCTCTCCCTCCTAGCTAAGGACATCCCCTCACCTCTCCCCTGGACCCCCGAATGCCAGACAGCCTTTAAAGAACTACGCAATACCCTTTGCTCAGCACCAGTCCTAGGAACCCCAGATTACTCCAAACCATTCTTCCTCTACACACACGAAAGGGAGGGATGTGCATTGTCTGTCCTAACACAATCAATTGGTCACAAACAACGCCCTTGTGCATATTTTTCTGCCACCCTCGATCCAGTAGCCAGAGCACTGCCAGCGTGCCTGCGCGCTGCTGCAGCGGTATCAATACGCCAGAGCGAAGGAATAGTGCTCTCCAATCCAGTCACTGTTTTAGTACCCCATGCAGTCGACACATTACTGAACCAGACCAAAACCCAACACTTGACTAGCGCCCGACTGACAGGATATGAGTTGACCCTGCTAGCACCGCACATTACCCTAAAGCGATGCACCACCCTCAATCCAGCCACACTGTTACCCCTACCCGAGAACGATTCTAACGTGGCTCCACTACACGACTGTGTGACACTAACCGATGAACAAACAAAAAGTAGAGTAGACCTCAGAGACACCGCCTTTCTAGAGCCAGATGGAGAACTATGGGTGGATGGTTCGTGCATCAAACTCCCCGACGGCACCACCTCAGCTGCATACGCTGTCACCACAGCCCGAACCATTCTAGAAACAGCCCGTATTGCCCAACGTTCCGCCCAGGCAGCAGAACTCATTGCCCTCACACGAGCATGTATTTTAGCAGCTGGCACGACAGTTAACATATACACCGACAGCCAATACGCCTTCGGGGTGGTTCACCATTTCGGGATTCTATGGAAAGAAAGAGGGTTCCTGACTTCACACGGTACACCCATCCTGCATGGAGATTTAGTCTCCGCCTTGACGGAAGCAGTCCTCCTCCCCAAAAAGCTAGCAGTGATAAAATGCCAAGCACATAGGAAAGTGACAGATCTCATTGGACAGGGAAATGCGCTAGCAGACGTTACTGCCCGAGCCACAGCAGAAGACAGAACCATGACACGAATGTATGTGACCAGGTCACAAGCTGAACAATGGACTGATGCTAGGACCACTGTAAGGGACATACAGACTACAGGCACACAAGACGAATTGACCGAGTGGGAAAAGGTGGGACTAAAAGACGAGGAAAATTGCTGGAGAACTAAAGACGGAAATAAATGGCTGTTACCCAATGCCTACCTCATCCCCATATTGACCATGGCACATTTACCAGCACACATAGGCTCCACCCCCATGATTGAACTAATCACAAGAGTATGGCATAATGTCAAGATAACAGAATCTGCAAAGCGCCTAGTACAACAATGTATAGTATGCCTACAACACAACCCAGGGAAAGGGACAGTAGTACCACGGGGAGGGTTTGGAGTCCCCGATCACCCCTTTGAAGTCCTTCAAATGGATTACATCCAACTAGAGAGATGCCATGGTCTAAAATATGTCCTGGTGGTTGTGTGCGCTTTTAGCAAATGGGTGGAGGCATATCCCACCCGCGACAATACTGCCATAGCCACTGCAAAAGTATTGTTGAAAGAATTCTTCCCCGGTACGGCCTTTGCAGAATTTTATGGAGCGACTAACGGCCCACACTTCGTAGCCGAAGTGATACAGAACATACTGAAAGGGTTGGGGGTAAAACAAAAATTCCATGCCGTCTTCCACCCCCAATCAGCGGGCCTGGTAGAGAGACACAATGCAACATTGAAACTAAAGCTAGCCAAAATAGTTGCCACAACCGGGTTGAAATGGCCCGACGCCCTTCCATTGGCATTGCTATCAATGCGCTCCACCCCGACCAAACACAGACTGACCCCGTATGAAGTGGTCTTCGGCAGGCCTATGAACATTTGGGCGGCACCAAGACCCACCTCCATTAACGATGTCCCGAACATATTAATGTCAGACTATCTGCATAAATTGACAAACGAGCTAACAATTATCCACCAACAGGTGCAGCAAGCCTTGCCTGACATATCCATGGGCCCAGGACATGTGATAAAGCCTGGGGACTTCATCCTAGTTCGCAACTTCCAAAGAACGAAGAATCTGGAGCCCAGGTGGACGGGCCCCTGGCAAGTCTTGATCACCACTCGAACTGCCCTCCGAGTGGAAGGAAAAAAAATTGGCTGCACGCCCACCACTGCAAGAAAGTCCCTCCAACGCTGGCAACCTGTGAAGAGGTGGAGGTGCAAGAGGAAGTACTCGAAAAAGACCGACCAGCTCTGAGTTGCTGCCCACAAGAAGACACCCTCCAACTGTCTGAATTTCCCGACCCCACGGTGCCATCCAAGGAAGGGTACAACCTAAGATTGACGAAAAGGGGGGAGCTCCAACAACCAGGCCACTAACTGAGTCAGAGTCTCAGATCGGTAGCACAGCCAAACGACGCTACCAGGAAAAACACCAGACAAAAGTCTGTGATCCTAACAGTTGGTGAGCTCCTCGAAGATGATGGAAGAAACGGAACACCTGCAAAGCCACCGCAAAGACACCAAGACTTTTGAACTGCACAGTACAAAGACAATTGCACTTGTAGCTGCATTTCTCACCTGCCTCCTGCTAATGGTCACACTCTGGATCATTGAAGAGAATGCACCTGCATACAGAACATTGTCACCAACCATGCAACCAATCACAAAGAAAGAACACTACCTGGTATCACTACCGCCACATCTCCGAGAACGACGCAAAGAATTCTGGAATAATTCTTTCGTACAGATGCTGCACCAGCACAATCTTGCCACCAATGCCACTAACTGTTGGGTCTGTGGGCTGCTACCACATGCCACTGAACATTCCATCCCTTTCATCCCTTCACCCTTTTCTGTTCATGGATCTTGCCTTGCCTGGATGATGCTCCTACAAGAAAGTTACAAAGACAATGCCACTTCCGATGGGACAATCGCTCAGTTCTACAACGAGTTCTGGCTAAACCAAACAGGAAGAACAGCAGCTCCCTTTTGCCCTCACACCTCCAATACGACATTCCCAATGAATGTCCCCTCCAAAGAACGAGTGGAAATACAAGTGTTCAATAATCCTGTCAGAGCCACATTTTCCTACCTGAAGAAAAGAACTGCTGCAACACTGACTGTGGCCCTATCTGTGGTGAACGTCTCTGGCCTTGTATGCATTGAAGCCCGTGGGACTAAGAATGTGGGTCACAGCACTTGTAACATTGTAAGGACTTTGAACACTGCCAATCCTCCAGCATTTGTTGCATCACCCAATATGTACTTTGTCTGTGGAACCAAAGCCTACACCTGGCTCCCAAGAAACTGGGGGCACGTGCTACATCGCTTTTGTTTTGCCACCGACCTACACAGCCCCTGCAGAGCATCATCGAGAAAAGCGTTCTAAAGACACTGATCAAGCAGACTCTGCCGCATCACAGTTCGTTGACGCAGCAAAAGGGCTCGTCCCGCTATGGGGTCCGATGGCAAACAGCCGAGCCATCAGACATCTGTCTCAAGCGGTAGAAACAGCCCTGAACGTCACAGCTGGCATCCTCACCAACAACACTGCCGAGCTTCAAGCGGTCCGTCTGGTGGCCCTACAAAACCGCATGGTCCTGGACGTGGTACTAGCGGATCGTGGAGGAGCATGTCGCATCATTGGTGCCAGTTGCTGCATATACATCCCTGATAATTCACCCTCTGTCTATGAAGCAATCGAACATCTCCACAGACTGTCTTCAGAAATTCATCAAGGATCAGAGACTTGGACAATTGGAAGTTGGCTTTGGGGCATCTTAAAGGACTGGGGTTGGAAAATATCAATGTTTCTCTTGGTCCCAGTATTGGCAATATGTGGTTGCTGTTTGGGTGTACACTGTATACCACCTTTGTGTTCTCTTTGCATAAGTGCCTTGCGCCCTAAGACTATGGACACTCAGTTAACAAAAATGAGAGTAATGTATGAACAAGAAATACAGGACATTATGGAGATCGAAATAGACTGACAAGATGGCTAGTTATGTTCAAAGGGGCGACTGTTAAGAACAAAACACAATCATGAACATTCTGCGCCATCTTGTCTGATGAAAGTTCCTACGTGCACATAAACTACAGTCATTCTGATTTACCACAGCCATTTTGTACTCTGTTGGTCACCTTCATTTCACCCTGTCCTCTAGCAGCCTTCTGACTCTCTGACCAAACCTGATATGTGTGCTGGGGGCTATAAACTATTTCCACGACAAACATCAACATCACCTGCTGCCTCAAACTCGTCTTTCCTCTCATCCCTGCACAAACGGGTTACAAATACCAAACAGACTCTTGCAAACATGGTTTATTGCACTACACACAGCAAGACTGGTTTTTTGCCAACAATGGAACCTGTTCTTATCAACAGAACGGACTCTTAGATCTGGCCGGTCTCACTCGCTTTTAGACCCTGAAGCAAGGTCCAGCTGCAATTAAATTGTCTGTTTTTGACCTGGGTGGGAGGAGAGTTAATGTTGGGCTTGTGTAACCATGTTGATAAAACAATGTCAGGCTTGTGTGACAACCTGCCCGGGGCGGAGACTCCAAGCTTGTAACCATGATAAAAGAAACAAATACATTGTGTAAAACTGTATAAAAGGAAGAGTCGGAAGCATTGCCAGTAGAACACCTCCCTGAAGACATCCTGGTGTCAGCAGTTGACGTGGTCTCCTCTAAGAGTAATAAACCTTTTTCTTGCCTTCCAGCTTCCAGCGCCTGCCTCGTTATTTTAGATAGTGAATCCAAAGTGGATTAAAGGTGACTTTGCGCCGGGCAGCATTGGGGATCCCAGGAGACTCGCTGCTTTTCACAAGTATGGAAACAAACCAGTGCAAAAGATGGGGAAAGTGTTAATCCAATTAAAGTGCATATAGTAAAAATACTTCAAGAGCAGCATTAGAGCAAATAAAGTGCCAATGTGCTAAACAAGCCGGAAATTCATACATTTCTTACATATAAAAAAGATATTCCTCTCAAAACAATTGAACGACGGGAGAAGACAATAATACATTTTCTCATTGGTTCATAGCGTTTCCATAGCTAATGACTCAAACCTTGCAATCTCCATGACCTTCCATAGGGGGTTCATCTTAATATGATGTACATTGCTCCATAACACCCCTGTATCTACTGCCTTGAACATTGCACTATCATTTACCTAACACTTTGATAAAAATTAATCCTGTGCCATATCGTACAAAGAGCAAACAAAACAACATGAAAACACATAAAATGCAAAAGTGCTAATCGGATTAAAGTGCATCTAGTACAAGAATGTGGGTCATAAATTATGCATAACCAGTTCCTCCCTGATAGACTTTATAAGGTGTATACCTTAGTCATATCTAAATAATAATGTTCTTGAGCAACTAATGGTGCCCAGATAGCTGTATATCTCTTAATATTTTCATTCTTCCGAATGTATGACTCCTCAAAGGCTCTGATCCTCTTCAAATTATCAAGCCAGAGTCGGGCCGTTGGAACATTAATTGACCTCCAATGTTGGACTATAAGAGAGAGGGCAACTAATAGGGCAGCTGATATAAAATATTATATAGATTTGTTAAAATTCTGAGTTGTATGAGATACCCCGTATAAGATTACCCTAACTTGGCTTCCAGTGCTATCCGACTACGATAGGGAGGGCATTGAAAAAGACATAACAATCGAGGAAATAACGGGTGACATACAGGATTTACAGGCGGGGAAGGCCCTGGGACCAAATGGGTTGTCCGTGGAGCTATTCAAAGGCACAGCGAGTGTGTTAGCGCCGTACCTCCTGGAAATGTTCAATGAGGCGAGGGAAAAGGGTGGTCTGCCACTAGATCAACGGACAGCAACCATTGTAGTAATCCCCAAGGTGGGCAAACCGACGGACCAATGTGGCTCCTAGAGGCCTATATCCTTGCTGAACATGGAAGTTAAAATACTGGCTAAGGTCCTGGTGAATCGCCTTTTGGGGCCAATCGCGACATTGATACATCCAGATCAGTCTGGTTTTATGCCTCACCGGAGCACCAGGCTCCACCTCAGGCGCCTCTACGGGGTAATGCACCTGATAAGATCCCATCCTGAGGAGGAGGCGGCGCTACTGTCATTGAATGCACGTATGGCGTTCAACAGTATCGAATGGCACTATCTGTTCGCAGTTCTGGAAAGATTTGGGTTTGGTCCCCGTTTTCAATCCTGGATCAAATTGTTGTATAAAAACCCTCTGGCCAGAGTATGTGTGAATGGCTCTGTAACCAGCTCCTTCGCCCTTCACTAGGGGACTAGACAGGGGTGCCCTCTTTCCCCTGTTCTATTCGCACTGGCGTTGGAGCCACTCGTGGCATGGGTGAGAGGGGACCCAGTGATTTCCGGAATCACAGGGGGCGGACAATGGGAAGAATGAATATCATTGTACGCGGGCGACGTCCTTCTGTATGCGACAAGACCCCGCTTTACAATAAATCGGTTACTACAGATTTTTAAGTTATTTGGAGGGTACTCCGGATATCAGATTAATTGGGACAAGTCCCTTCTGTTCATGCTATTGGACGGTCCCCCGCCTGTGCTTAGTGGGGAGATAAAGCTCCAAGTCAAAAAGAGCTTCAAATACTTGGGTATACTCATTGCCAAGACAGAAGCGGGATTTATGGAAGGAAATCTGCAGCCCCAAATGGAACGTCTGAAGCGAGATGTCGCCCACTGGAGGACTCTGCCGATCTCCCTGATGGGGAGAGCAGTCCTATTCAAGATGATGACACTGCCGCGAATGTTGTATATCCTTCAAAACACCCCATATCCAGTACCCGAAAGTTTCTTCAGGGAAGCTGATAGCGAGCTACGGAAATTACTGTGGGATGGAGGAGGGGCAAAAATCGCGTTAGCTAAACTTCAGAGAGAGGTGTACGAGGGTGGTCTTGCTATACCTGATCTCCAAAAATACTATTTCGCAATTAATGACTATTAACGACTGGATATTTGCGGACAGGAACAACCCTGCATACCGAGTAGATCACTGGGTGATGGGTTCTAGAGGATACCCAGGAGCACTATACCGGAGGGCAGTGAAAGAAAGTGTGCCACCACACACAAAGACTGCAGGGCTCGAAAAATCCAAAAATGGTAATAGTCCTGCAGGTCTAGTACCTTGAAAAATCTCCTCGACCCAACAGCAACCTACTTGACCTCCGTCTCTGAAAGCGGAGCAAATGTGACAAGATAACAAGATTTAAAGGCATCTTTATTGCTCATTATCTTTGTGAGCAATAAATCTTGTTATCTTGTCACATTTGCTCCGTTTTCAGAGACAGAGGACAAAAGTTAGTTTGTCTTCCTACTCGCCAGAAAGGGCGAGTAGGACCTAAAACAGCTCGCCCTTGTTACATTTAGCTCGCATATGCGAGCGGTCGAGTGGATTTTTCGAGCCCTGGACTGTGCTGGACGTGTGGACAAGGGCTGACAAATTCCTAGGGTGGGACAATAGACTGACCGAACGAACCCCGTTGTGGGACAGCGATATGTTAAGAGAGGTGGGCAAATTGCAGGGTTTTCGCAAATGGAAACTGCTAGATATAGTGCACCTCGGCAACGTATGGAGGGGTCAGGCGATAATCTCGTTTGAAGATCTACAAAAGGAATACCAGTTAACCGAGACAGAAAGATACACACAGCGATCGGCTGACTCTCAAACTATTATAAAAGATTTGAAAGTCTTCATCGGGACATATGCAGTAGCTGCATTCCATTCGGACCAAGGCCAGCATTTGCCTCTTAGGCTTACTGGGATACCATGAGTACCTTGAGAGTGGCTGTGCATTATTTCTCCCCCTACCATCTTGAGGGAAATTCAATAGTGGAGAGGAAAATCCTTAATTTACAGCAGTCTTTAACAGCTAGAGTATTAGGTTCAGGTCATAGTTGGATCCACCACCTGTATGGGGTTCAGAGAGTTTTAAACAATCTACCTAGAAGGTCCTTGGGGTTTCAGACTCCCTATGAAGTCCTGTTTGGGGTCCAGATGTAGGTTCCGGACCTCGACAATCCTAGCACAGTGGTGGCAGAGACGCCTGTTGATATCAATGAACGTTTGGCTGTCTTACAGGAACTGAAAGACTTCCAGGATGAGCAATCGAACGAGCTCGAGAAACGTTCTGCCACTGGAGAAGTGAAGGTGAAACCAGCAACTCTTGGCTGGATTTCAAAGATCGGGGATCTGGTCTGGAGAAAAGATGGTGGGCAAGAAGGAGTTTGGCCCATCTTGCTGAGCGCCAGTGCCGGTCCTGGCAGTTGACGGTACCAGAACTGTACTTTTACCGCCCCTTTCTGGTTGTAAAAACAAATGATTTGTGTTGATTGACCTGATCAGAACACACCATGTTGTCAGTCCTGCTCAGTAGGCCACGAGGACTCCTTGGTAGGTACCTGACTCCTCCCTCTTCCATACAGGAAATACCTTTAGAAGCATTAACCACCACAGAGGTTTCTGTTCCCTGGCAGGGGATATCCGACACTGAAGTTTTGCTACTTCCACTTACATCTACAAACACCATCCAAACACTGTATGCAAATTCACAGTTTTTAGAACTACATGCCAACAACAAAGTTGTTTTTATGAACCACAATTGGAGTTAACTACCAGTTGCACAGACTGCCTCTGGCTATTTTCCCGACATTGATGACTTTTCCTCGGATTCGTCTGACCCACCATTGCTTGGAACTCGTGCATTTATAATTAGGCTCAAAAGGACATTTGGATTTTCATTTCATTGCATGTCCTTTTCATTTGAATTGGTTTTATGACAGTATTTTTTTTGCTTTTAAATGGATGCTATCTCCCAGAACGTACTGCTGTTGAACTGGTAACAAAGGTATTGAAGCCTCATTCTTCCTCGCGCACAGTACGAAGAGACCTGTCCCTCTTGAACATTTCAGCGGTTCCAGTAATTGATATAATTGTTTGGGATAAGGTACCATTTGACATTTTTGGACTTCCGGAGACTTTACAAATACCATATGTATTCAAACTATCACTTAATGACGTTATCACTCTTGACAGCGTCTCTGATGATTGGGATATAACACTGTAAGATCTATGCTTTCTGAGCTTGAACATTATACTGTATTTGAAAGTGAAGACATGTATAGTGGAACATCTAATTATGATGAGATGGTTTGTTATCACTATGCACATCATTGCTTACACAGAGCTAGTACTCCATGTATAGTATTTAAATATACACAATGGGAACATTGCCCTACACCCCCTTTGGGAAGCTCAAAAACATAGTCACAGACGTTTGCCTATTTTTCTAGCAATAACCCCATAGACCCAGAGTCTTATTATAAACTTCTCCCTTCCACGGTGAAGAAAAATATGCTGACCGGCACAAAATTAATTTATTCGGCCCCCTTTATTTCCCAGTTGTCAATACAAGGGTACCACTTTTGGAAAGACAATATTGATTTAAAATCTGTTTGGGGAACTAATGACTGGCAAGTTCAAAGTAATGTCTTTGTTTAGAGCATATTTAATACCAAGACAAATGATTTTCCTGAACAAAACAGTACAACAAACATCCTGCCTAGGTTTGGTCAAAATAAAGGATTTGAATACACCAAACATTCCCACATTTTGAAAAATGGCAACAATTCCCAAACTGTACAGAGGAAAAGCTCAACAGTATGCTGGGGAATGGTACATACAATTTTTCGCATTCCAGTCCAGAGGGGTGGCTAGTGTGGTCATTAGATACTAATGGTTGTTATGCACATTTTTTGAACAGCACGAAGGGTTTTAGAATAAACGGACCAGAACCATGTTGCGTGCAGACACAACACTCGGGAGTGATAACAACATACAGCGTGGGAAAATTGTGCCTTCAATGGTTACAATGTTCCACGTTAGACGAGGTGAAAAAACACTTATCTCTCCTTTCAGATGACATGGATTTACAGGATTTTTTGTTAGGTACTAGAAAGCCATGTCATATATGCCATGTACAACGAGTTATGGAAGGTGTCACAGCAGGAAGCCTCACAGCTGATACGTGATTTTTACAGAGTGAATTTAGAAAAGGCTCTAGCAGTAGTTAACAATGGAATGATTACGTTATCCACTGGAATGTATTCTCTGAGTAACATTGTGTTGTCAGCTATTGACATCATAGAGAGTGACTTGTCCCTCTTACAGCATGGACAAAATCAGCTTAAATCGATCATGCTATTAAGCTGGACTTTACAGACTCTGAGGAATAGTCGTGTGCCCTTGAAGTACTGGAATGTAACTGATTTATTTCTGTCATGCAGTTTAACACGAGAGCAGAAAATAACGGCAAAGAAGGAAGTGACATACACGATGTTGAACATAGAACATCTAGAGTTGGTGTCTCCAACCAGGTGACCGCGAGCTACCAGTAGCTCGCAGGAACCTTCAGAGTAGCTCTTAGCCTTGAGGTCAGTTTTAACTAATAACTGCAATAAATAAGTGTTGTGTTTTCTTTTTAAGGTTAAGAAAAGGCTATGTTTATTTTACATTATTATCAGGCTGCAGATAGCAGCGCCTGATAATAAGCAGTGCTCAGTCAGATTTATGACCCATGTGGGTCACAGAGTTTCAGAACTGAAGCACTGAGGTATTTAACTCCTAAATAAGTTGTTGTCAACTCAATATTGGAGCATGAGAACAAAATGATATTTCTGAATGCTTTCAAATTAGAGAAAATTAAAATGAAGACTTAATGTAATGAAGAGTTAACTTAATGATTAAGCTGACTCTTCGTTTTAACTTTCTCCCTTTTTAAAGTGTCACATTTACAAACAGCAGGCATCTTGCTTCCAGTGGCTGGTATACACAGTGCTATATATATATATATATATATATATATATATATATATATATATATATATATATATATATATACTGAAATAGTCATTTTCTTTCAAATGGGAGAAATTTAAAGTGAAGAAAATTTTTTTCTATGAAACATTGTCTTAATGTTTTTCTCTACTTTAAATGAATCTAATTAAGTCCTAATGTTTTCTGAAGCATGTTTCTCAACTTAAAATTCCTCACATTTAAACAAATGACTGTATTTTCCTTTTATAAATATGGCTACAGGCCACTGGGAGGAATATGCCTACTGTTTGTAAAGACCCTTTGACATGGGAGAAAATTAAAATTATGATGTTTATGTAATGCATATAAACATAAAATTAATTCTTCAGTTGAATTTTCTCACATTTCAAAGTGTCGCATCTACACACAGTAGGCATCTTGCTCCCAGTGGCTGGTAGATATGCTGCCATATTTATAACTGCAAAATACAGCCATTTTTTTAATGGGAGAAATTTGAAGTGCAGAATAATGTTCCATCAAGTGTAGAAAAAAGTTCCTTATTTTGAACATATCTGCAGAACAATTTTCTGCACTTTAAATCTCTCCCATTTAAAAAAAAAAAAAAATAGTTTTATGTTTGTGTTGTACATGTAACGGTGCCACATATGGAGAAAGGTATGTCCTGTGCCACAAATACATACGACACAGGTTACTATGCTTTGTTTTCTTCTTCTACTCATTGCAGCACACGTATTTTACACAAGAATCCAATTGCTTCAATAAATGTTTGAAATGCCAATTTGTGTATTTCTTATGTCTCCCTTTGGGCATTCCTGAGTTCACAACAAAAGGGTAGATCTGTTTCCCCGATTTTCTTGAGGGAATCAGGGTTGTCATGTTCTGAGGTTGCAGACATCATCAGGTACCCTGTAAGGTTTAGGAGTCCAGATGGCGCACTCCGAGCTAGCCAGGAACTAGGTCAACATATTCTGATGGTATGAGTGGACGTAGTCCCCTTAGTTTTGACGCTTATGTTGCCCAAATGCACAGTCTTACTGAATTCTTAGGAACTGTATGTCAACACCCTGGTTCTTCTCAAAGCCACAAGAACCAGACTGCAAGCAAGCTGGTAAACAGAAGAACTTGGGCTCACCAAATGCCACTGTAAGCAACTTGAATGCAGATGGAGACGAAATCAGTGCAACAACAACAAGACCACCTACAAATCCACGCTCATATGCTACTATCACCAAACCAGAACTACCAAATACTCCACGTTCACCTACTACATTGAAAGCAGCACCACCAGCGCCAAGGAAATCTTCGCCTTAGTGAAAGACGGCACCTCTCCGCCAGCAAACGCCACCAGGTAACCCCCCTCTCGGGACCGCTACACCTAGCCGTCCCTATTCTTCAGCAACACGATCACCAGCATCTATGACAACTTTGAGTCCCAACTCGACCCTTCCACTCTAGCAGCCTCTTTTTTTGTAAATTATTTATTTTACAGTTATCATTTATCAAAACCTCACAGCCCTCCTGCCCATCTCAGCCAACACCCAGAGGAACAACGTGACCACCTAACCCACCATCACCGCTCAGGAAACCGTAACAAGCATGCAGTCCATACACTTCGGAGCACCCTCTTACCCCTGCCTCTCACCATGTCGTCATCAAAGGACTAGACCCCATCAGTGTAGCTCTCACCTCGATCCTGTAGTATTCCTCCCTCCCTCCTCAGCAGACCCGAGGACTACCTGGCTATCTCCCTGCTACGATACACGGCAAAATCATGGAAATGATGATAAACAAATGCCTATTGATCCTGCGATAAGTGCCTCCTCAACACCACTCAATCCAGATTCAGACCTAACAACAGGACCGACCCTGCCCTCATCACCACCACAGATGACATCCAGATGATCATGGACAAAGGTGACACTGCAGCCTTCATCCTACTGGACCTTTCTGCTGCCTTCAACACCATCACCTACACCATCCTTTATCCAATGACTGCACAAAGCTTGCTTCTTCCTGACAGGATGCACCCAGTTGGTCAGCCTGGCCCCCTTCACCTCATAAGCCATCAACCTCATCTGCACAGTTTGACAACGGTCCTCACTCAGCCCAATTCTGTCCAACGCCTACATGACCCCACTTGCCAGCAATATCGGCGCCCATGGAATCAACATTATACCTACACTGACGACACCCAGCTCATACTTTCCCTCTGCAACAAGATGCCAAACACCCGGATCAATTTCTCCACCTATTTGACCGAAGTCGCAAGATAGATGAAAACCAAGCTCAACACAAACCAGATGGAAGTAGTATTCTTTAATGAAGACACCTCGATCTGGGACTCCACCCGGGTGCCTTCCAAACTCGGACCCACACCTCTCTTCCCGCAACCCACTCAAAGATCCTCAGAATAGTAATTGACATCCAACTCACCATGATCGGGCAAGTGAATGCAGTCTCGAGCTCCTGCTTCCACACACTCAAGATGCTCAAGAAGATTTTCAAATGGCTCCCCACCAACAGACGCAAAATCGTCACTCAAGCCCTCATCACCAGCAAGCTGGACTACGGCATCACATGGTATGATGGAGCCAACGCGCAACAGATCAGAAGGCTCCAGTCCATACAGAACCCAGCGGCCAGGCTCACCTTTAACCTACCACCCTACACTCACATCGCCCTGCACCTGAAAGAGCTCCACTTGCTCCCAGTCCACAAACGAGCAATCTCCAAACTCCTCAAGTACACATACAAATCTTTACACAACACTAGCCGGACCCCTACTCACACACTATACGTAGAACCAGATCCAGTGGTTGTGCCTTCTTCTACCTCGCTCCTAAAGCCTGGAATTACCTGCCTCTGCACATCAGAGCGCCCACTGTGGTCTTGAATTCTGCTAGAAACTGAAAACCTGGCTCTTCACCTTGCCCCGACCCTGACTTCACCCATATAACCCCTGCTTCTGCGCTAGGATACCCTCTCTGGTGAGTTGTAAGCTATACAAATAAACATCATCGCGTCTAGCAGTCCGACCTTTCCCCTCACGCTTCCTTTTTGCCAATTTCCTTTGTAGCACAAAATGTTAGAGAAGCTAATGATTATATGCATGAGGGCCAGTAGGTAGGAGTACAACTCAGTAAGATGTAATTTGCACAAAGCAGCGATTTTGAGATTTCACCTGGTTTGGTGATTTCTATTATTGATTCTTTATGGAGTATTGTAGAGGTTCCAAATCTATAAGGACTAGAAGAGGTGTCAGCGGGCATCCCTGCTGCAAGCTGTGTTGGTTGTGGAAGGGGCCTGGAAAAAAAGCCACCACGGTTCACTTGTGCTGATGGGGACTAATATAGCCACTATACATTTGCAATAAAATCCGCACCTAGTCCAATTCTATGTAATGCCTGGCAGTGAATTCATTTTGCCCAGTCCAACTCTATCTAATATCTGGAACATACAGTCCCATTTAGTCCAATGAACATCTTTTCAAAGCTGAAGCAAAGAGCTAATGTCTCCGCTTGCTCATCCTTAGAGATCCATAATAAATGCATATATTATCTTGAGGACCCACACGGGACAAAACCTGCATGGAATGCTGAGGGATGGGATCACGTTCCTAAGCTTGCTTGCTGTGACTGGTATTTTTATGTCAGCATTTCTTATTTGTTTATGTCAACATTGAGCAGGCATAATGAGTGGTAACTACCACCGTGAATGGGGTCTTTACCCGGTTTTGTGACTATAGGGTATCCTTGGATTTCACCGCCTTATAGGGCTTGTACAGTACTTCTACAATATCCCCCTTACACCATTTGTAAAATTCACCCGGGAAACAATCTTCACAGGGCACCTTTTTGTACAGTAAATCTGATCTGGCACGAGCTATTTCTTCTTGCATTATCCCCCCTTCCAACAGATCTCTCCCTTCCTGTGTTCATTACAGGAGTTTAAGCTCCCACAAAAGTGCTCCTCTTCTTCTGGACTCAGATTTATAAACTTAGTAGTTCATGAAGGTGCCCACTGTCTCTTGTGGGAGATGCACATACTACTGCTCGTGATATATGATGGGGAGCGCCACCGATGTCTGTCTCTGTCCCATTTGGACCACTAGTAGTCCATGGGCCTTTCTTACCTGTTTGTAGTGGAGGGCTTTGAAGCTCTGAACGGAATACACGACCTTCGCGTCTAAAGTGTGTTTAGAGCTAGTTTGGTTCTTTCTAACTCCCTCCTGTTGGTTGTAGTGGGGAAGGCTACATATATCCGGTTCGGTAATTTAATGTGTCTCTTCAGTTCCATTCGTTTTCCTTTCTTTTATTTAGTTTCTATGGCTGAGTGTCACATTGTTTGTCCCATAATCATAGCCTTTCAGGCCACCCACAATCCTCAAGGTTGACCTTAATGTGGGATTTCCACCCTTTCTGCGGATACTTTGCAGCAGGAGATGTTCATCCTCCTCCATGGTGTTCTCGTTGACGTGCTAATCCTCAAATATACCCGTAACGGAATAAAGGCAGGGTCTGGAAGGGAGCCTTCTAGGGTCACACACTCGGCTATATCGAGAGCTAATGAGCAGCAATCTGTCCTTGAGAGTTACCTTGATGGGCAAGTGGGTGAGGTGCCACATTCCAGGAGGCCGCGGTGTCCTGTGTATCTCTCAGTACAGCTCTGTTGTTGTTTAGTGTGTTCATCATGCCTGTCTAGACTCGAGTAATGGGCTAAATTCCAGTCGTCCCTCAAGATTTCTTGCGTCCTTCCGAATTCAGAGAGAATTCTGGACACATTAGAGAAGAAATGCGTACTGCCTCTTTTTGTCTATCTATGTCTTGAGCAGTGGTGCTGGAACAATTTTTCAGAGTGGGTGTGCTGCCATTAATGTTATACCACTGAAGTCCTGGGGATTGTGAAAAACACGAGTGTAGCGAATGTACCAACCCATTCAGCAGGAGAGTGACATGGGTGTGGTATATAGCTGGGGTGCATTTTGGAGCACGGCTGAGATAGCACATTGTTATTTTACAGACAGTACATTTACCCGTTGACATGGCCAATAAATTTGCATGGACATGCAGTTTTACTGGTAAAAATATATTGCGCAAAAGCAAATATGTGTGGAACCGGGTTTCAGTGAATATTTATTATTTGCGCATCACCAAGTAAAGTGTCTTATTTCTTTTGATCCTAGTAAAATCTTTGTTTCTGTCACACTTCAAAATTACAAAAAAGCGCTTCATTTGTGCTTTCCTAATGGCTGATACAATTTGAAATGTGTATAGTTAATTTCCAGATATTTAAATGTTGTTGTGTGTTAGAAAAAAACTGACATGCCTGACAACGGACTTTCCTTTCGTTTCCTGCACCCCAGCAGCATTGTCACCTAAATCACTTTTACAAAATCCTCTCACTTTGCAGTCGGAGAAATAAAAGTAAATATCAGTTTCTGAATAGGCAGCAATTTGTCAGAAGATATATCCTGATATTTGACCTTTGTCTTTGAATTGCAGCAAATGTGACAGGATACACCTAAAATGTAAAGGCATCTTTATTGCTCATTCTCCTTCTGAAATCTAGCATGATTGTTTCTGGGGGTACGGCAGCACCCCTACTTCCAGCGCATATGGTCTTGAGGATCGTGCAGGTCAGGCTTTGGAATTAGTATAACCATGTCACATTTTATGGAGCTTGCAGGGTTGGCAGATAGGCTCCTACTGTGACTGCTGGAGACTACTCTACTCACCCAGTTCTTTCTCAGTTTCTCGGTTTCTGTTTGTGGCAGGTGAATTTATGGTAGCAGTGCTATGTCTGCATGTTTTGAAGCCTAGTAGGATAGAATTTTCTTTCTTTTCACAAAACTAGATGCTCTATTTTGAGTGAAATGTTCACGAGGGGCACTGATGTGGGTTGTAGACTAAACAGCGCTTTTAGCTCCTTGTAATCATATCCGTTCCGGATGTGCGTTAGGTATGCCTTTTTGCTAGTGGCTTTAAAAGTGATTTTTTTTTTTTTGTGTGATTAGTGGGTCCTTTAGATAAAGCAGTTGTAGGTTTGGGAAGCATTGTCTTGGGTGAGAGTTGTGTACTTATTTTACTGTATGCCGAATGCAGAAGTATACCCAAATCTACAAAGTTCACTGATTCAAGGTTATGTATTGTAGAGGATTAGAAGCAAGGACGAGGATATAGAGGGGCAGGGGCATAGCTTAGCCAAAAATGTTAGGGGAGTGTGAGACTGAGATATCCCAACAAGCAGCAAGGTTTACACATCTAACAACGATAGGGTGGGCCGACGCCACTGGAGGGTGGTAATGGATAGGGTAGGGGGGTGTTAGTTTTCAGTTACTGGGAAAGGTAGGGCCAACCAGTGCAGGACCTCTGTGTCTGGACTCTAGTGCAGCTTATTGACAGCACAATGAAGGCCCAGGAGAGTGGGAAAGCATAACCCCATACCTAACATTAGCAGACCAGGCTTAGGATGGGCAGCAAGAGCAGACTTTTTAGTAGCCAAGATTGCATCTGCATGAAGTCTGAACAACTTTATGGCACTCTGACAGGCACTGGGAAATTCACACTGTCTTCAGATTCATCTCCAGAGTTCTCACTCGTGACCATCATGAGCAAACAACTACAACAGGAACTCCCCATATGCTTAGAGGTTACTTAGTTGTCCTAAGAGTCATATGTGCATGAAAAACTGCAGAAATACTACAGAAACACAACATATGGAAAAAACAAATACTCTTACAGAAGGGAAGATGAAGTTACGATGTAATGTAAACAGGGGACTGCATCGCTGTTATAGATTACCTCAAGGCTTTCTACAGTAATTCTTGGGAATTTGAGTATTGTTTTTACCTGTAAAGGATATGAATTTTGGACCCAATAGGGACCCAATTCAAAGTTTTTAATTACTGCCACTTTCGAGACCTGGCAAGACCCGACTCACTTAATTCCCTGCAGACAACACACTGATGAGAATGCCAGTCAGATCTATGCCCTCGACTCTGCCTGCGCATCACACACATCTTCGCAGGTCTCTCTTCAGTCCCAGGCCCAATCTTAGAGGTAAGTGAACTACTGAAATCTCAAGCTGGATGCCAGGCTCATCTCCAAGTCCTCTTTGACCCTCAAGCCCAACACAAGCTAAGCTTTCATGTGGTTCTGGGTGCCTCCACGTTCTAGACTCATCCGCTAAGAAATAACGGCCATGCAGTGCATTTGATGTAAAGTGTTGCAAGAGAACGGGATGGCCATCTAGTAGCAGAACTGCACAATGTGAAATCAGAAAATCTGGGGTCAATCCCGAGTTTCCTGCTTGAACAAATTGTGTGATCCTAGGCAGAAATGTAATTCACAGAGCCTCCTTTTTCTCCATTCTCACAAAATAGAGTTCTTTCAAATGCATGAGTTCAGGAAGTGCACTGTACAAAAACCTCTTATGTGTAACAGACTATATAACCATACCTTAAGAATCTATGCCACATATTTTTTTGTTGTTGTTTTTTGCACACATCGCAACTGACTTACCTCTGATTTCAGTGGTGGCATTGTCGTCAGAGCAGGAGGAGGCATGGATATTTCTAGGTTTATGTTTTAAAAATATTACTTTTAATACATGCCTTTCAATGCAGTGATATAATCTGAAGTACTAAGGTGAAATGCATCTGCATGTTAAAGAAACATACTTTTTTAAAGTGACATAATCATATGTTTTACATGATGTTTGTTGCATGAAATACATGACAAATATTTTCATGATTCGCCATGTGCATGAGCTTTTAGAGCCAAGCCCGACCTTTGGCTCAGTTCTGGCGCAACTTTCCCTGCTAATAAGTTGGCCTGCTCAGCTCTACCCAGTCTGCAACAGCAGTCACTTAATGTCACTGTTGCTGCAGACATCCGATTCGATTGACACTGCCAGGCAAGACCAACCAAGTTATTATTAAGGGGTGGCCCACCACATATATACAACCCCTCCATCCTCCTCCCCCCCCCCCGAAGCTATGTCCCTGCGCACATATGTGACCATTGGTCTGGACGTTCTGCAGAGAAGCCAAGGGTTGAATGTACATTGATGTCTGAAGACCACTATGATCCACTGATTACACAGTGAGAATCTTCCACTGCCTTCTGCCTCATTCCCATAATTCTCAATCGTGCCCCATCATAAACATCCACCCACAACCTGAACTGACCCAAGTACCCAGAAGTAACTCACTTCACCCTACACATTATTCAAGGGTTGTATGTCGCATGAAAAAAAAAAACTAGAAGTAACGCATCAGGAAAAAGCAAATACTCCTTGGGATTGCAAGATGAAGTAAACCAAAGCAAAATATAAACAAGGACGGTATCTGTCACATGGATTGCCAAAAGGGTTTTTACACTTATTGTTGCCTGTAAAGCAAAGGACATGATTGTAGGGTACAGTAGGGACCTGTTTAAAAGCCAGTTTTTAATTATTGCAGCGTCTGAGACCTTGGGCCCCACTTATAGTCCTGCTTGGAGTCATAAATAAGATGACTTGACTTGATCTTGGTAAAGGTGATGGACTGTGGCCCGAATGGATGAAGTGGCTCGTAGGCAGGAGAAAGGCTGCTGTTGTGGGGGATAAAGTGAAGAACTACTGGAGTCCTCTTGGCAGAGAGCACGTGAGTGGCAGGCAGAGGCCCATGGCAGCAGACTGCAGTTTTCAATCAGGCCAATTGTCAGCAGCCTAGGGCCCTGCCTGCACGTCATGCCCTGGAGGTAAACACCTGATCGTGCATTGCTCCCTTCAGTGAATTAACAATAAAAACTGACCTGATCATCACCAGGCTGACTGGGGCCCAATGACTCAACTCTGAGAAATTATCAGTGGCGGCTCCTCTGCTAAGACGGTGGAGCGTTGCTCCACAGGAAAAATAAAATGATAATAACACCATGTTATTATCATTTTATTTTTCTCTAGTGGCTCTGAAGGGGTGGGGCTGGTCTGCTCACAGAGCAGGGGGAGGAGTGGTGGGCACTTTCTAAGTGCGCATAACTGTTTGGCCGACCGTCTTGGGCCGGCCAAACAGTCATGTCTACTTAGCATGTTCTCCACCATGCTGTATTGCACAGCCTGGGTGGAGAACATACACAGCCTCCCAGTCCCTCTCTGAGCACCAAACCACGGCGCTCAGACCAATCACAACTCTGCTGTAATGCAGCATTGTGATTGGTTAGGGGAGTCTGGGAGCCTGTGTGCTTCCGGTTTCCTGCAACCAAAGAGGACAGAGGAGAGGCGTCCGCCAGGAAGGTGAGTGAAATTTCTTTTCCCCCCTTTTTTTTTTTTTAAACCCCCCCCCCACTCCTCCCCCGCCCTACCACTAGTGCCCCATAGCAGCCGTTACTGGAAATTATGAGGGGGTTGCTCCTTCCCAAACACCCCCCCCCCTTTAAGATATGCCCCTGTCGGGGGTTCGATATGTTGTTAATGCTTATTCTCTGTGGGAAGCAATCCGGCATTAGCCCTAACAATGTCCTTCCCTAGCGCTCTTTAGCAGGCTGAAGCTTTGCTTGCTTGATATGGTTCATGGGTCACTCTGGTTTCAGGCTCTCTAGAGAGATCTATCTACGATGCCGAATTTCTTTTATATTAGGCAGCATATGCTGTATCAATGGTGCCGGTGGATATGGTCAAGTGGTTACATATTCAGTAGTAAATAGTGTGCTCGGTAATGCAGGGAAGGAAGGAGGACATGATATGTGAGAGTTTGGACCGTAAACAATGGTGAACCTGGAGGTGCTCCTTCCCGAGTTTAGGACATTTCTCAGCTGTTAAGATATGAACCAAATTTCATTCCCCAGGGGGCAATATCTTCACTTATCCACCGATAGGCATGCATACCTATGATTGCATATGCATATACAACTGTGGGTAAAAAGAAGGAAGACCTGGCTTGGCAGTTCGGGCTGGACTGTTCCCATGAGGCACAGGGTGAAGACTGATTTGCATATAGCTGGGTCTGAACTGGGGTGGCAAAGTGAGCTAAAGAACAATGATGGATTCAACCCAGATCTGTGACTGGGGGTGAGTGTCTGAAAAGTTTCAGCACTCTGTCCATCATCTCTTTGTGTTTGCTTTGTTCGCCCTAATTTGGCAGGGTATGCCCAGACGTGGGTCCCTGGCTCACTTTGCCACTGGATTTAAGCTAGCCTGGCTGATGAGGGGTGTTACCCCGACACCTGTCTCAGGATGCTTATTTCTGGTCCAGCAAAGACCTGGCTTGGCAGTTCGGGCTGGACTGTTCCCATGAGGCACAGGGTCAAGACTGATTTGCATATAGCTAGGTCTGAACTGGGGTGGCAAAGTGAGCTAAAAGATGATGGATTCAACCCAGATTTGTGACTGGGGGTGAGTGTCTGAAAAGTTTCAGCACTCCGTCCATCAACACTACGTCCATCATCTTTGTGTTTGCTTTGTTCGCCCTAAGTTGGCAGGGTATGCCCAGACGTGGGTCCCTTGCTCACTTTGCCACTGGATTCAAGCTAGCATGGCGGATGAGGATGCTTGTTTCCAGTCCAGTGAAGACCTGGCTTGGCAGTTAGGGCTGGATTGTTCCCATGAGGCACAGGGTCAAGACTGATTTGCATATAGCTGGGTCTGAGGTAGCAAAGTGAGCTAAAGAACAATGATGGATTCAACACAGATCTGTGACTGGGGGTGAGTGTCTGAAAAGTTTCAGCACTCCGTCCATCATCTCTTTGTGTTTGCTTTAAAAAGAGGGATCAGCATCATATATGGCAACTGTGTAGTAATAAGCAATTATATCAGTATGGGAAGAATATCTGAGAGTGTCTGTTGTATATTCAGCCCAAACACTGGACTTCCTGAGTTACGTTTGAATGGTTGATGTGTTCTCGGTCACCGATTTCAGGGGGGTCTGGATTTATCCCTTTATTTTTCGCTGGTCAGCTCCTCTACTACTCTGATCTGTTTGTCTCTATGCTATTGTTCGCTGAAAGAGAGGTTGGCGTACCTTCCTTGACGTATTTTTGTTGTTGTTTTTTTTGCAGATTTACATAGCCCGAACTCGACCCGAAGGTATTGGAGCGCTTTACATGAGCACCAGTTACGTTTCACAAGGACACATTCATCTTTTGGTAGGCACGGGGAGATTAAGTTATTTGCCCAGAATCACAGGAAGCTGAGCCGACGCCGGTGCTCGAACCTGGTTCCCCAGCTCTAGAGTCGGCAGCTCTGGCCGGGAGGCCACAACCTCTCCCCTAATTCCCTCGTTGAGGAGGACGGCAAGTCCCACAAGTTGTTAAGGTGACCGCAGCTAAAGTCACCATGTCCTTTGGACTCCAGGTCGGCTAAAAAATGTACTAGGCCCTCTGTCTGTATAATCCGATGACTTCCCATTGATCGTTATCCACATTGCAGCTGGTTCCAACAGGTTCAACTTAATGTCCCATTTACAAAGTCTGGGTCTTAGGGTAAAGAAAGGACGTGCGTTTTGCATTAGTTTCTAGGGAAAATTCAGGAGCTACCTAGATATTGTTGTCGTTCAATTTAACTGACCCAGTCCGGCATGTTGCCTGCATCACTTGTCTAGCCTGTTCGTGTCTCGGAAAGCAGCCATGATGGCTCGGGGGTGTGGGCCCTCTAAATTTCCAGCAGGGGTGTATAAGTTACATTAAACAGTTAAAACAGCGGCGGGCGTGGCTTTGCCCTGCAGTATGGGGGTCGCTTATTGACTGAGCTCCTGGCTGGACCCATCTAATCCTGTAAAATCCACAATGAGCTGAACCCCTAACTGGCAGAGTGATCCTGCAATGAATGCAGAGTATCAGGCAAACCATGGTTCTGTTTCGAGTTGACACAGTGGGTCCTGTTTGGTGCATTACTCCCATGTGGTATTTGAGGCCTACTGTAGCAGCCAGAAACAGCAGCCCACATTAGATACGTGGACTGAGCACTGGGTTCGACGTTTAGGCCAGTGGACACACCTGCTGTCCCCTGTGCTGCGGCTACCCTCTTTCCCTTAGTAGTGAGCAGTGGGGATTGCTCTAAACCACTGGCGTCTGGCGGGGCCTGGAGAAGAGAATCTGAATGATGTGAGAGGACTTGCATGGGCTCCTTGCTGATTGAGCCTGCCCCCCTATTACTAGCGGCAGCACCTCCTTCAATATAGGATATATAGGTATATATAAGGACTTGCCTTCCTGGTGGAGGTCCCGGGGCCTGTAGTTTCCTGCTAGGCACGTAGTTTGTTTACAACCACTTCCCAAGGGCTGGTTTACTTCCACCACACATTCATCCAAAACAGGCGTCACTGGTCAGGTAACCCTGTCAATAAAAGGACCAGAGTGCACGTGCTCATGGACAGTTATCTACCCCACTAAGTAGTGTTTGTGTCATTACTCATTATCTGGCAAGTGGGCCTAGGGCCCAGAACACATCAGGTCCTACAGTGGAGAGATCACACCTGCGCAGCATCATGGAGAATACTTTATATTAAGGGGAGTATTTGAGGGGAGGCGCTTTGGGCGCCTGAAATCTCATGATTGGTCCAATGCGGTTCAGCGTGGGTGGAACAGCTCAAATTGCCTGAACCGGCTGCATTTGTACGAACACCTACATTTTGCTCATGATCACTGTGGGTACTGCATAGCGCATTCGCCAGCTCATAGGTTAGGAAATCAAAAACTGGGAAGTCTCCTTTCAAGCTCGATTCGCCTGCCATGTTTAAAGATCGGTCCCAGGGCAATCCTCGTTCATGGGGGAACAGAAACTGGACCATCAGAGAACAAACTTGACATGATCCTCCAAACTATACTGAAAAATCCCCAAAAGAGTAGCAATGGCTTGCCACGACCATGTGTGTGTGTGATATATATATATATATATATATATATATATATATATATATATATATATATATATATATATATATATTGGGTCCATTCTCGTTATTGTCACGAAGACTTTGGAAAACGAGCGTTCGAAATATATATATATATATATATATATATATATATATATATATATATATATATATATTTTACCACCAATCCTTCCCGGAAAGGAAGAGAAACGGGTCGCACTCGCGAAGGCTTTTGCAATTTTTATTCTCGTTTCTTGCTCAGGGTGAAAGGCCACAGATCTACGCCTTTCGGTCTGACACACAGACCTTGGTCACGATCAAAGCAACGTTACAAACAAACCAATCAAATACATTTTACTGACTGGTGTCATTTCCTGTTTGTACATATTAACGTTACTGAAACTCCAAATCAGTGCCATCCCAGATGATTAGCAAGTCATCGATAAAACGAAGCCACATTATCGTCTTTTTCACAAATACCTCATTTTGCGACTGCCAGGCTATCTGTTGTTCCCACCACCCCATCACAAGGCACACGTAGCTGGGGCTAAAGGAAAACCCCATCGCTGTTCCCTTATTTTGACGGTAGATCTCTTCACCGAATAAGAAGATGTTCTTTGTTAGGCATATTGTGATCATTTCTAGTAACATTCTGTTATGATCACTGTAGTGCTCTCGCAAAAGAAATCACAGGCTGTCACTCCAATGTCATTCTCGATGTTTGTATAGAGTGATATCACGTCCATTGTGACGAGTTTGTATGTCTCTTGCCATGGGGTGTCCTGTAAATGTCTCAACAAATCATTTGTATCCTTTATATAGGAATTCAATTTTTCCACAAAGGGCCTTAAAAATGGTCAATATAATTAGCGATTGGTTCCAACAATAATCCTTTGGCCGATATTATTGGCCGGCCAGGTGTTTTTTTTGAGTCTTTATGTAACTTTGGCAGAGAGTATATTGTTGCAATCACTGGGAAATCAGTTGTTAGGTATTTGCACTCTTCTTCGTCAATGAGATTTAATGATCACCGTTCATGAAGTTTTAGATCCACCTCTTTTTTTCAAATCTCCAGTGGGGTTCATTTTAAGTTTATCATAATATTCTGTATCTCTTAATTGACGGTGTGCCTCTGTTACATATGAGTTCCGGTCCCAGATGACGATGTTTCCGCCTTTGTCGGCTATTTTTATCTCAATTGTCTTGTCTTGGGTTAGATTCTGTAGAGCCTCCCTTTCCAATTTGGTTAGGTTATCCTCATAATTAGTTATTCTCAGCCTATATAGGTCTTGGATGACTGCCTCTTGGAATACATCCACTTTGTTCCCTGGTGTAAATTGAGGGTAAAATCGTGAGCTGGGTTTCTTACCACTCAGACCTGCTCCCATCTGAGAGCATGCTGACTGCAGCGAGAGATTTTCATTTTCACTTTCTGCATTAAATTCAACAGTGTTAGAAAATTATCAGATTCCTTTGCTGTTAATGTTGACACTGGTTTCGGATTGTGCTTTGTATATTCTCGCATTTCCTTATTTTCTGCAAACACTTTAGCCAATTTAATTTTTGGATATATTTATAGAGGTCAATTCGTATTTGGGCCAAATCCATTTGATGGGTGGGGCAAAAATTAATCCCTCTTTTGAGAAAAGATGTTTCAGCCTGTGATATTTCTCGTTTCGACAAATTGACTCCTTGTAGTTCTTCTATTTTCTCTAATGATTTTTCTTCTGACACATGCTTCTTGTCGTTGTTCCTATTTTTTCCATTGTTCCGCTTGCTCCTTTTTCCTCTTCTTTTGGATTTTTTTAGGGGCCATTGGCGTCCTCTGCCTCTTCCTCTTTGATTTATTTGGGTCATCCAGCACAAGCCTCATAACTCCTAAAAAAAGTATGTTTTGCCGCTTCACTTGTTGTTTCATTTTCACCCTCACTTACATCAGTTGAGGCTAATGATGACAGGCTGCTCGAGATATTGGTTGCACTATCTAATTTATCCTGCTGTTTAAAGGAGTCAAATTTCCTCGCATACGTAAATATTCTCCCCTCAGCATAATTGTTTTTATCACGCTTGAATTTGGTTTGTTTCCGTAGTCCGAAATGATGAAAGTCTAGTCACCAAAGGACAATATAAATAGATCACACAAGTGATGAGCTGCTACTGTGCAATATTATGATACGGATTTTGTTGGGGCCTAAATGGTTGAACATTTGAAAGCCAATAGATTAAAATAATATATGAACGTTTTTAATGTAAAACAAAAAGAGTTTTGCTCAAAATGCGGGTAACTACATCTCCCATAATACATCAGTAACGTTAATATGTACAAACAGGAAATGACATCAGTCAGTAAAATGTATTTGATTGGTTTGTTTGTAACGTTGCTTTGATCGTGACCAAGGTCTGTGTGTCAGACCGAAACGCGTAGATCTGTGGCCTTTCACCCTGAGCAAGAACCGAGAATAAAAATCGCAAAAGCCTTCGCGAGTGCGACCCGTTTTTCTTCCTTTCCGGGAAGGATTTGTGGTAATATTAAGCGGTTGGGCTCAACCGCGGGGTTCCGCACCATTGGTAGAGCGCCCAACAACCAACCAACGGAGCCAGGAAACGGAGGAAGTATCGAGAGTTGGTTGAGGTGATCGCCGGCTAAAACGAAAGAAGTTGGGTAAACGCGGAGTGCTTGCGACGCGCTTCTGAAAACCGGCTGGTTACGGTAAGCGCGCTCGCAGCAAACGCGAGTGAATACCTATTAAATATAAAGATATTCAATGCATGTAAAACGGCGAAGCCGGTTCAGGCTGACACACTTTTGAAACTGTATTCCGTGCAAAACCACAAGGAGGTTTTAATCAAAACGAGTGGGAGAAAGAGTGGATAGTTTGTTTCAAAGTTTCAGGCGAAGGTTTGATCCTCATGTTTATTTTTCTATGCCTAAAGAAGTGATCTCCGAAGGAAAAAATACCGGAGTATCACTTCAATAACCTAAAAGGAAAGTGAAGGGCACGAATATGGAGAAAAGGGAAGCCAAGAGATGTGAGCTCATGGTGGCTATGTTTGAAAAAGGAAGCGATATGGGGAGTGAAACAGAACAACACAAAACCCTCCCGAAAAAATCGGATACAAGAAGTAAATTAAGAATGTGGGAAAAACTGAGCAGAAAAGAGATTAACAAATCATGGGAATTAATTACTTTGAAAAAGTATTTAGAGGTACAACGTGTGCCCAGAGGCCTAAGAATAACGCTAATGCCGAGCCATCAAGATTCTACAAATGAGCTGTTACAAGAATGGGGAGAGTTTATCCTCAACTCCTCGTTGGGTTTGATAAATATATTGGTGAAACACATCGACCTAAGTTTGAATAAAATCAAGGAACAACTACAAGATTTGGAGAAAGAAATAGCAACACTTACTTTAAATGCGGAGATGACTAAATTCAAAGAGGAACTGGAAAGCCAAATAGAAAAACATGAGGAAACAGTGAGACTACGGAAACAAACCAAATTCCAGCGTGATAAAAACGATTACGCTCAGGGGAGAATATTTACGTATGCGAGGCAATTTGACTCCTTTAAACAGCAGGATAAATTAGATAGTGCAACCAATATCTCGAGCAGCCTGTCATCATTAGCCTCAACTGATGTAAGTGAGGGTGAAAATGAAACCGCAAGTGAAGCGGCAAAACTTACTTTTTTAGGAGATATGAGGCTTGTGCTGTGACCGAGACAGTGGGAACAAAGCAGGATGACTCAAATAAATCAAAGAGGAAGAGGCAGAGGATGCCAATGGCCCCCAAAAAAATCAAAAAGAAGAGGAAAAAGGAGCAAGCGGAACAACGGAAAAAATAGGAACAACGACGAGAAGCATGCGTCAGAAGAAAAATCATTAGAGAAAATAGAACAACTACAAGTAGTCAATTTGTTGAAACGAGAAATATCACAGGCTGAAACATCTTTACTCAAAAGAGGGATTAATTTTTGCCCCACCCAACAAATGGATTTGGCCCAAATACAAATTGACCTCTATAAATATATCCGAAAAATTAAATTGGCTTAAGTGTTTGCAGAAAATAAGGAAATGCGAGAATATACAAAGCACAATCCGAAACCAGTGTCAACATTAACAGCAGAGGAATCTGATAATTTTCTAACACTGTTGAATTTAAATGCAGAAAGTGAAAATGAAAATATCTCGCTGCAGTCCGCATGCTCTCAGATGGGAGCAGGTCTGAGTGTTAAGAAACCCAGCTCACGATTTTACCCCCAACTTACACCAGGGAACAAAGTGGATGTATTCCAAGAGGCAGTCATCCAAGACATCTATAGGCTGAGAATAACTAAATATGCGGATAACCTAACCAAATTGGAAAGGGAGGCTCTACAGAATCTAACCCAAGACAAGACAATTGAGATAAAAATAGCCGACAAAGGCGGAAACATCGTCATCTGGGACCGGAACTTATATGTAACAGAGGCACACCATCAATTAAGAGATACAGAATATTATGAAAAACTTAAAATGAACCCACTGGAGATCTGAAAAAAGAGGTGGCTCTAAAACTTCATGAATGGTGTTCATTAAATCTCATTGACTAAGAAGAGCGCAAATACCGAACAACTGATTTCCCAGTGATTGCAACAATATACTTTCTGCCAAAGTTACATAAAGACTCAAAAAAAAAACCCTGGCCGGCCAATAATATCAGCCAAACGATCATTGTTGAAACCAATCGCTAATTATATTGACCATTTTTTAAGGCCCTTTGTGGAAAAATTGAATTCCTATATAAAGGATACAAATGATTTGTTGAGACATTTACAGGACACCCCATGGCAAGAGACATACAAACTTGTCACAATGGACGTGATATCACTCTATACAAACATCGAGAATGACATTGGAGTGACAGCCTGTGATTTCCTTTTGCGAGAGCGCAACATTCACTGCAGTGATCATAACAGAATGTTACTAGAAATGATCACAATATGCCTAACAAAGAACATCTTCTTATTCGGTGAAGAGATCTACCGTCAAAATAAGGGAACAGCGATGATTTGTGAAAAAGACGATAATGTGGCTTCGTTTTATCGATGACTTGCTAATCATCTGGGATGGCACTGATTTGGAGTTTCAGGAATATTTTAAAATCTTAAATACAACAGCAGCAAACCTAAAATTCACATACACCATTAGCAATGAAAAGGTAACTTTCCTGGATACAGAAATTTATATAAAAAACAATCAAATCCAGACGACCTTGCATAGGAAAGAAACTGCCACCAATGCCACATTACAGGCTAACAGTTTTCACCCACAATTGCTAATTGAGAGTACACCTTATGGAGAATTCTTATGAATTCGAAGAATCTGTACAGAAGAAAATGAATGGCAAAAACACAGCTCAGTAACAGCAAGGAGATGTGAATGTAGACAATACAATAAAAGCATAGTAAAAAGATGCTGGATAAAATCAAATGAGAAATCAAGGGAGGAATGTCTAAAAACAAAAATGAAGAGTGTAACTGAAGAAGCAAATCCCATAAGACTAATCATGGATTACTCTGAAGAATCAAAAGAAATAACCAAAATCCTGAGAAAAAATTGGAGGATATTGCAATTGGACACCACAGTAGGAAAACTAGTGAGTAAACACCCGAGTGTAACCTATAGACGAGCCAGGAACCTAAAAGATCGACTAATACACAGTCACTTTAAAGGAAAAACCAAACCAGAACTATGGCTGAAAACTAAAGGTTTTGTGAAGTGTCACAATTGCAAGGTCTGCCAGATAGCGAAACCTTCAACCACAGTAAGAATGGCTAATGGAAAGATGTGGAAAATCAAGGCGTTCATCACATGCAAAACGCAATTTGTAGTCTATGCGGTGGAGTGTCCGTGCTCCCTCAGATATATAGGTAGCACAATTTGTGAACTAAAAAAACGCATTTTGGAGCACGTTCGTGCAACAGTCAACAAAGACCGTACAAATGCAGTGGCCAAGCACATGGAAGAGTACCATGGAAGCGATTGGAAACTACTCAATTTTATGGAATTGAGACAGTGCCTTGCAATGTTCGTGGAGGAAACAGGGAGAAGTCCCTGCGACAAAAGGTATCGTGCCATATTTTGAATATGAGGACATTAACACCAAATGGACTTAATCAGAGTGAGGAACTGTACATTCACCTATGAGCAACTTTTCTTGAAATCTTCCCTTGAATACATAAAGTAAAGATAAACAGAAAATATAAGAGAAAACAACAACTAAATGGTAGTTAATTCAGAAAATGGGCCCCAACGAGATGAAATTTACGGATATGTGATATCAGCAACATAGACCCACTGGAGGGTTTGAAACTGATTAGATTGACAGAAATGATGAGTCTAGTCACCAAAGGACAATATAAATAAATCACACAAGTGATGAGCTGACACTGTGCAATATTATGATACGGATTTTGTTGGGGTCTAAATGGTTGAACATTTGAAAACCAATAGATTAAAATAATATATGAACGTTTTTAATGTAAAACAAAAAAGAGTTTTGCTCAAAATGCGGGTAACTACATCTCCCATAATACATCAGTAACGTTAATATGTACAAACAGGAAATGACATCAGTCAGTAAAATGTATTTGATTGGTTTGTTTGTAACGTTGCTTTGATCGTGACCAAGGTCTGTGTGTCAGACCGAAACGCGTAGATCTGTGGCCTTTCACCCTGAGCAAGAAACGAGAATAAAAATCGCAAAAGCCTTCGAGTGCGACCAGTTTTTCTTCCTTTCCGGGAAGGATTTGTGGTGATATTAAGCAGTTGGGCTCAACCGCGGGGTGCAAAAAGAAGCAGAGAACTCTGGGTAGTTACCAAGTTTAGGTGGAAAGCAGCTCCTGTATAGAGCACCCTCAAGTTTAGGTGGAAAGCAGCTCCTGTATAGAGCACCCTGAACACCAGTGACACTCTAGATCTGCTCACCTCAAATGTCTGCTTTTCTATCAGTCTTTAAGCATAAGATTAGCACAGTGCCATCCACGCCGAGATAGAAAGGGACAAAGTCTTTTGCCATTTCTACAGCAAAGTCTTTAAGCATAGGACTAGCACAGTGCTGTCCATGCCGAGCTGTAAAATGACAAAAGCCATTTACCACTCCAGGCACAGTATTACAGCTTTGAATTGGTAAAATAGCAACCAAGCCAACCTGAAATGAGTAAAAGCAACCCCTGACACAGTGTTGCGCTCTACTTCGAGCTCTTCAGAGAGGAATAGCTTTGTCCAGACACAAGGGAGCACCCAGTATAAGTCGAGTATTGTTTTGACTTATACTGGGTGCAACCCTAATGTGTCATATAAAAGCTGGCTTCCAAAGTACCCACCCCTAAAGATCTATGCGATGCTGGGCGCCCGCATGGCTTTCCCTCCCTGACTATCTCCATCATACAGTGTAATGCACCCCTAGTTGTGCTGACACCTGCCATTGATGTGCTCATGTACGGTACACACAGATAACCTGGGGCGGGCTACTCTCTGTGGCGGGGGCAGTCAAGCACAACTCTGGAGACTATCAAGAAGGTGAGCTCCGGGGGCGTGGCCAACCGGCACGCAAGATGGCCGCAAAAGAGGGGAGCTCCGCTCGACAGCTTACTAGATCCCCCCCCATATCCGATAAAAGATCCTTTGTTGCCTGCTGAACCGGTCGTCCCTGGGCTCCCGAACACCCCTGGAATAGCTGGTCCAGAAATGAATCCTCTCTGACGGCCACGAGCAGAGATATCACGGCCGGTGCTGCGCCACGCTGAAGAGACGAGAAAAGCCCGACAACGCTGGTGCCGGGAGTCACCCCGCGTCTGATCGACATCAAGGCCTCCGAGCTCCGGAATCCGTCCAGGCGTTTTGTCCCGCTGATCTTCGCAGAGCGCGCGGACGCTGCTCCCTCCGCGCAACCACCGTGAGTTTCCGGGGAGACTGGAGGCGTAACATCGAGCTCGGCCGGTACACCCACGCAACCCGGCGGGCTCCGCCCTGAGTGCGGGCCGCGGAGGGCCCTCCACGCAGGCTCCGAAATCCGTCCAGGCGTGGCCCTGCCGATCTTCGTTGAGCGCACGGGCGCCGCTCCCTCCGCACAACCACCGAGAATTTCCGGCAAGACTGGAGGTGTAACATCGAGCTCTGCCGGTAAGCCTACGCAACCCGGTGGGCTCCGCCCTGAGTGCAGGCCGCAGAGGGCCTTCCACGCAGCCTCGACTAACTCTTGCTGCACGGCGGGGAGAGAGCGGCAACTCTCCTCACCTCCCTGACTCGGCTCCGGGCGGCAGAGGCCCCCATTACAGATAATCAGCGAACACATTGACTAGAAAAGGGGGACAATACAACGCCTCCGTGTCCTGAGATCGCTGCAGTGGCTGTCCTCCCCTCCCCCCACCACCGGCACCACAAGGCCACGAACCGGCTTTGCCGGCCGCAGTCACTTTGTCGGGGAAAATTTTTTGAGGGCGACAGATAAGGCGAGGGCCCTCTCCGCTACTATTAGAGACAGTGTGGAGGCAGTCGTGATAACTGGAGGGCACTGGAGGCCCCACATCAATTGCCAACAGCCCAGGTCTGGTGGTGCGGTGGGCCACGAGGTTCGCTGGGGGGCTCCACAACCGCTGCTCCACTATTGGGTCTCACTACCCTGTGACATAAGGGATCGTTTGCATAGGGAACCGGTGCATGGGACACTGACGCTTCTTGGATGCCCTCAGCACCCTTGCCATCAGACTCTGGCCTCCGCGTGCCGCTGTAGAGATCCACCGAGGGCGCCGCTGCCGTCATGGCCACCGTGAAGGGAACCAAGCAGGCCCACGTGCTGAAGCTGGCAAAGTTTGCCAACTCCAAAGCTGATGCCGCAGAGGAAAAAAGTGTTGAGCACGAGGCCAAGCAACAAGTTGATGAGGCAGCCCCTACTTTGCTTGATGTAATGGCAGCCATACAAGGAGTTCGATCGGCGCTGGAGCAGAAAATGCCCTCATGCATGCCGACTTGCGCAATTTGGGAGACAGGGTCAAGGCGACAGAAGATTCCGTCTCAATGCTCCAAAACTCCACGAAAACACTTGAAAAATCGGTTAAACGGTTGTAAGCGCAAACTTTGGAATTGGAGGCCAAGCTGGAAGATTACGAAGGGCGCGCGCGCGCAGAAACAATGTTTGCATTTTGGGGGTTCCCGAAAAAACGGAGGGGCAGGCCACGGATCTCTTTGTTGAAGATCTGATTCAGACTCCTCTCCAGCCCCGAGCCTTGTCGCAATATTTCTCAGTGGAACAGGCCCATAGAGTGCCGGTAGGCCCTCCGAAGCCGGGCGCCCTCCAAGCCCCATCTTAGCAAGGATATTTAATTTCCGCAACCGAGACATTATCCTCCAAACGGCGCGCACTGCCCCCCCCCCCCCACTTAAGTTTGATAACTCGACGATTACTTTCTTTCCGGACTTTACACTAAAGGTGCAGAAGATGCGCAGGTCATTTCTTGAAGTAAAAAAATCACTCGATAAGAACATGAAATACGCGATGCTTTTTCCGGCCAAGCTGCGGGTGCAGGCGGAGGGGAGGGCACTGTTGTTTCAGACTCCAGAGGTAACCTGGGACTGGCTGGAAGGTTGGAAATCCTCCGACCCGCAGAAACATTACTCCCCTTGCCTTTTACCCAGATATGATAGACGTCAAGAAAGGTCCAACCGTGAGGAAGGTGTTTAACCGTTGAAGATAACGACGCCAGATGGCTGTCTGGCAACATCTCCACGGACTATGGAGCCGAAGTGGGCATCGTTTGGGCGACAGGCGAGGACTGGCCCGGTCCACTAATGGATGACTATACTATGTAACTGACACATGGTGTTCAAATGTGGGGACACGCCAGTAGTGATTAGGTCTCGTGACCTACCCTTAGGGGTTGTCCTGGGAGACAGGACTGTTTATAGATGCCATTCATGTTATTCTGCAGTAACAATTTACAGTTTACAGCATGTTTCACGATGGGCTCGAATAACTGTGAACATGGGGGGGCCTGGGCTCTCGAGTTGGGAAGTGCCGCTGTGTAGCGTTTCCCATTCTTTAAGTATATTAGTTTAGGGTACACAGGCACTCTGCAAAATTGGGGGGGGGCAGTTCTACGTCTACATTGCAGGGAGGGGGGGATCCGGGGGGTTCTGCAAGGGTCCGTTATCAATTGAGTTTGTTTGTTAGATGCAGCTCTGTATGCGGTGCTTTGCTTAGTGCACTTACAACTTACAAAATGGCAGGTCATGGTTCTTCTCGGAGCGGGTTGAAGTGGTTTAACACGTGGTCACTGGGTGGGGATGGCATTGTGGATCCGCGTCCTGGGGTCTCTGGGGCACCCTATGTAAAATGGTCCCTTGTTTTGAGTCTCAATGAGGGATGATCAAGATACAGCTCAACCCACGAGACGTTTTAAACTACTCTCGTGGAATGTAAATGGCCTGGGGGATCGAATTAAGCGGGGAATTGTGTTGCAGTATCTGAAAAGGCATGCCCTGGATGTGGTATTATTACAAGAAACTCATATTCAAGGTTCCTCATACTGTGCACTCAATAGGTGGGGCCATAAACTGGTGGCCCATTCCGGATACGCTAGGGGGTCAAGAGGGGTTGGTATCCTCATGCGCAGCACCTTCCCCTTTCAAATTCAAAGAGTTGCAAACGACCCTCTGGGACGATTTGTCACAATCTCGGGCCTGTGGGAGGGTAGATCCCTTAATGTGACCTCCGTATATCTGCCACCTAGGCTCCACTCCACGTCTTTGACTGATCTAGGCTCACACATAATGAACCTTCCTAACGGTGATCTACTATTGGGTGGGGACTGTAATGCAGCCCTAGATGGTGACCTTGATCGACGGCCGCCTAGACAGGGGGAGGCATCCGGGAAGCTGTTGATGGATTTCCTTGGGGCCCTGGGCCTGATTGACGTCTGGAGGGTATGCAATCCAGGGACTAGACAATACACTTTCCTCTCCGGGGTCCATGGTAGTATGTCCCGCATTGACTATATGTTTTCCAGGGCCACCCAGCTCCCCCAATTTGGTGAGATCTCCTTTCTCCCCAGGGGCATCTCGGATCATTCCCCACTCTTGGTATACTATGGAGACACCCCTCCCCCCACGCGACACAAAATGATACTCAACCCTTGGTATCTCAGAGTGCCAGCTATTAGAGACAAACAGAAGCTACAAAGAATTATTTTACCGAAAATGATGGTTCGGGTGACTCTGACGTGGTGCTCTGGGAAGCATACAAGACGGTGTTAAGGGGTAGTGGGATAGCAGCGGTGGTAGGTCACAAGAAAGAGCAGCGGAGGCGTCTTGAGGAGATGGAGGGAGAGATCGCCCTCCTTGAGCGCAGCCTCACGGCATCAAACGCTCCAGTTGACACACATAAATTGCGTATCAAACAATCCGAGTATAGGGACATTGCAGAAGACGCAGCTAAGGCCCAATATCGTGCCACTCAACACCGGGTCTACGATATTGGCGATAAGGCTAGCAAACTGTTAGCCTGGTTGGACAAACGGGAAATAGCAAACAGATGGGTGGCGGAGATCGTCTACCAAGACGGTACGAAACAGGATAGATCTGGGATTGCGGATGCCTTTGCGGACTACTTTGGGCGGGTCTACACCTCCACCCTGTCCTCCACCCATACCGATTCGGCAGAACTATTAGTTACTCTGGGACTACCCGTCCTAGAGCCACAGGATGTACAGGACCTGGACGCGGACCTGACGGCGGAGGAGGTATCCAAGGCGATTGGTAGTTTGCAATCCGGGAAGGCCATGGGTCCTAGTGGCCTCCCAATCAAACTTTACAAATCCAATGCCTCCATGATCGCCCCTTATCTTACACGGATGTACGAGGAGAGTGCGTCTGGGGGGGTCCTGGCTGAAACGCAGAGATTAGCTAATATAGTTGTCATACACAAGAAGGGTAAACCTCCTGAGCGGTGCAACTCGTACAGGCCGATCTCCCTATTAGACCCGGAAGTGAAAATACTGGCCAAACTCCTGGCCCGGCGTCTTACACCTTTCCTTCATAAACTGATCCACCCGGATCAATCCGGATTTATGCCAGCCAGGAACACCGCCCTGAACCTTCAACGCCTCTATGGGGTACTAGGTAGGGCGTCCACAATTCAAGAGGAAGCAGTGATTATGTCATTAGACGCCAAAATGTCATTCGACATAATCGAATGGCCCTTTTTATTTGCCGCACTCGAAATGTATGGATTTGGTCCCAAGTTTTTATCTTGGGTGCGACTCCTTTACTCGGAACCACTGGCGCGTGTTATGGTAAATGGGGGACACTCGGCAGTATTTGTACTGCAGAAGGGGACGAGGCAGGGGTGCCCCCTTTCTCCCTTGCTCTTTGCCCTAGCCTTGGAGCCCCTAGCAATCTGGATCAGGGGGGATCCCCTTATTAGAGGCCTCAATTGGACAGCAGATTGGAGCGACAAAATCTCCCTCTACGCTGATGACATTTTGCTCTATTTAGCCAGGCCCAGGTTCTCCATCCACCATGTTTTGCATATATTTGCACTATTCCGGAAATACTCAGGGTATACTATTAACTGGGATAAATCCCTGGTCTACGTCCTCAGTGGGGGGCGCCCAGTCCTACCGACTGGCTGTGAGGCTAGAATAGATACAGAGGGTTTCCTGTATCTAGGTTTATATGTCACTGTCAATCCCACGATTTTTCATGACCGCAATCTCGAGCCTCCTCTACGTCTCTTTCGCGCTGATGTGCAGCATTGGAAAACACTGCCCCTCACTTTGCTTGGCAGGGCCGGTCTTTATAAAATGATGGCCCTTCCCCGATTTCAGTATGCCCTGCAAAATACACCCTATTTGGTTCCTCCGCAATATTTTAACGCCATTGAGTCGGAGGTACGTGCCTTGCTGTGGAATAACGGTACCCCCGAATAGCTTTGGCTAAACTCACAAAAAGCTGGTATGATGGGGGTATCGCCCTGCCCGCGATTAAAAGCTATTATTGGGCCTCGCAGCTGGTGGTTCTCAACCACTGGGTGCACCGCCCTAGTACGGATCCTGCGTATAGAATGGGCAGGCAGAATATGCTCCCCGGTAACTATCCTAGGGCCCTCTACGGAGGGAAGAAACACACACCATCACACACTCCAACCTCCACCACAATTGCTATATGGCATACAGCAACGGCCGCCCTAGGGTGGAAGGATAAAATAACACAAGTCACCCCACTGCTCGACGCACACCAGTTGGGCGTACTATCAAAACGACTAGGATTTGATAAATGAGAATTAATAGGCCTCTTGAAGGTTGGCGATCTGTGGGCAGGAGGCAAGGTGACCCCGTTTAGCGCCTTTCAGCGAGATTATCAACTGCACAGCGGGGAAACCTTTCGATACCTTCAGGCCCGAAGCGCGATACAAAGAGCAATACCCAGGGGTACCGACCTGCCAGTCTCTTCCCCATTAAAGGATAGACTTTTAGACGATTACCTCCAGGAGAAAGCCATCTCATTGACATACCGCAAAATACTTAATAACATGCCGGATCCCCTAGAGAAACTCCGCACTAAATGGGTGGACGATGTCGGGGACATCGATGACGAGGAATGGCAGGAGGCCCTGGCCTCTCCTCGTGAGGTGGCTATTCGATCCTGCTTTAAACTTATCCAATTTAAACTATTACACTGAGCCTACTACACTAGCTCAGTTCTGGTTAAAATTGGTATTTGGAGCTCCCTCTCCTGTCCCAGAGGGTGTGATCTAAACAGCACCCACCTCCACCAGTGGTGGGCCTGCCCAGTTCTCCAGGTGTACTGGGGGGAGGTCACGTCGGCGCTGTCCCTTGTTTGTCTTAAACCTATCAAAGTCTCACCCCGCCTTTGTCTGCTTAAAATCTGGGAGGCTACCGACTTGTCCAGAACTGAGAGGTTGTGGGTATCCCTTGGATGTATGGTTGCAAAACGCAATATAGCCAGAACATGGAAAGGACTGACGAAATTGAAGTTCTCGGATTGGGAATCCGACATGAATTGGTGCATGCTAGCAGAGAGAGTGATTTATGAAGGTAGAGGGTGCCCACAGAAATGGACTAAAATTTTGGGGCCCTGGAATGTCAGTAGAGGTATGATATGTACTCCCTTTGATGACGCTCCCCCGGGATTAGCCGACCACGATGTGCTAGCGCCAAATGTGTATGTATTATCTGACCATTTTATTGTTCCGTAGACTTACCGAGATAATTGTTGGACTATAGCCATGAAGACGTTTAACATAACTGATGATCGCACTGCACTGCACTTTATTACTATTTGTCAATGCTGCTTTTGTTTTTGTTTATTCAATAAAAAAAGATTTATCCAAAAAAAAAGGTGAGTTCCTCTCACGTGCCTTTCATTGAGCGAGAACCGATCCACATGCACTCTCATGTCACATTGCTCACTGATGGGTCCTGCTGGGGGCCACTGGTTGGCCCTGAATGTCCTGCCAATGTCAGTCTACTACACCAGTCTTTCACGGTCCTAAGGAACTACATGTTTGAGAATGTTCTCAGAAGGTTATTATTTGGGTGGCCAGACGTTGCTGTGTGGCCCTGGGGAGGGGAGTTGGGAAGTTCACATAGTCGAGCCTAAAATTCTGTTCTCAGCCCTGTTTATAGCTTAAGTCATGATGGAGGACAAAGTTTGTGCTTTTGATTTCTCGTTGTCCTGCCTTAACACCTGTTGATTATATCACCTTCCCCCAAAACATAACAAGAGCAAACTAAATGAATGTCTCCAGGAAACGTTATGATATTCATGCATTCCTCAAATGCAGGGGGTGCTTAGTGTTGTGGCCTGTATTTGTAATATGTATGTTCATGCTTCTTTAACTGTGATGTAACCTCTCAGATCCCTGTGTACATCATATGGAATGTTATACACCACAGGCAACTGTGAAACAGTGAAGAGCTGGTCTAGTGGTGGCTGTGCAGTTACATGCTGGATGCATTAAAGAGAACTGAACAACTTAACTGCGTATGTGTTCTCTTAACACCGGCGACGAGTTGAAGCATCTACCAATGAACCCAGCGTGCATAGTTTGACAGACCTGGTGTGTGGAACGACAGAGGGAAAGACTGTGAATCTTTATTGAGTGGCGAGTGAGCATCTGCAGCGCTTCACAAGGTGAATTCCTTGTTAATTGACTTGCAGCTAACAAAGGCTACAGGTGCAGCGTTGCGCATTTATTTAAAATTTGGACTCCACTCCTGAGCGCGAGTGCTACTTGTATGGCACTGCCGTGAGATTAGGAATTCAAAAGATGCCAATGCGTAGGTACCCGGCATTACAATAGAACTCTGACAGCATGCTGGATTGCGCCGCAGGTGCCTGAGGGAGCCATAATCAGCACGAGTCTTCCACATGTTCTAGAAACTTGGTAGTGTAGCTCACTGGTGCTTGAAGTGAATGCACAGTCGTCTGCATGGGAGCGTGACCAGGAAGGAATTTTCTGGCGCACAAAGAAAGCTGGGAAATACTAGAACGCTAACCAGCATTACGGAGCCAGCCGGGCGGTGTGATTTATGTGGGCGCATTGTGGAAGCACACGCGTACACGGAATTGCGTAACAAGCTGTACGGACCCAGCGGGCGGTTTCATTTATGAGGACGCATTGCAGAAGCCCTTGTGGAAGCACACACGGAAGCACTGGTACGCTCACAGCAAATGACTAAGTAATCTTGGTGCAAAGGCTTGCCTAATTCCTAGGCGTTTTTATTATTATAGCCTTCCACCTACTGGCAAATTATTGCCTCATCACTTAACTGTACTTTCTTGAGCTTGTATATATTCGGACTGTGGGGTAAGCTACTCACAATCTAATAGCTTGAGCACAGCCAGCCACAGTTGTTATTTTAGTTCCTTGTGTTAACTTATTGTGGTAGCTTATTATTTCAGCTAGTTATTTCATATTGGTATGTTAACTAATTATTTTGTTGACCTGAGTTGACCACCTTCGTGAGCCATGGCAGCAGGAAGTATGCCTCCACCTCCGCAGTTCCCCTCGGAAGCTGGTGATCTGATTCTACCATGGAAGAAATGGAAAAAACTCTTTGATTCCTACTTGATCGCGATTAGAGGGGAGAAATTCTCACCAACAAGGAGTTTTATTACACAATCTGGAGATTGAGGGCCGGAACATCTACGAGAACCTGGATGAGATCACTGTAGGCAATGCTGAGGGAGACCATGGGGACATGTTTTAAATATTCATGTTAATGTTAGAGAAGCATTTTGGTCCCAGAATAAACGTAGTTATGGAGAGACATAAATTCTTCACGAGAGTCCAAAACAAAACGGAGAAAGTGGGCAATTATATAGCTTCGCTTAAGAGTTTAGCAAGCGTATGTGATTTTGGAGATTTGACGCTGTACTAATAATCCTAGAGTGCAGGAGAAGTTACTCATTAAAAATACCACTCTAAAAGATGCAATAGATATAGTGGAAGATATAGAACACACAACAGGATGGGTCAAGGAGATGCAGGATAAACCTGCCAGCACTTGTGAGAGAGTAGCTCACCTTAACTTGAACACTGAGGAAGATAATGAGTATTACACATCAGTACACAAAGTGGGAGCTACTAGTTCCAAGGGCAGTACTGTTAATGCCAAAAGCAAGGGAAATGTGTTTAGAGATACAAAGGATGAAGTGAAAAGAAAAAAATAATTTTTTAGGTGTGGTAACCCCAATCACTTATCCAACAGCCCCAATTGCTAAGCCTGGAATTTGACCGGTAGGGAGTGCGGCAAAAAAGGACACCTGGCAAGAGTATGCAAGAATACAAAGGTGCAATACATTGATGACCAGCCAGAGGTGTACCAACATGCTATATTGTGTGTATCACAGAACCAAACCAGTAGAATCAGATAAATGAAGAGGTGGATGTTGGTCGAGTGGAAATGTCTGAGTGTCAAACAGGAGTAAATGGAAAGGAGATCACGTTTTTGGCAGATTCTGACTCCCCGTTCACTCTTATAGGGGACAAGAACTGGGAGCGCATATTTGGAAATAAAAATATAGATATGCGTGCCCCTGATATTTCCCCCAGAGGGGGAAATAATAATTCTCATTGGTTACACCATAATGAGTATAAATTTAAAGGGGGTGAAACTTTAGGGAAAGTATATGTGGCCAAACATGGGGATAACCTTCTAGGATGGCGACTTAAAAGAATTTGGGGATTACACTAAATCAAATGGCCACTGACCATCTCATGCTTGTAGCTAACGTTAGTGAGGATGAGGACGTGGTGAAAGATTTCCCCGAAGTATTCAGGGAGGAACTAGGCTTACTGCTGAGATTTGAACACAAGATTGTTCTCAAAAACAATGTCAAACCGGTAGTTCATAAGGTTCGGAAAAGTACCAAACCTTATGATGGGTACCTTGAAAGAGGAGTTGGCCAGTCTTAAAAGGTTGGGTGTGGTGGAAGAAATCGAATCGTCTGAGTGGTTGGCCCCTGTGGTCCTTGCACCCCAAGGACACTGGGTCCAAATTGAGAACGTGTGTGTACCTCAGGGACCTTAACCAATGTATTTGGGTTGACCGACAACCTCTTCCGAATATAGCAGAAATGTTGTCCATGCTAAATAAGGCCCAATGTGTTTTGCGTGATACATCTTTCTGCAGCTTGACACCAGGTGATGTTGCACAAAGATTCCCGCCATCTCACATCTTTTGTAACATCTCTCGGAGCCTTCAGGTTCAAAAGGATGCCTTTCGGCCTGGCTTCGGCGGCCACATGCTTTCAGAGATTAATGAAGGGAGTCCTGAATGGGATCAGTGATATACGTTATTCCAGGATGAGTTTCTGGTTTATTGAAAGGACAGAGCAGATCATGATGTCATCTTGAGGCACGTTTTGGAGAAGTTAAAGGCCAGTGGACTCCCATTGAAGCGAGAAAAATGCCAACTCAGAGTGGGCACGGTATCGTACCTTGGTCAGACTATCTCAGGGGAAGGCATTAGGCCCAAGGGGAATTTAGCGGAGTCCATCACGAAAGCTCCTGCTCCGGCGGACAAGCATGGTGCTCGGTCATTCCTTGGCCTGGCCGAATACTATTCAAAATTTGTACCATAGTGATGACTTTGAGGGCGATGTTCAAGAAAAGAGTCAAGTTTGAGTGGTCAGTTAAGTGTGAAGAGGAGGTGAGGAAACCTGTTGACGGATGGCTTGATCGCATTATTCTGTCAGAAGAGGTAATAAAAGTTTTGGGGAGTGAAGGAAGAATTAAGTGGTCAGGGGGGACCGTTTGGTTCCACTGGACGGTTTAAGAAACAAGATAATGAATTTGGCATATGAAGGCCACCTGGCCCGGAATCTCACCAAGGTGAGAGTAAGGGAAAGTTACTGGTGGCCAGGCCCAGGTCTAGTAAGGGACTGTTGATTGTGTGCAGGCAGTGACAAATCCAAAGTGGTGAGAGGTGCCAGAAGAGCTTGGTACAAACTAGGTTTAGACATCGTCAGGCCTTTTAATTTGCTGACTCCCAGGGAAAGGTATGCATTTGTGTTGGTGGACTATACATCCAACTGGGTGACTGCTTGCTGTACGAGCTCTATCACAACAACGAGTGTAATGGAGTTTTTAAAAGATGTGTTTATGTGTGAAGGGATCCCGGAGAATAATTGTTACTGATAATGGGGTCCAGTTCATTTCAGAGGAGATGAAGGGTTTTCTTGAGGAATTGTCAATTGAGCATCACCACACTGCACTGTATTCCCCCTAGGCCAATGGCCTGGTGGAAAAAATGAACAGCTTAGTGAGGGATTGTGCTGAAGCTGCTGTGGCAAACAGAAGATCGCTCAGGAAACTTTTGAGATAGAAACTATTATAGGCGCACCGCACCACTCCCAACACATTAACAAAAATCTCTCCATGCCATAGCATGAAGGGACGCATGGCAGGTTTCAAACTTAAACCCAAATGGTTGAAGTAGGAGAGAGAAATAGTGAATCCTAACAAGGATAGGGTGGCGGATCATCAAAGGGCTTATAAAGAGCACTTTGCTGCCAAACATGGTGCTATTCATAGATATTGGCAGGTGGGAGAGTATGTATCTGTCAAACGACCAAGGTGGTCTGTCAAGAGTGGATCCAAGTTCATGGGACCTTTCCTCACAGATGAGGTCAGAAAGAATGTTGTGGTGGTGCTGGAAAATGGTGAGGTGTGCAGCATGTCACGCCTGGCCTCGCGTTTAGTGGGGAGACGGGGTGATTCCATGTGTGGTGTGAATAAATGTGGTACAAACCCTGAACACAAAGTGGAAGTTGAGCTTGAGTTGCGACCGAGGTTGCCATCTCTGATAACAAGTACCAGGAGGAAACCCACTTACCTCAAGGATTAACATGTAAACTATCCCTTGAGGGAAAGTAATATGTGAAAATATGTTTGTACTTTTAAAATGTTTACATCCTTGGTTTTGCAGCTGTCATTGTGCTCTGCGACACTGAGTTGATTCTTAACATTTGCTCTGTATTTTCTTTCCAGGTTTTCTTGTAGTATCTACCACACAGTCGTTCTTCTTTTGAGAGTTTTGATTTTTTTTCGGTTTATCGTTGGGTGGGGTGTTGTGACCTGTATTTGTAATAAAAGTATGTTCATGCCTCTTTAACTGTAATGTAATCTATCAGATCCCTGTGTACATCATATGGAATGTTATACACCGCAGACAAATGTGAAACAGCTAGTGAAGAGCTGATCTAGTGGTGGGTGTGCAGTTACATGGTGGACGCGATAATGAGAACTGAGCAACTTAACGGTGTATGTGTTCTCTTAACACTTACATTGCTTTACTGCAGTAGACCCACCTTGCCAGGGATGAAAGGCCCATACTGCAAAGGTGCTACAGAGGTCAGTGTTACTATACAGAAGACTCTAGAAATGCCAGGGGGGAGGGGCATATGGGTTACGCCAATGGTTTCTTTCAAAAGCATTACCATAGAGGTAGACAGTGAGGGAAGGTACGTCTTTGTAGAAGGCATCTTAGATGCTACGGTCTTACTGAGCAGCATCTACTTCACAAATACTGGGGAGCCACAGTTTTTAGCAGAAATGTCTGTGCAGCTTGTTTGTAGGTGCCATCTCCCTTGAACCATAGGAGGTGACTTTAGCTGTGTCCTGAATGTCCTACTTGACCAGTCATATTCCCCTCTACCCCCTAGCCCTACGTAAGGAAATGGGCCATTAGTTGTGTTGTTTGCACAAGGTATGGGCCCACAATCTCCCCCTCACTGGGAACCAAACACCCCATTATTCCATTTGACTCTCTGTCTAGCGAAGCAGAGCAGTCCAAGGTGGTGTGGGCTAGCAATCACCATTCATTGGAACAAAATAATAACACTCAATAAATGATTGTCCAATCTGTGCTTTTTCTTTAGAAAAGGGAAAAGTACATTTATTACGCACACTACTTAATAATACTTAGTACTTTACAAATATACATATGGCTGGTGGAAATAACTTTGACATTACACTTGACACTAAAAATCAGAGTATCCCCTCCCTGTACAATATAGCACATAACCATATTAGGAGGTGTTCACTTTAAATCAAGCAGAACTATTGGTCTTATGACTAATACCACACTTAAATTCCCGCAGCACTTGTTATAATGCATCACTCTATCATGGACTTCAGTAACCATAATCCATCTGCAATCAATATAACTAATAATACATTTGTTGTAATTAATTAAGCATTGCATTGCATCTTTCAGGAAAAATAATTACGGTCAGTAATAACACCTTTGAATAAAACATTATGAAACCACCTTATATGTGTCTGTGTCTTTCTATACCTAACTTGGGCACAAACATGTAGCCATAAAACCAACCAACCGAGGTCTCTGCACCCCCTGGATTAGGAGTGTTTCATTTTGGCTGCGGAAGCAAGGAAGTGGGGGTCATAATTTCCTTCCTCTTAAAAACGTAGGCTGAGTATCTTTTCCAATTTCTTTTGGGAGGGGGGACTGCTGCATTCCTGTAGCCCCCCCCCCTCTCTCTTTTTACATTTGGTGGTGCCCCCTCTGTCTTGTGGTCACCACAAGCAATATAAGCTTTGCCAAAATTCTGCCCGCAGGGCATTACGGGGTGCTCCCTTGTGGGAGCATGAATATATGATGAGATGCTCTGGCTACTTTCCTTCACTGCCTTGTGGCCTCACACCACACGGCTTCCTTTATGTTCTTTTTCTCTTTTTTTTTTCTTCTTTTTTTTAGCTGAGGGGTACTGGTCCCATCCTGACACCCTGCATAGCCTCTTGTGCAACTTGGGGAGCACACGCCTGGCTGTCCCGGCCTGCTACCTGCCTAGCCGGCATCTTCCTCTGCCGGCACAGGATCCAGCAACATGGTTCTCCCCTGCCCGCTCCATGCGGGCAGGGTGTACTTTATGTGGTGGCTGCCCCACTGCCCGCAGGCATGCGCGTGGGCCGACCACAGTTGGGGGAACGTGATGGCGCTCCCCCACTCCCTTTGCTCCTTGGGGGCAAGGAGAAGGGGGTCTCAGGCCCCTTCTCTCTTTGTTGGGGGGGGGGACACAACACTACAACAGTCCTCTTCACGTTGGGGGCCCTTACATGGAGTCCCAGGCCCCTTAACGTCTTCCTGGTGGGGTGCAATGGCACTTCCCTGTTTCTTGCTTGGTGGGGGCACTTCCCTGTTTCTTGCTTGGTGGGGGCCCAGGGATGGGTCCCCAGTCCCCTTTGCAAAAAAGGTCCGGGGGTTGGGATCCCTGAGCCTCTGAGAGCTCTGTGGAGGGGGCCCTATGTACGCCCCTTCCCAGACTCAGGCTCTGTAGAGGGGGCCTAATGCATGCCACTTCCCAAACTCTTTAATTATTTATATCACTTGCGCTGACCTTTGGGTACTGGCCCACCCCAGGGTTTTTAGGTAGACTTTGCAATGGAGCTCCACATACTCCGTTTCTGGCCGGGGGTGTCAAAGGCGAAATCCTTTTGCCTGCATATCTCAGACCCTATTGGACCGAACGTTGCCATCTTGGGCTCATTTTGCTCTTGGTACATTTTTCTCAGACCTCCTGGCCTCTAAGCTGGCACACTTTAGAGGGAGCTGGTTCAACTGGCTCTCTGGGCCAGCCTTCCACCTTTTTCTTGTCCTCTGGTGCTTTTCTCCTCTGGGGCGCAGAAGTCCAGTTCTTCCACCAACTAGTGTTTAGGGAGTATAAGGGGATCAGCTTCCCTGGTCCTGGAGAGAGACCCTGTGGTCCTGATGTCAACTGTAGGCAGAGTCCATGAGGGCATCATGGGTTTTGACCTTCTAGTTGTTCATGGCTGCCACTGTCCAGGCACCCTTGGCCAATCCTAGGGTGCCATATCACCTCTCCACCCCTGCCCTAGCCCTCCTGCACAGCATGCTGGGACAGTTCAAGAGGCTCCATCCAGGAGGGTATTCCTAGTTTTTTGCCCTGAGCTGCACCGCTAGGGCAGCCCTTGCTGCAATTCAAAATATTATACGGTTCCTACGAATTTAGTAGGACTGTGTATTTAGAACAACAAAACTTCATAATACTGAGACTTCTTATATAATCAGTAAATGTTGGTCTGTTTGGCAACTCACAGTACCACATCTAAACCCCTAACCTTATAGAGTTATAGATGTTGTCGGTGACCTCCAACATGACCACTAGGAATCCCAAAGAATTTGTGGAAACAGATTTAACCCTTTCGTTTGTCACTTTTGCATGTCCAAAGTGTCACAAAGAAAAGATTCAAGAATGAATTTTCAAATGTTTATTGAAAAGCTCTTATCTTTGTAAATAAAATATGAACTGCGATTATTAGAGAGATGACCCATTTTATAAGGGTTATTCGAATGGTGAAAAACACAAACAATTCAACCATGTTCATTATTCCTAATGTTACTAAGGTTACTCTTATCTATCATTAATACCGTAATACTAAAGAGAGCCTATTGGGAGTACTCTTCTGTCAGACCTGTAGGAATGATCTAACCCCAAACCTGGTACAATGTGTCAGGAAGCCGGCCTCAGTGCATTAACAAATGCACCCCATGCAAAATGCACCCTGTCTGAGTGTGCAGGTTATCTTCCTTCTCAGGATGAAGGTCGGGGACTGCAGAGCTGTATCTCAGTCACACTCACAGCAGATTCTATGATGCCTCCGACGTGAAGTGAAGCACCTCTCACTGAGTTCAGCACGGATGCTGTTCAAATAACAAAATATGGGCTTTATCACATTGTACCAGAGGCACCGAGCACCGGGGCACATTCTCGAGCAAATCACCATTAGAAAAAGATGCAAAATTAAAAGGAAAAGCTCAAATGGGGACTAAATATAAGCTCCACAACAAAAAGTACTACTTCTGAACCATTCCTAAAAATACTAGGGAAATGTATTACTTTCCCCAGGAGCCACTGGTCACATTTTCTCTGTAATGTTCAGCTCCACCCCTCGCTGACATCACTGCCAGGGCCTTTCCCATCAAGACTTCACCGAGCAGTCCCCTCCTGTGTTGGCTCCAGAGGTCTGGGCTCCATTCTTTGTTCAGTTCTGTTGTACCTCAACTGGGGTTTATATATCTCACTGGTTCCAACTTGGAAACTGCAGCCCAGCCTTTCGCTCTAAAATATCAGGCCTTCCGAGAGACCATTTGTAAAACTACAATTCACTTCTTCCCTGAAAATACTGGCTCCGCATCCTCTCACCTCATTGAGAGGTACACGTTCAAGACCGTGATTAGAGGGCACTGTATATGTTCTATAGTTTAGGAATATTGACACCGTAGAATAAGATCTGGGGTCCTGGAATGGGTCATGGTGGTGGCTGGCGGTGCCAGTGAGGCACTTTAGGTTACCAGAGAGCATCACCTGGGCTGTCCCAACCCTGGTACAGTGTGATGGCTAGTTAACGGATGCCAGTTTTCTTCCCCACTTCTTCCTCCTGAGGAGCTGAGGGAAGCACTGATAATTGCTCCCTTGTGTGGGAAGTTCCTTCTGCCAATGTAATTAACTTGGCCCACCAGGGTGACAAAATGCCTGGATTCTGATCCTGACCAGAGAAATGACAATTCTAAATTACCCATAAGGTATAAATATATCTGCTTAGGCTATGCATGTTTGAACTATGTACACACTTTTCACCATAGTTTGCTATCTCATTGGACTTTGGAGGCCAAAGGGAAGTGAAATTGCAGTCTAAGGCATATTTGTCCAATGTGTATTCTGAAGTGTCACTGCAGACAAAACAGTAAACCATACTGACTTTCCCTATGAGTGTCCACTTCTATTGTAAGGCTGTCCGCAGGTAACTATCTGCCCCTGCAAAGTCCAGGCTCCCTGTGCACAGTTACCGGTTGTGCACAATAGTAAGTCTCACATGCACAGCCCTTACAGGTGTGCACATGTGTAACCAGCCAAGTGCTCCTTATGCTTGCTGCGTCACAGCAGCCTTATCTTAAAAGTAGGACACTGGCGGTAAACACGTGTAGTCTGTTTACCGTGTGATTACTGTGGGTGACACACCAGTTATGAAGCTCACCTACAGTAAAAAGTCCAAAACCAGGTGATCCTATGTGAAAATCCAGGCGGATTAAATTGGCAGACAACTTTTCACTACACCCCCCATGTAAAATACTGCGTGCCTATCTCCGTGAATATCTCAATGGTCCTTAGTTGACACCTAGAAAACCATCAACCCTGATGTAAAGAAGTTCTCCTTTTACTCCCCTGCACGATCTCCATGTTCGTTTTAGATCACTTTATTTGTTAGCCTCCCACACAGCTTCTTGTTTCTCAGGCAGAATACATTTGAAAGACCATTTCAGACCACAGTACCTTACTATTGTACCTCAACTTGGGTGGATATTTCTCACTGGTTCTAAATTGGATACTGCAGCCTTCCACTCTCAAAGGTCAGGCCTTCTGAGAGACCATCTGTAAAACTACAATTCAGTACTTTGCTGAAAACATTGGCACCGCATCCTCTCACCTCATTGATTGGAACACATTCAATACTGTGATTAGAGGGCACTGTATACATTCCATAACTTGGATTCGTAACACAGAAGAACAAGATCTGGTGACCCGGAATGGGTTGTGGTGGTGGTGGCTGGCTGTGCCAGTGAGGCATTTTTGGTTGCCAGAGAGCATTACGCACAACAAATAGAACCTTCTCAGTGCATAAATTACAAAGCACAGCTGGCTAAGACACACGGAAGGAGATAAACCAGGAAGGTCAGAGAGGATATAGCCAATACCCCGTAACCGCTATTCGTCTTTCCACAGGCATGACGGTATACTCCCAGGAAGCTATCCATGTGGCCTTCTGTGCCCAGTATCAGTTAGTGTATTGTCCCAAGAGTCCTCCCCTGCATTCCCATATCACTGAATTCCTGCACGACTTGACTGCAAGTAGTTTCCTCTGAGCACATTAAAACCTTATAAAGTGAGATTACGGAGCAAGAAATCCATTAACCCATATGCAATTCTGCATCATGTAAAACCCCTGGCCTCGATGGTCTGCCAATTGAATTCTATAAGACCTACATGAATCTATTTTTCCCCGAAATTAGCAGATCTATATCACTCCGCACTATTTGAGGGGCTGTTGACCACCTCCATTCGTGAGGCCCTTGTTATGTAGCTTAAATTTAGTCTCCATTTTAGCTTTTTGTTTTAACTCCGCATCGTTTTCTAATAGTTGTTTGGACATGTTGTCCCTAATGCGAGAATGTGCCATGCATGCATTTGTTTCTAATAGACCTTGTCACCCTGTAGTCCGCACATTTAGATCCAGTCACACAACTGAGAACACAATGCCTTGTTTTCTTTTATTTTATATTTTGTTCATAGGAGACTATTTTGCTTTAGATTAATTACTGACGTTCTACACCTTTGTCACACTGTGATTAAGCTTGCTGTTTTATTATTTAAACAGCGTCCATGCTGAAGTCGGTGAGAACTCTACTTCCCGCCAGAGTCATCATGTAACACTGCAGTGACTGAGATGCAGTTCCGTTATCCCTGACCTTCAGCCTGAGAAGGAAGATAGCTGTGTGAGGGAAAGTATGCAGGTTTACACACTCAAGATGGGGTGCATTCGTTAATGCACTATGGACAGTACCAAGGTATGGGGTTGGATCATTTCAATAGGCCTGGCAGATAGGTACTCCCAACATGCTCTCTTTAGCACAGAGAAAGTAGTAATAGATAGGAGTAATCTTAGTAACATTTTGAACAATTGACATGGTTGAATTGTTTGTGTTTTTTACCATTCTAATAATGCTTATAACAATGTGTCTCATCTTTCTGATAATCCCAGTACATGTTTTATTTACAAAGATTAGAGCTTCTCAATAAACATTTGAAGATGCATTATCGTATCTTTTCTTTGTGACACTTTGGGCATGCATGAATGACAAACGAAATGGTTAGATCTGTGTCCACTAATTCCTTGGAATTTTAGAGTCCTGTTCAAGATTACCAACAACATCTATAACTCTGTAAGGTTAGGAGGTTAGGTGTGATACTGTGAGCTAGCCAAACAAACCATCATTTACTGATTATATAAGAAGACTTAATCTCTGTATTATGATGTTTTGTTGTTCTAAATATACAGTCCTATTAGATTTGTAGGAACCGTATAACACCCTCTTGGTCTCCCTCCCTAAGCAAGAATGCGATCCTCTGGACATTGTCTCTTACAGACTACTGGCCAAGCTTGGCAGCAACTATAAGATTCTCAGTAAGAATTTAGCGACTCCAGATTGGCTTCATGCCTGGAAATCTACGTCCCTCAATCTATGCCGGTTTATAGATTACAAGAGGAGGCACCACAAAAGTTGCCATATTCCTCTTGTTTAGTGTTAGACTTAGAAAAGGCCTATGATATGCCCAATTGGGCTATATGTTTGCAGTGCCCTAGAAGGTGAGAGGGCAGTGCAGGTTGGGACCGCCATCTGGTAGAGGTGGAAATTAGAAAGCTCTGGTTTCCAGCTGAGTCCTGGCTCCACATCAACCTTCTGGAGGTGATGGCCAACTGCTTGGCGTTGAAAGGCTTCTTCCATCCATCAAAAGGAGGCTTACAGGTGCTCACGAACAACACCATGCCATGTGGTACTGCAAAAAACAGGTCCGGGTTGGGTCAGAGACTCTGTGCCAGGAGGCCCTGCACCTCTGGAAATAGATGGACGCACAGGGACACCTGACAAGATCTTTGAATACCAGAGCGGACAAGCTCAGCTGTAAGTGCCTAGTGAATCACGAGTGGCAGTTACACCCGAAGGTGGTGCAAGGTCTCTTCTGTGAATGGGGAGCAATGTCAGCACTTATGCACGTTGAAGTTTCCAAGGCATCGCTTGTTCTGAGACGCATTCCTCTTCAAGTGGCACTCGGGACTCCTGTATGTCTTTCCGCCGACACCACTTCTTCCCCGAGTTCTCAAGAAGATCAGGACAGACCAGGCCCAAGTCATCCTAGTGGCTCCGCATTGGGCATGGACTGTAGGGTATCCAAAACTCCTGGGCTTGAGCATATGTCCTCCGATCAGGCTACCCCTCTGGGAGGCCCTGCTGTCACAGCAACAGGGCAGGGTTCTGCACCCGGGCCTTCACAATCTCCACCTTCATGCTTGGAGATTGAGCGGCGTCAGCTGAACGCCTTTGACCTTCCTCCGGAGGTGGTTGATGTCTTCTTAGCAGCCAGGCATCCCTCAACGTAAACTGTATATGCCATTCGTTGGGGCAGATTTGTGGCCTAGTGCAGCACACGCTAGATTGGCCCCCTCTGGCCCAAGTTATCTGATGTTCTAATATTTGTTCTTTCTCTTGCCTGGCAAGGTTTTGCTTTGGGCACAGTTAAGGGTTATCTTTCGGCCTTCTTACGGTTGCCAGATCAGCCCTTGTTGTTTAAGTCACCGGTTGTGAAGCGATTTTTGAAAGGCTGCAACTCATGTTTGCCCCTTCTTTTGTCATGCCCCATTGGGCCATAACCAAGTCCTGACCTTTCTGATGTGCATTGAGATCGAGCTGCTTCACAGCTGTCTCTTATGGCGCCTTACTATAAAGACTATGTTCCTCATTACCATCATGCTGGCTTGGCGTGTGAGTGAGCTTAATGCTGTTTGTGTTAATCCACCATACACTTCTTTCTTCCCAGATGAGCCACTTCTGCAGTCATGGGCATACTTCCTTTTTTTTTTTTTTTTTTATTTAGCCACAAGATACATTCTGAAGCACATAAGATATATATCCATTATTCAAGTTCCATCCGTACAGCCTTTTAAGTTAAATCACTTGTAACTGATTCACACTGCTATTGTTATCGTGATAGGGCAGCTAAACATAGTCAGGTAAACATAATAACAATCTGGCATTTAGCAAGTAAAAGAAAGCATTAAAAGACATTATTGCTAACTAACCAATTCCCATCCTATTTGCGGGCTCCAGATGGCCTTTTTTAATCCAACTAGTCATAAGCCCCCATATCTGATGTCCTTTCTCTTTTGCACGCCAGCCCTTGCAGTTATATAGAGCCATTTCCTGTACATGAATGTGTAATAACCGGTGGAGCCAAGCCATATATGACGGAGGTTCTGTGTCTTTCCACCTCGTAGCTATCAATAGCCTGGCTACTGCAATTGTGATAAACACAAAATCCCTATGAGTTTTAGAGAGCTCAGCCCGGTTATCATATCCAAATAACATCATAGACGGGGTGATGGTAATCACTTGGCTAGTTATTTCTTGCCAAAATTTCTCGATTCCCCTTTTTAATAAACTGAGAGAGTTACATGAAAAATCATGGGCATACTTCCTGCTGAAAGTTGTGTCGCCATTCCACATCAGCGTCTGTTCTCCACCTCACCCTCTAAGGGGGAGGAGGGACATCAACGCTTGGACCCCCAGAGAGCGCTGAGCTTCTACATAGATCGTACCAAAGACCATCGGCTGGACAATCAGCTGAATGTGGGCTTCTCTGTAGTGAAAAAAGGCAAGGCAGTGCAGAAGAACACCATCCTTTGCTCAGTCGTGCTCTACATTAGAATGTGCTATGCATTGGCCAATAAGCAGCCACTGTAAGAACTGAGTGCTCATTCAAACCAAGGCCAAAGCTGCTACCACTGCATTGGAGTTCCTGACATTTGCCAGCAAGCAAAGCGAACATCCCTCCATACATAAAATAAGAATTATTGCCTTGACAGTCCGGTTCACCAAAAGGGACATTTTACCTGCCCAGTCCCTGCAGGACTTTCTGGCTCGAATCCAGTCGCAGACCCACCTCCGAATAGGTATTACTTTGATATCATTCAAAAGGTTGAGGAATATCAATCAGAGGGAGGTAACTCTCTTTCTGGTAGAGACTCTATCTAGCTGTATAGTCCTCCGGACCCTCCCATCCTCCCCGTTCTGTGATTGGACTCTATCCATTATTAGGATTCCAAGTCTAGGAATCGGCTCACTGTCTACCTATTTGCTTTTAGGGCTCTGCATCTGGGGACGTGGACATTCTGATGTAAGCGCATGGGAGTGGTGTCTATATAGGCCTGACATGTTCCTTCCGGAGCGGAACGGCGCCAGTGCAGAGCCGCAAGGTGCCACCTTCCAGTGCATAGAGGTACTGCTGAAAAGTTTCCAGATCCAGTCTGATGCCTAGGGAATATTCAAAAGGTGAGGAGTCTGCAGCTAGATAGTCTCTACCTGAAAGAGTGTTTCTAAAGGTAAGTATGTTGTTCATGTGGGTAGGTATAGCTTCCTGTATGTGTGTCCTGCAGTAACACCACATCTGCTAATTTAATATATTGCTGTCCTGCTCCCTATTGATAAGGTTGATGAGACTGTTCATATTCCTCGTTATGACCCGATACTCTGCCTACTTTAATTCGTTTCTTGCCTTGGTCGCTAGTCCACATTGCAAAGGATCATTTAAGCCAAATTGGTCTGCTGCAATGAAAGCAAATGAACTGTTCAAAATAAATAATCCAACCATTCCCTCAACTCCATCCTGCCTACACTTTTACCCCACACGCATGTTACCCAATTGTATAACCATCCTAGTAACCCCTAAAATACTTGGGGGCAGATTTACAAGCCCCTTGCGCCGCCGGTGCATCACGTTGCGTGACGCACCGGTGGCGCAGCCTGCTAAGTGATATTTACAAGAACAGTTAAAGTCACCCTGCTTGACTTAACCTGTGCTTGTAAATATCACCCCTGTTCACGCAACACTTTGCGTGTTAGGGGCGTGACATGGGTGTTGCTGTGGGTGTTCCCACGCAACACCCATGTCCACTGATGCATTTCCAGATTTACGAGAAATCGTAAATCTGGAAATGCGTCAGAATGCTACGCCACCCTTGGGGTGGCGTAGCGAGGTGCAACGAGGAGAAATGTTTTCATTTCTCCTCATTTTTTTCCTCTTTCAATGCGTGCTGCATTCTACAGCACACATTGGAAGAGGAAATCACCTCAATTGATTGTTTTTGTGCAGGAAGGTGCCCCTTCCTGCACAAAAACAATCTCCCCACGACGCAGGCATCCTTGCACCATGGTGCCTGAGCCGGCGCATGGCAGCAGTTTGTGCGCCAGCGCAGGGGGAAGCACAGAGATGCGACATATTGTTGTAAATATGGTGCATCCCTGTGCTTCGAAACTAGCGCGGCGCAGCAAAATGACTTGCGGCACCGCGCTCCGTTAGTTTCTTGTAAATCTGCCCCTTATTGTCAGGTGTCTCAAAAAGACTAGTCCGGTAAAGTGGTGGCAAATTGTGCACTGATTGTTTGCCACCAGTCTTTAATGCCTAGTCGCAACTGATCGCAGAACAACCTGCCTAATCAATATCATTTAGTCACGTCACCATTTGCCAACCTCTGTGATTGACTTAAATCCCAGGGATCGTGGCTTGCTAAGAACAACAGACTACCATCCCAGTGTTTGCATTCCTAAAAGAGAAACTTTTTTCTTCAATGAAGCCCATGTTCCTTAAAGGAATTGGTTCTTTAAAAAAAAGTATCCAGTTTTGAAAACCAGCATCAGGGGCAGGCAGTGGTCCCTTGGTGCGCTGCCTTCTCCCTTGGAGGCTGCCAGCACGATTCACAAGGGGACACAGTTACCACCTTCTTCCAGGTGTCAATAATTGATGAATTGTGTGCATCCACAACTGTGGTCACAAACCATTCATGCATGCCACTGTGACTCTCAATTGGGAGGGTACACCCCTTTCACACCCCTCCTAATTGTGTAATTGTGATCAAAATGGATTGCAAAACCCATTTGGCAATTCCGAAAGGCTCTTCTACCTCCTAAAATGGTATCAATACATACAAAGCACTTTTGTAGTTCTAAACTCTGTTATTTTTGCAAATTGAGTGGTTTGTTTACTCAAAACTGCTTTATACAGCTGGCCCATAGCACTGCACAATTTTTGTGCCCATACGGATGCTTGGCCCCCTCTAACCGTTTGTTTAGTGAACCAAAGCTCAAAAAAGTTTATTTCATTCAAATGTCACACTGAACACTGCATCCCTCATATAGGAGGGCAATTGTATTTTGGTAATCTATCTAACTCTAGTCAAACTACCTGATGCTGGTTGCCAGGCTATGGTCAGAACATACAGAAATTACAGTTATGCAGGAGTACTGTAGTGATAAATGTATCAAATCATAGAAGCAAGACATTAGAGAAACAAGAGTCCAAACAAGTAAGCCCTCTTCAGCTCCAGAGCTGATACTGCAAGTCATTTGCCGATGCTGGCTGCCTGATCAACATTTGAAGGAGGTCTTGATCAGTATTGGCCACATCATCATTGTCTGCTCCCGGTCAGCCTTTGCCAGTTCCCCCGGGCAGCATTGCAGCCGCATCCACTCCCCTTTCTACCAGAGCGTGTGGGATCCGCTACTGTGCCTCACCCCATGAGGTGCAGCTGACTCTCGGTGAACCACCCTTTCTTCCACCCAGTACCAAGCATCTCCAGCATGACAAAAAAATAGGATTGGCCATTGAGGAGTGCTTTCAGTTTGGCCAAGTACAACAACCTATGGTCTAACTGCATTTCTCTAAGCTTTTGTTTTACCTCCAGATTTATATTGTTTCTATATAGTCTGAGAAGACCAATATTCTAAAGGACTGAAGGAACAGCTCCCCCTCCAGTTAGATGATTTGCAGTTTATTATCTCAATTCATGTAGTTAATCATTCTTGCGATTAGAGGTCTGAGAGGAAACCAGAGAGGAGGGTGGGGGCACATCCCGAAAGCACAGTGATTGCTGATTTGAGATGTCATCAGTGATGACATAGATAATGTAATTGAACATGTCATGAGTGATTTAATATGTGAGGTCATAAGCAGTGCATAGCAGGGGTGCAAGTCATAGTTAGCACTGCTAACTATAACTGGTGAATTTATGTGGCTTTTTTTAGTTCAAAACAATAATGTTGTCACTGACATATTCACCTAACTATAACGTTACTTTAATCTTTGTTTTTTCCAGTGAATTTCTAAGGTTTAAAAAAAATATATATCTTTGTATCACACCTAATTATAACGTCACTTTAACCTTTGTTTTCTTCAGTGAATTTCTAGTTTTTATTTTACGTAAAGTAATATTTGATTACCATACGTAAAGCCAACCCACCACTGCGCACGGCCTTCGCTATACACAGTGGCGGGTTGGCCACATCACCTTGTCTTTTAAATCGGAGGGGTCCACGTGCCCCCCTCCATGAGCCTTATTAGGCCCTGAAGACCCCATCCCCCTGGGCCTTTTTTTATTAAAGTGGGGGGCCATGTCCCCCCCTCCTCCCCAAGCCTTATTAGGCCCTGGGGACCCCATTCCCTAGGGACGTTTTTTTTTTATTAAAGGGGAGGGGGGCCACGTGCCCCCCCCCCTTCCCCGAGGCTTATTAAGCCCTGGGGACCCCATTCACCAGGGCTGTCTCTTTTAATTAAAGGGGAGGGGGGCTGTGTACCCCACCCTCCCCTAGCCTTATTAGTCCCTGGGAAACCCATCCCCCAGGGCCACAACTTAAATGAAAGGGTTGGGGGCTGCATGGCCTCTCCCCTAGCCTTGGTAGGCCCTTCGAACCCCATCTCCCAGTGCCTGCACTGTTAAAGGTAGGTGCCCTGGTGTCCACCCAGGGCACCCCCACATATACTCTTTGGGGCCCACGGGGTGAGCCCCAAGGCCCCCGCGGCCCCTGACGGCTCCCCGCATGCAGCGGGAGCCGGCATTGCTCCCACCCGCAGGGAGCAGCTACTTATTCTGCTCCCTGCGGGTGGTAGCAATATTTTGATCTGTTTCCCTGCCCGTATCACTGCAGGCAGGGAAACAGATCAAAAGTCTGCTCCCTGCCAGCAGGAGCATTTTTAAAGCTCCCGTCAGCTGGGAGCAGACTGTGTTTGCTCCCACTTGGCAGGAGATTAAAAAATGCTCCCGTCAAGTGTGAGCAAACACAGGTTTCCCTGCCTGCGCCAGTGCGGGCAGGGAAACCAATATGTACCGGAGGTTGGCTCCCTGGGACATAGTATGTGAGCCAGGATGGTATTCTTTGACCATTGATGGCTCCGGGAGGTGGGCTGCACAGCCCCCTCCCTCAATTAAAGTAATCGGCCAAGGTACCCTTCTTCCCATTTTCAGTAATTTTGGCCCCTGAGGTGGGCTCCTAGCTGCCTTTATAGGCTCAGGGAGGTGGGCCACATGCCCCTCCCCCGTATTTTTAAAATTTCAGCCCCAGGGTGATGCCATTCTTAGAAATTTCAGCCACGTGCTGCTTCCAGCCACCTGCGGGTATCCTACCCACTGAAGGCAGCAAACACCCCGTCGAGTGTGCGTAGTAGTGTGTGGGAAGCACTGTCACCTTCACTGAGACTTCTCCATAGGGTGACCCGTGTGCATAGTAGAGTGTATGGAGAGACTGGACTCTCTGTTGAGACCTCTCCCCAGCGTGACAGGCGTGCATAGTAGGGTGTGGGGAGGGACTCTCCTCCTCACTGAAACCTCTCCCCAGAGAGACTGGTATGCGTAGTAGGATGTGGGGTGGGACTGGTCTCTCAACTAACATCTCTTCCCAGGTTGACAGATGTGCATAGTAGAATGTGGGGAGGCAACGACCTCTCCACTGACACCTCTCCCTAGGGTGACGGGCTTACACAATACTGTGGGTGGAGGGACTAACCTCCTTGGTGAGTGCTCTCCCTTAGGCAACAGGTGTGCGTAGTAGTGTGTGAGGAGAGACTTGCCTCACAGCTGACACCACTCCCCAGGGCAAAGGCTGTACGCAGTAGAGAATGTAGGGGAACTATCCTGTGCGCTGAGACCTCTCCCCAGGGTGGCAGGCGTGTGTAGGAGGGTGTGGGGAGGGAACGCCTCTCCTCTGAGACCTCTCCCCAAGGCGGCGTGTGTGCATAGCAGCGTGTGTGGAGGGATTGGCCTCTCCTCTGACACCTCTCGCCAGGACAATGGTTGTATGCAGTAGAATGTGGGGGTAGACTATCCTCTACAGCAGAGGTCTTTAAACTGTGGGGCGCACCCCCCTGGGGGGGCGTGGATGGGTTCCCAGGGGGGCGCAGATGCCTCTGCAAGTATATGTAAATGAAGATGGCCTGGAAGTGTGAGTGATGTTTATTTGCTGCATTTCCAGGCTGTCTTCATCTATTCCGAGCCCTTGAAGTGAAAGTGAGAACTGTGATTTGAGTGCCGTGGGGGCAGGGGTCAGTGAGTGTGGCTGGCAGGGTCAAAGAGATTACTAACAAGTATTTGGAATGCAATAGGTCTCACATTTGCAGGAATTTAAGCTACTGGCATAGTAAATGACAACGCCTTTTATTTATGTTTTAAAAACCAAAACATAAATAAAAGGCATTGCCATTTACAATGCCAATAGCTCAAACTCGCGTAAATGCGAGACCTATTGCATTGCAACTGCTTGTTCTTTCTTCACGTTAAGATTTCATCTATTATTCACGCCACTAATTTCAATTAAGGTTTACTTAAATATGCAGTTACTTGTTTTTGCACCCGGGTGAAATGAAGAAACAGATCTGAAACCGCATGAGCGCGTTTATTGACCCCTGTACATAATTTTAAGTGAGTTATAGACATATTATCAAAGAAGCTCTGGTCAATGAACGACCCTCAACAAAAACAGAGGAACCAATTTTGAGGTGTTTGCAATTTGTGTAATTATGAATGGACAGACTTATTTTGCCTGAAAAATGTATTTTCTCTATGTTTCAATAAGTAAAGGTTGCACAAATACTTAATGTGAAATCAGTTTGTGGTGTGTTTGTCCTGGTGAAAACTATATTTGTTTGAGAGTTTGTTTGAATGTGCGTTTTAACTGTTCAGTAATAAATGCAACTTTTGTACTTTGCGTTTTCCCTTGTTTCTTTTTTGATGCTTTTGATTGTGTTTCACGAGGATGTGTCTTGCTGGTCAGTGTCTTGGTTTTGAGCACGAGGATGGATTGCTGCTTTCACTTGTCTCGGTTCACGGTTGTCATATTATACTATGGTATGAAGAGTTAATAATTTCTTGTTTCAAAAACTTTATTAACATTTAAAATGCGCACATCAAAGAATGGGTAGTTCTTGCATTTGGTAGGAATGTCATAGGTGCCTGAGAGCTACCGGGCCTGGTTCTAGACTTGGCTAGCGCCTGTACCTCACACGGACCTAGAATGCTTAGCTTGAGGTCCAGGGTATAAGCAAGGCCAATGGAATTATGCGGCAGAAGAGGGCCAAATTATGAGACCGAGTTGAGTAAATGATGCGGCAAGAATAGACAAATTATGCGACACGTTTTTTTTAATAGTATTGCTTCATTATTTATTTATTTTAAAACTTGGTAACACTGTCTGGGCATTGATTGCACCTCATTAGTACCAGTTTAATACCGAAATATAACTAGAAGCAACAGAAAGAAGACCAGCCCAGCTTTGCAAAGTGCCTTCCACCGCGCGGCACCATGTGTCATTGCATTTTTTACTAACTTTGGAACCGTTTTTTGTTGTTGTTAATATCAGCAGATGATGTGGCAGATGATGGATTATGTGTCAAATCTATAAAACACCCAAATACAGCAGTAAGCAACTAAAAGATTACCAGTCAATCTTTGCAAAGGGCCTTCCACTGCTCTGGAACACTTTGCCACATTTTAAGTAAATTTTGTTCCGTGTGAGCTAGAATCAAGTTTCTTTTGTTGGAATCTGCAGATTATGGATTATGTAGCAAATGCGGTAAACTCATAATTATGTGGAAAACGCTGCTGCTGCAGAAACTCCAGTGGCCCTGGCTTTAAGTGACTCAAGGTTGGTAAGAAGGCTGGTTTCTTTTTTAACTTTCTGCACTACCTCCACACCCTTCGCTTTCAGGCAGAGGCACCGCCAAGTCAGCATTAACCATTCAGGGGCAGTTTTTTTTTGTGAAAGCTGAGTCCATGGGGTGGCAGGTAGAAGGCCAGCAGGGTTGCATTCAGATGCAGAGCCCTAATCCTCTTGACCCCTGGGGCCTCACAGTAATGGTCTAAGAGACAGAGGAAAGGAGTGAGATTCATAGATATTGTCAAAGAGAAGGCCCAGCATAGGGAGCACTGTATGGGGACTCATTTTTATGTTTACAAATGACCAGAGACCGCTTTTTCAGAGAGATACCCCAAAGAAGGGGACAATATAAGTGTTTTTTAATTTTTTTAAAAGTTTCATTGATTAGTGAAGCTGGCACTGCTTCCAGGTGTGTAAGTGGCCACTGCTGATTATCATTAAGGAAGCACATGCAGCAGGACTGGGGCCAGGGGTTTGAGGGGCCTACGGCATCACAGTTATGACTGTCTACCTTTAAACAAGCATTGGCATAGCCAATAGGTCTCGCCTTTGGGGCCTTATAAGTGTTTAGCCAGAGCTATTGACTTTGCCAATGTCTTCAAGCTGTGCTGTAGAGAAGTGTGGCTGCTGTGCAGCATGCTGAAAAGTTATAATAAAAAAGTGTCAGAAGCATTTTTGTTACTTTATATAGGACCAAGAAGGCATTATGTAAAACTGAACGACCATATTTAAAAAAGTATTTACAATAAAAAAAATCTCATTTTTCTTTTGTTCTTGCAATGCTGGCAACTTGTTTCTGCCTATTGCAATGGTTGTTTGTTAAAGCTTTTTTTTTGAGGGGGCATAAACAATCGGAGGGTGAAGGTTGGGAACTAGTACCTGTATTATAACACTAGCAGCGGCCAGACGCTAGGGGGAATCAACAGATGCCAGATTCCGAGAGCAGGCTGAGGTGGTGCTGAGTGATGCTGAGGTGGTAGTGGTGGTGACTGTTGCGGAGACGATGCTGAGGTGATGCTGAATGATACTCAGGTCTTGCTGAGTGATACTGCTGTGGTGCTGAGTGATGCTGTGGTGGTGCTGAGTGATGCTGTGGTGGTGCTGAGTGATGCTGTGGTGGTGCTGAGTGATGCTGTGGTGGCCCTGAGTGATGCTGTGGTGACCCTGAGGGATGCTGTGGTGGCCCTGAGCGATGCTGTGGTGGCCCTGAGCGATGCTGTGGTGGCGCTGAGCGATGCTGTGGTGGCGCTGAGCGATGCTGTGGTGGCGCTGAGCGATGCTGTGGTGGCGCTGAGCGATGCTGTGGTGGCGCTGAGCGATGCTGTGGTGGCGCTGAACGATGCTGTGGTGGTGCTGAGTGATGTTGTGGCACTGAGTGATGTTGTGGCACTGAGTGATGTTGTGGTAGTTCTGAGTGATGCTGTGGTAGTTCTGAGTGATGCTGTGGTGGCGCCGAGTGATGCTGTGGTGGCGCCGAGTGATGCTGTGGTGGCGCCGAGTGATGCTGTGGTGGCGCCGAGTGATGCTGTGGTGGCGCCGAGTGATGCTGTGGTGGCGCCGAGTGATGCTGTGGTGGCGCCGAGTGATGCTGTTGTGGTGGCCCTGAGTGATGCTGTTGTGGGGCCCTGAGTGATGCTGTTGTGGTGGCCCTGAGTGATGCTGTTGTGGTGGCCCTGAGTGATGCTGTTGTGGTGGCCCTGAGTGATGCTGTTGTGGTGGCCCTGAGTGATGCTGGGGTGGCGCCGAGTGATGCTGGGGTGGCGCCGAGTGATGCTGGGGTGGCGCCGAGTGATGCTGGGGTGGCCCAGAGTGATGCTGGGGTGGCCCAGAGTGATGCTGGGGTGGCCCAGAGTGATGCTGGGGTGGCCCAGAGTGATGCTGGGGTGGCGCCGAGTGATGCTGGGGTGGCGCCGAGTGATGCTGGGGTGGCCCCGAGTGATGCTGGGATGGCCCCGAGTGATGCTGTGGTGGCCCCGAGTGATGCTGTGGTGGCCCCGAGTGATGCTGTGGTGGCCCCGAGTGATGCTGTGGTGGCCCCGAGTGATGCTGTGGTGGCCCCGAGTGATGCTGTGGTGGCCCCGAGTGATGCTGTGGTGGCCCCGAGTGATGCTGTGGTGGCCCCGAGTGATGCTGTGGTGGCCCCGAGTGATGCTGTGGTGACCCCGAGTGATGCTGTGGTGACCCCGAGTGATGCTGTGGTGACCCCGAGTGATGCTGTGGTGACCCTGAGTGATGCTGTGGTGACCCTGAGTGATGCTGTGGTGACCCTGAGTGATGCTGTGGTGGCCCTGAGTGATGCTGTGGTGGCCCTGAGTGATGCTGTGGTGGCCCTGAGTGATGCTGTTGTGGCCCCGAGTGATGCTGTGGTGGCCCCGAGTGATGCTGTGGTGGCCCCGAGTGATGCTGTGGTGGCCCCGAGTGATGCTGTGGTGGCCCCGAGGGATGCTGTGGTGGCCCCGAGCGATGCTGTGGTGGCCCCGAGCGATGCTGTGGTGGCCCCGAGCGATGCTGTGGTGGCCCCGAGCAATGCTGTGGTGGTGCTGAGTCATCCTGTGGTTGCACTGAGTGATGCTGTGGTTGCACTGAGTGATGCTGTGGTTGCACTGAGTGATGCTGTGGTTGCACTGAGTGATGCTGTGGTTGCACTGAGTGATGCTGTGGTTGCACTGAGTGATGCTGTGGTTGCACTGAGTGATGCTGTGGTTGCACTGAGTGATGCTGTGGTTGCACTGAGTGATGCTGTGGTTGCACTGAGTGATGCTGTGGTTGCACTGAGTGATGCTGTGGTTGCACTGAGTGATGCTGTGGTTGCACTGAGTGATGCTGTGGTTGCACTGAGTGATGCTGTGGTTGCACTGAGTGATGCTGTGGTTGCACTGAGTGATGCTGTGGTTGCACTGAGTGATGCTGTGATGGCTCTGATTGATGCTGTGATGGCTCTGATTGATGCTGTGATGGCTCTGATTGATGCTGTGCTGGCTCTGATTGATGCTGTGCTGGCTCTGATTGATGCTGTGCTGGCTCTGATTGATGCTGTGCTGGCTCTGATTGATGCTGTGCTGGCTCTGATTGATGCTGTGCTGGCTCTGATTGATGCTGTGCTGGCTCTGATTGATGCTGTGCTGGCTCCGATTGATGCTGTGGTTGCGCTGAGTGATGCCGTGGTGTTGCCGAGTGAGAGAGAGAGTGAAGATATAATGCCCAATTAGAGAGGGTGGTGAGAGAGAAAGAGAGAGAAAGGGTGTACATAGAATAAAGAGTGGAGCGGGATAGAGAGAGAGAAAGAAGGGGAGAGAGAGTGAATGAAGGAGTTTGAAAGAGAAACAGATAAAGGGGTGAGAGAGAATGAAAGGCTAAACAAGCATTTGCAATGCAATAGGTCTCGCATTTGCGAGAGTTTAAGCTATTGGTATTGTAAATGACGATGCCTTTTATTTATGTTTTAAAAAGCAACACGTAAATAAAAGGCATTGCCATTTACAATGCCAATAGCTCAAACTCTCACAACTGCGAGACCTATTGCATTGCAAATACTTGTTCTGCATTGTAGTGTTTTAATAGTTTATAAGGTTTTTCACCACATCATCTTTTCAGCCAGTTTTCGATTCTACAGCTCATGAAAAATTCTAGATCTTTTTACAAAGTGCTCTAGGAGTGACTGCTGGCTGGCATTTATTGCTGAATATATAGGACCTAATATATTATTGTGAAGTTATTACATAGTGCCAAAAACTATGCAAAGTTGCTTCAAGACAATTTGAGTACTGAAAGGAATGTGTGAGGGGTATGTTATGCAATTGGATAACATACCTCTGTTATTTTTAAGTTCTGTTGCATGATAACAGAAGAACCTCTATCAGCGATTTACTAGGCGGTAAAAAAATGAAAAAAGAGGGAACAGTAAGTGCGATGTGCATAAAAATACCCAGCCCGTTAAACCTACCTTAAGCAGGAATGAAAACCTGGATGTGCAGACAATTTGAAATAATATGATTGATTGAGTGGGAGGAACTATTTCATTACAGTACTTGCAGAGTTTACCATTCATTAGCTGGCTGAACAAGCCCAAACCTCTTGAGATAATATCCCGCCCCTCCCCCTTTTCTTCCTCCTGTCAACTTTTTTTATTGCCTTGTTTCGTTCAGGTCCTTTTCTATTTATTGGGATATATTTTTTAATAATTTACAAACTAAAGATTGTGGATTCTTTGTTAAATGACCGTAAAAAGCTGCGCACTCATAATACATGCCTCCCCACTCTAATGGGGACATCTTTTGCTGGCTGGCTCCCCTCTAAGCTTTTTTGATGGCATAGCCATTGATTTTTTTCCGCGCTGAAAGGGTTAATATTCAAATCAGAAATTTGCAAGGCCTGCATAATGCAAACTGCCACCCTGATAACAATGGGGATTTTTAACAATATCGAGCCTTGTTAGCAAGAGAGTTACAAGCACTGAGGGCAATCAGTGTGTCTTGTCAGTTTCTTTCTTATCTCCCATCTCCCAGCAGCGCGGAGGAGCCCGGAATGGGAGCACTTTGGAATCATCAATTTCAGTCCTCGCCATTTGCATAACAAAGCCCCCGAGGAAGAGGTAGAGGAGACGCTGGGCAGAGAAACAGTGAAAGAGGGGGGGGGCGAAGAGAAAGAGGCAGGAAATATATGCAATAAAAGAGAGAGAACGGAGCCTGTGAGAGATGAAGAAGCAAATAGAGAGCGAGTGAAGTGCAGAAAGTGGAGGAGAGACTGAGTAAGGAAGGGAGAAGTAGAGACACAGAGAGGACTGCGACAGAGGAGTAGTAACAGAGGAAGCAAGACAGGAGAAGGGAACTGTAAACAGAGAATGTGCAACAGAGAGAAAGGATAGAAGGCAGAAACTGCCAGAGAGACAGAGACACAAAGAAGGAGTAAGAGAGAAATAAAGTGAAAGAGGGCACTGGAGAAGACAGAAAGGAATAGTAGCAGATAAGCAACAAGCATTGGCCGCGCGGCCGCAAAAGTGACGCAGCCGCGAAAGTGACGGGGCCGCGGGGCCGCGAAAGTGAAAGAAAACAAGCACGCGAGTGGTGCGTGCAGAGAAAGCCAGATGGAAGCTCTGGTGGGGGAGGGGCGAGCAAGACAGAGAGGCAGAGCGAGGCGCGCGTGGGAGAGCGAGAGGAAAGCCCGATGGCGCTCGTGCCTGTGCGCGTAATCGCGCGCAGAATGCCACACAAAAAGCTGTGGTCGCATTTCTGAAAGCCCACTGACTAAATGTCTCGCCCAGACCAGCGCAAGCGCTGGCTCAGGGCAAGACCTAAAAAGATAGAGAGGGGAGAGTTAATTAAGTAGAGAGAGAATTAGAGAGGGGAGAGAGAGAGAAGGAGAGAGACAATAAGAGTGGGGGGTTTGGAGTTTAAATAGAGTGAAGAAGTGACGTGGAAAAAGAAACCTTAAATATAGCTTTGTGCTTTGCGCGAATAAATATAAAAAAAAAAAACAGAGTGAGACAAAAATACTGGTAATTAGGCTGTGACTCCCAATATAAAACAAATAGCGATATAAGGTGAAATCAACCCACCGAAGCAATATTTCTAACTAGACAAAAAAAAGCTTGCATTTCAATGCTAATCGCTGTTGTTTTTCATGTGACTGTAGTCCAGGGCCGTCAGTTGGTAATGTGAGCTGCTGCTGCGATTGAAACATCAGAGTCCAGAGAGTTAATGAGCCATGACGAGGAAATGAGGAAGAGATAGGAAACCCAGATGGCAGCTGCGCGCGTGCACGCCATCGTGAACGCAAGCTGGTCGCCAGCCGAAAGCCAGTGGGTTTGCACTTCCAAAACCCGCTTACTAAAACTCTCGGCCAGACCAGCGCAAGCGCTGGTGCAGGCCGAGACCTAAAAAGGGGCATGGCAGCTTATTTTCCTTTCTACCATTAGGACCGAGGTGATGGTCCGTCATGGCGGGGAAGAGGAAAAAGATGCAGAGGAGTAGGCTGCTACTCAGGAATACAGTTATCATTAGCGCAGCAGGTGTAGTTGCATTGGGGTCCAAGAGTGTGAGAGGCTCACACCACCCCAATTATGGGGATATGTATGTTTGGGGTAATGCATGTTTTTGTTTGATGCATTTCCTGTTTTATAAGTCTCATATTTAGTGCAGTTTATAAGCTGTAGAAAAAGTACTCCTGAAATCATCTCATAAGACCTGCCCCCTGCATGCAGCCATGTCCCTCCCACTCCTCCAATCCTTGCCATAAAGTTTTGGAGGGGGGCTCCCCCGACCTCAAAACATTTTGCTTAGGGGGGCTCAGAGCAAAAAGGTTTGAAGACCTCTGCTCTACAGTGAGACCTCTTTCCTGGGCGACAGGTGTGTGTAGTAGGGTGTGGGGAGAGACTGGCCTCTCCACTGAGACCTCGCCCCAGAACGACAGGCATGTGTAGTAGGATGTGTGCAGGGACTGGCCTCTCCATTTTTTTCACAATCACACGAGTCTTGCGAGAGCTTTGCATGAACACCTGCAGGAAGGGAACATTTAAAAAATAAAAAAAATAAAAATTACATTTTGATTCACACTATTAATGTCTCATAGACCTCCTCTGAATTACTAGGGGGCCAGGATGCCTTTACCCTGCCCCTGCTTTTTTCTGATCATTGTCACAACACTAGGATTTTTTCCCCATATTCAGTAATGGTGGCAATTTCATTTCTGTTTGTCCGACAGTCAGCCAATCACAGAGCAAGCCCCTCAATCCCACCAGAGCTAGACGGCCGACGGGGAAAAAAAAACCTCTCTACCAATCAGATAGCTCTGTTTCTGATTTTGTGCAACCACGGTACTCTCACCTACTCAAACGCCCAGATATACAAATATTTTTTAACCTTAATTTCTCAAAAACTACTGAATGGATTTACACAAAACCACATAAAGTAGGTGTTGTCTCACATAGATTGCAGGCTCCATCACATCAATCTGTATGACCACCAAACTCCAGCCTCAGCCTCCTACAACTGTGGTCGAGCATCTTTCTTAGCCACGTCCCTAAACAACGCTGCTGGTCCGGGTCCAACTTATCAAAATCCCATTGTTAGGGGCATGAGACAGGATTTTTTTCCGGACACCATTGATGTGGGCTTCCAGCATTTATCCATCTCCAGGGGGCCGCACTTCTCCTCTTCCAGCCTGCCCTGCTGTTCAGGTCAAGCAAACTAGGCCAGGCCCTGGGCCTGGGCACAAGAAGCCGGCAGCCTCATCTCATGGATTGAGCTATGCAACGGAGATTTGCGGGTAAAATAGGTGCCCATATCTGTTTCATTGATTTAAGATTTTGCTAAATGTTGCAGGAATACAGGGTACTGGCTTTGAGTGTCACAGAACTGCAACCACCATGTTTAGTGGTCAGGCTATGGCCTTTGGCACTACAGTTTTTAAGAGACCTGTATGCTCGGCAGGCAGCAGTAGTGGGTGTCCTCCAGGATTTCTATCACAGCAGAATATCCTCCAAGCAAGTCCAACATTGTGGCAGATTGGAATTACTGTTTTCTATCGAACTCCAGAGGTTCAGCTTTTGGTGGCTGAACCTCTGGATATATTTTTAAAGGGACTCCAGCATGTACAAAGGCCATACAATTTGCACTACAAACACCCACTGGCATTCCATTCTCCGTGGCAGTCCCTCCTGGCAGCACAACAGCTCTTCTTCCTGGTAGAATGTCCTCAGTTCCAAAAGTGGTCTGAGTATATGGTCAGAGGTCCATTACTTACATCTATTTAAATTTTTGAAGTAGTGTAGGAAGCTGGCTCTGTATAAACTATACCAAAGTAAGGTATAGTGTGCACAGAGTCGAGGGAGTCCCCAGAGGTATAGCAGAGGCTAAATTAGGTAAGTACTAACAGCTCTCTTTGCGGTAATGTGGGCGAGCAGTTAGGCTTATCCAGAGGTTGTGTTAAGCATTTATTAAATCCACTCACTCAAGACTGATAGCACACACCCAGAGACTGAATCCAGCCCAATTAGGTAAGTATAAGAAAAGGTATACTTATGTTCTATTTTTAGAACCAAGCAGGACTTGGCACGGGTAAGTAAAATATACTCTCAAATGCAAGACTTTACTAGGAAGTGCAGTTGGGGTTGAATCTGCAATCGTTAAAGGTTTGTATTGGCTTTCAAAACAGTTTAAATTACACAGTAATTACATTGCAATAATTTTAGATTACTTTTGGATTACATCGACTACTCGGGGTGGTATGCTTAGATACTACACCGGGGATCTCACAATACAAGGTAAGTATGACTTTTTAAGGTTTGCAGTCTAGTTACTTTTTCTTTCATACAAAGTTCAGCTCAACACAACATTTTCAGGAACAAAACATCACAACATTGGTTCCTATGGGGAAAAAGTATTAGCGGTTTCTCAGGTAAGTAAATGACTTACAAGTGGGTGTATTGGGGGTTAGAACCAAGGTTTCCCAAGGTCTAGGTAGGCACTCAAATTGCACCACCGGCGGCACTGGGGCAGCCGGTTGAAGAGTCCAGGGGCCCAACGTTAGCCAATGGGGCTAAGAGGGCCTTCGGTCAGGGACTGCTCACAAGCAGGTCACTCGGGTGTGGGAGCAAAGTAAGGTCAGCACTGCAGGGGACAACAATCCGCATAGGAGCTGCACCACCAGCGGCACAGGGGTGGCTGGGTGCAGTGTGCCAGGAAAACGCTGGGGACCCTGTGGATTCCAATGCAGACCTCCGGTTCGGCAAAGGGGCTGCAGGCTCGGGCAGGGAAACTTCCTGAAGGCGACCACCGGCTGGAGAGGTAAGTTGCATTCTTGGGGGATGGCAGACACTGTCGGTTGCGCCACCCAAGGCCGTGGGGCATCGGGAGCAAGGAGGGCTTTTGGCATCAGGTCTTCTTACCAGCTCCGGTCGGGGGGAACCTGCAGGTTGAGACTGCAGGCGTCGTCTTGAAGCTTGAGGGAGGTCGGAGATCCCCAGGTCAGGTTCGCTGGGAAGACCTCCTCGTGGTGTTGAGCACTCTAACTCGGGCCATGGGCATCTGGTGCAGAACCGCTGAGCCGCCTGGGTCAGGGTTCTGGTCTTGGAGTCTTTGTTGAGCAAATCCGGTGCTCACGGGAGACAGAGTCTGTAAGGTGAGTGCAGGGCAGGTTCTCCGGGCTCTGGGGGGCCTGCTGGACACGCCGGTTTCTTCGCTGTAGGCAGGTCGGAGTCGGGACAGGCCGGTAGGGCTGGGCCCAAAGCAGTAGGTGTCCTCTTCTTCCTGGGTCAGCATGGCTCTTCGGTCCTTCTTCTTTCTTCCTCGAATCTGAGGAGGCAGGGTTCTGGGTCGCCCCCAAATAATACATTTAGGGGTGATTACAGCGGTGTGCAGGTCGGGACCAATGGGTCCCTTCCTAGGGTTGAGTACACTCCCGATTATGCCACACTCCAGTGGGAGGGGGGCATGAGCCTATTCTTAATTGGTTGGGTCCCCTCTTCTCCAAGATGGAGGGGACGGAGATGTGTGCTTCACCTCGCCTCCACCATCTGAGTGGTGGGGTCTGCAAAGGTGGGCACACCTCTCTTCCTAGCTCTGTTTTCCCGCCGATTCTCCTGCCCAAAGTGGGGGTCAGAACCGGTGGGAGCCAGTTGCTGGGGGCAGCAAAAGGCAGGGACAGCTTACAAAGGTGGCAGGCCTTTGAAGCTTCCCCTTTCATAGCCCAGCCCGTCCTTGGGAAGGAGGCATGCCACCTCTGCCCAGGATGGGCTTTTTTTCTGGACCCAGAGAGCGGAAGCCCTCTACCCAGGGGTCCAGAAACCTGTCTGGTGGTGGCAAATGGGGGAAAGCCATTCAGGAACCACACCAGGGCTGGTTGTTTTTCAGGGGGCATCTCTAAGATGCCCTCTCTGTGCATTTTACATTAAATCCTACACTTGCATCAGTGTGGGTTTAATGTGCTGAGAAGTTTGCTACCAAACTTCCCACGTTTCAGTGAAGCCACTATGGAACTGTGGAATTAGTAATGACCAACTCCCAGACCATATACTCTTTATAGCTTCACTGCACTTACACTGTCCAAGAATGGACTTAGACACTGTAGGGGTACAGGGCTCCTGCCACTGTACCCTCACCTGTGGTAGGGCACCCTGCTAGAGGGGTGACGTACCTAGGCCACATGCAGTGGATTGTAGGCATGACACACAGGGATGTGTGCCATGTTGACTCTTCACTTTTCTCTGCACCAAAACACGCCGCCTGCAATGGCAGTGTGTGGGTGTTAAGGTACAGGGCCTCTAAGGGTGGCACAACAGGTGCTGCAGCCCTTAGAGACCTTCTCTGGTCCCAGTGCCCCTGGTACCCATGGCACCTTTTACAAGGCGCTGACCTGTGGCCAGAGATGCTAATTGGGGGTACAAAGGTACAGCTTTGGGAAAGATTACAGGCCCTGGGACCCTGATTGGCAGGGACACAGGGCACACCAAGTCAAAAGTGCATCATGTGCCAGGCAAAAAGTGGGGGGTAACCATGCAAAAAGGGGCACTTTTCTACAAGTAGGGAGACTTCAGAGAAAGGTCTTTGTAGAGCACAAGACCCCACCCTTTCCTGCCCTGGCTCCAAACTCACTACAGGGGGGGTAGGCAACCCTTAGTGTGGGGACAGGCAAAGCCCTATTGAGGTGCAATTGTCAGCTCCTCCGTCTCACTCTAGCTCAGGAAAACCCATCAGCCTTGCCATGGACCATCAGGATGTGAGTGACTGTCTAGAGGCAATGTACAAAGCCCAGCTGTCACCCAACCCAGATGTGTATTCCAGAGACTAGCAGAAGGCAGAAAATGGTTAAAGTAAGAAAATGCCAACTTCCTAAAAGTGGCATTTTCAGACCTGTAATTTAAAAACCAACTTCGCTAAAAGATGTGTTTTTAAATTGTGAGTCGAGAGACACCAAACATACTTTTCCCATCTTTTCCCAATTGAAAGTTACACTTGTAAAATGTTACAATGCAGCTCCAATGTTAACCTAAGGGAGATATAGGCTTTGCAGTAGTGAAAAACGAATTTGAGAGTATTTCACTACTAGAGTGTGTAAAACTTAAAAAGTACATGTCCTACCTTTTAAGTACTCTGCACCCTGCCCATCGGCTGTCCAGGGCCTACTCTAGGGGTGACCAATGTGTAATAAAAAGGAAGGTTTAGGCCTGACAAGTAGGTTATCTTGTCAGGTCGAAATGGCAGTTTAAAACTGCACACACAGGCTCTGCAGTGGCAAGCCTGAGACATGTTTGAAGGGCTACTCATGTGGGTCGCATAATCAGTGCTGCAGGCCCACTAGTAGCATTTGATTTACATGCCCTGGGCACACGTAGTGCACTGTACTAGGGACATATCAGTAAATCAAATATACCAATCATGGAGAAACCAAATGACATTACGTTTTAGACCCAGAGCACATGCACTTTAGCACGTGTCAGCAGTGAAAAAGTGCGCAGAGTGCTTAAGCCAGCAAAAACGAGGTTCAGCACAAAGTCAAAAACAGGAGGTTAGAAGGCAAAAAGTCTGGTGAAACCATGCCAAAAGATGCCAGGTCTAACAGGGCGAAACTGGATCATCACATCGTTAAAGAAGCAGATTTATTAGCAGTGTAGACATTGTCTTTATCAGCAGTATAGACATTGCTATGTCTGTGGTGGACTTGCTTTGAACTATCACAATCAGGCCCCCAGGTCCTGACACAGACTGCAAAATTTCTTAACTTTCCTGATAGAAACTTTTTTATTCTATTAAGGACATGGAGGTGGGGGGTTATTACACCCTGACTGGTAACATGATGTTTGTTACAATTATAAGGTTATTCTTGTATCTGAATATGTATCCCCCCCCTGCTCTACCTTGATTTTGTATCTTATGTACAATTTTAATGTTTAACAATTATCGACTCGAAGTGCTGTTATATGGGCTTTAGTCATTGACAAGAAACAAGATTAACATAAGACACTGTGAAGGTAATCATCTGCTCTCTTTGCTGAAAAGAAGAGGGTGATGAGATTGTGATGTCTATAAAATACACCCTGATGAACTGTGGGATTGGACAATCTGGCCATGCTTGTGTTTTTTTCATAAAGCCTCATGGGCTGTGTAGTTTGATGTATGCTTCAGATGTTTTTTCCTCATATTTATCATCTGCTGTTCAGTGAGTGGAAAAATAAAAGAGCAGCTACTCACTATCCCAGAGTACCTGTTTACTAGTAAGAAGTGCAAGTACTCTTCTATTAAGAATATTGCACTGGTAGTGAGAAGGGCTGGTACTCTCCCTTCCAAATTAAAGAAGTGTGGGTACTGAGCATCAGCCCATTTAAAGAACTGCTGCTGTTTAAGAGCAGTAGAGTCATTAAAGAAGTAAAACTTAATGCTTCCTGAATCACCTTAATAAAATCTAAAACTTTCTCATGAAAACTATCAAATTTTAAAATATACTTGGATTTTCTGTGTTGTAGCATTTTACTGTGTTTATATTTCAGTGAATAAATAATAAAGGAGAATAACGATTTTTATGATGGAGCCATTAAGCAGATGCTAAATTATTATGATTACATTTGAAACGCGTTTAATGTGATGAATAGAAGTGTGCTTATTAACCGCTTGACCGCGGCGCGGATTCTGCCGCGGTGCTGGGCGTTCCCTTGAGTGGGCATGTCTGGGACGGCCCCCGGCCGTCCTCCGCACACGCCCACCGTGATGTCGGACGGCCGGGGGCCGTCCGACGCATGGAAAGGGTTAATATGATTTAGTAATGCCACATTTTTATAAAACACCATATTGGATATCATGGATGCTGTTCTGATGCTGTTTTGACATTTACTCTTGCTCTTCCCCCTCCTATCTCTTTCCTGTGCACATCTTTCCGCACAAGCTCTGCAGAGTGAAGGACAAGTTGATGTCATAGAATTTTTCCAGTGTGCATGTATTGTGAATTAACTTTCTAGTGTTCCTAACTGTAACATTTCTCAAGGTCCTTCCGCAGTAGTTCCAGTGCTGAATCTAGTTTCATTTGCTTGTGTGAAGACTCATTGTTAAAGGTCTCATATTATTTTGGACACCTCTGGAGAGAAATAACACAGAAGATGCTGTGTATTTTCTTAGAATGGGTTAGTGCTTGTGATCTTAACAGTGACTCAGAAAACTCCGATTTGCTGCATAATTTGTTACTTGTGATCATACCATGAAGATACTGCGTTTTCCCTACTTTGTTATGCAAGAATTATGTGTAAGAACACCTTGGTTTTGGGGGTGAGCCAGAAGAATTTCACACTCCACTAGAGATGCTGTCTGATTTCTTTGTAATTCTGACAGATTTTCCTGAACCTCTTTCAGCTCCAGTGTCTGTTATTGTTATGATGTTGCTGTTCATTTGAGGTTTAAATAATTCTGATTATTAACTGCTCTGTATAACTCTGCATTTGGACCTTCATGGCATTTATTCTGTAATTTGATTTTGAGATTTTTGTAATAAAACATTTTCACTTGTCTCTGATCTAGAAATCAGTTATTGAGTTGTCCCAGTTACTTATGCTTATTACTCTGCTAAATAGCTGTTGGGGATGATGCCTTTTAAGGCAAGATCAATCCAGAGCAGAATCGCCTGAGGTAAATTTTCGAGTGATCTGAATTTTGAGGTGTTCTAAATATTGGGCGAAAGGGTTCTGCTTTAATAAAATGAAAAAAGGCACAAAAATGTGGAAATATATTTCATTTTCTACGCCAACCCGCACGCAGGGTTTCTGCTGTGACATTTAATCATCTCCCTTAAACCTACTTTTAGCCATAATATTTTTCCTAGTTCAATACTTTTGAGTAAATGTTACTGATATTCCTGGATCTCTTATCGTCACTAGAAAGGTCATTTTCGTTTTGTAAAAAATAAGAAAATCCTAAACTATGTGGCAAAATATCTAGTTCTGTGAGTATGAGATGAGATCGACTGAGACCAAGCCATTGCAGTTAGGAAGACAAAACAGCTCGCCACTAAATTTTACAAAGGTGGCGTTTCCTGAGGTGTCAATAGAGCACAATGCGTTGAGCTCTGGGATGGGTGTCACTTCCAGTGGATGTGCCCCTCTTCATGTGGGAATAAGAATGTCTCTCCGTAACTTGTGAATTCAAAGGTTCATGTTAAGGCTGCCTGTCTGTGTTGCCCTATCTGCCTGGATGCCTGCTGCTAACCCAGCAGGAGACGAGCGTGGGGATTAACACTGGCACAGTCGAAGGCCGAGCCCCTTAGCGGCGTCCTAGGAGGACGGCCACGTCACACTGAGGGCTACACAAACGCAACAAAGAGACGGCGGCTCAAAGGAGGGAGCAAGGCGAGCCGAGTCTGCAGCCGTCATTGAAGGCTTACCGCCACCCACTGGCGGCACTTCTGAACAGACCTGGCCGGGTTGCATCAAAATAAAAGTCCTGCCCAGACGGGGAGCTGCCTCAAGGACAACGGTGTCCATCTTGTATCAGAAAAAGGCAGCTGTCCTTCACTTGTGAGGCTACGGATGTTCAGTGTATTGAATGATCAGTTGGATTCTGTACACCCCTTTTTCTTCAGTATAACGCTCAGGTCTTCGGTGTTATCTAGAAATGTAAGAATTTCCATCCACATCAGAGATACTAACATTCCTCTGGGTAGTTCTGAATGTTGATGTCTGGATGAGACACATGAAGGCGCACCCTGCTCTTTATGCTTCACATTCCTTGCCCCCCGCACTCCCCTTGCGTGCTTGAAGAGTACAATAGAACAGACCACACAAGGTGATATATTTCTTAAAGCAAACCACATAGCCTCCAGGAACAACACGTATCAGTGCTACCCTCTTTTAAATTGGAAGCGCATAGAAGTGATTAATTTCTCAATGCACGCTACATTACAAGTCTCCTCACTTACGAAGATTAATTCCTGCCACGTTAAGCAGTGCGACTGGATAGAGGATGGTCAGCATTTACCCACGTAAGATCATTTGAGGAGTCAGTCGATGCCTACAAGATGTGCAAAAAGTCGTCTTAACGATCCGTAACTCGAGCAAGTTTATTTTTTATTTTTAAATAAAGCCTCAGATATCCTCTTGCTTCCAGGATACTACTAACTAGACCAACATTGGGGCTTTACGTGAACAAAAATATAGTGTTTTGAGGAAAAAAGTCTGCTTCAAAATAATACGGGACATTCGGGAAAACGGAAGTGTTTATTGTTCAAAGGCTCAGGCGCACATTGTTGCATAACGCCCCTACGATGTAGAGTCTTGCTGGACTCGCTCTAGTTTTTTAACAAATACTATGTTACCAGCCACTCCTTGAGGGCTGGCCTTCAACCCATACCACACAAGTGTCACGAGTGACGTGGGCCTGATAATAAAAGGGGCCGGGCGCACGTGCTCTGGGCCAGTGGTATGTATCCCAACCATGTGTCGGTGTAGTCCTTTGTGATGCATTCGATGGTGACAAGCGGGTCTAACCCCGCATGTTTGATGACTGCAACTCTGCAGTTCCTTGTGGGAGGGGGGAAGTAGCCCGAGTCTAAGGCACCCCCGCACCCAGAGAAAGGGGAACCATCTCCTTACCACGAAAGAGGAGAGAAAAGAGACTGTTTGTCTCCAACAGTACGATGCCCCCGCTGCCGTCCGATGCCCCCGCTGCCGTCCGCCTACAGAGAGACTGCCTGAATGAGCGTGATGAGGAGGAGTCTATGCCAACTAGAGAACGCCCCGGACCCCTTCAAGGTACGACAGGGCCTGTGAATGACTATGCCCCCTAACTGCTGAGGCACCCATAAGCTGCCCTGCCTGCCACCATCTGTCCCGGCGAAGAAGCGTGCGGCCAGAGCAAGAAACATCCCGCCACGTGAAATCGATGCCGGCAGTAGTGCCCCACCCTCAAGATAGGGTGCCCGGCCTAGAGCCTAAGGCCACACCAACACTTCCCCCGCACCAACATCTCCACCTACGCTCTAAAGGGGCATCTCGCCTCAAAATCCCAAGATACAAGAAAAAAAAACATGGGTGGTACATCCTTCTCTGTTCAAGCAGCCAAACTATGGAACTCTTTACCCCCCCAACATAAGATCCACCGGCAACCACCTTATCTTCAGAAAACTACTCCAGAATCGGCTCTTCCCCACATAAGCACCATACGCAAACAGAAATTTACAGCATATTCCTCTGTATATAAGCATTTATTTTCACTATAGATATGTACCTATCTTTGTGTATTGCTTTGTATAAACATGTAGAATAATTATGTTGTTGTAAATAAATAAATAAAAATCATCTTTGGTCTACATGTACTTATTTCCATTTGCATCTATGTACCTTCCATGTACTTGGATCTGTGTGTCTGTTACTTTTCTCCTGAAAAAGCATATCCAATGCACTACCCTATTTCTCATCCTGTACCTCTATCAATATCTTTAATCTATATATACTTACCTCCTTTATGCATCTATATACTTTCAATGTACTTATGGATCTATATATTTATCACTTTCTTCTAATTTAGCATTTCAAATGCACTACCCTATTTTCTCAGCCTATACTTCTCTCAATATATCCTCTGGCCCAACCTTCTGACTCATCTCAAACTTCTCTCTACTACTCTTTCCAATGCACTACCCTATCTCTCACCCTATACATCTATCAATATATCCTCTACATCCACTCTCATTTATCCCATACCACTACTATGATCCCCAAAATAACCCTTTCTAGACTCTCTCCTACTCTACCCCTCCTTGCATCATCTGACACCTCTATTTACTATACCGATCCCCCAAAACAAACCTTTCTAAACTCTTCCTTCTGACTCTTCCCTCAAAAATCCCTTTTTACTCATCCAAAAGCCTCCTCCTACTGCTATGACCTAAAAAAAAAAGAGAAAAAAAAATCTCACTCTTCTGTCCCTCCACTATCCTTTTCAATCAAAATAACAGACTAACATGTTCACTTCTCAAATTCCATATTCCACTATACTAATTCACCACTAATCCTTTATGGGTTCCAGAGTAGCGTGCTACTCGCCAATAAAGCGTTTCAACACCCCATCAGGGTTACCAGCGCTATATAAATGCAAACCTTTTTCCCTTTTCTACCCCTCCCCAACCCTTCTCAATCCAAATAACTGATTAACATATCCACCACTCAAATTACTTTCATGTTTCGCCATACTAATTCAACAGTAATCCTTATGGGTTCCAGAGTAGCGTGCTACTCGCCAACAAAGCGCTTCAAAACCCCACCAAGGGGTAGCAAGCGCTATATAAATACAAACCTCTTTCCCTCTTCTATCCCGCAGCCTACCCTATCCAAATAACTGAATAACATATCCACCACTCAAATTACTTCATACTGCACTATGCTAATTTTCAACACTAATCCTTTATGGGTTCCGGAGTAGCGTCCTACTCGCCAGAAAAGCACTTCAACACCCATCAGGGGTAACAGGTGCTACATGAATGCAAACCTTTCTTCCCTTTTATCCCTCCACTACAAATAATTGACTAATATCCACCACTCAAATTACTTTCATATTTCACCATACTAATTCAGCACTAATCCTTTATGGGTTTCCGGAGTAGCGTGCTTCAACACCCCATCAGGGGTAACAAGCGCTATATAAATACAAACCTTTTTTTTTTTTTCCTCTGCTATCCTTCCGAATCCAAATAACTGACTAACCTATCCACCACTTAAAATTTACATGCATGTTTCACTATACTAATTCAACACTAATCTTCTATGGGTCCCGAAGTAGCGTGCTACTTGCCGAAAAAGCGCTTCGACGCCTCGTCGGGGGTAGTAAGCGCTATATAAATACAATTACCACCTGCAGTGCCACTGTGAAGCGGCTCCCTGGGTGGGCTGGAGTGCGGTTATTAAGCAGAGAATCCGCTGAAGCCCACTTCCCATAGCCGGGTCGTCCCTCATACAGTCCGAAGTCCATCACAGGGATAAGGAGCGCTGCAACATCGAAGATGCCAGCTTAATCAGAGTCCACAGGGCATCGCCACAAGCCGAGAGACACATATTCTGTCCCTAAAGTGCACCTACCTGCCAAACCCCAGCAGTGAACGGAAGAGCAGTCAACGCGTTCCGGCGATAGGCACGCAGCAGTGTACACTGACTGCCAGCAAGAATATGCAGCACCCCGCTAGCAAAAAGGAACAGAAAAGCACGAGCAGCGGCACACCAGCCAAGGCTCACCACTGCGGAAAGCAGCTGCAGAATGGGAGCAGAGGTGCGACTTGTGCTGCCAGTGCCACTGCAGAATGAGAAGGGTTGTTGGTGTTCCCACGAGGCACTGCCAGAGTCCTATTCCACAGCGAGTAGTGAGGAGAGAAACCCCTGGTTCACGTGCCCAATGAGGAGGACACAGCACAGCCCCAACGATAGGGGGGAAAGAAGCAAAAGAGACAGTGCTCTGTTTCCAGGCACCGCAGCCAGAGATTGTAAACCCCCGCAGAGTACCCCAAGGAGCCTAAGTTGCCACAACCAAGAGAGCTGCTAGGAGTCTGGTGAAAGCCAAGGCTGTAAGCGTCAAGTAGCCAAGAAAGGTCCAGCAAAGGTATTGGAACCAAAGGCAGCCAAGCCGAAAAGCAGCAAGCCCCATGAAAGGCACGTGGAGAACGTACGCTGTGCATGCGCCCCCCAGTGGCTGTCTGATGCCACCGCAAGCAAAGAGATGGGGCCGCACACCCCCAGTGGTGAACGGCCACCACCGCAAGAGAGAGGAACAGACATGCAAGGTGCCAGCAGAGGGTGCCCACAGAGAGACTGTCGACTAGCCCAACCACTGCCTGACTGGGCACCAGCTCACAAGAACGCACCCTGCAAAAGGTGAGAGACCGACAACACAAGATCAGAGGGCCGCGCCTGAGAATCTGACTGCACGGGCAGGAGACCTGGATACAGAGATTTCCCCCAAGAGTGACACGTAAAGCCGCACAAAAGAGGCCACTCCGGCCTGCCACCCCAGCACCGGTTGGCCACTGTTGGCCCGTCATTGAAAATGTCACACGGAGTGACCAACCTGTGCCACGACAGCGCAGCTTTGAGGCAGAAGCACTACGCCATCGAGCGAAGGAGAGAAGACGAAAGAAAGGTGACCCTCCATCCAGGGAGCGGAACACCAAGAAGATCTCTTAGGAAGGGACTGGACCTGTGAGAGGTCCAAGAGAAAGCGAAGGGTCAAGTCCTACCAACAGGACAGGACCTGCGAGAGGTCCGCAGTGAAGAAGAGAAACAGTCCTATGAACAGGACGGGACCAGGGAGGTCCATGTTAAGTGAACGTCACAGCGAGAGGCCTAGTCTGAAGAGAAGAGAGTGGCATGATGCCACATCATTAGAAAAGTTGGTGAGGAGAAGAAAGTGGCACAATGCCATCGCAAAGGAGAGAAAAAGGTGTGTGAATGACCCATCACACTGAAGATCCCGACAACCACAGGTGCACAGGAGAAAGTAAGAAGACCAACAAGACTGATGACTCGTCCCACTACCGGAGAGTGCATCCATCAACATAAGCCAGCCACTGGGATGCAGTGACGTCACTGGAGACGGCTCCATGGGAGGACCAATTGTAAGTCGCCAGCAAGCGTGAACCGTGTCTTTGCCCCATCTTTCACAGTGCGACCGTCCAGGCCCCTGTCACTGGCTGCTTGAGATATATGGCATCTCTGCTAGTTTCTGCACATGCCAAAGAAGAAGAAGAACCACAAGAGGCTACGAAGTCCCTCCAGTCATCCTCACTTCAAGAAAGACATCGCCACCTGTAGCACAAGTTGTCAAATGGTAAATTCGTCATAATTACCATGTGGATCACCAGAACCACCTAAGGAGCATCGCACCAACAGAGTGGAGCCGAACGTCTACGAAACATGAGGAGACTGACGAGGCACTCCTGGAGCCATGGAGGACCAACCATCCAGAGACTATCTATTAGACTCCACGTGCACCTAAGTCCTGCTGAAGAGAGCACACCCGACCATTGTATCACCTACCCTTGTGGTTGCACGAGCGACTTGGCCATGGCCCTGTTGGCGGCTCCGTAGCGACCGCTTCATACGGCCTACGTGAGGCCCCACACAGCCCACGTGGTCCTGTGGCAATCCGGTGAAAAAGGCCTCAAGGAAGTTTCCGTGCAATGGAATCCTGGCACAAAAGGTGAGTCAAAGCTGCTCTTCCTCTGAGGCAACGGGCCTCAGAGGAAGACGTCTGAGCACCGTCATCGTAGTCCCAGCCTTTACCGGTTTGCCTTTCACGGAGCCAGACCACCTCTAAAGAAACTTCTGCAGCAGACTCCACCAACGCTCCTGATGCACCCCCAAATTGAACTATTTAAATAGACTACAACACCGTGAGACCAGGCGGAACTGAATAAAATGGCCCAGGTGGACTGTAACCCCACAGACATTGATCGAGAGATCCGGACTCCATCCACACTGCATTTCGGGCCCAGAGTCATCTGGTTAAACTACGGATGCGTGCCCTGATGCCGGGTGCTCCCAGCTGCACCTGTCCACTCATCTTGTCCTGCAGACTTCTTGAAGAGACTCAGTGGTGTTTTGTTGTGTTGTTTATTCTTTTCCATAGGGTTGACTCTTTTGGGGTTTTTTCCAATAAAGTTTGGGAGGGATTTAGAGTCCTGCTGGACTCTTTCTAGTGTTTTACCAAATACTATGTTACCAGCCACTCCTTGAGCAATGGCCTTCAACCCACACCCATCCAACACAGGCGTCACAAGTGATGTGGGCCTGTTAATAAAAGGGGCCGGGCACGCATACCCTGGGCCAGTGGTATGTACCCCAACCATGTGTCAGTGTAGTCCTTTGTGCTACATGCGGGCCTAGGGCCCAAGACCCTACATACGTTTCATCAAATATATTGCAGCTACCAGTAAGGTACCAGCCACTTGGTGAGTGTGGCAAAGTTACCCTTCTTCATATCTTTCTGTTTACTTGATCACACCACATTGTATTGAGGACAAAACACACACCACCCTAACGCTGATGCCTGTGTCACTATTTGCACACTTGTTGGCGATTTGCTTCACTGCATGAGCTGTGTAGATGCTTCACTGAGTCGAATGCAAACTAAAATGTAATGATTTGCAAATCACATAGACATGGAACCTTGTGACTCAGTGATGCACTCTGAGCCTCTTATTAAAAGAGTTGACCTTCAGTACATAGTGGTTTTGCTTGTTCCTGACAAACACAACCAATACAGTTCCATTAGGTAGGCATGATTTTACTTCCTTTGGCTCTTCCTCTCATGACTGACATTTTTGTGAGTACACTAAGATTTAATTTAATGCTTGTACAATTCTATAATGAGTGTTCCTGTTGTATTCATCTTATGTATTCTGATATTTTAAACAATAAAATAAAACAAATTAAACCCTGGTTGCTTACTTCAATGCAAACAACCTTTCTTTTAGATTCCATACACTATGACTCTTATATTGTTACTATTGAATTATATATATTCCAGATCCCTTACACCTATGGAGGTCATAGGTGTTGGAAGTAGGGTTGTGGGGCTGTGGGGGGTGCAGCGCCTCCAAAATAATCATGCTGGAGTTCGCAAGGTGAGTAAGGAATAAAGGTGCCTTTAAAACTTTTTTAACCTTGTGGCATTTGCTGTGAGTTCAGGCACAGAGTTCAATGTCAGGCTATGTCTTCTGACAATCTGCTACTTATTCTTACTTTTATTGCTCACTGACTGCAAAGTGAGAGGAATTTGTAGAGTGAACTGTGACACAGTGTTGCTGGGGGGTACACAGGAGTGTGAAAGAATGTGATTTTTTTTCTTCTAACGGTCAACAAAATTTAAAGACTTATAAATAAACTGTACACATATTTAAAAAAACAAGCAGTTCATAAAGCACAACTGAAGCACTTTTTTTGTAATTCTTAAGTGTGATGGAACAATTTTTATATGGGATGTTAACAAATCTAGACACTTTTCTTGATGATGCGCAAATGATAAATATTCACCTCGAAACCTGTTCCAGGATGCTTGTTTACGGTCCAGGGAGGACCTGCTTGGCAGTTCGGGCTGGACTGTTCCCATGAGGAACAGGGTCAAGACTGACTTGCATATGGCTGGGTCCATGTTAGGGCGGCGTGGTGAGCAAAAGAACGATGGATTGAACCCATATGTTTGTGACTGGGGGTGAATGTTTGCATTGTTCAGCATTCCGTCCATCATTTGTTCCTTTTGCTTTTGTCACCCTAAGTAGGAAGGGTATGCCCAGATGTGGGTCCCGTGTTCACTGCACCACTACATTCAAGCTAGCCTGGCTGATGAGGGCTGATGCCCCAAAACTGGCCCCAGAATGCTTGTTTCCGGTCCAGGGAGGACCTGGCTTGGTAGTTCAGGCTGGACTGTGGTCCCATGAGGAACAGAGTCAAGACAGATTACCATATGGCTGGGTCCAAACTGGAGTGGCGTGATGAGCAAAAGAACGATGGATTAGACCCAGATCATTGTGACTGGGGGTGAATGTTTGCATTATTCAGCATTCTGTCCATCATTTGTTCCTTTTGCTTTTGTATAGTTTTATCAGCAAAACTGCACATCCTTGCAAATGTAGTGGTCATGGTGCTGTCTATAAATGACAGTGCGCTACCACACCATGCTTTAGGAATATATTTGCAACAGTGTACTCTAAAAGTCACCACTGGCACTTGGGTTTTCACAATCTCCATGCCTTCTGTGATGTAATATTGATGGCAGCACCCCCACTCTGAAAATTCTTCCTGCACCAGTAATGGAGGTGCGAGTATCTGAGGTCTGAGTAGAATAGATGAGTCATTAGACCGAGGCCGCGGTCTTCTGTGCTGGCGAACTGCCCGTCGTCGCAGTCTGGACAGTGGGTCCCGCCAAGCAGATTAGGATGTTCCCATTGGGCCGGCGGTGTCCTGTCGGCGGAGTACTGACGGGGGTGACCCTGGAGATGGGGAGACAGGTAAGTACATTTTTTTAAAAACATTCAATACATATATGTTGTGTATGTGTATGTAGGTGATGTGTAGTGAGCATATTGTGTACATTCTGCATTTCACTCCACCAAGATGCACACCCCATGCATTGTGTATATATATATACACACACACACACACACACACCCCCCCACCCCCCCACCCCACCACACACCAAACCCCTACCTTTGGGTCCGTCAAAAGAGGGTGGCGGTCCGTCGCGGTGAAGGTCCAGTAGGTGAGGGGGGACCTGGGTGAAGGAGAAGAGGACGAAATCGCAGCCTGCACCCCAAGAAAAGGTGAGTTTACACATACGTTCTTACCATTCTGCCGATCCGAAATAGGAGGAATTCCCTTCGAAACAGGCACATCCAAATCTGGAGGGCGGAAATCCTGGCTGGATCCCACTGCCTGCTGCAGCCCATCCTGCCGTAGGGGTGGGGAGCAAAGTCCTGGCGGAGTCGGCAGGACCGTGGGGGACTTTTCTCCCATTGCTAACCAACATCTAAATAGGGTGGGCAGACCGCCAAGTTAAAGGCCACTCTGTCGCGGTCTCGCCAACATCTAAATCAGGCCCTCAGTCTTTTAATTATACATAGCTTTTCAGTTACATACTTCGCAAATGGTTGATTATCTCACATGGAAACCCCATTCCATACCTGTTTTCTTCGAGAATGGGTTCTCCACGATATTTAATTGTTATATGTTTGCCTAGCAAAACAAACATTTGCAATGCAATAGGTCTTGCATTTGCTAGAGTTTAAGCTATTGGCATTGTAAATGACAATGCCTTTTATTTATGTTTTAAAAACCAACAGATAAATAAAAGGCAGTGTCATTTACAATGCCAATAGCTCAAACTCTTGCATATGCGAGACCTATTGCATTGCAAATGCTTGTTACTAATTAGGATGGGCCATACAAATACGCAGTCATAGTCTAACGAGCGTATCACAGAGGAACTGCATCATGTCATTATTACACATTAAAGACTAATGTGAATGGAAGCTTTTAAGCGACTGAGTTTGCAAGGCACAAGATCAGGTAGTTTAGTTTACAAACATAAAAGAGCAGCGTCTAATGCAAGGCTAATGCAAAAAAATAGATACGAATCTGAACTGCTAGTTGACAAACCCATGGAAAAAGAAGGAGGAGACAACTGTCTAAATGCAGGTCGCCTGCTGAAAACAGAACAGTCAACTGCGGGGAAGGGTTAAGATAAAAGTGGCGCAAATATTTATAAGGCTCTATAGTCTCTGCAGCATCTGAAACTTGTAAATAAGGATTGCGCACACTGATAGTTTAACTATATGCCTTAATATTCCAGCAAGTGCATAATCTTTTTTTCTGAACAAAAATAAATTCCATGCCGCACGCCATATGAAATAGTTGTGCCGCGAGCCACAAATAAGAAGAAACGAGCATTGGCATAGCCAATAGGTCTCGCTTTTGGGACCTTATAAGTATTTAGTTATGCAGCACAATATCCTTGGTGCAACAACATCAACTGTTGCATGGCTAAACACTTATAAGGTCCCAAAGGCGAGACCTATTGGCTATGCCCATGCTTGTTTATACTGGAACTACTGTTGATAATGTAAGCTGAGTTCACAGTTCACACCATTTCCTTAGATCTCTCGACTGAAAAGGAAAAGCTTTGCATTAGTGAATCATAAATACAAGTTTGAACAGTCTTACATATGAATAGAAGTCTTGCCTCAGTGGCAGGCAGTCCTCATTTACAGATCTGTATTGTGGTCCTGTAAACTGGCAGCCAAAGGGTTTGTACTACAGGGGATTGGGCCTACTTGTTTAGTGAACAAAATAAACACAAACTGTGGGCCTGTAGTTAGGTGTTTCTAGATTGTTGACTGCTTTCTCATGTTGTGGTCAGCATTGTGATCACCTGCCTCTAATTTGTCAAGCTCTTCTCTTTGTTGACAAATTGACCTCCATTGCTCAGTATGCCTTCTATGGAGCCGAGCATTTGCCCCCACTCTTCTGTTCTTTGCCACGTCCCCCTTTCAACATAACTCCACTCCCCCAACAGAGCATGAGCAGCCAGTCCCAGACATTGTTAGCATTCTTTCAGACTCATTCAGCATCTCACTTTCATTCCGACTTCTGCTACAGACTTTGCTTGTGTCTGATTTTAGCTCTAGAGAGCAGAGAAAATTGAACTTGGACCTGCACTATAGCCTGTAAAAAAATTACTCCAGGGACAACCTAGAGGACTATGTGTTGATGGAATGTAAAAGACCGAAAACATGGCATTCTGGTGACTGGGACAACCAAAATTGAACGTCCTCTCCCATTCTAATGTGTAAATTATAATTACTTGGTAAAACCTCAATGTGATGTTTTGGTATTCTCCAATCTAGTTTCCTGAGCGCTCTCCTCTTTATTTATGCCTTTGCATTCTTGGGAGAAGACACACCAGTTCTTGTGCCATTTCTTTTGAAGGAGACGGGTTGTGCATCATCAGGAATCAAGTAGCAGACTTGTTGCAAGCACTTCTGCTTCAGGAGGATCCAGTCCACCGGGGTGTTGAGGCTCTATAAAGTGATCTGGACTAACAAATATGTTATTATCTGGACTTCCTGGTTCTTCTGAGGGTCCCTCATGCAGGGCAAAAACTCATGAAGCGGATCTTGCCTGAATCTTCATAACGAAGGCATGTTTGTTGGAGTCCTGTTACATCTGGCACGTTCAAACTTTTAAGCAAATTATTCTGTTCTCTGTCACAGAACATTGTCGTTTTTCTGGTGTATTGGTTTAAAAAGGGAACTGCTTCGAAATAGAGCATGAGCACGTTTTATCACGTTATCCCTGGAAATTCAGTATAGCTTAGGGAAGTTTCTTAGCACTCCCAGAAGGGTGGAAAGAAAGAAAAACGTTACAGATTCAATACATTGGTGGTGGGTTGTGGTTAAGCATCAGTAGGGTGTAGCTCTCTCGCAGAAACCGGTCATGAGCACTGGATGAACCTAGATTTCCCGCCCTCCGCCCCCTTTACCGCACTTGTAGTAATATTCATTGCATCCCCTTTTAAAGACACATTTGTACGAAAGAGGAAGCTCTTTATTTCCACTGAGAGCAGACAAATGTATGTTTGCCTCAGGCTGTGTGACCTGCATTACCTCCGCCCCTTCCCCACCGCCCCTTCCCAAACAAATGGCTCTGCAGCTTCAGTGTGGAGCCCGAGATTCCTCTAAAGGTCCTTCTATTATTAATGGAAGCCAAATTAAGCCAGCTGCCCACTTCTGGAGACTACTCTGCTCCAGACAGGTAGTGTACCGCTGTGGGATTTTTCCATGCTCTGAGCTGAAGGTATTGTGCTTCAGCTTACATTTTTCTTAGCCAGGCCTGCTATCTTGGCATTTTTAGAAGTGACTTTCAGTATATTGAAGATATCTATTTTTTTATGTACGTTGAGGCTGAAAGCAGACATTCTTCCGTAATCCCAAGCAGCGCTTGGAAAATGCCGTTCTCTTCTCCTTAGATTTGAACCAATGACCTTGCTTGCGACCGTTTAAATAGCTGGTTAAACTCTGCATGTATTTTCTTTCTTAAAAATCCCTAGGAACAGAAGGATGACGAGAGGACAAAAGCTTGCACACGTGGAAGCTTTTTAAGCAAGAAAAACAATAATTTTTCCGACCGCTTTACTCCTTGAAATCTTTCGCTGTAATGGAGATTTAGAATCTATCACTGTTTGCCGATTATTTCTGTGTAAACAGAGTCATGGCCTATTGCGCTGAGCAAGAAGTCAATTTTTTAGGTCTCGCCTGAGCCAGCGCATGCGCTGGTCTGGCGAGACATTTAGTGAGTGGGGGGCTTTAGAAATGCGACCACAAGCTTTTGCTTGTGGCCTAAGGCTTGCTGTTACACGCGCGCAGCCGCCATCTGGCTTCCTATCTCTTCCTCATTAAGCGCATCGCACAAAAGAAATGGCACAAGAACTGGTGTGTCTTCTCCCAAGAATGCAAAGGCATAAATAAAGAGAAGAGCGCTCAGGAAACTAGATTGGAGAATACCAAAACATCACATTGAGGTTTTACCAAGTAATTATAATTCACACATTAGAATGGGAGAGGATGTTCAATTTTGGTTGTCCCAGTCACTAGAATGCCATGTTTTCGGTCTTTTACATTCCATCAACACATAGTCCTCTAGGTTGTCCCTGGAGTAATTTTTTTACAGGCTATAGTGCAGGTCCAAGTTCAATTTTCTCTGCTCTCTAGAGCTAAAATCAGACACAAGCAAAGTCTGTAGCAGAAGTCGGAATGAAAGTGAGATGCTGAATGAGTATATTACACACGACTTCAAATAGCCAGAGTGCGAGGCTCGCTGCAGGCAAGAGTCTTGGGGAATCTTTCAGCCAGTCCAATTTTTGCACGCCAGCCGGGAGGGAGTTAAAACTGGTTCAGAAGTCGGGAAGAGTGGCGTGTAGTCAGACATTATTGGCTCCTCATGACTTCAAGCTACCAAGGCACAATTCCTAAACAAGCAGCGCTGAATATCGCTGTAATGTCACTATATCTAATGCTGTATGGTGCTCTGTAAAACACGTTAGCGCCACCTGGTGTATGTCATGCAGTACGGCCCCAAAAATGTTCTGCCAAATGCAATGTATCTCCGTCACATAAACAAAGGCAATAAAAACACGCATTTAAGGGTGCCCGCGATGCGCTTGAGCGATGCGCTTAATGAGGAAGAGATAGGAAGCCAGATGGCGGCTGCGCGCGTGAACGCGCGTGTAACAGCAAGCCTTAGGCCACAAGCAAAAGCTTGTGGTCGCATTTCTAAAGCCCCCACTCACTAAATGTCTCGCCAGACCAGCGCATGCGCTGGCTCAGGCGAGACCTAAAAAAAGGGGGTGGTGGTAGATGCCACACTAATAATGGGCTCAAAGTAACCAAGTATTTTTAAGCAAAAATTATAATTTATTAAATATAAATAAAAAAATACCTTATGTATACACAATTCTTCCACATGTCTATTTAGTTTAACCACGTTCTGACTCGCGCCCTGGGGAGGTTCATGGATTCTTGCTCTTCCTCCTCCCCCTCGTCCATGGCCAGGTTGCGATCCTGAAAGTGGCGAAGGTGGGTCTTGGGCAGCTGCAGGAGCACGGACTGCAACTTGAGGAGAAGTAGCACCTTGTGTGCTGCAGAGGCGGGGGACAGTTTAACGGAGGCTGAGGGCTGTCCCAATATGAAAAAACAAAAACGCAAACACCATTAAGCGGACACTGCGTCTGGTAAAAAAAATATATATATCAAGCCACATAAAGGGCATAGATGGGGGAGGGGAAACAATGCAACATGGAGGAAGGGGAAACAATGCAACATGGAGGAAGCTTCCGCAGATGTCTTTAATTAACAGCACCCGCTTCAGGAACTATGAAGTGCGGCGTCTGTGCAGCAGGGGGAGGGGGCAAGGAACGGAGCATATTTAAAAGTTATAGCAAAACGTCCATAAAGGGGGTGCCGCGCTGAGTTACTAAAAAACTGTTTTGTCAAGCTTCGCATACCTGCGCAGCCACCATTGTTACTGCTTAATAAGAAGTAAACAAATTGAAGAAGAAAAAAATTAAGTCGTGCTGCGATCCAAAAATAACAAAAAACAATGGAGGAAGTGTCCACAGATTTCTCTAATTAACACAGCGCCCACTTCGCGCTGCGTCTGTGCAGAAGGGGGCATATTTAAAAGTTATAGCCGACGCCCATTAAGCAAAAGTGAAAGCGTGCTGCAAATACCCAAAAAATAACAGCCGCCATTGGTAAAGCTGACACCCCATCAGTGCTCTTTAGATTAATTAAGCAAAGAGTTCTCCCGAAGGGCTAATGCAAGCTATACGGAAAGGACAAGGTAAAAAGTTCAGTCCTGATGGGAGGTTACAAAAGAAGACCGGGAGGTATTAAGGAGGGACTAATAAACCTATTAACAAATCAAAAGCCAAAAATTTACAATAGACAGTCACAGCAGCCAATTGAAAAAATGGGCGGGGAGTGGGCAGAGCTTCAAGTTCATACCTGAATACAGCATGCCTCACAAAGCAGCGCATGCGCTGCCCAGTCTCAACCTAAAAACGGAAGAGTAAAGCATCCTGTACATTCCATGCGGACTACTGGCTAAAGTTTCATCTCTGAAACCAGGACCTAGTTCTCGCTTTCATTGTGTGGTCTTGGGCTAACCATACCTTTTTAAAATCTCTTATCTCTCACAATTGAGAGGGCTTAAAAACATTCTGAGGTCCAATAGTAGGCACTGTACTTACAGACAGCCGCTGCCCGTGCAGGTAAGGGCGGTGGGGCCGGGTGGGAGGGAATTTCGACAGACGACGAGGGAAAATTAATTATTTATTTAATTTTCCCTCGTGGTCGTCTGTCGAATATGACATGTATTTATAATGTTAAAATGCCCAAACCTGTGACAGAAAGCACTGCGAATATGTTTCATAAGTTGAAAATATATATTGCACACTATTAGGTTGCACACAGTACAAATAGTCTATCGCAAATTGTGTAAAAACATTGTTTAAATGTTTATAGTGCTTTCAAAAGTAAGACTGACTAGTGTGCACTTTCAGTCGGGGCCGGCTCTAGGGCGGGGCGATCGGTGCCACCGCACCGGGCATTGACTTGGGGTGGGGTCGTCAATTTTGAGAATGTACATTATCATTTTTAAAGCACCTGCTGCCGCATTCCTGGCCTCCAGCAATTTTCGAGCATCAATTAAAATGTCAAGATAACTCTGGTGATTAATCATCTTCATGGAAAGAGACCGGAGGTTTGTCTCGTGGAAGTTTTGACTCATCCTAAGGTAGCGCAGAGGGTTAAAATGCTTGCTGCTAAGAACGTGTTCAATGCAGATAACAAAGTGCATATAATGTAAATAGGTCAGTGAGTTACTTCTTTTGTAAGAGAGATCCTTTTGTAACTTGTCGTTTATAAGTCAAAATCCTAATGTAGAACATTGAGCTATTAACTGTCATCAAAGAGCTGCATGCAAACTGCAAGGTATATGTTAGAGCTATATGTTTTTTTGCCCAGTTTTTCATCATCTTAATCTCATGAAAAGGGTTCATTTGGGTAGAAAACAATTCTTATTATTAAAGAGAACCCCAAACAATGATCTTACGTTTTAAATTCTGAATTTGTGCTTTTCCAGAATAAGGACTCAAACTATATTGCCTACCAGTATCGATGACCTGTCACTCCTACACTACACCTTGTAGTCCTTTCTGATGTAACATTTTCTATACACTGATTTACACACATATGATTGTCTCTGTGCAATGTGTGTGTGGTGTAAAGTGCTCTGACACCTTACACTGGTGTGAGTGGTGCTATAAAACTAAATGAATCTGCGAGACAGTCGTTATGGAGACTTGAGGGGCACTGGTAAAGGGTGCTAGTGATGGAATCCGTGGAAGAAGTGGTCATTGGGAGGGCGCCTACAGACATTGTCGCACAGGGCGCCACCAGTGTTAAAGCCCTGCTTTCAGTATAGGTTTACATTAAAAGGGCACATTCCAGATTCTATCAATGAAAGGCTGTACTGGCTCCTAAGCAGCTTTTACATTTTCTGATTAACCTATTCCACGCATTTACATTTCTTTCCTGTAGCGGGCATCTGGGAGAGAAGGCTTGTTTCTTTATCAGCTGCCCCTCCCTCCTCTCACTTCACAGTAGAAGATACTCTTCTCATTCAAACCGTGGGGAATTCAACCTTTCAGGCAGTGCTCAATATGTAAAATAGTAAGTGCTGGTGTCCAAACCTATTCCTCTGATGCTGCTGGCAGAAGGTTGTGATGCCGAATACCAAGCCTGCGTAGTCTTAATTCTACCTCATGCATCTTTAATCCATGACCAGGCACTACCTGCCCCTCAAACTCGCTCCTTTGTCACTCTTTTTCCCTCTTCCTATTCCTTCTCCTTCCCCCTTTTGTGTTTTGTCTCTCTCTTGTTGGGTCAAATTCTGTGGAGGAAAAATAAGTGTTGGTGCCCAGAAAAAAAAGTGTTGGTGGGCCCCACCTGCAACCACCGGGTCAAATTAAGGACTGTGTTAAGAACCAGTTGTGTTTCTTTAATTAAAAAAAGTATATGAACTGTTTTGATCAGATTAATAATGCTTGGTAAGGAGGTTCCCCTGTCCACTTCGACCTCTACATGCAGCTCAGCCTAGGAGCGCCCTATGTTTCATTATTGATTCCAACAGTGGTCGAAGTGGGGGAAAAAAAGTAGGGGAACTGTGGGCGGAGAATCAGAGGGCGGGAATAACCTGTGGATTGGGTCAGTGGGCGGAGTCAGAGGTGTGGCAGAAAGAGCAAAATATCCCAATTTTTAGTATTTGTTTCCCATTTCACTAACCGGTTACAGCTTATTACGTTATTTAATTTAACCAATGAATACACATGTTTATTTAAGGTTTAATATGAGTTATTGACATTAAAATACATTCACAAAGTGGGATACGTTTCCAATCACAGAATGTCCCAAATATCCTTAAAAGTGGAATCGCAAGCCATTTGTCTCCCAGCCATGGAGTTTCTGTCATCAGCACTTCTCCTCCCTTTTTCCACAAGAGCAGTTCAAACATGAATGGCAAAATATCCTAGTTTGCAAATGTTTTCCACATAATTATGGCTCTGCCATATTTGCCACATAATACATCATCTGCTGCATAATCTGACGATTTTAACTAGTAAATTGTTTATAGCTCAAACGGATCAAAAGTTCCTAAAAATGTGACTTGTGCTGCTGTGAATTGGAGGGCCCTTTCCAAAGGTTGACTGGTCACCTTTCTCACTGCTGCAGTTGTATGTTCCACTGGTACTAATAAGGAAAAATCTTTGCAGAGACTGTTAGCATGTGTAAAAATGTCAAAATAATAAAGTATCAGAAAATTTACAGCACCACTAATTCTAGTGTAGGATGTCAGAGCACTTTACATCACACATATTACACAGAGGCAATCAATCATGTGTGTAAATCACTGTATAGGAAATGTTACATAAGACAAAGGACTACAAGGTGTAGGAGTCACATGACAACCATACTAGTAGGCGGCATAGTTTAATAGTGATTGGTCTGGAGAAACACAAACTCAGAATTTAAAACGTAATACCATGGTTAGTGGTTCTCTTTAATAATCCGAATTGATTTCTACCCAAATGAACCCTTTTTCTGCAACATTAGGATAATCAAAGACTGGAGAAAAAGCCATAACGCTCTAATTTATACCTTGCAGTTTGCATGCAGCTCTTACATGACAGTTAAGAGCTCACTGTTCTATGTTAGGATTTTAACTTATTAACTGCAAGTAACAATAGGGTCTCTCTGACAAAAGCAGTAACCCACTGACCTATTAACATTATGTGCACTTTGTGATCTGCAAGGTGCATGTTCTTAGCAGGAGGCACATTAACCCTCTGCGCTTCCTTTCCATGAGTCAAAACGTCCATTAGACAAAACACCATCTCTCTCTACTAAGAACATTAATCACTGGAGTTATCATGACATTTTTATTGTTGCCGAAAATTGTTGGAGGCCAGGAAGGAGGCAGCAAGTGCTTTTAAAACCATATTATACTTGCAAACACGACGACCCCACCTGAAGTCAGCGTCAGCCGCGGTCCATGCAGGTAACAGCAGTGGGGCCGGATAAGGGGGGATATTTAGGGACGATGCAGAGGGAAAATTATTTATTTATTTAATTTCCTCTCTGCATCGTCCCTCGAAATCCCCCCTTACCCGGCCCCTCTGCCCCACCGCTGTTAGCTGCACGGACCGCGGCTGGTCAGCGCCTGGTGCGGTCGCACTGCCCTAGAGCCACCCTGCTCAAGGGTCCTGAGACCTCAGTGACAGAGTCACTGTCACTCTATGGTGTGCTGCTTCATAGGCCTGCCTGCAAGACTGGAGGTGAACTTCAGAATGAATTGTGGCAGACAGGCCTTCAAGGTTAACCCACACTTGCCACTGCTAGGGTCCACCTGCTGGTGCTAAGACACCAGGGCTTTTAAGATCTTGCGGGGCCTTCTAAGGTCTAGCATGGGAATGTGCTCCCTCAGGGGAGTGGTCTGGTGGACTGGTCATGAAGGCTGAACCTGGGTCCCCAGTTCCAAATTCAGCAGCTCTGACCAGAGTGCCACATCCTCTCCCCACTGAACACCATACTGCCCCACTGAGAGAAACTTGCACTGCACTGACCCGCTATAAACACCTGGATGTGACTCAGTTCAAATTACGCACTAGACAAGAGCAATATGCTGCCTAAAAAAAATTAACACCATCCTAGAAAAAGCAAACACTCATAGGGAATGCAAGATTAAGTAAAGCATATGAAATGTAAGCAGGAACAACATGGTTACCTTTTTCTTTTTACACTCATTATTCAGAAATCAGTTAGTGCCTTTGCCTGAAAAGTTAAGGCCATGACTACAGGGCCCAGAAGGGACCCGCTTCAATGCCCATTGCTTATATCCTTACAAAACGTAAGCAGTATAGTTTAAAAAGACCACATTTGTGAATACAGAGCCGCGATATGCATTTTGTTTTCCAATTCACCCATCAAGCAGGTATTTCAGTACCTCCAGGAATAGTGCACTTTCCCACCCAGGGAAAACAATGTTGTTTAAAGAGAGACGAGAAAACAAAAGTAGCGCTTCACTGGCAAACACTGTAAAGTGGCGCTAATGTGTTTAGGTGTGAATAAATCAATCTGGCTACCTTGCAACCACTCTGTCTTGCTTTAGTTAGTTTTAATATTTTGAATGTTTTATTTCTCTCCACCCGGAGGCTGCACTTAGAAATTGAAAAATGTCACAAAAAGACGACGTTTCCAGCAAAAGTGTTTTTCTTTTTTGGATCCATTTCACAGGGGAACAAATAAACGAAAGGAGGAAAGAGAAGGTAATACCTGTTTCTTGAAGTCTCGGTTTTCACTAAATGAGGAGGAGTGAGACAGAACAAAAGGGAAGAGGGGGAACAAAGAGTGGGGGCAGGTGCCAGCGGCAGGAGAACTGGACACTGTCCTGGTCTTCTCTGGGCACGAAGGAAAAGACAGAGTCCTTTTCCGTCCCCAAAAGCCGAGCCTTAACTATCGGCCTTGGCGATTTCTGCCGTCCGGGAGGCATGTTTAAAATAAGAAAGTAGGGGAACGGACTCTGTGAAATTAAAGAAGTAGGGGCACGCCGTGCCCTGCCGATCCCGCCCACTTCGACCACTGGATTCCAATCATATTACTGCACGGCCTTAACCTGACTGCTACGGCCTTCCTGCTGACTCAGCGCAGTCCCCTTGAGGCAGACTCAGCATCCGGTGGGCAGCAGCAGAGCAGGTGCGGTATTTCCGCCGCCAGCAGCCCGTGCCCCCAAGTCTACGAGTACCGACCTAGCTAGCGTGTCCCTGGACACCTCTGCCAGTCTTCGGCATACACTCTTTCACCGCGACTAGCTCTCGGCGGAATTGCCTTTGTGTGCCCTTAATATATGCAAAAAGAAGCAGGCAGGGTGGGGGGGGGAAGGGAGGGACAGGCCACCAACACATGCAAACGTATCCATATTGTGATAGGCTGACGCTGACAGATTATCGATTTGAAGCTCACAATGGCTGCAGCAAATCCACACAAGGCACGCAGCTGGCGACTGTCTGCAGCACTCTATATACCGGCGCTCCTCTGCAGAGTTCAGACTTTCAGTCTTTCGCAAATGATCACGTCCACCATTTCATATTTTGAATCATAAGGCCACTCACATTCTTTCCCCAGCACACGCGGCACTTGCAAAATACACCCACCCACGTAAAGGAAAGGGATTTAAAAGGATTGCAGGAAAATATGGACTCATCCGTTTACTATCTGTTGTCACACTGGTCAAAGGATGAGTTGGTTTTTCAATAGTACATTGACAAAAGGCCTGAACGTCTTAAACACTGAGCACACGCGGTGTACTGTAATGTGTGTTGTCACCCCCAGGGCACGCATCCTTAAACAAACAGTGAGGGTACTAATTAGCATAAACTCTGCACAGCGATGTCACATGGTATGACGTCATAGAATGGCATACCAGTCACCTTAAAAGTAATATCCTTAATTTACAGTTGAATTTGTGAAACTCCAGTATGTACTTATGGAGATGTATTTATTCAATTTACTTGTTAGTTACACCGAAAAACTGCAGTTTTCCGATGGTGAACAAACGGTGTCTGGAATATTTTATAAGCATTATATATATATATATATATATATAGATGCCACTTCACCGAAATGCCAAGGGTAGCGGAAGTGACATCACACGCCCTTTGACCTCCACTTTCTCTCACACACACAAATACTTACATATACACATGATGGAGCTTGGGCCCACTCTAACATTTATCTCCAGATCTGTGGTCATGATAGCAGCATGAGCGGTAAAGGGAGAAAACCAATCACTTGTTAACATCTCAATACAGTGTGACCAATGTGGTCACACAATGATCCACTCGACAACTTAATCTTAGTTTAGTAGGGTCTAATTATAAATTTAGAAACAAATCGATATAGACCAATCTGAACATAATCGTATAGAAATACAGAGCGAACAAAATGAGTCCAAATCTCCTGAAGCGATTTACCTTATATAATACAAAGCAGACAACTAACTCTATGATGACGATGCAAATAATCTGGAAAAATAATTGAATATTGAAGTGAATCAAATGGTTCTTCAAAGTAAGCATGAGCAAGCTATCTCTTCCTACGCTACCTTAAAAGGGTAACCCTAAACTAAGAAGCATTTAGTAAAGGTGGATAAATGACTGCCTGAATCTGCAGCGGGTATCATGCATCCCTTGGCTTAACTACGTTAAAAATGTTGTGGCCGATTTGGGATTTCCTGAATATTTCTCTAACCCTGTTAGCATCACCACCATCACAAGGAAAGAACTAAAGAGTGTATGTATGAATTTTCTGGAGACAACCAGATTTTCCGATAATAATAGCAAACCGTCTGTTAGAGAGAACCAAATGCTTTTGACACAAACGGGGATACAACCATACCTACTAAATGTAAAGGGGAGTTATGACAGGATGCTGTTGACACGCCTACGTCTGGGTAACTTTCATAACATGGTCACATTTCCAAAGATGAATGATTGGTCATGCCCTTTATGCCTTTGTCCATGCGACAATATATCTACCCAGTCTTCTATCCATATTATGTTTTTCTGTAAGTTTTATACCCTATTAAGGAAAAGGTGGATCTTGTTTATCTTAAAAGAGTCAGGTTTGAGACAATGTTGCCCCGCATTTATTAAACTACAATTTCTAGATGAGGAAATTTTTATTGATTGTATAGCTAAATACATGAAATGGGTGGTTAGATGCAGGAAAACAATGTAATGTCTCCTCTTTTTACTGTGTAATGACTCTATTTATAAATTCTTGTATGTTATTGAAATGATTTTGAAGCTTTTTTATCTTAACTGACGTTATTTTAAATGGTTTGTTAAAAACATACGTATGACATGTTGCATATTTTTAATGTAATGTGCTTTTATGATGTAATATGTAAATCGAATAAAGCGTATTTTGATTTTTTTTTTAAAGGTGGAATCAGAAAGGTGTCAGCTGTCGGAGTCTTCAGTAGAAGGTGCTCCAACCGTGGTTCAAGTAGCATAAAGCCACACAAGTAGACGCATAGATCTTCTCTCCGTGTAGTCCTAAGATGTATCTCCTGTCCCTCACTACATTTCAGCATAAAATATCAGTTGCATTCAGGGTAGACAATCCCACATGACTCTTGCCAGTAAATTTACATGGCTTCGGCAGAACTGGATACTTGCACCGCCTTTCCCACATCGATAAGTTGCAACTTCGTTTGTCCTTGGTCATTCCTCTTCTCTTCCATGAGAACTCGCCTCCTTGCTTGTTACTGCGCTTCTCTGTGCCAACCTTGTCTTCTCATACCTTGCTATCTAATGAAAACAAAACCCTTCTATGCTAACTAATAAGGCCTGCAGTGGAAACAAATGCACACTACGTTGAAAGTTAAATACGAAGTACAAGTTATATTTAAACGTGAGCATGAACTGAACTGGTTTCTCAAGGCCCGTTCTAGCTAATTTTAGTAGTGCACACGGTTACAGAATACGTGCACATTTCTAAACACACACAAAATACGGCTTCTTAAGATATGTATAATTGTAAAGAATTACGAAGATGTCACTCTAAATCAGGGGTCTTGAAACTGCGGGTCCGGCCACCCTAGGGGGGCCTCAAGTGATCCCAGGGGGGGCGTGAGGCTTGGGCCAAAAGAAGCATTATGCTGATAACAGTGCTTTGATTTCAGCAGGAAAAAATGAGCAGCAGTAAGCCATTCTGTAATGGGCCATCACTAACATCTGTTGTTATTTATATCCTGGCTGGGAGAAGGTGTGAAAAGGGAAGGGACTTCAAATACTCTTCAGAACCCCCATCCCCAATTTTAGTACTTTTACATTTTAGTAAGGCCTGCCTGACCAGAATAGTATGTTTGGCAATCATGTAATTGATTGCATTTTTAAAATGGTAGCATAACTTAAATGCAACGTTTAAATAAGTCTAGACATTTTTAAACATTGACAGTTTATTAGAATAATTGTCAAAAATTTTGAGAGGGGCCCCTATGATTATTTTTTTTCACTGAGGGGGCGGCATAAAAAAGTTTGAAGACCACTGTGTAGGAGAGTAGGATCTGCTTCACATGGGTACCCCCACTTTTTGCTGATGCTTCACTGTTTTTCGACATTAGTCTGGCTGGGGCCCTGCTAATCAGAACCCCAGCCTAGCTGCTTCCTCTCTAAAATGGTTTCCATGTGCCTTAGGCACATCACTGATTGGAATCTGGAGTGCCCTTATAAGTCCCTAGTATATGGTATACTATGTACCAAGGGCATAGGTACCTCAGAGGCCTACCAGGGGCTGCAGCATGTATTATGCCACCCCTGGAAGGCCATCCAAACTGACACCACAGGTCTGCTACTGCAGCCTGGGTAAGGTGGTGCATGCACCCTTTACTGTGATATAGGTTACCTATATCACTAAATACATACACACATATAAACCTATAAGTCACTCCTAAGGCAGGCCTTATCAATCCTGAAGGCAGAGTGCATGGTTCCTATGTGAGAGGGTGCCCCTGCATGAGCAGGGCCCCTCTGCAGCGTTCGGAGACCCTTCTCTGATGCTGTTTGTAGTGCAGCCTGACCATATACTCTTAAGCGCATTATAACCTCGCGTTAAATGCTAACTTTGGAATGGCTGCACCTAAACATGTCGTGTTTGGTGTCAAACATCTTGGAATACTACCCCCCCCGCCAATTCTGGCGGCAGGGGTAGCATTCCACCCTTCTAGAGGGAGAGACATGTTAACCCTGGCCTGGCCGGTAACTTCTTTCTAAAGCCTGGCATCACAAAATGGATGCTACTGCCACAGACACAAGTCTGGCCTCCTGCTGCTGGACGAAACTCCGGCAGGGGAGGCCTGGACAATAGGTTTCCTGTCCCAGGGAGGTGTGACCACCTCCCCAGACAGGATAATGTGTATTGGGGCTGGGCGGGAGCACTTTCGGGTGCTTTGAAGTCCTGCACTGGGGGCACACTTGGTGTCCCTGTGCATACCCCAGTTCAAACCGGATCAGGGGCTTGCAGCCCCTGCTTTGGCGCGAACTGGACAAAGGGAAAGGGGTGTAGCCACCCCTCTGCCCTGACCCACCCATAGGTGGGGCCACAGAGTAGTCCAACCCCTAAACTTAGTATAAGTATAGGAACCCAGTCCTTAGGACTTTAGATTATCCCTGGACGAAACTCTGAAACAGAATCCTGGACCTTCGACGCTCTACTCCCGATTAGAGGACAGACCTCCCTTGGGGTCTGGGGTTGGACTTGACCTCCCTTGGGGTCAAGGAGTGACTCCCCTGCTTGGCAGGCACCAAAGAAGCATCTGTCCGGTTCGCATTTCTGAAGCTCCCGTCGGACGCCGAAGTCATCGCATCACCAGAGGTGGATTCTCAGGCTTCCCCGAGGCTACCCTGAGTCCCCAGCAAAGCTGAGGCCCGTAGCTATCGTGGGTGACTTGAGACCGTGACCCCTGGACACCGAGCACATTTGCAAGTGCATCCTCTTCTGGGTCTCCCACGAAGTCGTGCTTTGGGCTCCGAGTAGCCCTAGCCTCCAGCACCAACTGCACCGAAGATCACTGGCCTCCACTCCACGAGTGTCCTGTGAGCCAGATCCACGTGCAACGTCTCGAGGCTCCTTCGCGGTCGCTAGCCCGTTGGCTAGTAGCCCTTAACGAAGGCCAATCTTTTTCTTACTTGGCATCCTGGTTGCTCCAGGCCTGCCCTCACTTACCCTCGCTGGGTGAGTTCCCCAGACCTTGCTGGTCTGCACCATCGACGATCTTCCTCTGCATCGAGACTTGCCGTTGCCAAGGCTTGTTGGGTCCAATCCGGTCGCCGACACCTCAGCAGTCGACAGACATCGTGTACCAGCCCGAATCCTGCTCCTGGTCGCCGACAACGCCTCCTGGACCTCGTGGCTGAAGAGTCAAGACGACCGTCAACGCACCTGAAGCACTCGACATCGGTGGGCATCTGTCCATCGCCTTCCTGGTCACTGGCTAGTGACCCAGACTCTGTCCCCTCTGCTTTCAGGTTCTTCAGATCTCCGATCCACTCTTGGATCCACCCGGACACTTTCCACTTGGTCGCCAGCAGCACTTTGCAGCAGATCGCCATTCAAATCGACGACGAAACCCGACCCCGAAAGGCACCTATGCACCCGGCTTCCCTGGGTGAGGTAACACGAGTACTCCGGTGCTCCCGTGGGTAGAGACTCTTCAAAGTACTAGATCTCAAAGGGTTTGCTCCAAGTCCTCCTTTAAGTATCCCTTTTCTTTAATTTCCCGATCACGACTTTCTCCATAGAAGTCAACGGCGTATCGCGGTTGTGTATTTACACTGCACGCGTCCCCCGTGGGTCCCCTGTGTCACTACCTTGGGTGGTTCCTTGTGGTCCAATCACTTCTAGAGGCTCTAGGCCTAGTGTCTAGCTCAGTCGTGGTTCTTATACCACTTTATTGGTATATGCTTTGGTACGCCCCTAGGGCCCAAACGTGTATTTGTGCTATTACTGTGTTTAAATAACTTCTAACTTATGTACTTCGAACTCTAGCCTCATAAAGAGACTAGAGGGGTGTGTTTAGCAATAAATACATATATTTTGAATATATACCTGGTGTGGTGCTCTTTCATTTGATCACTCAAGAGATTATAGACTGGTAAAACAAGCTGCTTTACATTCCTTCAAGACTTAGCCTGAAGGCTGCTCTCCATAGCTACCACTAGGATAGCTTTCAATAAGGTTGTCTTTAACCTATCTCCAATAAGGGGTTGTTTGGACTGGTGCAAGGTGCCCACTATAATTAGTGGACAGCATATACCAGGCCAACTTCTCACACACTGCTCTAAATGCACCTGCTTAAAAAAGTTCCTGTTACACATATAAAGGCATTTTTAAAACAAGTCGCACTGAGACCGATACAAGGCCCCTGATGGGGATGGAAGTCTTCACAAACATATCAATGGCAGTACAGAAAGTCTTGTATACCCATAGGAACATAGCCCTCATAGGAACATTTTCATACTGAGCCCAGATCCCCCCTTCAAACCATTTATTCCATATTCTAGAATGCTTAACTGGACATCCCCGTGCTTCATATACCGGCCTCTCTTGCTGAGCGCACCAGTCCACCCCTCTCCTCCACAATGACAGCATAGGGGGTCTGGGGGACTTCCATTGAGCTGCAATATCTCGTTTGGCCACCAATAGGGCCGTCCCCAGTAGTGCCCGGTCTACCTGGTACCCCCCCCCCCCCGCACCCTCCATCACCCCCAGCAGTCATCGGCGGGGAGAGCTCGAGCTCTAAACTTTGGATCAGGGAGAGTTCAGTGACCACTCCTCTCTAGTATTGCTGTATATGAACACATGTCTAAGTCATATGGAAAAAATCAGCGGTTACTTCGGAGTAGCGAAAGCATGAGGTGCTGGGAATTAATTTTGCTCAATATAGCCTGTCAGGGGAAAGATATACACAGTCTAGATAATGGGTATGCACCGGGCGCAGCAGCGATGAGATGGCCAGCACCTTCGGAGCCATCAGGCGTCTCTCCAGTCTGCCTCTTCCAGCGGACCGAGCCAACCCTCCAGTGGCACGGGGGGGGGAGGTGTGAACGGGAAGGGGGTTATGCGGGGGGGCGGGTCGGAATAAAAAAATACTTACCTTGAGGCCGGGTCCTGGTTTTCTGCTCCTGCTCTCCTGCCTCCGACTCTGACATGGCGCTCAGCCAGGGGCTGAAGGGGTGTGAATGTTCTCCATGCAGGCTGTAATGCAGCCTGCTTGGAGAACGGGGGAAAGTGCACATGACTGGTTTGGGCGGCCCGAGAAGGTCGACCAAACAGTCATTGCGTACTTAGGAGTGGGCAAACCACTCCTCCCTTGCTCCGAGAGCAGAGCAGTCCGCCCGCCCGCCACAATGCAGAAGGATAAGAAGCATAAAATGATAATAACTCTAAGTTATTATCATTTTATGTTTCTCACTGCTTAAAAGCAGTGGGGTGATGCTCCTCCGCCATAGCGGAGGAGCCCCCCTCTGCAACCCTTCCAACGAGCTTTGAGTGTCATTAAATTGTGTGGGGCTTTAATAATGATTGTGCAACTTATTTGGGATACTCCTCATTTACCTAATTTTCCCATCATAAATTTTGCTTCCAGTGGACTATATTCCGGGATTGAAGTGTCTGGGGGAACATGCCCCTGTCACGCATGGCGTAGGTGTAGATACTTGTGGAATTGGGTTCCTGAAGGGAGGGGATTTGTTGTAGTTCTTGAAAGGAAGCCATGTGGGAACTCTTTCAGACATTTCCCAGGAGTGTGATACCGATGGTGTTCTAGCGGGTGAACCCTTCCATGTATGCTGTCTCCCTCAGCCACGTGCCATGTCAAAAGGGGGTTTGCTGTGTAAGTGTGGCCCACCATCCTGTGTGTCGGTGGGCTGCCCTCCACCCCCCAAATACAGCTGGGTCACCTTGGGGGAGTGTAGCGGGAATCGTGCCCCCATATAGCACTGCAAGGATTTGGGAAAAGTCCAGTCTACTCAATTCCAGTTTGTAAGCTGGATCCGACCAACCACCACACAGCCATTCGTTAACGAACAACAGATGGGATGCCAGATAATATAAGTAGAGATTGGGGGGCCTATTTACAAGCCCCTTGCGCCGCAGATGTGTCACTTTTAACATGGGAAAAAGTGATGCACCGGCGGCGCAAAGGGCTTGTAAATAAGCCCCTGGATGCGCCCAATCCACCATCGTAGGGGGCCCGCTGACAGGTACCCAAACGCAAGCCATGGTCGTGAGTTATGCCAGAGGAATGCTATCATCACAGAGTCCATCTCCCGAAACCAGCGACAAGGAATCGGGTGAGGACAGTTTGGCAGAAGATAGAGGAAGCGCAGCAATACCATAATTTTGTACAATGCTATTCTCCCCATTACATTCAGAGGGAGCGCTTGCCATCTTTTAAGATCTGCCTTACTTTTATGAACCAGCGGGGTGACATTAAGGGACCATGCCAATTCAGGATGCAGGGCCACCCACAAATGGAAAGCTGAGGCGACGGGTAGGAATGGTCATCTGCTAGTCGATACAGGCTTGTGAGGGTGCCAGAGGGACAAATACAAATTTGGCATGGTTGACTTTTAGACCTGAGGCCTTCGCAAAGAGCTGTAGAATCCAAAGACACCACTGTAGGCCGGGTCTGCCAGGTATAAAAGGACATCGTCTGCATATAGGGCAATATGGTCCTCGAAGCCCTCAAGACCATTCCCATCCCTGAATGTGTGCATCGCATCATATCAGTCTTGCTAAGGGTTCAATTGCAAGCGCAAAAAGGAAGGGGTACAGGGTACATCCATGACAGGTTCCTCGCTGAATGGGGAATTCAGCAGACACCGTGCCATTGACCTGGACTCTGGCAGTAGGATTAGAGTACAGAACTCTAACTAGATTCAGGAACCGGATTCCGAAACCTGCTCTCTCCAGTACCTTGGTCAAATACCCTCAGTCTACAGTATTGAATGCTTTTTCGAAATTTATTAAAAGCAGGCCCAGAGGATGTGGCAAGAGGTGGTAGTGCGCAAGTGCCACATGGAGTAATTGCAAGCAATGTCTTGTGCTTCGCGCGGGCATAAAGCTGCACTGATCGGAATGGATGAAGGACCAAGGGAGTCGCGCGGCAAGAAGCGCAAAAAAGATTTTCACTTCCCAGTTGATAAAGGAGATTATTCGATAGTCTACACAGGAAACCGAGGGGGATGCGACTTGGGTATAACAACAATTGTAGCCTGATCCAGTTCCCTAGGGAAGGATCCAGCCTTTAAAGCCTCTTCATAAAGATCCAGAAGGCGGGGGGAAACAATGTCATTATATTTAGCATAGAATTTTGTAGGGTACCCATCTGGGCCGGGCATTTTGCCCGCCGCTATCGATGGGATAGCCTCACCAATCTCTTCCAAAGTAATTGGAGCATCCAACACACTACGCTCAGCAGCTGAGAGATGGGACAGTGGTATCCCATGCAGGAGAGGTGTCTCTATTTCGCATGCTGGGCGTAGAGAGGCCACGTAGAATGACAAATAGTAATCCGCAAACACTTGGGCAATGTCTGGGGAGGTGCGATTTGCATGGCTTGTATCATCGATAATTTCTGGGATGACCCTACTTGCTAAGGGCCGGGAGGCCAGCCAGTGCAATAGTTTCCCATTTTTCCCCCCAACCCATAGACCCGCGCCGCAGAGGCCCGCCAAATTTGCTTTGTTGCTTCAAAAGAGAGGAGAGCGACTCTCCTCCTGGACTAGCGCCAATTGCCTACCAGCACCTTCAGCAGAGCCACTGGCAAGTTGTCTCTCCAGCTGGAGCGCTTCAGCCTCCAAATGTGCGACACCACGGTGCCGCTTACGTTCTGCCTTTCTTAGAATATTTCTGGCGTGACCTCGCACAGTGGCCTTACACTCTGCCCAGAAGACACCTGGTGATCTCACCCATCCAGAGTTAATCTGGAAAGTGTCAGATTTCCTTTCCCAATGCCTGACTATACGTCTTATCTTGGAGGCACCAACCATTAAGCCGCTACATTGGTCGGCAGCGTGCATCTGGGTCCCCGATTTGGAGAAGCATTGGAGCGTGGTCGGAAAGTCTACGAGGGAGTATCTGAACGTGGGAAACTAGAAGAGCATCCGGAGCTGGCGTGAAAATCATGTCTATGCACGCATACGTGTTATGTGCAGCTGGGGTGTGTGTGTATTGCTACTGCCTAGGGTTCCAGATATCGCACAGACCCAGGGTGGTTACCCAGTTCTGTAAAGATCGAGCTCGGGAGTGACGAGATTCCGAAATGGGGCCTGAAGGAGGTTTAGGGGCAAGTGACCCGTGTGCCCGCTACACGACAAACCAGGGTGAAAGTTTCTCCTTTGGCACCCAGGATTGGAACTATTCCTCCAAAAACCTGGCCCGTTCAGAACCTTCGATGTCCTTCGGGAACCCCACAAAGCTCAGGTTATTGCTTCTGGACCGGTTTTCGGCGTCTTCAGCGCGATGATGGAGTTCTCCTGTGTGGGTAAGGAGGCGGGCCACTTTGGTTTTGAGGTCGGCGACTTCATCTTCAACTGGGGAGAGACGACCCTCCACCTCCGTAATTCGACCGGTGGCATTACGCAGGTCTTGGCGAAGGAGCGCCACATCAGCCCGGACCTCCTCAATCTTGGTTTCAAAGACAGCCTGTGAGGTATGTATGGCCTGGAGGATCTTGTCAAGACCACCTTCGATTGTGACGCCTTTGTCTGTCGTCTCTCCTACAGCTTGGAGTGCCGGCGTTGTGTATTGATCGATTCTCGGTTGGGAGGGAGGTGGCTTCACAGGTCTGTCTTTCTCCATTTCCTCTGGGAATGAAGCTATAGTCTAGGCCAGCACTCAGTCGCCCTGGTGAAGTAGCACAGCAGCGTGGATAGCCCCACAAGCACCCCCACCCACTTCAGGCTAAACCAGGGAGCAGCGGCAAAGAAGGAACCAGTTACTCAGGAGCAGGAAAGGCCGGAGCCCAGTGTACTAAACTCGTGGGGGGCCAACAGAGGTGAGCTCTAGCTAGTCGCGCCCAAAGCTTCGGACCCAGGGTGCAGCTTCACAGTAATAGCACAGCCAGTCCTGACTCAAGTGTCCCTGAGAAAGGAGGTATTAAGGAGAGTCCAGCTTCCTAGAGATATCGCAGGTCTCCGGGCCACAAATCCCGCACACAAGTAGGTTGGACTGTTCAGACCGGAATACTACCAGTCAGGGGCGGGGGAAGTCAGAACATCCACAGCCTCGCCCCCAGGACCGGTGTCACCACGGTCAACTCGGGCCCAGCAGGATGAGAAACAGGGCAGGGGAGTCCCACTTCAGGCCTCAATAAACTCGAGGTCCCAGCTTCCTATGGGTGGTGCTTGGCAGGACGTCAGGCAAAGAAACAGCATTGTATTTTGCCACAGCGCCAGAAGACCAGCTGGAGTTCTGAGCCGGGGCCGGGCCCGCCTTTTGCCGTCATGGCCAAGTATGACCACAGCATACATCAAAGAATTAGAGGGCGTACTGCAGGTCATTCATCCGCCGCTTGCGTGGACATCCTGCGGCGGGCGGCCCTCAGGTGGCGCAGGCCGCAGTGGTGCAGCGGGCTCGCATGCGCCTGCCCAGCGGGCCGCAAACTCCCATCTATGGCCACCGCTCGGTGCGGCCGCTGGCAATATAAGTTCCCCGGGGGGTCTGCTCACATTCCTCCGCTGCAGCCACTTCCTCCGTGATGCGCCGTGTTCACCCCCAACTCAGTGTCCGGTTGGACCACCATCTTGTGGGCCGCAAGAGCCCACAGCTCGGAGAGCAGGAATCCCGGTGCCGACCGCATCGACAAAGGGCTCCTTTCAACTGGTGGAGCTATGGGAGGCTGCTGCAGTCTCTTGCTGATCTGGATGGTGCCGGGTTCTTCTGGCAGTAAAGGCGGATGACAGAGGGGTCCGGAGCACTCTTAGAGTGCGACCGCCATATAGACGCCTCAAGCCACCCCCCCTACATAGACCATTATTAATCAGGTTCTGTACACAAATTCTCCAGGTGGACAGCTTTAAATATGCAATACTCCACTCTCCTTAGTAGCATTATTCACACAGAATATATTCGAGTGCTGACTACTCATGATTATGACGCACCTTTACAATATCTCAAATGGGATCAAAATTACCCTTCTCCAATCTCCACTCTGATGGCGAATCAAGTCATCACACAATCTCTTAATCTTATCATATTAACCAAGTTAAACCTTTGTTGTGGCAATTGCTGTTCTCTTGAACTCTTCCAAACGCTTCATCTCCTTGAAGTAATCATTCTGTTTCCTTTCTAACTTCAAGTCTTCCCTTTTTCGAGAGACCCCTTTCTTCACCTTGTGTCTCTTGTACACCTTCTCACCCACAATCAAGATTATTGCACAGAAAGCAATAATCAACAATGGTCTCAAAATGGAACCAACTATAGCATTTCCCAAATCCGCCAAACATCTACTTACAGCACTAAATCCATGTCCACCTGAATCCCAAACACCTTCTGCTGCCAATCCACTCACTTCATTATGTAAGTCAGTAATATTCTTATGAACTTCTGCAGGTCCTTACTTTTGTCTGGGATGGAAGTGCAACACTGTTGGATCTTCAACATCCGACAGACTCCACCCTCCTTTGCAAGCAAAATATCTAACGCAAGACTGTTCTGCAAAACCATAGCCCTAATAGCAACATCTCAGTATTTACAAGCAGTAAAGCTCCAGCTGTATTAGTAGACAACTTATCAACAACAGTGGAAAGTTTTCTAATCTTAATGGCATTCAATATCACTCCTTCATTTGGAATTATTGCGCCAAAGATATCTCCCACGATCTCTCCAGCAGCGGCACCTCAATAGGACCTAGATTTCTCCTCCCAAACAGGATGATCCAAATTCTCCACATGATAGATCTTCGGAAACACTACTCCTTCATAACATGTGCCATACCATTTGTTCGGCAACTTAAAGTAAGCATTCTAGTACCAAATAAAATAGACTCCAGAAATTACAGGGTCTGTGCCATCCTGAAACAACTTCCAAGATCCTCGAACCTCAAAAGTATGATCACATTCAATTTGCCCTACAGGAATATCATGTTCATTCTTATCAATGTGTATGCACAATTTCCCCTTGGTGTTGCCAATCTAATGTCAGTGCTCCAGTATTTCCTCTAGCTTGATGATCTACCTCTTTCTGTGACCAACTCGTAACACAAACTGCTTTAGCTGCATTAGTTTTACTGCTCTTTATCTATAATCTACCTGCTCTAGGAATTTCTTTTTAATGTCAGTAAGGACACAGGTCAAGTTATATCTATGTGCATAAATAATATCTAACCTTTTTTTCCCCCCAACACATTTTATTAGATTTCCTGCTACAGTATGGCCCGAAAGGACGGAATACAGATTCAATTAGACACTCAGCTTGTGACATTGCATTATTTATTGTGCTTAAACCAAAATACAAAACAACAACATAACAATATGCACTTTTACCCACCAGTGCTCCCCATGCCCGCCCAGCCTGCAGCCCACAGTCTGTCATACTCTTGAGTTATGAAGCATTACGTGTGTCCAAACCATATTGTTGAATTTCAGTGTCTAAATGCTTGTCCACAGAGGCAAGGGGTTCAAGAATCAAGCCTCTGTAGTTTGCCCACTGTTGACAGATTTTGGAATGTTTCTGTGGGCATCCCCTCGCTTGAAATACTGGTATCTCTAAGCCCATACAGAGGTCCATACCCTTCTTCCAGACGCTCAGCGTGGGCAGAGTCTTGGTCATCCAAAGTCTGGCGATGTCACGCTTAGCGAGGGTAAGATCAAGAAATAGCAGGTGGCGTTTATATCTGTTACCCCCAATCCCATCAGTGCTATGTAATAGAAGTAATTTCAGAGACAAGGGACAGTCCCAGGCCAGGACCTCAGCTAGGCACACCACGATCCCCCTCCAGATCCGAGCAAGAGCTCTACAAGCCCACACTGTATGAAAAAAGGTGCTGCTACCATTGCCACACCGCAGGCAAACTGGGGAAGCAACAAGTCACATTCTCCGCAGCTTATGTCAGGTAAAGTAGACACAATGTAAATATTTACATTGAATCGGTCACAGACAAGAGGATATCGCAGCCCCCCGCTGGTACTCCAACGCCTCCGTCCAGTCATCGTCATCGATATGTCCTAAATCACTCTGCCACGCTGCCCGGAGGGCATCTAAGGTGGTAGTGCTATTTGTGATTAAAGGTTGGTAGATCTTTGCTATTTTATGATCACCAAGGTCTCTCATTAGGAGTTTACCCGCTATGGTTTGTTTCTTTATTGTAATTTCAAACATAGCGTATAACAGCAGCTTAATGGCATGTGAACCACAGGATACATAGCATATGGTTGTATAATTACCCCAAAACTCCCCCACCCTCCCAAAGCGGGACCCGGTCTACCTCTAAAGAGTATGTAAAAAAGATGCCGCTGTCGCATGCTCTGGTTCAGGGTCTCCTAGGTGGTATCTTTAGTGGCCTCCGACAAGCGTAGAAGTCGTAAATATTTGGGGCAGGTGAGCTCCCGGAATTCTGATATCAATAAGTTAAAAAATGGCTTCCAAAGCTTGGGGGGTGTTGAGCCTTGATTTGTTAATGTGAAAGTGATTCGCTCCATCCCCATTATATGCCACAATCTATGCAGCCATCCTTGGTATTTGGAATGCTCCCAGTGCCCCAGTGCAATAATATGTTCTGCAGGGCCACCATTAGTGCTAGCCCAATCTGTCTGCCTCTGCGAAATTTTAATGGAAAAGTGACTGCAATAGGGAGGCCTAGGAGAATGTAAGCAGGAAATCTAGAGAGTTCAGTTTGAGGTGTGTGTTGATGTCGTTAAGAACCTGTGCCCAGTATGATGTTAGCTTCCGGAAGTCTCATAGGATGTGTAAAAGTGTGCCAGGGGACCCACATTGGTGACAACACTCTGGGGATCTGGATGGTTTATACTTGTGCAATCTGGTAAGGGTGAGATACCAATATGTTATGATCTTTGTTGCTGTTTCAATTCCTGGACCATTGCGGGCGGTGTGACGAGCACAGTTGTCCTCCCATTCTTTCGAGGTCAACTCCCGCCCAATCTCCGACTCCCAGCGCTTTTGGCCTGGGGATTTAATAGATGTGGTTGTAGGGCTTATGAGTCTGTACAGGTGTGTGATAAGACGTGAGTTTGCCGAGTCTGAGAGCAGCCAACATTCAAATGGTGTGAGGTGTTGTTGCGTCCCTGGGCGAACCGAGGGATGTGTCACCCAATGTCATATCTGGGTATAATGCCAGCGTTCGCCTTTGGGTAGTCCATACTCTGTACGAAGGGACTCGAACGGGATAGGACCCTCTGTATCGAACAAGTGTCCAACAGATCTGCAGCCCGGTTGATTCCAGCGATAAAATGCTGGGTCGGTCAAGGCCGGTTTGAAGTCTGGATTCCCCACTATGGGAGTCAAAGGGGAAGGGAAAGAGGTGAGGCTCCTCCGGATCGCCAGTTTGTCCGAAACTGTTAATGCTGGTTTGGTGATGGAGGAGTGGTATAGGTTTGGGGGCTGAACATTTTTGGGAAGGAAGGGGATCCTCCACAGAGGTTGTCCCGCCAGAGCCCTGTCCATAAGAAACCAGTGCTTTTCAGACTCTGTGCAGGACCACTCCACAAAGATCCTTAATTGAGTAGCCTGATAGTATTGGGACAGATCTGGGACTCCTAGACCACCTTCGAGGGGGGTCGATAGGCTAGATCTCTGCAGAGGTGAGGTCGCTTGTCTGCCCAGATAAATCGGTTTAGTTCATCTTGAAGGGAAGGTTCTGCTGGTAGGACCTGGAATAGATACAATATCTGGGGTAGAATTGCAATTTTTACTGCTGCTATGTCAAGGCCTTGTATTCTCAGGATTGGATGATGCTATGTATGATCCACTCCCTGATAGCTCCACAGTCTGGTTCATGTAATACAGACTTAATGAAGTGATCAAGCGGGGGAAGGTACGGAAGGGGACAGCGAGGAAGGAGACCTGCAACACACAAAAAACAACAATACCACAAAGGGTAATGTGCGTACTCTCAGACTCTTAATGTATCAAATTCATGCAACTAGAGATACCTGAACAGAAATGAGAGAGCTGCCTTAAAGAAAATCTGTAAGCAGGGATTCATGAGACCCACTCTGCGTTCTGGGGTGGAGAAGAATAGACAAAGAAAACACTACGTCAGATAGATACTTAATTAAGTGCAATGTTATTATCAGAACCTAAGGAGTGGGAAAACCAATGGAAAATAGACCTACCCACAATGTATTGGGGTGATGTCTAACAGTGGCGGAGTGTCACGGTAATCCGGGAACTCTCGAACAACCCCTGCTGTAGGAGACAGAAAACATAGACAACCACCAATATAGTCAACAAGGGTTAACTGTTCTGGGTCTTTGTAACAACCAGCAAGTCAAACAAATTATGTGCAACACTTCACAAAAGGTGGTAGCCCTCTTATACTGGGTACGACAGTAGACAGACCAAGTCACCGGATAATGTTGACAGTTCTCTCTAATAGGCTTCAGTATCAATACCTATTAACATAAGCAATCTAAAGCAAGCAGTCCCAGAGGCTTGCAGTAATTCCTGTATTAACAAATGCTCGTTCTCTCTGCATGAGCCATGAACACATGGCTCTCCAACATGAGAGAACAGCGGAGAAACACCTCTCCAATAGCTACTTGGAGATGCGGCAAAAAGAACGTTCCTTGTAGTACACGCACTAAGCATTTCACTGTGAACAACCTAAACCGCCCGTTCTCTCTGCATGAGTCGATTCCCCGACTCTCTAACGCGAGAGAACAGCAGTAGACACCTCTCCAATAATTCCTTGGAGAAGAGGACGAAACCGCTCAATGCGCTACCCGCACAATAGCAGTTTCCAAATGGCACAAGTATTTAGCTACTAGGAAGTAGAAGTGAAGTTCGGTGCATCACGCACCCTTACCGGACCGCTATCCGTGTCCGATCAAGATTCCATCTCCAAAATAAACGGCAAAGTTCCATGAACCGGAAGCTCTGTGTTCTGTTCCCTCCTCTGACGTGTGCACACTGGCTCACGGCAGGATACCGCAAGGAAACATGGGAAATGTAGTTTTATGTGGCCTTTACGTGAACGTCATAGAATTGCCAATTGATTGTTATATCTGGCAGTGTTCATTACCGGGGCCGTGCCCCACGCTGATGCGCTGTGATACGCTATCCTCCCGAGCCAGGAGAAAGTGTGCTGCCCCCAGCAGCTGAGGTCAGACCTTACCTGGCGCATCAGGGTGCTGTAATTGAGAGCTTCCATTGCGGAGATCGTAGGGGCAATTTGAAGTCCTAGGTAGGGAAGAGAAGACAAGGCCCACTGGAGAGGGAAGGTTCACCGAAGAGTGTCTAGTGTGTGATGCTGCAAGGTCAGGTTGAGGGCCTGCGATTTATGGATGTCCATTTTAAATCTGGCTGCTTGGCAGAATGCCGCTAGCTCATCTAGAAACGCTGGTAAAGACGTAGATGGGGTCTCTAGAGTTGCCCGGATGCCATCTGCATATAGGCTCATTGTGTGGTGATCACCGCCAAACTTGATCCCTATTATCGCTGGGTTGGTTCAGACTCTGTATACCATAGGCTCCATGTATAAGGCAAAGAGCAGAGGCGACAAGGGACATCCCTGACTAGTGCCCCTGTTTATTGGGAATGGAGTGAAAGAGTGGCCATTGACCAGAATTACTGCCGCGGTGCGATCATAGGTACTAAAGATCCATCCCCAAAATCTGTCTTCAAGGTCACAGTATTCCAAGGTGGCTCGAGGTAGGGCCAGTGGACTCGGCATCGACTGCCAGGAGCATCGGTTCCTGATGTGTCTCTGGACGTTATCTATGAGGTGGAGGACCCTCCTTCTGTTGTTACATTGACGGTGCGGGACGAATCCCGCCTGGTCCGGGTCTATGAGGTCCGAAGGAGAGGGTTGAGGCGAGCCACTAAGATCCCCATAAAGATGTTAAGGTCAACATTTAAAAGGGAAATCAGCCTGTATGAGAAGCATTGTGTTTTATCTTTCCCTGGTCTGGGGATCCCGCGATGGATACCAACTTCATGGATGGGGGAAGAGCTGATGAATTCCACAGCACATTAAAGAGTCTGGAGAGAAGTGATGCCAGGATCTGGCAGAAAGTCTTGTAGAAGATGGCTGGGAAGCCATCGGGGCTGGGGGATTTAGATGGTTTTGGGCGGGCTATACAGGAGATAACCTCCTCAATTCGAATGGTGCGGTCTAAGTCATCTCTCTGCTCTGGGGTGAGAGTGGAGGTGTGCGCTTCCTGGAGGTATGCCGATGTGGCCTCTGGCGGGAGATTCTGTGCTGTGTATAATTCCTGATAATATTCCCGAAATGCCTCTGCTATGTGTGGATCTTCTTTCTGTACCCGACCCGTGGAGTCTAATACCTCTTGGACCCGATGTTCCTGCCATTGAATTCTCAGTCTGTTGGCAAGGAGGCACCCGCACCTATCCCCTCCGATGTAGTATTGGTGCTTGAGGCGGAGTGCCACCTATTCCGCCCTGTCCATATCAATACCGGCCAATTGAGACCTGGCGGCTTCTAACTGTCTCCTGACCCAAGGGGCCCCCATCCGTTTATGGATGCGTTCGAGTTCTGCGACTTGAAGGGAGAGACCCTCCCTTTTGTCCCGGCGTGTTTTGTTTTCAGACGCTGATATGGCGATCAATTCCCTCCTGACCACTACCTTTAGGACGTCCTACAGGGTAGAAATAGCAGTATCCGGGTTTCGTTGGTGGCCAAATAATCGTTAATAGCTCTGGAGATTTGGTTTACGTTTTCAGGGCATTGCAGGAGACTTTCCATTAGGCGCCTGGTTCTGGAGTAAGGGCTATGTCATGGGGGTTCTATTGTAACTACCACGGCTGAATGGTTCAACAGGGACCAAGGCTCAATAATGATTCCCTGTACCAAGAATGCGAGGTCGTATGAGCCCAGGAAATAATCTAGCCTAGCATAAGTTTTGTGTGCAAATGAATAGTATGTATATTCTCGGGTCTGTGCGTGGGTGGTTTCTCAAGATGTCAGTTAGGCCCAAGTCTTTCAGCCACTTCACACCCCTGTGGAAAAGGCACCCGTCTGGCCGTGTCTTTGCACTGATCTAGCTAGTTTAATGTAGAAAATGAGGTTTAAGTCTCTCCCACTAACACCAAGCGGTTCTGGGTCCCCAGAATCTCTGTAACCACCTTCCGGAGGAAAGGTTCCTACCCCTCGTTAGGCGAGGCCAAAGTGTCTATTGTGCTTGAGCCTGAGCCAAGTTGTAATGAGTAAGCTAGCATCCTACCCTTTATTTCGGCCTCCTTAGATATCACTTTGCCCCTGAAGCGCCGAAAGACCAGAATGGCCACTCCTGCTGTTTTGTTCAGGAGGGATGAAAAATACTGGTGAGGGAAGTTTTTGGAGCGGAGCCTGTGTTAGTCCCAAGGGAGGAGGTGTGTTTCTTGTAGTAGACAGACATGCACCCCAGAATGTTCCAAATATGATAAAATAGAGCTTCTCTTCAAAGAGTGGTTGAGGCCTTTAACATTCAGGGTGAGTACTATTAACCGATCTGACATTGGGTGGTGGAGTAGGGTTCGCTGCAAAGGCCTCCCTTAGGTGTCTGAGCAGGTGGGCGGGCAAGGAAAGTAGTGAGTTCTGTGTTTAGGGATGACAGTATCAAAAGCTTGTTTAGGTAGTCCCCGGGCCTAACCAAAGAAAACAATAAGTTGCCCAAACTACTGGCGAAAAACAACAATAATCTAGAACTAACATGACTTATGTCAAAGTCCATATCCCGTAGGTCCATGGTGTGTTCACAAGGTGGGGTTTCGTGGATGCGGCACCCTCTCCCCCCACCCAGGCACACCTGAACCCAGATCAGAAAGCAGTATGATAAGACAGAGGCGGAGAAGAGAAGGGAAGCCGCACAGAAAGGAAGAGGCTCGAGCCGCTGAGCGAGCTGCTCTGTGTAGCTTCAGAGTGTCGTTGGTCTGGATGATTCTCCGGTTAGTGATTCTATAATGGCCTGTCTCTCTTTGGCTATGGTTTCTGGGTCTGGACGTAGTTCGGTCGGGGAAGGTCTTATGCTTTTCCGTCCTCGGTTTCTCTTCCTGACGGAGTCCTGGACCTTGCCTTGCGTGGGCTCAGAAGAGTTCTCTTTTAGGTCCAGAATGGGGTGCGACTCTTCCAGCGATCGTGTTTGTTGCAATTTCCCTTTGTGGCAAAAGATTAAACGGAAGGAGTGACTCCATGAGTATTGTACTCCTGCTGCACGGAGATATGTGGTGATTGGACGAAAGGCTTTGCGATTCTGGAAGGTCATGTCTGCGGGGTCTTGGGAGAGAACCAGGTGGTGGCCCTGATATTGTAGTTGGTGTTTGTCTCTCGCCCGCTGCAGGATGCGCTCCTTCAAGGGAAAGTCATGTACACATTTTAGAATATCGGGCGGTGGGGCTGTTGGCGAACGCTTGGGACCAACTCTGTGCATTCTGTCCAGCTTAATGTCCATTTCTGGGGGGGCTTCCAGGATAGATCGGAAGAGTTCCTTCACAAAAGAGGAGATATCGCCTCCCTCTGCCGCGCATGGGACACCTCGTATGCGGATGTTATTCCGGCGTGATCTATTCTCTAAATCTTCGGTGTGGGCTTGGAGGTCCAGGTGTTGATTCCTGAGGCGGAGTATTTCTTATTGGAGTTGCTCTATTTCCTCCTCTCTGCTTGTCTTGTGGTCCTCCAGAGTGGAGACTCTTTCTCCAAGTCGGTCTATGTCACGCCAGAGGTCTTTCAGTTCATGTGTTCTTGAAGGATTGGAGATCTTCGCGTAGGGAGGCGAACGGCATCTCCATGTAAGGGTGGATGAATGATTCTTCCGGAACGCCCCCAGAGGTTGACCCGTTGAAGGGCGTTGCCGACGTTGTATCACCCTTATGGCCCCCGGTGGGTTTTAGGAGGATTTCCTTGAGATTGCAGTATTTTTTCCCCCTCCCGGCTGCCATGTTGAGAGATAGGTAGACTCCCAGGGAGTGGTCCAGACAGGGTGTTGTCAGGAAGTTGAGAGATCTCTTTTCGAGTGAGCCTACTGGCCCAATGTGTCCAGGGTAATCTTTCTGGTCGGATCCAGCTGTCCAGTCCCCAGTGCTTGGTCGTGTTGTTCACCCAGGCTGCACCTCCCGAGGTTTGATGGGTTAATGGGTCAGTGTTGCTGTTCACAGGAGGCCTGGGTGTGTATTAGGTCCATTGAGTTCTCTCTTTCTCTGGTGTCGCAGCGCCCTTCGCTAGCTCCTTTCTAGGTGGGACCGGGTTACCAGGAGATATGGCCCTCTGTGTGCATTATGATGGACCCAGGGTGATGTCCAGACAGCGGCTCCGCCAAAAGAATCTGTAATGCCCTAGCGGAGGGCAGGTAAGTACGGGGCTGCTCTGTTCTTGGGCCCCTGGGGACGGGCAGGGAAAGGCGGCCGTGCCCCTCCTTCCCCTGGGGTCCTATGCGTTATGTCCCTTGTGCCTATTCCAGCATGAAAGGCACTACTCCTGGGATCGGGTTGTTCGCCAGGTCTGCTTCTCCTAGATTTGATGGACAGCGGATCTGTGCTACCACTCGTGGGAAGCCCGGCTGCGTGCTAGGCCTGTAGTGTTCTTTCCTCCCCGGGTGCTGCCACGCTTATCATGGGCTCATTCTGGGTGGGGCCGGCCTCCCAAGGGGGCGGTCGTCCATGCCTGTTATGTAGGCCCAAGGGACTTGCTCGGATGGGATTCCGTAGTGCCCCTGCCGGTGACAGCGAGCACGTAGCTGTCCTTTTCTTGGCCCCATGGGGTCGGACAGGGAAAAGTGACCGTGCCCTCCCCTCCCCCGGTGTCCTGTGCGTTGAGTCCCTTGTGCCGATTCTCTTTTGGAGGGCTCCGTTCGGTTGCTATCCGGTGGGCCCCCCTCCACTGGGGTCATGACACTCCCCGGAGGCCCGATGTGTCGAGGGGCCAGGGGTTGTCTCGGGCACCCCCCTAGGTCGCCACTCCGTTGGATCACCTCTTCACGGGGTGCTCCAGTGGTTGCCGCTCAGTTCCGGAACCGCTGTATTGCCTCATGCCTCCTTCAACTACATCTGCCCTAGTGGGCGCCCGGTCCTCCTGCAGTCAACCATCGAGTGGGCTGCCAGTGTGGTGCTACTTCATTGGCCTGTCTCTACAAGGAGGAACTGCCCGAGCTGGTGATGGCGAGGAGCCGGCTCCTCAAGCTGATACGCATTGGAGGCTGGGTGCGCTTCAGGCCTGTCGGCGTATAGGCCGCAGCACTCGCAGCTCTGCCCAGCTGTTTCGGGATTAGGAACAGCGTGTTCAAGCTCCAGTCACACTCCAGGGTGGTCCCCGGCGGCACAGCAAAGCGGCCTGTGTCCTGGTAAACTCCACCTCTGTGAAGCATTGCTCTAGGTGGATGGGCCTGGTGGTGGGGAGTGGAGACACCCAGGAACACGTCTCATCCGTCCGCCATTTTGGCCACGCTCCCAGGAGTTTACCCTCTAAAGGGTTGAACTCTGGAAGGGCAGTGAGACCCTTGATATTTGGAGATAAGGCATGGTGGAGTTGTAAGTAAAATTGGCTGTGGGGCATGGAGAATTCAAATTGTAGTTCCTGGAACGGTTTTAGGATAAGGCAGCTCATTACCATGTCTAAGGAGGAAATGCCCATATGATCCCATCCCTGAAAGCCCAGCAGGCCCGCCACTTGGGGGATAAGTCTGTTCTGCCACAACAGAGTATCTCGCGTGAGGTGACCCCACTACCCCAACTTGCGAAGTTACTGTTTCCACACCTAGATCACTACTCTCGCAGCCGGAGGAAGAGCTCTCACATCTGCTCTGCTATATAGATACTCGTGAAGGGAGAGATCTCCCATCACCCAGCGTTCAACTGCATATGCTGGGTCGTCCCTGGGACTCTACCACCACTCGTTAAGCACTCGAAGATGTGAGGCCACGTGGTAAGACTGGACATCTGCGCTGTGATACCTCCACAGTATGTAGATTTAAGCAGGTTTGCATAGCCACTCCGAAGGTACTGTCCCCCACCCCAGAGGAACTGACCCAGCATCGCATTAATCTGCCTAAACCACACAGAGGGAATCGGGTAGGGGTGGTTCGGCAATTGATAAAGGAGGCGGGTAAGGGATACCATCTTAAAGATGGCGGAGCACCCATAGAGAGACAGGGGAAAATGTGACCATGATCTAATCTCTGTCCTCACACGTTCCATCAAAGGGGCCAAATTGCAATCCCAAGAGATAGACTGACTGCCAGATAAGAAGACACCCAGGTATTGCAGGCCGTCTACCACCACAGTCAAGTCCGTAGCCCATGCACTGTCCCCTGGCAACCCTCACAGCGGCCATAATATTGACTTGCCGATGTTCATATATAGTCAAGTTGTTTCCCCGAATACCTGCATTATTCGAAGGATCCTGAGGCTGGACGTATGTGGGTCTGGGAGGAACAACAGGACATTATCAGCATACAGCGCAATTCGGTCCAAGACCTCTCACGACCATTCTAAGCCCCGGACTAAGGCATCGATTGTAACCCATGCAGCCAGTGGCTCCATGGCCAGAACAAATAAGAGAGGGGACAGGGGGCAACCCTGCTTGGTGCCACATCTGATGGGGAATGGGGAGGAGACCGAACCCGCCACACTTACAGAAGCCGTCAGGTCTGTGTACAGCAGATCAATGTAGGAAAGAAAGTGAGGACCATGTTAAGTTGTCGCAAAAGTGCGAATTGATAGGTCCAACTAAAAGAATCACATGCCTTATCTATATCTGCTAAAAGTAAAGCAGCTGGACGTCCCATGCGATCTACGTCAGCTATTGCGTTGTGAGCCCGACGGATGATGTGACACGTAGCACGATGAGGCATGAAGCCCGCCTGATCTGGATGTACCAGGTCGGCCACATGGGGCATCAATCTATTGACTAGGGCCTTCGCCAGCAGCTTGGCCTATATATATAAGAGGGAGATCGGGCGGTATGAGGAATGGAGATCCGGGGGGCGAACCGGCTTTAGTAAACATCACTATCTCAGTGTGTCCCCAGTCCGGGGACATGTGCGTGTCTTGCAGCGTGGCCTGGATTGTATCCAGGTAATGCGTGCCCAGCAGCGGCATATATGCGCTAAAAAATTCACTGGGAAACCCATTTGGACCTGGGGCCTTTCCCGGCAGGGCTGTTGCCAATTCCTCAACTGTGAGGAGAGCATCTAGCGATGCTCTTGCCGTGGCCGATAATGCCTTTGGGGGTAGATTATCTGTGAACTTCACAATCTGTGCATCAGGCAAGAGATCTCTACTTGCATATAGGTCCTGATAAAAGAAGCAAAGCTATTGGCCACTACATTTGGATCAGTGAGCACAGCACCGTAATCATCGCGAATTGTGGGGATCTGAACCGGCGTCAGGGCATTCCGACACAGCTGGTGTAATAATTTCCCGGCTTGTCTCCCCATTGATAGATCCTGCTCTGAGAGGCCAGCCACGCACATCTGGCCTCCTCCAGCAGCACCCCCTAGTACTGATGCTGTGCAAGGCCCAACTATCGGTGCGCATGTCCCCCCTTCTCCTCCCTCCCATGTCACTCCAGCTCCAGAATTCGAGCCTCAATCTGCAAGATTTTATTTCGACGCTGTTTGTGCTCCGCTGCACAGAAACTGATATCAACTCCACGTATAATGGGCTTCATAACCTCCCATAGAATACTCTTGGAGGAGGCAGTCGCCTCGTTAAGGGAGAAATATTCATTCATAGCGCGGTGTACATGTGTTCTGCAAATGTATGTATGGTTCTGCAAATGCCAGGGGGAGAGTCGCCAGCGAAACAATGGGCAACGGGGGCCCACCAGAAGCCACAGCACCACTGGAGAGTGATCGGAGAGCCCCCTGGGCAGTCTCTCAACCTCAGACACTCTATGAATGTGGCTCATTGGCACAAATATGTAATCTAGCTGGGAGAATGGCCCATGTACTGAAGAAAAGAAGGTATAGCCTGTCTCGGTGGGGCGATGAACCAGCATTGTATCCACCCATCCTACTATGTCTGCTAAAGGTCTCAGGCTGGACTCCCGCATTGCACCCATCGCCCCAGAGGCTTGCAATCTAACGTGTTCAGGATGCATAACATCATTCCAGTCACTGCCAATGACCGCCATTCCCTCCAACATGGATCCCCCACTTGTCTGCAAGTCGATCGACAAACGTTTGACTAAGTGGTGGAGGAGCGTAGATACTGCCATTAACTGTGGGTTATCTATGTATGATCCCTGCCACGAAGACATACCTCCCCTCCGCGTCTACCCGAGTCTTCAGATGCTGAAAGGGAACTCTTGATGTATAAAAACAGCCACTCCCCGGGAGCCCATCGTAAATCCTGAGTGAAATGTGTGGATTTAACCAAAGCGAGTCAAACAGAGTTTTAGACCCAAGGAGATGTGTCTCCTGCAACGATAATATATCGACCTTTAAGCGCTTGGCCTGGCGAAGCACCGCACCCAGCTTCACCTTGTCCGGGACCCCCGAACATTTCAACTGACAAGACGAAGCCTCCCCAGGGGAGCATTAGCATTCACATCGGTCTTCTGGGCACAAAATTAACACGTGATGGACCATCCGTATGCGGGACTACTATACGGAGAGCATCAAATTTGCACATAGAATATAAGAAACTAACCACAACTGCGCACCCCAGCCGAACCACCCACCCTCCACTCCAATACCTCAAAACCATTGAAGCAGCTGTCGCGGAAGGAGCCCCACACCAACCCCAATGGAAGCCGGATGAGGGCCTGTCCAGTGGACCCCCAAACGCCCCATCAACATATAGTACTTCTGGAAGGTTTGGGGTGCAACTCTCCAGAAGTGCAGCTAATATGGAATGCCATCATACAGAGTGTTCAGGCATTGACAATGCGACCTCAAGCCCGGTAAAGGAGACCATCCAGGTGCAGCAAGCCATGGAATCAGTCCCTACTCCCGGGGGATGTCCGTCTGTTCCTCAGTTCGGGGCCTGGAATGCCATGATGACCGGGATCTATGACAACGTATCTCTTTAAGCTTAGTCTGTTGGTGGCATGGGTCGCTGGAGGATGAATCTGAGTCAAGACACAGTGGTGTATGAGGTTTTACAGTTATTACTTCTTCAGTCCAGGCGACTGGGGTGTCAAAAATAGCATGCAGGAGTTATAGATCACACACAAGTGGGCTGGGAATAAAAGAATGTAGGAAATTTAAGATCACAAAGTTGGGCTTTGGCCACCATAATAGACTGGAGCTGCTGGTGGACCATTTTGGTGTAGTCCGGGAAGATCATAATGCAATGGGATTCAAAGGAGAGAGTTTCCTGAGATCTTGCCAGTTTGAGAATTGTGTCCCGGTCGTGGAAATTAAGAAATCTTGGCAATGACAGGTCATGGTCGGGCATCAGGGGGGGCTTCTTTACCAGAGCTCTGTGAGCCGGTTCAATTATAAAGTAGGGGGAAAGAGCATCTGGTGGGATTCACTTGGTAATCCAAAGGGCAAGGAATTTGCCCATATCTTCACCCTCACAGCCCTCTGGAAAGCCCACAAAGCAAAGGTTATTTCTGCAGGCCCACCCTTCAGCATCTTCCACTTGTGCTGCCAGGCCCTTGGTCAGTGTCTCAAGAGTATTGACTTTCTTTTGGAGCGTGGTGACTATATCGTCAACGCTGGAGACCTGCGTTTCAGCCTCGGGTAGACGCTCTACTGCATTGCCGAAGATCTTGGCACAGCAGCGTTATGTCTCACCCCACCGTGCCAATCTTGGCATCTAGCATGTCCCTGGACTGGGTAATCGCAGCCACCAAAGTTGCGTTATCTGGTGTAATGCATGGGGCTTTGCCGGTATCAGCAGTTGCTGCTCCTGTCCCTGTATATCGGTCCATCATACTTTGTTTAGAGGTGGACCCTGAGGGTTTGTCTTTAGTCATTGTTGGGGGTCTGTAAACCGAAGATCATCAACATAGACTATATTAACCTGGGCCCCCTCACCTCCTAAGACGTCTATGGCAGTTATAACCGGTAGAAATGTGGATCGCAAATGATGCATGGGCTCCGCTAAATTGGGGGCCACCCTGCTATCCAGTGAACCTGTGGGGGGGACCAATGTCTCTTGCAGCGTAGGGTGAGGACCGGGGGCCCCTGACCGCAAGCCACACCGGGACCAAGGCCCGACCACCTCCGCAGATGGGAGTATGCCACCCCCAATGGGTGCCTCACCTAATATCGCCTGTGTCGAACCAGCACTGAAATCGTCTTTCCCTGCTGGTGGGTGCAGACCGAAGACGTCTCTCGGCCACAGACCACTGGGCCCCAGGTCGGTTGGGTCCACAGTCCTCACAGGCCACTGCGATGGAGCATGTTGGGGCTGCCGCTCCACATCCCAGCCGTCCAGCACCACTGCTGCAGACTCGCTCTGGCCGGTCGAGTGAGCCAGCCCAGTACACGGTGTGGCCATGCCTGGAACGCCCTCTTGATCGCCACACAGCCTCAAGGCCCCAGCCCGGCCTCCCCAACAGCAGGGCCGCGGTGTACCACACCATGCAGGGCCGCCAGTCACGATCGGGCGGTCAGGCTCTGGCCTAAGGCCCTTGAGGCACCTCGACTGCGGTAGGCCCAGCACCGCCTCTGCTGCCCGATGTGGTGCTACGTAGACAGTCAAAGGGTGACCCATTACGATGCTCTTGCATCTCTCTATGCTGACATCTGTTGCAGCCACAGACTTGAGACATCCGGGCAATGCTTATGTTACTGGATCAGGAGTAGCCTAAAAATAGGCAACTGGTCTATGGGCAGTTACATGATACTGTGTCAAAACTGAGAGTGCACAACCTTCTCATTCACTACAAAAGAGCAAAAACGTTTTTTTGTAATTTGGCATTCCTAATGCAGGAGCACGACAAAAGCTTTTTCTCAGTCCAGGAATGCATACAGGCAATCATTGTCCCGGGGCACCTGATCTGGCTCATCTTTGTGTGTCAACCTCTGTACTGGCTTGGCCATTAGAGAAAAGTTGGATATCCACTGGTGACAGTAGCCCACCTTTCCCAGAAACATCCTGACTTCTTTCTGCGTGTGAGGCGGATTCATTTGCATAATCACCGAGATGCTTTCTTGTTACACCTTTCTCGCACCTTTCACAATGTGATGTCCTAAGTAGAGGACTTCCGTCATACAGTGCTGCAACTTGCTCTGTGACACTCTATGTCCATTCTCAGCCAAATGGTTCAGTAAGGCAATTGTATCAGCTTTACAGGCATCTCGAGTGTTCGATGCAACCAAAAGGTCATTGATATACTGGACCAGGGCAGAATTATAGGACAAGACCAGAGCCTCCAGATTCTTCTTCAAGATCTGGTCTACCTCTAAAACTACGCCAAGCGTACAGTCTTCCTCCCTCCACAGGCACCGTCACAAGGACTGATCTGAGCCGTACTCATTATATGCGTCAAATGCGGGAAACTGTTGGTACTGGCCAATATGATAGGACATATTCTGATTTCCATTCATGTCTGCGTTCGGATTAAAACGGGCACTATTTACAGCTTGCTGTGGCATTGGGGGCTGTAGTACTTGCATCATAGGACCTTGGGAACCAGCCGAATTTTGGAATCTCGATCTGGGCACATTCTGGGGGTTGCATTACATTACCATGAGGTTGATTAAACCCTCCATTTTGTTCTTGATTTGCAGAACTAAAGTGACATTTGTGCTTCCAATGCCCCAAATTGTTAAAATAGTGACATGGGTTTGACTTGTTTAAAGTGGCAACATAAACTCTGGTCTCAGGATCTATAGGAACACCTCTTCCCCTTCCTTGTCCCTGAAATCCTCCACCTTGTTGTATCGGAGTCCCAGACTGGTAGACTCCTTTCAAAGGGTATTCCCTACAAAAGGCTATCCCTGACCCCTTTGAGCAGCCCTCATCCTTGCTACCATCAACTTCTCCTTCAATGTTTTGTGCGTCATCTCAATTTCGGCACAACAATACTTTGCATAATGCAGAATTTAATCGACAGACTTATTCTGCCAACAAATCAAATGTTGTATCATACCAATTTCAGGTCTCCACCCAGTCACAAATTAGGACACAAACTGTCCCATATCCTTAGGTTCTACGGTATCCATCCCACTATACTGTTTCAAAGCCTGCAACAACCTTTCATAAAATTAATGGACCATCTCTTTAGGTTCTTAAGTCGTCTTGTCAATCTTCACCCAATCAATATCCTGTGGTGGCACTTTATCATTCAACCAAGTAATCACCTGCTCGTATTTCTTCATCACTACGGGTGACGTACCATGTGTCACTGGATCTCTCTCAGGCTCACCTTCGGGCCATTCTATAGCTATTTTACAAGCTAACCACAACTCACAGGGACTACAGTTTTGAACCACAGTATTCAGATCGATCCACAACAACTTCAAACTTTTCACAAATTGATATATCTGTTTGTACCACTCTACAGGCTGTTCTCTCAGTCTCAGGAAATCATTGCTAAAAGAAGCAAGATCACCTCTACTCCAAGGTACATGTACATAACCTCCACTCGGTACTTCCTGTAGGGGGAAATGATTGACACCCATTCCAGTTTCTCCCAAAGGAGGAGGTTCTCCCATTGTTCTTTTAGAACCCTTTCTTTTCGCCCATCTTTTTTCCCAATTGTCAAATGTGCTCCAAATCCGAATGGTCTTCATTCCTGGTAATCTCCGATTCTCTATGTCCTGATCGCTAAATGCAAGTCTATGATTTTTCTGCAAAGCCTTTGTTCGTTCTGTATTATTCTAAATCAGCATCATATCTCTGAGCCAAATCAGATGATTTCTCATGAGCCTGTCTCGCTCTCCTAGTGACATCTTTACTCATGAATAACAATTCATTCTGTTGATAGGTATCTATTCGATTAAGCTCCAAACTCCCAGTTATCATTTCATCCAATTCAGTTTTCAATTTAACCACATTTATCAAATCTACCTTTACAGCCTATTTTATAGTTCCATGGCAGACCTCTACACTCCGATTTTCATTTGAATCATTATTATTATGCTCCTTCAACCATTGCTCTAAATCCTGAACTTCAAATAGATGTTGACTCTCAGAAGTCCTTTTTTGTGTAATGTTGTCTTGGGACGTACTATTTCGTAAATTTGGGAGAGTTTCCCATACAGGAGAATCCATACCCGCCACTCCAGGAAAAGAGCTTATAGGTCTGAAGCCATTCTGTACTACAGAAGGGTCTGCACTCGCTGCACATTGTGAGCTCGCATTCATTGGGACCAACAGGACAAATGGCATCCTCTGGCTATCTGCTCCTCTTTCTGGTACCCTCACATTTGTAGAAGCAGACACTCCCTAACTTTCATTCCCAACAGGACTTGGATCATATGTAGGGACTATATGTCCAATAGTAATCGGTACTGTAAGAACATCCAAAAGTTTCAAAGCCACATTAGTGCTACAGTTTCTCAAAGGACCTGGGGGGGACACCCCTGTATTTCCTCCTGCTATAGTCTGTGTCGTGCCAGTTGATATAACCCCGAAAACACCAGGACTAGAAGCAACCGATGCTGAAGCTCTTCCAGGACTACCAGTAACATTCGTATTTCCCCCTCTTCCATATGTGCTTGATTATATGGGGGTGGACGAGGGAGCGGCTGGTGCAGGTAAGAGCGGGGGGGCAGGATGGGGTATTGAGTCAACAGACGACAAAGAGGGAAAATAAATAACATTTAAAAAAAAGAAAACCACTTACCTCGTCTTTGTCTTTTGACTTACCCCACCCAAAAGGCTGTCACTTACGTCTCTGTCACTGTTTGCATGTCCGCTCCCTCCTTTTTAGGTCGAGCCTAGCGCAGCGCGCATGTGCTGCCCTATGGGAGGCTTCTTGTGAGCACTCCAAACTTCCCCGAAACTTCTCCGTGTGGGTCTGGCAACTCCCACCCATTCTATTGGCATTTGCGTGTGGCTTTCAATAATGAAAGCACGCAAATGGCCAAAGGCGGGCGCATGTCCCACCTTCTTTGGCAAATGTTCACTCCCACAGCGTTTTGCTTGCGGGAGCGAGCAGCGGCGCGCACGTTACAGTCGATACGGTGCAAGAATGGATGGCTTTACTCCCCCCGCCCACATTGGTTGAAGGGAGAGGGATACACGACAGACTTCGTGTGCACAGCGCTTCTTGCCTGCCTCTGCGGACACAACAGCTCATCTGTGAACATTTCACACCAGAACACCACACACACACACTTGTGCACGGTTACAACACACTCGTGTTACAACTTGACTCGTGTTCTGATGTACGCGCACAGCTGAAGAAGCAGATTTAGCTATGCAGGAACCTCCCTCTCCTCTCCCCCCCCCCCCCACCCCCCCAGCAGCATTCGTCAGGACCGCGGACTCACGCATACCACCCCTCCCTTACCCATGGCCCCAATTCACACCTCCATAGCTGCCCACCATGACGATTTACCGTAATATTTGAAGAGTGGGTCGCATTCATTTAGATGGGTAGGGGGTGCTATCAGGTTACCAGGAGGAGGTTGTCTTGGTTTGTAATGCTTCTGCACTTATACGAGAGACATGCTGTGTTTTTTTTTTTTTTTTTGCTTGTATGCAACGCACCGGTGCTAATGAAGATCGTCGGTTTCTGGAAAGTACACCAGAAGGTGGCCACCACCATCTGAGGATGCATGTAGATCACATATATGGCCCTCTTGTGGGTCTGGTTAGGTAAAAGGGTGCGTTGTATGCCCCGGTGATTTTAGCAGGGCCAGGAGTGAGGAATGTATGGAACGCAATTGGTGGAAGAGTATGTTGTTTTTTCAGTGCACGAGCGTGGCACCGATGGAGTCACGTTAGCGAGCCTATGGTGTTTAGACGGCTAACCGAATTTGTCCCCATCTTAAAAGGGAGAATTACTTTATTTCGCTGCATTCTGGAACTTCCCAACTGCTAACGGAACAGAAGTAAAGATAAAAAATTAAATATATACACGTAAATTAGATCAAATCTAATGCTGGCATAATTGCAGTAATATGGAGCCGAGGCTTCAAATACTTGGGAGATTAATGTCCGTCCGAGAGTGAGTGGATAACTGTGTTATGTATTAGCGCTGTAAATGGCATACCAGTTCGGTTCTTGGGTAATCATAACAATTAGTGAAGGCCTCGGTGGGCCGGGAGGCCAGTGCGCTTGCTCTAAAGCATCATAGTAAACACACTGTTTAGCCTCGCACACTGTGTAAAAAAAAAAAACCACTCAAACCTGGTTTCCCAGTTTCAAAGTCGGCAACTCTAGATGATACGCCACATCCTCTCCCTTCCTCAACTGGCATTTTTTTTATCACCATCTCCATGAAGCTGCCTGCACCTCTTATTCACCCCTCCCCAATCCGTGTTTCATTTTCCACCCTGTCCCTATTCCACCTTCCCTCGTGTCTGTTTTTTCTCCCCCCTCCCATCCACTTGTGCCCTTTTCTTGTTATTATTTGTGTTGGAGTTTTTATATAGCGCCTATCCCGCTTTTCAGCCACACCCTAGCGCTATACCTTCGATTTTAATACTATTGTATGGAATTGAAAATGATGTATGCTATGTCAGCTGATAAGTGCCAAAAGGTAGTTTGCAGTGGCCCTTTTTATACTAGATTAAAAGGCGAAGAAGGCATATATATGGGGCCAGAGGCAAATATGTTAGGGTGCTTTGTCACAAAATAACTTATAAAGTCATCTGAGTTGTGCGCTTTACACCTTCAGAACGCGTCAGTGCGAAGTAAATCAGTTTTGACAGTGCGTGTACTGAAGCGAAGTAGAGCAAATATTATGCCAGCTATTTAAGGCTTTGTCCTGGATATAATCGTCAAGATATTTGTGTAGAGTAAGAGAAAAATACTTTGTTTTGGTATGCAAATTATGACTGTTCAGAATTTATACTGCAGGGGCAGAAACAATTGTTGGAAACCTACAACTTACACCGTCTGTGTCTGTTTGTTCCTCTTTGGCCCTCAGCTTTTTTAAAGCTATTCAATTTCCTAAACGCTGGTGGAAGTGGAGTGCGCTATTTATGTCCATGCCCCATCTCTCTTCATTTTTTTTCGATTTTGGGGTGCCAGAATTCTTTTTCACATCGAATTCTAGTTTTTTCTTTGCTTTGTAATCCGATGTGGTGACTTAAAAGTTGTTACAGCTGCAGATTGCTCTGCTAAGCACTCTTCCCCAGCCCTGCAAGCTTTTCTGAGGCTTCTTACACGACCACATTTATGCAGCATCATGAAGTAACAGTAGATGTTATAGCACCCGGGATAATGGGTTGCATGGCTAAATACTTAGAAGGTCCTAAAGGCGAGACCTATTGGCTATGCCAATGCTTGTTCTTTTTCTTTCTCCTTCTCTTAGCACTTTTTGCCTCACTTCTTATGGCAGGTTATAATCTCGCTCCCTCAATCATGTCTACTCTCCACCTCATCTATTGGCCATCCCATCTTGCGTCAGCGTAGGCACAAATCGCTTTCTTCATCCTCCCTTGATATTTGTTTCTTTGTTTTGCATGCGCAGCACATTCCCATGTATTAGGCGCTTCAAACTGTGTAGGTCTAGGTAATGGTTTCACTGCAAACAATATCCCTCTCAAATGGTCAATTATTCTCAAATTTAAAGTACCGTAGCATGGAAACATTAATGCACCTTCTTTCTCTGTGACCTAGTGCCAATTCTTAAGCCAAATAATAGTATGGAGCCTTACTTTCGTCGCCATATAATGAGCTGGTGTATCCTCTGATGGTGCTTCCTCACCAATTCTAGGAGGCACACCTACATCTCCTCGTATCATATCTCTTATTGCTTTAAAACATCTCATTTTTCAATCTTTTATTTCAACTATTTCAACTCAAATCCAAATTAAACACAATTCAAGTTCCACGGCAATGCGATTACCAATAACAGCACAGCAGCCAAGGGACAATTTCAACCAATCCCAACTCGGCGCTACACCAACCGTCCTATCCCAGCGCTGCACAGTCTGATGTCACTCTCACTCCTTGCAGCAGTTTATCCTCCTTCACAATCTTTCCCACACTCTCTGTCTCTCTCGATCACTTCTATTTATACTAAAGCAACTAACAATTGTCTGCTCTACTACAAGAATCGCTAGAATCAATCACTAAAAGAACACACATTCACAAGTGAAACCTAGACCAACGGGGAATCACTTAAATCACTACAGTTTCCCTTCTGCGCAAAAAGGTTGACCACACTAATTACAACTCTACCTTGCATACGAAAGTTCCCTATCTAAGTTGGGCCATCGACGACGTCTCACTACATACCCTACAAAACCTTTGCAGACAATTACAACACGGTGTCTTCTGCACCTTTATTATATATCCCGGGATACTAGGTCACGTCGGACCTGTTAACAACTTCTTCAACTTTGACAACTTAACACCACATTCACACGACTCTCACTACATCTCCGCCAGACATCACACAATCAATATTGTACCACAAGCTAAGCATAATCCTTATACACACATCTCTACTGATATTCACTCCTCTGCCATCGCTGTTTCAACGCGCGCCACAGGAACTCCGTCTATTCTCCATGTCTTGATCCAGAATTCTGGACCAGGGCTACTGGGGTTGGGGTCTAGACTGTTCTAAGTTAGGTTCTATCTCCCTTTACTTCAAGAGCTAACCATCCGACAATGCTACCAGCTGATGGAGCTCAGGCCCACTCAAACATTTATTTTCCAGATCGATGATCTTTATAGCTGCACGAGAGGTAAAGGGAGAAAACTATCACTTGTTAACATCTCAATACAGTGTAACCAATGTGGTCACACAATAACCCACTAGACAACCTAATTTAAGTTTAATAGGATTTAATGCATATTTTCCACAGTTTTAATGGGAAGAAAATCATGATTTTATTAAAGGCACGAAGGCCAATATTATGGAGTAATCTTTAATTGCTCCTCACACAGCAGCAACATGAATAACTTAGAATTAGAACACTAACAAAAGTCTAGAACATAGAACATGCATATAAACTGAACACTGGCAGCCATCTTCCTTCTTTAACTGCTGCAAATAAAAGAAAGTCCCCTTTTCATGAACTGCAAATTCCCAATCCATAAATCCATTCTCCATTGCTCCTGAATCCCATATCTTCATTCCCCGTCTCAATTCTGATCTAGATAAGAAAAAACAATAGGTCAAAAGGGTAGGGCATAACATGGGAGGGATAATATTAGCCTCCGTGCCTTTAATAAAATCATGATTTTCTTCCCATTAAAACTGTGGAAAATCTGCATTTTATGGCAAGGCCCGGAGGCCAATATTATGCATGTTCAAAGCCCATCTAAAACATTCTAAAACACATTTTCCACAGGTTTAAAGTAGAACTTCTTAAACGTTGTATCAGAAGACCAATCTGCCGCCTTCAAAATACCACTCAAGGTAGAACCCCTCATAAAAGCTTTACTAGCCATAGCCTCTCTAACCGAATGAGCACCAAAAACACTCACATCAACACCTGACTTCTTCATCACCTCCTTAACCCACCTCGCCAAAGTAGGAGCCGATACACCACTAAACGGCTTCCTAAAAGAAATCGGAAGCTGTGAACAACCACACTCTCTCAATCCTACTGTTCTCTTTTCGTACTCCTTCAAACAACGAACCACACACAAATTGCTTTGCCCCTCCATACCCGGGTAAAAAATTGTCCTCGACATAGTCTTAGTCCTTCTCCTCAACTCAAAACACATACCTTCCGGCTGATAATTCTGCGAAGACACCTCCAAAGCTCTAATATCTGACACTCTTCTAAAAGAAACCAAACACAAAAGCACTGCTAACTTCCAAGACAACATCTTTAAACTTAAACCAGAATTGGAACCCCAACTATCCAATTCCTTTAAAACAACTGACACATCCCAAAGGAAAGCATACTTAGCCTTAGGAGGCAACTCCAAGTGAACACTCTTAATTACTCTTTTTACCAAAGCATGCTGGCCAACTGGCACACCTTCAACCAGCGCATGACCAGCCAAAATTGCTGACCTGCTCAAATTCACCGAGCTGTATGCAGAACCTCTTCTAAACAAATTTGACAAATAATTCACAACCTCCACTACAGTTGTTGAAACGGGAACCAAGTCCCTCTCAACACACCTATCACACCACCTTCGCCATGCCGTCCTATAGAACTTAGTTGTTTCCGGAGCCCAGGAACCACTGATGAGCTCTGAAGCCACCATTGATAGTCCTGACACCTGCCATACTCTCCTGAAATCAGACACCCCAAAAGTCTCAACTGCCCCGACATCACTAGATCGTGAATGTTCCCAAGAACATCCAACAATAACTCTGGGAAACTCAGAATTAGCACAGGATCTTCCACCAACAAGTTCATTACATCCGGGAACCAAACCTGTGCCTGCCAAAAAGGCACAATTAACACCATTTCTGCCTTCTCCTTCCTCACCTTCAACAATACTCTCTGAATCATTGAGAACGGAGGAAAAGCATACAGCCTCCCCGTTCCCCACTCCTGCAAGAAGGCATCTATCCCTTTGGCTTCCGGATCCGGTGTCCAACTGTAAAACTCCTTCAACTGCGTATTTAACCTGTCTGCAAACAAATCCACCTGCAGAGGACCTCACTTCTCGTGTAACCTCAGAAACACATCCCTGTCCAACTTCCAACTGCTCACATCCATCAGATACCTTGAATTCCAGTCTGCTTCCACATTGCTCTTCCCTGGAATATACTGCGCCTGAATCATTAATTCCCTGTCCAAGCAAAACCTCCAAAACGCCTTCGCTAACTCCGCTAATTCCCTTGAACGAGGACCTCCCAATTTGTTGACATAACGTACTGCCGAAATGTTGTCCATATTCAACAGAACGCAACATTTCGCCTGACCTTTTAGAAAACTCTTGACCACAAAGGACCCCGCTAGGAGCTCCAGACAATTTATATGTAACTTTTTCTCCTCCAGGGACCAAAGACCTCCAGTCGTCATTGCACCACAACTTGCTCCCCAACCATGCAGACTCGCATCCGACTCTATCACCATCTCTGGTCTCTCCCCAAAAATTGCTCTCCCATTCCAAGCTTCCAAGCTCATTAACCACCAATCCAACTCTTCCTGAGTCTCTTGATTCATTCTCACTCTCTGAGAATACTTCGCTCCCTGTCTCAAGTGATACGCCTTCAACCTTTGTAACGCTCTGTAGTGAAGATCTGTAGTGAAGAGGCGCTGGAAAAATCGCCTGAATTGACGCAGATAGCAGACCAAGCAAACTTGTTAGCTGACGCAAAGTTATCCATTCCGCATCCCTTACTCTCCTCACCTCTCTGCGAATCTTCTTCACTTTCTCCATAGGCAATTCCAACACACATTCCAAGGTCTGAATCTGGAAACCTAAAAATTGAATACCCTGTGCCGGTACCACACATGATTTCTCTCTGTTCACAACGAAACCCAAGTCTTCCAATACCTTCACTGCAAACTCTGTTTGCTCCAACGCCAAACTCCTATCCTCTGCCATAATCAGAATATCGTCCAGGTACACAATCAACCGAATACCCCTGGACCTCAACCAACCCACAACTGGCCTCATCACCTTCGTAAAACACCACGGAGCCGATGTCAGACCGAATGGGAGACTTTTAAAACTCCACCGCTTGCCGTTCCACCTGAATTGGAGATAAAGCCTATGCTCCACACACGCTGGAACCTTCAGATATGCATCCTTCAGATCTAACCGTGTCATCCAATCCCCTTTTCTTAACAGATCTCTCAACATGTGTATGCCCTCCATTTTGAAATGATTGTAACACACCCAGTCGTTGAGCTCCCTCAAATTTATAACCGGTCTCATATATTTGTCCTTTTTTTCCACCAGTAAAATATTGCTCACAAAACACCCTGGAACATCCTTTGCAATCTCTATTGCACCTTTTTCCTCCAAAGCTTCTACTTCCTGAGACACTAACTCCTTTTGCAAACCTCAACATGCTCGGACACCTCTCCTGTACTTGAACACCCTTGAAATCTATAAGATATCCCTCTACTGTTTCCAAAACCCATGGGTCTTGAGTTATTTCTTCCCACCTTAAAACAAATTGGGCTAGTCTGCTGCCCAATTTTACAAAGGTAGAAATAGGGTCTTTGCAACGTCTTACCTGAAGAACCTCTTCCTCTCCTTTCTGAACGCATCCCACGGGACCTTGACCTCTGTTTTTGCAGGAAGAATCCACCCTGATCAGATCTGGAGTTGAATGCATATCCATAACCGTAGGGTCTGAATCCTCTCAAAAAGGAACCTCGAGTGATTCCCTATCCTCGGCCGGGGAATCGACCCTCCATCCTCCCGGCTGAACCAAAAACCTTCCTGATATCTTTTTTGGCTTTTTGTAAAGAATTAAAGGTACCCATGTACCATGACATGTCCCTAACAAACTCCTCTCCAAAGAGCATTCCCTCGCTCTGTTCACCAAATTCTTTACTGGCCAACTCTGCTAACTTTGGGTCAATTTTCATTAAAATGCTCTTTCGCCTCTCAATGCCCAGCGCAGCATTTGTATTTCCCAAAACGACAGATAGCTCTCTGCACCCATTGGCGCATCTCTTCCACATCCACTCCTGAGTTACTCGTATGTGCCTCTTCACACATATCGAACACCTTTGTAAGAGGTTCAAGCACGTCAAGCAACCTGTCTTGACACCCCTTTAAGCCCTTATCCAAACCCCTCCTTGGGTCGCGGCCTGATTTATTTAGAATACTCATCATCTTTGGATCGAGCTCAGGAGTATAAGCTACCTTATTTTCTAAGCTTGGCCTCGGACACTCCGATCTTAGCCGAGTCCTCACCTCCTTAGGGATTTCCCTCCGAATCCAATATGAAATATATTTAGCCACATGCTCCGCTGGCATCCATTGTGGTGATAAAGGATGCTGAATTACCAAGGGATCAAACATCTCCTCACCAAGAGGATCCACAAAATCTCCTAACTCCAATTTAATCTTTTTGTCATCCATTTTCCTCCTCTTTCGCACAATTTCTTCATCATCTGTGTCCTCAAAACTCGTAGAACACTTTAACTCTACATCCCCACTAGTAGAAGAGGAATCACAAGCCACCACACTGTGGCTTCTCTTTTTCATCTTTATAGCGACCCCTTTAGCCTTTATAGCCTTCCTTTCTTCCTGAACCTTACTTTCAGAACCTTTATCCTTTTTTCTTGCTTCAACATTATTTTTATTTTGCGTTCTTTTAACGCCTGCCTGCTTTGACCCACTTGCCACAACTTCCACCTCCTCAGTGGACCAGTATACTTCATCTTCTACAGGCTTTTTCCTGTTCCCTTGCTCAATTAATCTTTTCTCAACAGTACTCTCAATTTTCTTGTCTAAGGTAACTGATAATTCCCCAAACATCTTATCCATATACTGTTTAATTCTCTCCTCAAAACCAGATCCCTCATTCTGCTCCATTATAAACTGCCTATCCTTACACCTCCTCACAAATAAAACTTCCTTTAATATATCTCTCCTACCAAAAATACACTCTAATTAAATTAAACTTTTCTTATCTTTCTCCTTCATAAAAAACACTCCTACTATCTCTCCGATTGACCTCTGACTGAACTCGACAGCCTTTTCATCATCCGGACAATTAAATCCCAAAATATGGCGAATCTGACCACCATTGAAACTAAATTTGATTTTCCAGTTCCACAAAATGGCCGCCGCACGCAACGTAACGCTTACGGTGGCTCAAACAGAACAATCAACAATTACCTCAGCGGGAGCAAAGGCGAACGCTCTCCTCCCGCTGCGCAATCATCACTGTAAGGCTCGCGAGCCGGGCGCATGAAATAGAATGCTCGCTCCGCTCGCGTGCTCACAAGAAATATCCTAAATCTCCCGTGAGCCGCAAGCTGCTTAACCCTCGTGCTCCCAGCCTCACTCCAGCACGCACAGACTCTACCGAAAAAACCAACGGTATGCTTCCTATTTATTAAAAAAGCCTAATGCCTCCAAAGCCTCATGCAACCACCACAAGTACCGCTAAAATAAACATTAATCCTACAATTCAAATAAATAATCTTTTCAATTTCAATAAGTTTTTATTAGTTGTTCAAAATGTACAGTGACAAAAGCATAAATATAAAAAGACATAAGTATAGAGCACACAAAAAAAAAAAAAATCAGAATACAAAGCACATGATAATAATGTTCAAAGCGATACAGTACAAAGCAAACAATATTTAATAAAACCAAAATATAATGAGAAAAATATCATCTAAATCAAGTAGATAAATCCCAAGCCGGTTTCGCATTTCTATTTTTTAATTGCGTACATTTTTGCATTACTGGGCTCATGTATTGGCTAGGGGTCTTGAAGGAGATAATATTAGGGTTACAATGTTAGGGTTACAGTTACAGTGCTTGGCGCAAACAGAGCAATTTAACATCCACTGGTAGTCGCTGTGAGTGATTATTTAATAATAGTAGTAGTAGTAGTAGTAGGGGGCTCACGGTGGTTTATGTGATTCAAAGAAGATGTCGAGAGAAAGCCAAAGATGTCTGACTGGGTTTTTCCATGGAGAGTTATGAAGCACAATTTTGTCTACCCCTCGAAGGTTGGTGATCCAGTTTTGCCAACAGTTAAAGGACGCTTTACTAGTATCCTTCCAGTTGGTAAGGATGATTTTGATAGCCGCTATTATGAGGAGGTCAAGGAGTGCTTTGTCGTTTTCACTCAAGGAGTCTGCTCTTGTGGGAGCGAACAGGAGTGACGAGAGGTCATTACAAGCGTCAAAGGGAAAGAGGTTAGATATGAATTTGAAGACCCTCTCCCAGTAGGAAGTTACACAGGGGCAAAGCAGTAGCAAATGTTCCAGGTCAACTACTGCATCCTTACAATTCCAACAGACATCATCCTCTCGAAGTTTATGTTTGTGTAGGCGGGAGGGCGTCCAGAATACTCTGTGGAGGAGCCAGAACTTAGTTTGGGACAGTACAGGGCTAATTTTATTCTTAAATATCGAATTCCACGTCCAGGTCCAGTCAGAGTCTGAGACCGGGGTGGTATATTTTAATTCCAAAAGGATATAGTTTTCGCGTTGAGTGTAGACTGTTTGGGGCCTAGTAGTCGGTATAACCAAGAAACTTGGTGGCCTAGGGAGTTTAGTTTTAAGAAATAATTTGCCAAGGAAGGCGGTGAGGTTGAAATTTTTGTTTTGGATATGGCAGCTTTTACTTTCAGGAAATAATAGAATTCTATAGGTTCGAGGTGGTATGTAGTTTGTAATTCCTTAAAGGTCAGCGGATGTGTGTCTGTATAGAGTTGGTGAAGAAAGAAAATTCCTTTCTTGATCCAGTTGTCGTTGTGTAAGGTGCGACCTCTGTATAACAAATTGGGGGGCATATTAGCAAAAAGAGGCGATAATCATCGCTAACCCTGCTTAGCGTGATTTATTTTATCGCCGGCTATCGCTGGAATATATCGCCACGCTAACGCTGTATTAGCGACATTTAGCGCTATGGCGATAAATATTCCAGCGATAGCGGGAGGGAAGGGCCAACATCGCGACAAAACCAGCGATGTTGCATGGGGAAGGTGGAAAACCTTGCTGATACGACCCTGTGGTCGTATCAGCATAATCCACCCCCATGTAATGTATGGCTAAGTCAGAAAAATAGCAGGTGATAAAAAAATGGCGATGGCCCCGGTTAGCGCGACTTTTCACGTCGCTAACCGGGGTCAGGGACTCCTTGCTAATAGGTGATAGGCCTGTTAGCGTCTGTTTACAGGGTATGTTGGTCGGGAACGCCTACTTTGCATGTCATTAGCGATAAACATCGCTGACATGCAAAGCGGCACCCAAACCGATCGCCTTCGTCAGAAAGTTGTCGCTAACTGCTGTTAGCGACAGCTTGCTGATAGGGCGATAGATTTATCGCCGCTTTAGCGGCAAAAAGTGCCGCTAAAGTGGCGATAAATCGCTTGCTAATATGCCCCTGCGATTGTCCCATATAGATTCTAAATTGGAGTTCTTTACCCTGACCTCAAGTAATTTGTCTATCTTCAGCAGGGAGGATTTAGTCTGCTTGAAAATAGTAGTACCAGAGCACGTTAATCGGGCGAGGTTGGTGGTGAGGAGGGTTAGGGGGTGGATATTGAGGAGGGGAGATTTCTCCATTTCTAGCCATACTGGGGTATAGTCTGACAGGGGTGCAAGCCAGTGTGACCCTTGTTTTGCCAAAAAAGCCACCTGATATCGTTTAAAGTCTGGTAGGTTGACTCCTCCAAGAGATTTGGGAAGTTGGAGTTTTCTCATACTAATTCTTGCCTTCTTCCCCTTCCATAAGAAGGTCGTGAGAATGACTCTCAGTTTATGATGGAAATCATCCGATAAAGCAAGCGGTAGCATTGTAATTAAATAATTCACCAGAGGAGATACCATCATTTTTATTGTTTCAATTCTCCCCCACCATGTTATGAATCTGGGTGACCAAGAGTTTAATTGAGTTTTGATCCGCTCAAGCGTTTTGTTTTCGTTATGTTGAAGAGTCTCCAGAGTTGTGGCACAGAACTCGATTCCCAGATATTTAATATGGTTGGGTTGCCACGTTAGGCCCGAGCTGCCTAAGAGATCCTTTGTGCTATAAATATTGAGGGGTTTAACTTCCGATTTATCGCGGTTAAGTTTATAGGCTGAGTGGCTAGCATATGTGTCTATAGAGTCTGTCAGGGCTTTAATAGAGGTCTCCGGTTCTTCTGTTATTATCAGAATATCATCCGCATATGCGGCTAATTTCACCCGTGTGAAATTTTTCTGTTTCTTTAAAAAATATCTAAAACACATACTTAAATACCTCCTCATAAACTATTACTGTACACACTAAATTAGAATCTTTATAGAAAAACTCTTTCACAAAATAAAAGGACATACTAAAGTATATACTTATCTCTGTATGAGCAGCAACAAAAGAAGGAAGATGGCTGCCAGTGTTCAGTTTATATGCATGTTCTAGACTTTTGTTAGTGTTCTAATTCTAAGTTATTCATGTTGCTGCTGTGTGAGGAGCAATAAAGGATTACTGCATAATATTGGCCTCCGGGCCTTGCCATAAAATTATAAATTTAGAAACAAATCAATATAGACCAATCTCAATTTGATCATTTATAAGTACAAAAAGACCAAGATAAGTCCAAATCTCCTGAAGAGATTTGTCCTACATAACACAAAACGGCTACTAACTCTATGACGATGATACAGATGATCAGGAAAAATAATTGGTTATTAAATTGCATCAGATGATTTTTCAAAGTAAGCATGCGCAAGCTACCTCTCCCTACACTACCTTAAAAGGGCACCCCTAAATTAAGAGTTATTTAGTAAAGGTGAAATCAGAAAGGTGTCAGCTGTCGGAGTCTTCAGTAGAAGGCACTCCAACCATGGGTCAGGTAACATACAGCCACACACGCGGAAGCATAAATCTGCACTACGTAAAAATCCTAAAATGACGCCCCTGTCCCTCATTTCGTTCAGCATAAAATATCAATTGCATTCAGGGTAGATAATCCCACGTGATCCTTGCTAGTGAATTTCCATGGCTCCGGCACAACTGAATACTTCCACCACCTTTCCCACATCTATAAGTTGCAACTTCGTTCGTCCTTGGTGATTCTCTCCTCTCCCATGAGAACTCGCCTCCTTGCTCGTTACCGCGCTTCTCCTTGCCAACTTCGGGACAGATTTACAAGCCCCTTGCGACACTTTTGCGCCACAGTTGCTTCACTTTTGTGACGCAACGGCGGCGTAAACAATGCGGCCAATTTACAACGTGATGTATCTAGGGAGAAGCGTTACATTGTAAAGCTGTGGTTCACATTATACCTGAGTCAGGTATAATGTATGCAGGGTGGGCGTTCCCACGCAGGAAAGCCTCATAAAAGTCACGCAGTGAAATCTACAAGATTTCACTGCACCACTTCTAGGACGCCACTGCGTCAAAACCTTACGCCTGCTTGAAGCAGGCGTAAGGAGTCAAGCAGTACAATAAGTATAGGCCTCAACATGCATTGCTGGAGTTGCATCGAGCTTGCGACACGACTCCAGCAATGCGTGTCTTTTGGGCCAACAGATGCGTCAGAATTTCTGACGCATCTGTCAATCCTAGCGCCGTAAATACGGCTCATCCATGGTGGCGCAAGGGTATCGCAGGCTGGCGCAGGGAAACTGATGCATCTCTACAGATGTCAGTTTCTTGTAAATCTGCCCTTTCATCTTCTCATACCTTGCTATCTATTGAAAACAAAACCCCTCTTTGCTAACTAATGAGGCTTTGTCCATACCTGCAGTGGAAACAAAATACAAGAAAATGCATTCTGCATTGAAGGTTAAATACTATTACATGTTAGATTTTAAATGGGAGCATGAACTGAACTGGTTTCTCAAGGACCACTTTAGTCAACTTTAACAGTGCACAGGGTTACAGAATATGTGCACATTTCTACACACACAGTAAATGCAGCTTCTTAAGACACGTATAAGTTGTAAATGATTAGGAAGATGTCATTCTAAATGCACCTGCATAGAAATAATTCTTGTTACACGTATAAATGTTAAAATGATCATTTACACATACACAGTCTAATGTATTAACCTCACAATAGGACACATTTTGTTAACTTCTCCAGTCACATTAATATATAAATGTTACATAGAGTTTTATTAATCACGTTCTATACACAAATTCATCAGGTAGAGTACTTTACATATGCAATACTCCACTCTCCTTAGTAACATTAATCACACAGAATATATATTTGATTGCTGACTACTCATGATTATGATGCACTTCTACGGTATCTCAGATGGGATCAAAATTACTCTTCTCTAGCACAAAGTAAGAGGAACCTGTTCAGGTGGTTTTTTTTTCTTCTGCGGTCTGGCTGGCACAGCTCTTACCGAAGCCAGGGTCAAGAATATCTCCACTGCAGACTCCAAAAAGCTTGATACAAAAGGAGTGATCTTGAGACAATACATGGATGGCGAGGCTAAAAAATGACAGAGAGAGTAATTTGTACTGTTGGAATAGGAATGTTCAGTTTGTTAACATCTCTCACCAAGACCTCATTAAATGTGGTGATATCATTTATGGAAGCGATATTTGAAGGCAGAGGCTCAGAGTAGGAGACTAGCTGGAAGACCAAGATGATTGGGCACGAGATCTTGAGCATGAATGGTATGATAACTGTGAATGTGTTCTAGCTCTTGAGCGACAAGAATGATGTTTAGATCTTCCAGATTGTCTATCAGGTGATATAGGGCACCATCTAGCAACAAGCGGTTTTTCTATGACTTGGGGTGGTAAGGGTATTGGAGTAGAAACCACTGGTTTGGTTCCGTAGAAGCAGGAATAGGTGGTAGGCAGGTGCTTGTGATCCATGCTGCAGAGATGACGTGTCCAACGACAGACTCACCACAGGCCTGGAGTAGAATGAGGAGACTGTTAAAATTAAGTACCCCCTCTGCTGAAAGGTGCCACGATCTACTAAATGTCCTTTTTTTGGAGAAGCGGTATTGTCTCAACATTGAGCCTGTTCTTGATGACAAACACGTAGAAACTCCACTCGTCCTCATCTTCAACCTAGAGCGTTGGTGCTTCCCTCAGCAAGACCTGTATCGAAATTCTCTTTTTGGAGTCTCATAAGGAGATGGAATGAGCGATGGTCGAAGAAGTCCCCACTCCATTCCCCTTCGATGTACAGGATGTGGATTCTTCGAGCCCTTGTTTGGGTCTTTTGATACTGTGCATCCTGATCGGTGCTCTGTCCTTAAGAGTCCTCCATTACATTTTTTTTTTTTTTTAATTTACAGAAAAGACACCCCTTGGCCCAGTGAGAATCCATAAGGTGAACTATATAGGCACTGTACAAGCCTGTCTTAGCCTGTGTCCTGGCATCGGAAGAAGAAACAGAAACATATTGCTTTCAGTATCAAAGAATGTAGAGAGAAGGTGTTTCTTGAAAGGTCTAGAAAGATTTTCCAAGCCAAATTGTCAAAAAGGCCACACTCAGGACTCCAGGATTCCGTCACCGAAGGCTGGAAACAAGAACTGACTTAACTGTCACTCACAGGGCATGATGGTTTAGTGGAGGGATGCTACTCTATGAAGAAGTAGTGCTAGGTTCCCAGCTTTTCCAGGATGCAGCCTATTTGGCTATATTCCCCTTCTTTCATCACATTGTTCCTTTGAAAAAGTTTTGCAAAAGAGTTTTGTCACTTCTATTTAAATAGTGACTGTTTTCTAAATTGGCTTTTTGTTAAAACATTTTTTTTTTTTTATTGGAGAATATAGCCTGAATTAGGCTTTCAAAATCTTTTTTCTGTTTAACAAATTGGCTTTTCAAAAAGGAGAAGTGTGATAGAGCTTTGATAAAAGGCGCTCCAGGATACTGCGTGTCACCAGGATGATTCAGTGCTTAGGACTATAATGAAGATTTACCTAGAGGAGAATGTTAGTTCTCTAAAGATACAGGCACTCATAAAAGCCTCTTTGTGCAATGTAAAGAGATTTGAGAAAGTATGCTTCTAAATTGGAAGCCAGTGATGCTGGGCCAAGACAGGTATAATGGGAACCAATGTACTCAGTTTGAGCGGAATGCTATTGGGGCATGCTGAACCCACTGAAGACAGAAAATGATTGCTTGGGTAGGGTCTGATAGATACTATTACCAAAGTCCTCTCTCAATGAACTAATAATCTCTAACAACAGTTACCTTGGGCCTAAAAGGGAGGAGTAGAATACTCCTGACCTGATGCAGTTGAATAAGCAGCATCTGGGGCAAGACACTTCTGAATCAACCAGATTTCCTATAGTAGCAGGATGCGAGGAGCATGACCCCAAGGAACCTGGCCAGTAGTGGTGGATGGTGACATTTCAAAGTGGTGGAGCATAAAAGTTTGGGCTGAGTTTTATGAAATGAATGAGTTAAAAGAGTGATCACAACTAACATAAGGAGGGTTCAGGGGTTTTCGCCTCCTGAGAAAATTTAGAAACAAAGTGATTAAAATGTTGCATTTTAAAGCAAATTTGAATAAAGAATTTAATGAAAAAGCAACAAGGTTTATGAAGCAATATTTAAACACATGAAAAAAGTTAACATAATGGGAACGATTGGGACACTGAAAACCACTGTCTGTTCCACATGCCTCAGTAATATTTAATTCACAGCCTCACAATTCAATTGCTTCGATATTAATTATTTACAACAAAATCAACGTTATAACTCTTTTATCTTAAACAGCTAACAAACATTGACAAAGCCACTAATCCTAACTGGTTTTAGGCGTATGTCAGTTACTGTGTTGCATTTCTGGATGTATCAACAGAAAGCTCCCAGAGGGGCCAAAACACTTGTTGGGTGGCAACTATGGGAATCACAGAACTTTAGTTCATCTGTTTAAGCCATGCCTTTAGTTACATAAGCCATGACCCTTTTAGAGACCCCTCACTTTTTTCATCCTGCTTAAAGCCCTCCTGCTTCCACCCTATTTCATCCTCAGTCCTTCACTCTCTCTTCCAACCCTCCAGAATAGCTCGCCTGCTCAAACTCTGTTGCGCTTCTCCTCTCTCCTGCACTCTGGCTTGCTTCTTCACTCTGAACTCCAGACCTCCTACCCCTGCAACCACGTAGGACCTCCTCTCGCACCCAAAAACATCCGTCCAAACACCTGCTTGTTGCAACTGTCTAGCATTTGTAATGATCCGATTACTTGCCATAAATCTCATTACCCAGATTCCTTACTATATCAATAAATAGTCCATACCTGCACAACAGGCCTCACTCTACCACCAAGTAAAGCTTCTCCTCCCACCCATAAAGCACAGCTGCATTTCCCCTGCTGGGAAGTCAACCAAAGCCAAAGCGCGGCCAGCCTTGCACAGTGGGAAAGTTGGATTTTAACTACAGTACTGAGAAAACAAAAAGGATTTAGAGCAATGCGACGTTGGGGGAGAAATTGCCCCTGCTGGCCCTTCAACTCTATCTGAGACCTGCTTTCACTAGGCTTTATTCTAACAGACTGGCACAGTCAAGGTGTGGTCTGAGCAGGTTGGAATCTGCAACGCCTTGACAAGCAACTGACAGCCAAAGGAATTCAGCTGACCCAGTAAAACTGCACCCTCTGCCATCCCTCGAAAAAAAAAAAAAAACCATGAAAACCCATCGACCAGACAGGTGTATGGGTTGAGCATACATTATCTATCATACTGATACAGACACACACATGCATACAGAACCACAACAATGCACACAGAAATACAGGGACATAGAGAGCAGTGCAGACTCACCAGCATGCAAATAGGCACCTACAGCCATTCAAGGGCGCTCGCACATAGGAACCAGGGGCAGGCACATAGGTGTGTGCATACAACTGCAAACATGCGCCCGTGCTTATGGGTGTACAAAGACAGGGACATACCCATGCACCCTCACGTACATAAAACACACACACACCTTAACAAAAACAGGAACTCTCCGGACACACAAACACACTGAGGCATGCACAAACCCTCAAGCATACGTTGGCAGGAGTGGATACTCGTCAATGACCGGTCATGAATTATGAAATCCACCCACTGCGTCTCCGAGGTACATTGAGAGCAGGTTTATTAGAGCATGTGCCTGCGCCTTTTTCCAAGTGAATTGGTGTGGCACCCTTGAGCTTCCAATGCCAACCCCCATGGTGTGTGTGCAGCACGCCTGCAGGTACCGCGCTTCTGTGAGTGAGTGAGTGAGCACTAATGTGTGCAGCACGCCCGCAGGTACTGCGCTTCTGTGAGTGAGTGAGCACTAATGTGTGCAGCACGCCCGCAGGTACTGCGCTTCTGTGAGTGAGTGAGTACTAATGTGTGCAGCACGCCCGTAGGTACTGCGCTTCTGTGAGTGAGTACTAATGTGTGCAGCACGCCCGCAGGTACTGCGCTTCTGTGAGTGAGTGAGTACTAATGTGTGCAGCACGCCTGCAGGTACCGCGCTTCTGTGAGTGAGTGAGTACTAATGTGTGCAGCACGCCCGTAGGTACTGCGCTTCTGTGAGTGAGTGAGTACTAATGTGTGCAGCACGCCCGCAGGTACTGCGCTTCTGTGAGTGAGTACTAATGTGTGCAGCACGCCCGCAGGTACTGCGCTTCTGTGAGTGAGTGAGTACTAATGTGTGCAGCACGCCCGTAGGTACTGCGCTTCTGTGAGTGAGTGAGTACTAATGTGTGCAGCAAGCCCGTAGGTACTGCGCTTCTGTGAGTGAGTGAGTACTAATGTGTGCAGCACGCCCGCAGGTGCTGCGCTTATATGAATGAGTACTAATGTGCGCAGCACGCCTGCTGGCTCTGCGCTTATATGAATGAATGAGTACTAATGTGCGCAGCACGCCTGCTGGCTCTGCGCTTATATGAATTAGTACTAATGTGCACAGCATGCCCGCAGGTGCTGCGCTTATATGCATGAATGAGTACTAATGTGCGCAGCACGCCTGCTGGCTCTGCGCTTATATGAATTAGTACTAATGTGCGCAGCTCGCCCGCTGGCTCTGCGCTTATATGAATGAATGAGTACTAATGTGCACAGCATGCCCGCAGGTGCTGCGCTTATATGCATGAATGAGTACTAATGTGCGCAGCACGCCTGCTGGCTCTGCGCTTATATGAATGAATGAGTACTAATGTGCGCAGCACGTCCGCAGGTGCTGTGCTTATATGCATGAATGAGTACTAATGTGTGCAGCACGCCTGCTGGCTCTGCGCTTATATGAATGAATGAGTACTAATGTGCGCAGCACGTCCGCAGGTGCTGTGCTTATATGCATGAATGAGTACTAATGTGTGCAGCACGCCTGCTGGCTCTGCGCTTATATGAATGAATGAGTAATAATGTGCGCAGCACGCCTGCTGGCTCTGCCCTTATAAGAATGAGTACTAATGTGCGCAGCACGCCTGCTTGCACAGCGCTTCAGTAGCTGTGTACTGGTGTGTGGAGCCCAGCCAGAGGCTCTGCGCTTCTGTCAGTATGCACATACGTATAAAGCACAGTCACCTGCTCCGCTCTTCTGCAATGCATCTGTACATATATGTACACAATCCACAGCGCTTCTGTGAACGTGGAGTGTCGAGAGAAAAACGTTACTTTTTTGTTGTTTTGTAAAGAGTGTCTTTACATCTTAGGGTTGCACTTAATTGGCTGAGAATCCACAAACCTGCCACTGCATGCAGCCTCCCCTGTGGCGAAACGCGACCCACCACCCTACGAGTGGCATGGAAACTTCTAGAAACGAGGACGAGCAACTCAAGTGTAGAAGAAAAATGAAGAAACATCCACAGACGAGCCACGGCGTCATTAACAGACTGCTGATGTTTTCAGGCGAAACCGCAAAGGTGAACTGCAGATTTCAGAATATTTAATGCTAGGAATGAATGAGGAGAACTTTGGGAGACTTTACACACACTTCTTACCCTCAATGAACCCGACCTGACCTTAGAGGCCCTGCTTGAACCCCAGTCTACGTTATTCATGTAGTCTCCGCAATTAAAGCCTTTTTTTTTTTTACCATGTTCGTTAATGACCTTGTTCTGTATAATTTCGGAATCACTGTTTATTAATTGACATGCATTAGATTAGTGTACGGTTCACATGCAGAAAACAAGAGACCGGGGTCTGATATATCACTCTGCACAGACCCAGTATTTCACTGCAAAAAAACACAGTAGGAGACTTGACCGATGAAGTAGCTTTAAATGCAAGACACTTTACATTTTTTTCTGATTTATTTATGTTTTTTATTATTTTGTGCCAACTACTTAATCGAGAGACGCTTCTTGGTGCTTGGAGCTTGTTAATAAAGGTGAAATCGTACATTCAAAAATTTGGAATGTAGCAGGTGATAGAGCAGAAATACTGATACGGGGTCAAATTGGAAACGCTTCCAATATTAAATAAACATACAAATGCACTAGTGAGCTGACGATTTCTACCTTTCTCCAAGTGTAATTTCCAAATGGGAAGATATAACCGATTCAAGTTTGGTTTCTCTGGAATCACAATTTAAAATCACAACTTATGATGAAGTCGGATTTTAAAATGCAATTCTGAAAATGCCACTTTTAGAAAGTTGCAAAAGAAACAATTGATGGACGGAATGCTGGACAATGCAAACATTCACCCCCAGTCACAAGGATCTGGGTTAAATCCATCATTCTTTTGCTCACCACACCACCCCAGTTTGGACCCAGCCATATGCAAATCAGTCTTGACCTTGTTCCTAGTGGGAACAGTCCAGCCCGAACTGCCAAGCCAGGTCCTCCCTGGACCGGAAACAAGCATCCTGGGACCGGTTTCAGGGCATCACCCTTCATCAGCCAGGCTAGCTTGAATCCAGTGGTGTAGTGAGCACTGGACCCACGTCTGGGCATACCCTTCCCACTTAGGGTGACAAATGCAAAAAAAACAATTGATGGACGGAATGCTGGACAATGCAAACATTCACCCCCAGTCACAAGGATCTGGGTTAAATCCATCATTCTTTTGCTCACCACACCACCCCAGGTTTGGACCCAGCCATATGCAAATCAGTCTTGACCCTGTTCCTAGTGGGAACAGTCCAGCCCGAACTGCCAAGCCAGGTCCTCCCTGGTCCGGAAACAAGCATCCTGGGACCGGTTTCAGGGCATCACCCTTCATTAGCCAGGCTAGCTTAAATCCAGTGGTGTAGGTAGTGAGCACGGGTCCTACGTCTGGGCATACCCTTCCCACTTAGGGCGACAAATGCAAAAGAAACAATTGATGGACGGAATGCTGGACAATGCAAACATTCACCCCCAGTCACAAGGATCTGGGTTAAATCCATCATTCTTTTGCTCACCACACCACCCCAGTTTGGACCCAGCCATATGCAAATCAGTCTTGACCCTGTTCCTAGTGGGAACAGTCCAGCCCGAACTGCCAAGCCAGGTCCTCCCTGGATCGGAAACAAGCATCCTGGGACCGGTTTCAGGGCATCACCCTTCATCAGCCAGGCTAGCTTGAATCCAGTGGTGTAGTGAGCACGGGACCCACGTCTGGGCATACCCGTCCAACTCGGGGTGACAAATGCAAAAACAACAGTTGATGGACAGAATGCAGAACAATGTCATACATTCACCCCAGTACAGAGATCTGGGCCTAAATCCATCGTTTTTTTGCTCACCATGCCATTCCAGTTTGAACCCAGCCATATGCAAATCAGTCTTGACCCTGTGCCTCATGGGAACAGTCCAGCCCGAACTGCCAAGCCAGGTCCTCCCTGGACTGGAAACAAGCATCCTAGGACCGGTTTCGGGGTTTCACCCCTCTTCAGCCAGGATAGCTTGACTCCAGCGGCATGCAGAGCACGGGACCCACGTCTGGGCATACCCGTCCCACTCGGGGTGACAAATGCAAAAACAACAATTGATGGACAGAATGCAGAACAATGTCATACATTCACCCCAGTACAGAGATCTGGGCCTAAATCCATCGTTTTTGCTCACCATGCCATTCCAGTTTGAACCCAGCCATAGGCAAATCAGTCTTGACCCTGTGCCTCATGGGAACAGTCCAGCCCGAACTGCCAAGCCAGGTCCTCCCTGGACTGGAAACAAGCATCCTAGGACCAGTTTCGGGGTTTCACCCCTCTTCAGCCAGGATAGCTTGACTCCAGCGGCATGGAGAGCACGGGACCCACGTCTGGGCATACCCGTCCCACTCGGGGTGACAAATGCAAAAACAACAATTGATGGACAGAATGCAGAACAATGTCATACATTCACCCCAGTACAGAGATCTGGGCCTAAATCCATCGTTTTTGCTCACCATGCCATTCCAGTTTGAACCCAGCCATATGCAAATCAGTCTTGACCCTGTGCCTCATGGGAACAGTCCAGCCCGAACTGCCAAGCCAGGTCCTCCCTGGACTGGAAACAAGCATCCTAGGACCAGTTTCGGGGTTTCCCTTCCCACTTAGGGCGACAAGTGTAATTTCCAAATGGGAAGATATTACCGATTCAAGTTTAGTTTCTCTGGAATCACAATTTAAAATCACAACTTATGATGAAGTCGATTTTAAAATGCAATTCTGAAAATGCCACTTTTAGAAAGTTCAAAGGTCCCTACACAGTATCTACTATACTTTAGTTGTAATTGTTATACACAAAGTTAGTGTCAGAGAGAGACTCAAAGAACCATATAATTATACAATTAGTTAAACAACAACTGATCAGTGCAACACAGAGAGCGAATAACAAACTTTATATAAAATCAATGTAAGATTTATTCAATCGTAATACACAATTAAAACCATGATACACAATTCAAAGTTAAAAAGAACATTTCATTATTAAAATACACAGTTACAGTATCGTTAGAAAACAGGAAAGTCGACGCTGCGTTTAGTAAATTTATCACCTTCTTCAGGACAGTTTTCTAAACATTTAGGAAGATGATTACATTTTGATTTATAGAAGTGATCTTCTTGCAATAAGGGGCTGGAAATGTGCCACTTATTGAAAACCTCTATTGAATAAGAGACAAAATTGAGGAGATTGTGTTTGTTGTGGCCACCATAATATGATATTGTTCTTTAGGAAGGTCCAAAGGCTCAAAAAATCATGAATCAAAGTTGTCGTTTTGTTGTTGGCGAGGAGGCCATTCTGCTCTTCTTATGTTTTTAATTAATCCGATTTGATGACCTTGATGGCGATATAATCAGAAAAGTATCTTCGCCGCAAAAAAACTTATAGTACAAACGGCGAAGCCTTGGATTGTAGACACAGTGCCCCTATCACGGCGGATCAGCCATTAGCACTACTACATCTTTTTGATTCATGATTTTTCATGATGGAATGCGGCTGGTCTGGAAGGATGTTGATTGCCAAGAACTGGTGACGGCGTCCAAAGTGCAGCAGGCTTGGCTGCATGTTCCCTGAGAGTCCGAGTGTGTGGCTCTAAGATGCGAGAAGCTGACTGTTAGCTCCACTGCCTCCCTCATGCACAATGCACTGTGCACTGTGCACGAGGGGAAAAGCAGCACCTTTGCATCACCATTAAAGAAATAAGCCATCGCTTTGTGGCTTTAAAATAAAGCCACAGAGTGATTGGTCATTTCTTTAATCACCTTGCCCCTGCGCTGCCTTGAAAGCACGGCCTGCCGGGACAGGGCCAGTCTGCCCAAACAAACCAGGCTGTGCTCTCATACTGAAAGCTGCATGAGAGCAAAGACTGAATTTGTTCCGACAGGTGAACCCAGCGCTCCCAAGGAGACCGAGGGGACTGCTCTATGTTTCCCCTGGCTCCTAATAGAACGCTGGTTTTAAAAGTCTGATGTGCGCATGTCGGTTTGGCCACAGCACAAGACCTGTCCAACCTGACATGCGCACTGGACTTGATTCTACTTCAGCATTGCCAATGCCAATCACCCGGATTGGCCATTGATGCGCTGCACCTGCAGGCCGCACAAAATCCAGCACGAAGGAGCCATGGCGGGCAATAGATAGTCCTTGGATAGGACTAATTTTTTAATGATGCCACAGGTGCCTCCACTTGGGTGGGGGGGCAGCACTCAAATGCCCCAGAGGAGGAACCGCCCCTGCTGGCCAGTCGACATTCCTTGGTGGCAGATAGTTCTTAGACTTGTCCAGGCTTTACTTTAAGAAGCTGGGACATCCACCAACAAACTGCTGACATGGCTGTGATCTTATTTCCAAATGAAAAAGAATCATGTGCTTTAAGGCTATGAATCAGCTAGGTGTCCTCTGCATACGCAAAGTACTTCACATCCCATGACATGCAGAGAGAATAGGTGAGATGGATGGACCTTTTCAGCTGAGTTTCTTATTGGATGGACACAAAGAGAAGACATGGTTATTTCCTTGTTCTGCATTGAGTAAATCGTCATTGAAGTCATAAACTACTGCACATGGACCCCGGAACACTTCATCTCCATCTATTTGTCAATAAATTCACATAGAGGGTGCATCTGTCCATATGATGAGCAGCACTATTCAAGAGCATATCTAAGGCAAGAGTTTTCCGAAACGTAGGTTGGCAATCCAGAGATATCTATTTCAAGATTGCTTTGCAGCAGCTGTAGTGCAAAATGCTGATAACCTGTCTAACAGTGAGGGTAAAGAGCAGCCTGATGGGCTTTTATTGAAGAGCTGTGTTACACAGACTCCTGTTCCTTTAGGTCTCCTGGAGCTTCCACTACCCATGATCCATTGCACTGGCAGCTGCCTCCAGTAGACCGTTCTTTGAGATGAGCGAGAGAGTAGCTGCTGTTTTGATTCCGCTTGATGCCAACAGCTGGGGAGGTCGGAGGGTCATTTAATAGCTTCTGATTCCTACGAAGCAGAACAAGGAGAGTAAATAAGCAATAATTTCCTCTGCATCACAGGATCTTCATACAAACATTAGAAGAGTATAGCAGGCTACAAATTAACTTCTCATCTTGAAGAAGAAACACCAGCTGTATGAATAATTGAGCATTGCTAAGAATGTTATCTGTTTAACCAAACCGGTTTTGGGTTAAACCAATTCTTGACCAACCATAGAATCAGCCTTTGTATCTGAATCCAGGCAGTAATGTCTTGTGAAAGCATGGACCAACTGACAGCTTTGTAAATGTCTGCAAAGGTGGGACATTTCTGGGCCAAGCATTTGTGGGTGCCTTCACCCCTAGTTGAATGAGCTTTTAGTGTTCCTGGAAGGGGGGTTAGAAACTAATTGTTAAAGCATGGATATGAATGCCACAATCTATGTGGCGATAGATTGTTAGGATGTGGCTAGCCCTTCTTGAATATGACCATACTTAATAAATATCTGACTGGATTTCTGGAGTGACTTAATTTTGTCCAGATAAAAGTGAAGTACCCTTCTTGCACTTAAGGAGAGCACAGTGGTGTTGACAGAGTGGAAAAAACAGGTAAAGTAATAGACTGGGTTATATGTAATTCTGGCACTACTTAAGGAAGAAAAGAGGAGTGTGTTCTCAAAGCCACTCTACATCAGGTGTTTTAGCTTTCAACTCTGCCACATTTCCAGAGAAATCAAGATTGGGCACATACATTAGTACTCCAAACAGTAATTCATAATGCACCTCTAGGCAAATTATTTAGTGCTCTCTGATATCTATAAAGACTATGCAGCCATGCCAATCCTGTATCCAATACATAATAGTCAAGGCTAGGTTAGGCGTTCTACTTTGCAGTTCGATTCCGAGCGGAGCAGGTTTGAATATAGCAGTCATACTCCCAGAACAGGAATAGTATCTATAAACAGCTTAACGACGGACGCAGGAACATTGTCTGAATGAAGGGTATTAACTGCTCGCATTGCTACTATGCACTGTAAGTCTTTTATGACCACTCGAGTAGTGGTAGTTCTTTGCAGCCAAATCCACAGGAATTCAGAGCATGAATTGAGTACAGCCAATATGTATTTATGTCAATCGATACTTTGGAATGGCCCGGTATAGGTGAGAAAAATTACCCTGAACGGTTTAATGGAGATAGCAAGGGGGGTTGGTGCTGGTCTTACAACGGTGAAATGTTTTGTCTGTTGACAAATATTGCCTCACTGCATATATTTTCCATACACATTGGTAAATACGGCACCCATATCATTGGTGTAACACTGATACAGTAGCATCGAAGGCCATCCTTGCATCTAGGGAGAGTACCGCTGCCTCCTCCAGGTCTGCCGCCGCCGTCATATGCAGCACCCCATAAAGACTTCGTAGATTTAGTAGGGTTCCTTGTCTCGGCATAAAGCCAGATTGGTCTGGGTGAATGACTGATGTTATAATTGTCGGTTACCTCTTTCCAATATTATTGAGGCAGCACCCTTCCTTATCCAGCGGGGCTGTACTTGGAGATGATGGATTCTTAGCCCTTCGCTGTGCGGCTAGCATGATGACCCAATCTAGAAGAGAATGACCAGTAAGACATGAGGGGGAGTTTTCAGGGGCCTTATATTGTTTGTCGAGCTTCAGTACGACGGCAGGAATGGATGCAGGCGTTTTAATCAATCTGAGGCCCGCCTGCCACAAGATATCCACAATGGGGATAGCTCGAGTGGTGCGCTGTGTGCCAGGTTTAAAATCGTAAAGAATCAGCTTGCTTGCTGGCATAGGTAGGTTGAATCGCTTTGAGGCCAGCTCTAAAAGATCGTGGAAACCTCCAATATTTGTAAGTGGCGAATCAGCAACTGGTGAGGTAGGAGACGGTGGCATTGGGATAACATAATCGTCCCATTCATCTGGAGCATCAGGTTCTGCATGCAGCTCACCCTCCTCTATTTGCTGATTATCACTGTCTTTTGGATCATCTGGAATTGATATAACCAATGGTATTAATTTCTCTTTAAGATGTCTTGGAGTTCTCAGAGGAGCAGGGCTAGTGATAGGAACCTCTTGTGGAGGTGGGGGACGCTGAGCAGAGTTGGCTCCAGGAAGCGCTTATAATAGTAATTGATCATGAGACGTAAGTTCGTAACTAGGGATATAGGGACACCAACGGAGGGTTCTTGTAGTTGATGGTGTTCTTCCTTCTGCTCCTCGTAAGGATAATGGTTTTGGAAGGATTCCATGCGCGGAGGGGAGGGAGGATCTCTATCAGTGAAGGAGTAGTCACCCTGTAACTAAACAGATGGATTATCGTCCCTATCATCCTCCTTACCTGATTCTTGGTATTTGACTTTCAATTAGGAAGGACTATGCATAAGTCCAAATAAGCCTTCCTCCTCCGATTCTTGAAAATCCAAGAGACGAGCTGGGGGCAAAGCAGAGATTTTTGAAAAAATTCTGAAGCGCTGGCTTCGATAACAGCATCAAAATGGTTTTTCCTTCTGTCAATGGGGCCGTCGATGACATGGCTGATGGTAACGTCGATGATGCGGCGTGAGGAGTCTTCGTTGATGGAGCAGCCAAGGACACAGCCCCTGACGGTGAGGTGGTCGACGAGCTAATCTTCATCGTCGGGGACAGTCTTGTCACCTACGGAGTCAGGGTCACATCTTTGCTTGACGATGCTGTCGTCATCTACGTTTTGATCGTCGACGTGGTACATTTCACCAGCTTGAGCATCGACGGTGAGCCTGAAATCGAAGTCTTTGTAGTAGACGGCACAGTCTTCGATGATGGTGCCATAGACGGGCCGTCTGTCAGTGAGAACTGCTCCTTGAAGGGGGTGTGAGGAGCAGGGGGAGGCGCTGAGCCAGACCTATGAAGAGGAGTGGAAGTGCCATCCTGGTGTCTCTTAGATGTTCTCTCCTCAGAAGTGTCCTTTCCGTGAAACTTAAATCTTTTGGTGTCTATGTGAGTAGAGGACAATCCCCCTCTTTCATTTTTCTGGCAGAGGAAAGAGCCTTCTCCTCCCCCTCGGAGCCTGACTCTGAGGCTGATTTTTTTCTCTGGAGCCTTAGAAGCAGTCTACCTTCTCTATTCTTGAGGGTTTTGGCAGGAAATGTACCACAGGGTTTGTGGTCAGGATAGAGACAATATAAACGCTCCTTATAAGGAACCTCAGAGAAAAGTCTGCTTTTTCCACAGGTCTTACAGTGCCTAAACAGCCCTTTTTTCGACTGTGACATGCTGTGTGAATATATATAAACACACACTCCAATAGACCCTCAGATGTTGATAGGTGATAAAACTTTAGCTAGAGATCAGAACGATAAGAGAGCAACACTGTGACTGAGCAGAACACACGACGTGCAGTAAGAAATCAGAGGTATGGGGGCTTTGCAGGGGATAAGTGCTCCAGGGTTTCAGCTCTGATTAGCTGGTTTGGATGTTCTAAAACAATGTAAACAAGTTACACTACACAATACTATTGTTTTTTAATGGAATGAATGCTAATGCTTTAACACTACTATTATTATTGTTACTGTGGGACTCCCACCATGACTGCGGGGAAGATTCAAGCATGTGAATCTATAAAAGATACAATACTGGAGCTAAACTTACACGTTTTAAATGTCATAGTAAGAGTTTTGTCCAACCAGCCACTATAAAACAGGTTACAAAAAACAACTTTCACAAGCACATAGAGAGATGGATGTAGCAAAAGAAAGGTGTGAATTTATCAACAACATTCTTTCGCATGATCTTCCAACAAAAACATAATTTGATGGAGATGCTGCAACCAAACCAGTGAAGCAAAATTTGTACAAGAGCTCGAAAAAAACTTTCACCTGAAGAATTTCAATTCAAAAAGTTGACCTCATTGAAAACTGCTGTCGTTGTGGACTATATGTCACAATTGCAAATGGTCAAGATTTAATCCATGCAAAGCTCTGGAGAGGTCGTTCAGACTGCTCTACAGATATCAAAGTCAGTATGCGGTCGTGTAGTTCCTACCAATCCGTAGGACCTGGCCATTGTTTGGACAACATTAACTAAGGGCTTGGTGTCAAGACTGATTCCAGACACCCCCGCAAGATATGTTGGCCTATAGACCAGCTAGCTCACAGTGCCACTGTAAGCCCCCCTAACCTACCAGGGAGCGAATGGTTTCTGGCAACCACTGAACATGACTCAGGGATCGTGGAAACAGTACAGTACCTTTCGCTTAGTCTTTCGTGCTTACTTATTTTCAGAGAAATATACATAGAATACACGGTGGGATGTTTTCAATAATATTTATTGAACCAATGTTATTTTTGCATAAAATACGTGTGCTGCAATGATTAGTAGACAGAAGCAGATAAATGTGATTACAAGCACCAAAAGCGTAAATAGCAGATATAGTTCTACCATGGTGCTAAACAATGTATATATCCAGGCATATAAACAAGGCAGTAATCTAGCGTACTCCTACTATGCGAACCCTACTCTAAGTGTGCCTAGAGTGTGTGTAGGTGTAGAGCCAAGAATCCCCCCAAGGGACGATCCAACCCCATTACCTGATGGGATAGACCTCTTGGTCACGAACTGGACACCCCTCACGAGATGTCAGGTAGGTTGCTGCGTGGTGATTTCTCAGCATGCAAGGACCCTCGGTGTCAGCGGAAGTACCTCCTCTACTAATTTATGGGGATGCTCATCTTTTATAATAGAAAGCAGCCTTGCGATGTGTGTACAGATTAGTGATGTTATGGATACGTAGATAGCCCTTTTGCCCCGTGGATAAAAATAGTGATGACATTTGTACGTAGTAAGGAACAAGACCTTGTACATGATGTTCAGGGCGTTGTGATAATGTTGTGGGAAGCTAGATGTAAAATAAGTTTCGTTTCAGAGAAACTAATCCAATATTGTCGTGCGTGCAAATGTATGCAAAAGGTCACAGCTTGGAAATGTTATTTATGAGGACAATGTAAGAAATAAGCTGCTTTGCTACATGGGCCTAACCCGGGAATAAAACGCCCACTCCTCATACTAAGGGTCGATATCTAAAAAGCTATCTAAAAAGCCAGCGGACAGTTTTAAAAACGTTAAAAAACTACTCTTTAAAAGCATCTAAAAGTGGGCTTACCAATAAAAATATGTAAAAAATGTTAGGAGTCATTATACTATTTGAGATCCTAAGCACTCAGAAAGCCATGGTGCCTAGAAAAAGAAAAAAGCTGTTTTGGTACATTTTGTTTAAAAAGAGACCAAATTATTCCCACAAGGAAAAGGCCAATTGTTTATGTGTTCCAGGTGCCCTCATCCGTAGGCGTTCCCAGAGGCGCACCTCGTAGCATGTTTATGGAGCAAAGGTGATTCCATCCAGTTCCCACAGCAGCAGCTGAGGGAGGCGTCGTGTCCCACAAGTGGTCCGCAGAGCCGTTGTTCACATCACTAGGAGCTGAAGCATCCCAGGGTGGCTCTAAGAATGCATTCATCATCAATGGAATATGCTGGGGACAGCAATACGCATGGGCCTTTAAGGGGTCCATCAGTACTTCAATGTCCGGTGGCGCAACCAATTCTGATCCAAGACATATATCCGGGATGCATTCTTGGCTGCAAAGCAGGCAGTGGAAGACAGGTTGAATGCAGTCAAGCCAGACCGGCCTGAACGATAAGAACCAGTGCTCATTTAGTTCTTGTAGCTGAGGTGTGCTGAAGCAGTGTATCATGCGCTCACGTCAACGCAGCACTAGCAGTGCTGTCTTCCTTCCGAGTTGAACTGGGACTTCCATTGCGGAGCAGATATAATAAAATCAGTATTCACGCCACAATTAGTAGGACAAGCGGGAGCCCTCTGAAAACGCTTCCCAACACAGGGTGTATGAAAGATGGTATAACTCAGAATATCGTCTGAAAGGTGCTAACCAAACCAGAGCCGATACATTTAAAAAAGTGCACTATTCCTTTTGTATCAGACATGGTAAAGATTCGATGGACCAGCTCCCCAAAATGCAGCGGTAAGTTAGTGTGGAGTAGTGTCTGTATCTCCGAAGAGGACCTTGCAACCTGGAGATCAAACGTCTCTTTGGCTGAAGTTAAGGTCACATCCTTCTGTAAAACCATGGCTTTGAGTTTGCTTTGGGAGTCAACTTTTATGTTGGAAACATTTGTTGAAGGCCATAGCGCTGCCTCCCTAACTGTGCAGGCAGGTGGAAACAGTACTTGTGTACAACAAGTGACAATGGAATTAACCGTCACCAGATAAGCGATGCCCAGTTTCATTCCGCAGCAACCTTGATCATTCAGCATCAAATAGCTCTCATTCGAGAGCAGTCTGAACATAGGATGAATCACAGCAGCTGGGGAACCCTGCAGATAACAAGATAAGTTCGCTATTGAAGCATTGTGTTAGAAATGGGGGTCTCTAGTTGGCAATGGTTTGCACCTTTGTCCAAGTAGGGACCCTTCTTCCTAGTCAGGGTAAGATAGACCCTGCACACCCCCTTGGTAGCTTGGCACGAGCAGACAGGCTTATCTCAGAGGCAGTGTGTAAAGCATTTGTGCACACATACAGTAATACAGAAAAAACACTACAAATGGACACCACACCAGTTTAGAAAAATAAGTAAATCTTTATCTAAACCAAACAAGACCAAAAATGACAAAAATCCACAATACAGTTCTGAAAAATATGCAGTTTGCAAGAAAACCTTAAATTTGTAGAAATATCCACAAAACACAGTTCTTCTGAGTCGGTAGCTCCATCCGGGGCTACTGCGATGCTGAAAACAACAGAGTCTAAAAGTTCCAGCTGACCGCGTAGGTGCGGGCCAGCTAAAGCGTTGACAGACTCGTGAACAGTACCTTTCCTGTTGCGGCCGACACGTCGGTGCGAATCGGTCGGGGCAACCGTCACGGTTGCATTGCAAAATGGATGCGCTGCAGGGTGCGTTGCCTTCACAACGCGGTGCAGGCAGCGGCTCGGTGACGATCGTCCAGACGGCGCCAGTGAGACCAAGGCTTATGGTGCTGGGTGAGTCGGTGCTCGATGCGGTGCTGGCAGGTTGCGGTGCAGGCGACGGAGCCGGTCGATATTCGGGCCGTGCAATGACGGTGTTGGTGATGTCCAGGCAGGGGAAGTGAGGCCGTGTGAAGTGCGGTGCCCATAGGATGCCGTGCAAGCAACGGCTCGGTGACGATCATCCAGACATGGCGGTGATCTTATTTCCAAATGAAAAATAATTATGTGCTTTAAGGCTATGAATCAGCTAGGTGTCCTCTGCATACGCAAAGTACTTCACATCCCATGACATGGAGAGAGAATAGGTGAGATGGATGGACCTTTTCAGCTGAGTTTCTTATTGGATGGACACAAAGAGAAGACATGGTTATTTCCTTGTTCTGCATTGAGTGAATCGTCATTGAAGTCATAAACTACTGCACATGGACCCCGTAACACTTCATCTCCATCTATTTGTCAATAAATTCACATAGAGGGTGCATCTGTCCATATGATGAGCAGCACTATTCAAGAGCATATCTAAGGCAAGAGTTTTCCGAAACGTAGGTTGGCAATCCAGAGATATCTATTTCAAGATTGCTTTGCAGCAGCTGTAGTGCAAAATGCTGATAACCTGTCTAACAGTGAGGGTAAAGAGCAGCCTGATGGGCTTTTATTGAAGAGCTGTGTTACACAGACTCCTGTTCCTTTAGGTCTCCTGGAGCTTCCACTACCCATGATCCATTGCATTGGCAGCTGCCTCCAGTAGACCGTTCTTTGAGATGAGCGAGAGAGTAGCTGCTGTTTTGATTCCGCTTGATGCCAACAGCTGGGGAGGTCGGAGGGTCATTTAATAGCTTCTGATTCCTACGAAGCAGAACAAGGAGAGTAAATAAGCAATAATTTCCTCTGCATCACAGGATCTTCATACAAACATTAGAAGAGTATAGCAGGCTACAAATTAACTTCTCATCTTGAAGAAGAAACACCAGCTGTATGAATAATTGAGCATTGCTAAGAATGTTATCTGTTTAACCAATCCGGTTTTGGGTTAAACCAATTCTTGACCAACCATAGAATGAGCCTTTGTATCTGAATCCAGGCAGTAATGTCTTGTGAAAGCATGGACCAACTGACAGCTTTTTAAATGTCTGCAAAGGTGGGACATTTCTGGGCCAAGCATTTGTGGGTGCCTTCACCCCTAGTTGAATGAGCTTTTAGTGTTCCTGGAAGGGGGGTTAGAAACTAATTGTTAAAGCATGGATATGAATGCCACAATCTATGTGGCGATAGATTGTTAGGATGTGGCTAGCCCTTCTTGAATATGACCATACTTAATAAATATCTGACTGGATTTCTGGAGTGACTTAATTTTGTCCAGATAAAAGTGAAGTACCCTTCTTGCACTTAAGGAGAGCACAGTGGTGTTGACAGAGTGGAAAAAACAGGTAAAGTAATAGACTGGGTTATATGTAATTCTGGCACTACTTAAGGAAGAAAAGAGGAGTGTGTTCTCAAAGCCACTCTACATCAGGTGTTTTAGCTTTCAACTCTGCCACATTTCCAGAGAAATCAAGATTGGGCACATACATTAGTACTCCAAACAGTAATTCATAATGCACCTCTAGGCAAATTATTTAATGCTCTCTGATATCTATAAAGACTATGCAGCCATGCCAATCCTGTATCCAATACATAATAATCAAGGCTAGGTTAGGCGTTCTACTTTGCAGTTCGATTCCGAGCGAAATAGGTTTGAATATAGCAGCCATACTCCCAGAACAGGCATAGTATCTATGAACAGCTTAACGACGGACGCAGGACCATTGTCTGAATGAAGGGTATTAACTGCTCGCATTGCTACTATGCACTGCAAGTCTTTTATGACCACTCGAGTAGTGGTAGTTCTTTGCAGCAAAATCCACAGGAATTCAGAGCATGAATTGAGTACAACCAATATGTATTTATGTCAATCGATACTTTGGAATGGCCCGGTATAGGTGAGAAAAATTACCCTGAACGGTTTAATGGAGATAGCAAGGGGGTTGGTGCTGGTCTTACAACGGTGAAATGTTTTGTCTGTTGACAAATATTGCCTCACTGCATATATTTTCCATACACATTGGTAAATACGACACCCATATCATTGCTGTAACACTGATACAGTAGCATCGAAGGCCATCCTTGCATCTAGGGAGAGTACCGCTGCCTCCTGCAGGTCTGGCGCCGCCGTCATATGCAGCACCCCATAAAGACTTCGTAGATTTAGTAGGGTTCCTTGTCTCGGCATAAAGCCAGATTGGTCTGGGTGAATGACTGATGTTATAATTGTCGGTTACCTCTTTCCAATATTATTGAGGCAGCACCCTTCCTTATCCAGCGGGGCTGTACTTGGAGATGATGGATTCTTAGCCCTTCTCTGTGCGGCTTGCATGATGACCCAATCTGGAAGAGTATGACCAATAAGACACGAGGGGGAGTTTTCAGGGGCCTTATATTGTTTGTCGAGCTTCAGTACAACGGCAGGAATGGATGCAGGCGTTTTAATCAATTAGAGGCCCGCCTACCAGAAGATATCCACAATGGGGATAGCTTGAGTGGTGCGCTGTGTGCCAGGTTTAAAATTTTAAAGAAAGGAATCAGCTTGCTTGGCTGGCATAGGTAGGTTGAATCGCTTTGAGGCCAGCTCTAAAAGATCGTGGAAAGCTCCAATATTTGTAAGTGGCGAATCAGCAACTGGTGAGGCAGGAGACGGGGGCATTGGGACAACATAATCGTCCCATTCATCTAGAGCATCAGGTTCTGCATGCAGCTCACCCTCCTCCATTTGCTGATCATCACTGTCTTTTGGATAATCTGGAATTGATATAACCAATGGTATTCGTTTCTCTTTAAGATGTCTTGGAGTACTCAGAGGAGCAGGGCTAGTGATAGGAACCTCTTGTGGAGGTGGAGGACGCTGAGCAGAGTTTGCTCCAGGAAGCGCTTATAATAGTAATTGATCATGAGACGTAAGTTCGTAACTAGGGATATAGGGACACCAACGGAGGGTTCTTGTAGTTGATGGTGTTCTTCCTTCTGCCCATCGTAAGGATAACGGTTTTTGAAGGAGTCCATGCGTGGAGGGGAGGGAGGATCTCTATCAGTGAAGGAGTAGTCACCCTGTAACTAAACAGATGGATTATCTTCCCTATCATCCTCCTTACCTGATTCCTGGTATTTGACTTTCAATTAGGAAGGACTATGCATAAGTCCAAATAAGCCTTCCTCCTCCGATTCTTGAAAATCCAAGAGACAAGCTGGGGGCAAAGCAGAGATTTTTTTAAAAATTCTGAAGCGCTGGCTTCGATAACAGCATCAAAATGGTTTTTCCTTTTGTCAATGGGGCCGTCGACGACATGGCTGATGGTAACGTCGATGACGCGGCGTGAGGAGTCTTCGTTGATGGAGCAGCCAAGGACACAGTCCCTGACGGTGAGGTGGTCGACGAACTAATCTTCATCGTCGGGGACAGTATTGTCACCTATGGAGTCAGGGTCACATCTTTGCTTGACGATGCTGTCGTCATCTACGTTTTGATCGTCGGCGTGGTAGTCTTCACCAGCGTGAGCATCGACGGTGAGCCTGAAATCGAAGTCTTTGTAGTAGACGGCACAGTTTTCGATGATGGTGCCATAGACGGGCCGTCGGTCAGTGAGAACTGCTCCTTGAAGGGGGCGTGAGGAGCAGGGGGAGGCGCTGAGCCAGACCTATGAAGAGGAGTGGAAGTGCCAGCCTGATGTCTCTTAGATGTTCTCTCCTCAGAAGTGTCCTTTCCGTGAAACTTACATCTTTTGGTGTCTATGTGAGTAGAGGACAATCCCCCTCTTTCCTTTTTCTGGAGGAGGAAAGAGCCTTCTCCTCCCCTCAGAGCCTGACTCTAGGGCTGACTTTTTTCTCTGTAGCCTTAGAAGCAGTCTACCTTCTCTATTCTTGAGGGTTTTGGCAGGAAATGTACCACAGGGTTTGTGGTCAGGATAGAGACAATATAAACACTCCTTATAAGGAACCTCAGAGAAAAGTCTGCTTTTTCCACAGGTCTTACAGTGCCTAAACAGCCCTTTTTTCGACTGTGACATTCTGTGTGAATATATCTAAACACACACTCCAATAGACCCTCAGATGTTGATAGGTAATAAAACTTTAGCTAGAGATCAGAACGATAAGAGAGCAACACTGTGACTGAGCAGAACACACGACGTGCGGTAAGAAATCGGAGGTATGGGGGCTTTGCAGGGGATAAGTGCTACAGGGTTTCAGCTCTGATTAGCTGGTTTGGATGTTTTAAAACAATGTAAACAAGTTACACTGCACAATACTATTGTTTTTCAATGGAATGAATGCTAATGCTTTAACACTACTATTATTATTGTTACTGTGGGACTCCCACCATGACTGCGGGGAAGATTCAAGCATGTGAATCTATAAAAGATACAATACTGGAGCTAAACTTACACGTTTTAAATGTCACAGTAAGAGTTTTGTCCAACCAGCCACTATAAAACAGGTTACAAAAAACAACTTTCACAAGCACATAGAGAGATGGATGTAGCAAAAGAAAGGTATGAATTTATCAACAACATTCTGTCGCATGATCTTCCAACAAACATAATTTGATGGAGATGCTGCAACCAAACCAGTGAAGCACAAATTTGTACAAGAGCTCGAAAAAACCTTTCACCTGAAGAATTTCAATTAAAAAAGTTGACCTCATTGAAAACTGCTGTCGTTGTGGACAATATGTCACAATTGCGAATGATCAAGATTTAATCCATGCAAAGCTCTGGAGAGGTCGTTCAGACTGCTCTACAGATATCAAAGTCAGTATGCGGTCGTTTAGTTCCTACCAATCCGTAGGACCTGGTCATTGTTTGGACAACATAAACTAAGGGCTTGGTGTCAAGACTGATTCCAGACACCCCCGCAGGATATGTTGGCCTATAGACCAGCTAGCTCACAGTGCCACTGTAAGCCCCCCTAACCTACCAGGGAGCAAATGGTTTCTGGCAACCACTGAACATGACTCAGGGATCGTGGAAACAGTACAGTACCTTTTGCTTAGTCTCTCGTGCTTACTTATTTTCAGAGAAATATACATAGAATACACGGTGGGATGTTTTCAATAATATTTATTGAACCAATGTTATTCTTGCATAAAATACGTGTGCTGCAATGATTAGTAGACAGAAGCAGATAAATGTGATTACAAGCACCAAAAGCGTAAATAGCAGATATAGTTCTACCATGGTGCTAAACAATGTATATATGCAGGCATATAAACTAGGCAGTAATCTAGCGTACTCCTACTATGCGAACCCTACTCTAAGTGTGCCTAGAGTGTGTGTAGGTGTAGAGCCAAGAATCCCCCAAGGGACGATCCAACCCCATTACCTGATGGGATAGACCTCTTGCTCACGAACTGGACACCCCTCACGAGATGTCAGGTTGCTGCGTGGTGATTTCTCAGCATGCAAGGACCCTCGGTGTCAGCGGAAGTACCTCCTCTACTAATTTATGGGGATGCTCATCTTTTATAATAGAAAGCAGCCTTGGGATGTGCGTACAGATTAGTGATGTTATGGATACGTAGATAGCCCTTTTGCCCCGTGGATGAAGATAGTGATGACATTTGTACGTAGTAAGGAACAAGACCTTGTACATGATGTTCAGGGCGTTGTGATAATGTTGTGCGAAGCTAGATGTAAAAAAGTTTAGTTTCAGAGAAACTAATCCAATATTGTCATGCATGCAAATGTATGCAAAAGGTTATTTGTGAGGACAATGTAAGAAATAAGCTGCTTTGCTACATGGGGCTAACCCGGGAATAAAACACCCACTCCTCATACTAAGGGTCGATATCTAAAAAGCTATCTAAAAAGCCAGCGGACAGTTTTAAAAACGTTAAAAAACTACTCTTTAAAAGCATCTAAAAGTGGGCTTACCAATAAAAATATGTAAAAAAATGTATATGAGTCATTATACTATTTGAGATCCTGAGCACTAAGAAAGACATGGTGCCTAGAAAAAGAAAAAAGCTGTTTTGGTACATTTTGTTTAAAAAGAGACCAAATGATTCCCACAAGGAAAAGGCCAATTGTTTATGTGTTCCAGGTGGCAGACGCAACATTGTTGTTGCCCTCATCCGTAGGCGTTCCCAGAGGCGCACCTCGTAGCATGTTTATGGAGCAAAGGCGATTCCATCCAGTTCCCACAGCAGCAGCTGAGGGAGGTGTCGTGTCCCACAAGTGGTCCGCAGAGCCGTTGTTCACATCACTAGGAGCTGAAGCATCCCAGGGTGGCTCTAAGAATGCATTCAACATCAATGGAATATGCTGGGGACAGCAATACGCATGGGCCTTTAAGGGGTCCATCAGTACTTCAATGTCCGGTGGCGCAACCAATTCTGATCCAAGACATATATCCGGGATGCATTCTTGGCTGCAAAGCAGGCAGTGGAAGACAGGTTGAATGCAGTCAAGCCAGACCGGCCTGAACGATAAGAACCAGTGCTCATTTAGTTCTTGTAGCTGAGGTGTGCTGAAGCAGTGTATCATGCGCTCACGTCAACGCAGCACTAGCAGTGCTGTCTCCATTCCGAGTAGAACTGGGACTTCCATTGCGGAGCAGATATAATAAAATCAGTATTCACGCCACAATTAGTAGGACAAGCGGGAGCCCTCTGAAAACGCTTCCCAACACAGGGTGTATGAAAGATGGTATAACTCCGAATATCGTCTGAAAGGTGCTAACCAAACCAGAGCCGATACTTTTTTAAAAAAAAAGTGCACTATTCCTTTCGTATCAGACATGGTAAAGATTCGATGGACCAGCTCCCCAAAATGCAGCGGTAAGTTAGTGTGGAGTAGTGTCTGTATCTCCGAAGAGGACCTTGCAACCTGGAGATCAAACGTCTCTTTGGCTGAAGTTAAGGTCACATCCTTCTGTAAAACCATGGCTTTGAGTTTGCTTTGGGAGTCAACTTTTATGTTGGAAACATTTGTTGAAGGCCATAGCGCTGCCTCCCTAACTGTGCAGGCAGGTGGAAACAGTACTTGTGTACAACAAGTGACAATGGAATTAACCGTCACCAGATAAGCGATGCCCAGTTCCATTCCGCAGCAACCTTGATCATTCAGCATCAAATAGCTCTCATTCGAGAGCAGTCTGAACATAGGATGAATCACAGCAGCTGGGGAACCCTGCAGATAACAAGATAAGTTCGCTATTGAAGCATTGTGTTAGAAATGGGGGTCTCTAGTCGGCAATGGTTTGCACCTTTGTCCAAGTAGGGACCCTTCTTCCTAGTCAGGGTAAGGGGGATATACTTCTAAAATAACCCCTGCACACCCCCTTGGTAGCTTGGCACGAGCAGACAGGCTTATCTCAGAGGCAGTGTGTAAAGCATTTGTGCACACATTCAGTAATACAGAAAAAACACTACAAATGGACACCACACCAGTTTAGAAAAATAAGTAAATCTTTATCTAAACCAAACAAGATCAAAAATGACAAAAATCCACAATACAGTTCTGAAAAATATGCAGTTTGCAAGAAAACCTTAAATTTGTAGAAATATCCACAAAACACAGTTCTTCTGAGTCGGTAGCTCCGTCCGGGGCTACTGCGATGCTGAAAACAACAGAGTCTAAAAGTTCCAGCTGACCGCGTAGGTGCGGGCCAGCTAAAGCGTTGACAGACTCGTGAACAGTACCTTTCCTGTTGCGGCCGACACGTCGGTGCGAGTCGGTCGGGGCAACCGTCACGGTTGCATTGCAAAATGGATGCGCTGCAGGGTGCGTTGCCTTCACAACGCGGTGCAGGCAGCGGCTCGGTGACGATCGTCCAGACGGCGCCAGTGAGACCAAGGCTTATGGTGCTGGGTGAGTCGGTGCTCGATGCGGTGCTGGCAGGTTGCGGTGCAGGCGACGGAGCCGGTCGATATTCGGGCCGTGCAATGACGGTGTTGGTGATGTCCAGGCAGGGGAAGTGAGGCCGTGTGAAGTGCGGTGCCCATAGGACGCCGTGCAAGCAACGGCTCGGTGACGATCATCCAGACATGGCGGTGATCTTATTTCCAAATGAAAAATAATTATGTGCTTTAAGGCTATGAATCAGCTAGGTGTCCTCTGCATACGCAAAGTACTTCACATCCCATGACATGCAGAGAGAATAGGTGAGATGGATGGACCTTTTCAGCTGAGTTTCTTATTGGATGGACACAAAGAGAAGACATGGTTATTTCCTTGTTCTGCATTGAGTGAATCGTCATTGAAGTCATAAACTACTGCACATGGACCCCGTAACACTTCATCTCCATCTATTTGTCAATAAATTCACATAGAGGGTGCATCTGTCCATATGATGAGCAGCACTATTCAAGAGCATATCTAAGGCAAGAGTTTTCCGAAACGTAGGTTGGCAATCCAGAGATATCTATTTCAAGATTGCTTTGCAGCAGCTGTAGTGCAAAATGCTGATAACCTGTCTAACAGTGAGGGTAAAGAGCAGCCTGATGGGCTTTTATTGAAGAGCTGTGTTACACAGACTCCTGTTCCTTTAGGTCTCCTGGAGCTTCCACTACCCATGATCCATTGCACTGGCAGCTGCCTCCAGTAGACCGTTCTTTGAGATGAGCGAGAGAGTAGCTGCTGTTTTGATTCCGCTTGATGCCAACAGCTGGGGAGGTCGGAGGGTCATTTAATAGCTTCTGATTCCTACGAAGCAGAACAAGGAGAGTAAATAAGCAATAATTACCTCTGCATCACAGGATCTTCATACAAACATTAGAAGAGTATAGCAGGCTACAAATTAACTTCTCATCTTGAAGAAGAAACACCAGCTGTATGAATAATTGAGCATTGCTAAGAATGTTATCTGTTTAACCAAACCGGTTTTGGGTTAAACCAATTCTTGACCAACCATAGAATCAGCCTTTGTATCTGAATCCAGGCAGTAATGTCTTGTGAAAGCATGGACCAACTGACAGCTTTTTAAATGTCTGCAAAGGTGGGACATTTCTGGGCCAAGCATTTGTGGGTGCCTTCACCCCTAGTTGAATGAGCTTTTAGTGTTCCTGGAAGGGGGTTAGAAACTAATTGTTAAAGCATGGATATGAATGCCACAATCTATGTGGCGATAGATTGTTAGGATGTGGCTAGCCCTTCTTGAATATGACCATACTTAATAAATATCTGTCTGGATTTCTGGAGTGACTTAATTTTGTCCAGATAAAAGTGAAGTACCCTTCTTGCACTTAAGGAGAGGACAGTGGTGTTGACGGAGTGGAAAAAACAGGTAAAGTAATAGACTGGGTTATATGTAATTCTGGCACTACTTAAGGAAGAAAAGAGGAGTGTGTTCTCAAAGCCACTCTACATCAGGTGTTTTAGCTTTCAACTCTGCCACATTTCCAGAGAAATCAAGATTGGGCACATACATTAGTACTCCAAACAGTAATTCATAATGCACCTCTAGGCAAATTATTTAATGCTCTCTGATATCTATAAAGACTATGCAGCCATGCCAATCCTGTATCCAATACATAATAGTCAAGGCTAGGTTAGGCGTTCTACTTTGCAGTTCGATTCCGAGCGAAGCAGGTTTGAATATAGCAGTCATACTCCCAGAACAGGCATAGTATCTATGAACAGCTTAACGACGGACGCAGGACCATTGTCTGAATGAAGGGTATTAACTGCTCGCATTGCTACTATGCACTGCAAGTCTTTTATGACCACTCGAGTAGTGGTAGTTCTTTGCAGCAAAATCCACAGGAATTCAGAGCATGAACTGAGTACAACCAATATGTATTTATGTCAATCAATACTTTGGAATGGCCCGGTATAGGTGAGAAAAATTACCCTGAACGGTTTAATGGAGATAGCAAGGGGGTTGGTGCTGGTCTTACAACGGTGAAATGTTTTGTCTGTTGACAAATATTGCCTCACTGCATATATTTTCCATACACATTGGTAAATACGACACCCATATCATTGCTGTAACACTGATACAGTAGCATCGAAGGCCATCCTTGCATCTAGGGAGAGTACCGCTGCCTCCTGCAGGTCTGGCGCCGCCGTCATATGCAGCACCCCATAAAGACTTCGTAGATTTAGTAGGGTTCCTTGCCTCGGCATAAAGCCAGATTGGTCTGGGTGAATGACCGATGTTATAATTGTCGGTTACCTCTTTCCAATATTATTGAGGCAGCACCCTTCCTTATCCAGCGGGGCTGTACTTGGAGATGATGGATTCTTAGCCCTTCTCTGTGCGGCTTGCATGATGACCCAATCTGGAAGAGTATGACCAATAAGACACGAGGGGGAGTTTTCAGTGGCCTTATATTGTTTGTCGAGCTTCAGTACGACGGCAGGAATGGATGCAGGCGTTTTAATCAATTAGAGGCCCGCCTACCACAAGATATCCACAATGGGGATAGCTTGAGTGGTGCGCTGTGTGCCAGGTTTAAAATTTTAAAGAAAGGAATCAGCTTGCTTGGCTGGCATAGGTAGGTTGAATCGCTTTGAGGCCAGCTCTAAAAGATCGTGGAAAGCTCCAATATTTGTAAGTGGCGAATCAGCAACTGGTGAGGCAGGAGACGGGGGCATTGGGACAACATAATCGTCCCATTCATCTAGAGCATCAGGTTCTGCATGCAGCTCACCGTCCTCCATTTGCTGATCATCACTGTCTTTTGGATCATCTGGAATTGATATAACCAATGGTATTCGTTTCTCTTTAAGATGTCTTGGAGTACTCAGAGGAGCAGGGCTAGTGATAGGAACCTCTTGTGGAGGTGGGGGACGCTGAGCAGAGTTTGCTCCAGGAAGCGCTTATAATAGTAATTGATCATGAGACGTAAGTTCATAACTAGGGATATAGGGACACCAACGGAGGGTTCTTGTAGTTGGTGGTGTTCTTCCTTCTGCTCCTCGTAAGGATAACGGTTTTTGAAGGAGTCGATGCGTGGAGGGGAGGGAGGATCTCTATCAGTGAAGGAGTAGTCACCCTGTAACTAAACAGATGGGTTATCGTCCCTATCATCCTCCTTACCTGATTCTTGGTATTTGACTTTCAATTAGGAAGGACTATGCATAAGTCCAAATAAGCCTTCCTCCTCCGATTCTTGAAAATCCAAGAGACAAGCTGGGGGCAAAGTAGAGATTTTTTTAAAAATTCTGAAGCGCTGGCTTCGATAACCGCATCAAAATGGTTTTTCCTTTTGTCAATGGGGCCGTCGACGACATGGCTGATGGTAACGTCGATGACGCGGCGTGAGGAGTCTTCGTTGATGGAGCAGCCAAGGACACAGTCCCTGACGGTGAGATGGTCGACGAACTAATCTTCATCGTCGGGGACAGTATTGTCACCTATGGAGTCAGGGTCACATCTTTGCTTGACGATGCTGTCGTCATCTACGTTTTGATCGTCGGCGTGGTAGACTTCACCAGCGTGAGCATCGACGGTGAGCCTGAAATCGAAGTCTTTGTAGTAGACGGCACAGTTTTCGATGATGGTGCCATAGACGGGCCGTCGGTCAGTGAGAACTGCTCCTTGAAGGGGGCGTGAGGAGCAGGGGGAGGCGCTGAGCCAGACCTATGAAGAGGAGTGGAAGTGCCAGCCTGATGTCTCTTAGATGTTCTCTCCTCAGGAGTGTCCTTTCCGTGAAACTTACATCTTTTGGTGTCTATGTGAGTAGAGGACAATCCCCCTCTTTCCTTTTTCTGGAGGAGGAAAGAGCCTTCTCCTCCCCCTCAGAGCCTGACTCTAGGGCTGACTTTTTTCTCTGTAGCCTTAGAAGCAGTCTACCTTCTCTATTCTTGAGGGTTTTGGCAGGAAATGTACCACAGGGTTTGTGGTCAGGATAGAGACAATATAAACACTCCTTATAAGGAACCTCAGAGAAAAGTCTGCTTTTTCCACAGGTCTTACAGTGCCTAAACAGCCCTTTTTTCGACTGTGACATTCTGTGTGAATATATCTAAACACACACTCCAATAGACCCTCAGATGTTGATAGGTAATAAAACTTTAGCTAGAGATCAGAACGATAAGAGAGCAACACTGTGACTGAGCAGAACACACGACGTGCGGTAAGAAATCGGAGGTATGGGGGCTTTGCAGGGGATAAGTGCTACAGGGTTTCAGCTCTGATTAGCTGGTTTGGATGTTTTAAAACAATGTAAACAAGTTACACTGCACAATACTATTGTTTTTCAATGGAATGAATGCTAATGCTTTAACACTACTATTATTATTGTTACTGTGGGACTCCAACCATGACTGCGGGGAAGATTCAAGCATGTGAATCTATAAAAGATACAATACTGGAGCTAAACTTACACGTTTTAAATGTCACAGTAAGAGTTTTGTCCAACCAGCCACTATAAAACAGGTTACAAAAAACAACTTTCACAAGCACATAGAGAGATGGATGTAGCAAAAGAAAGGTATGAATTTATCAACAACATTCTGTCGCATGATCTTCCAACAAACATAATTTGATGGAGATGCTGCAACCAAACCAGTGAAGCACAAATTTGTACAAGAGCTCGAAAAAAACCTTTCACCTGAAGAATTTCAATTAAAAAAGTTGACCTCATTGAAAACTGCTGTCGTTGTGGACAATATGTCACAATTGCGAATGATCAAGATTTAATCCATGCAAAGCTCTGGAGAGGCCGTTCAGACTGCTCTACAGATATCAAAGTCAGTATGCGGTCGTTTAGTTCCTACCAATCCGTAGGACCTGGTCATTGTTTGGACAACATAAACTAAGGGCTTGGTGTCAAGACTGATTCCAGACACCCCCGCAGGATATGTTGGCCTATAGACCAGCTAGCTCACAGTGCCACTGTAAGCCCCCCTAACCTACCAGGGAGCGAATGGTTTCTGGCAACCACTGAACATGACTCAGGGATCGTGGAAACAGTACAGTACCTTTTGCTTAGTCTCTCGTGCTTACTTATTTTCAGAGAAATATACATAGAATACACGGTGGGATGTTTTCAATAATATTTATTGAACCAATGTTATTCTTGCATAAAATACGTGTGCTGCAATGATTAGTAGACAGAAGCAGATAAATGTGATTACAAGCACCAAAAGCGTAAATAGCAGATATAGTTCTACCATGGTGCTAAACAATGTATATATGCAGGCATATAAACTAGGCAGTAATCTAGCGTACTCCTACTATGCGAACCCTACTCTAAGTGTGCCTAGAGTGTGTGTAGGTGTAGAGCCAAGAATCCCCCAAGGGACGATCCAACCCCATTACCTGATGGGATAGACCTCTTGCTCACGAACTGGACACCCCTCACGAGATGTCAGGTTGCTGCGTGGTGATTTCTCAGCATGCAAGGACCCTCGGTGTCAGCGGAAGTACCTCCTCTACTAATTTATGGGGATGCTCATCTTTTATAATAGAAAGCAGCCTTGGGATGTGCGTACAGATTAGTGATGTTATGGATACGTAGATAGCCCTTTTGCCCCGTGGATGAAGATAGTGATGACATTTGTACGTAGTAAGGAACAAGACCTTGTACATGATGTTCAGGGCGTTGTGATAATGTTGTGCGAAGCTAGATGTAAAAAGTTTAGTTTCAGAGAAACTAATCCAATATTGTCATGCATGCAAATGTATGCAAAAGGTCACAGCTTGGAAATGTTATTTGTGAGGACAATGTAAGAAATAAGCTGCTTTGCTACATGGGGCTAACCCCGGAATAAAACACCCACTCCTCATACTAAGGGTCGATATCTAAAAAGCTATCTAAAAAGCCAGCGGACAGTTTTAAAAACGTTAAAAAACTACTCTTTAAAAGCATCTAAAAGTGGGCTTACCAATAAAAATATGTAAAAAAATGTATATGAGTCATTATACTATTTGAGATCCTGAGCACTAAGAAAGACATGGTGCCTAGAAAAGAAAAAAGCTGTTTTGGTACATTTTGTTTAAAAAGAGACCAAATGATTCCCACAAGGAAAAGGCCAATTGTTTATGTGTTCCAGGTGGCAGACGCAACATTGTTGTTGCCCTCATCCGTAGGCGTTCCCAGAGGCGCATCTCGTAGCATGTTTATGGAGCAAAGGCGATTCCATCCAGTTCCCACAGCAGCAGCTGAGGGAGGTGTCGTGTCCCACAAGTGGTCCGCAGAGCCGTTGTTCACATCACTAGGAGCTGAAGCATCCCAGGGTGGCTCTAAGAATGCATTCAACATCAATGGAATATGCTGGGGACAGCAATACGCATGGGCCTTTAAGGGGTCCATCAGTACTTCAATGTCCGGTGGCGCAACCAATTCTGATCCAAGACATATATCCGGGATGCATTCTTGGCTGCAAAGCAGGCAGTGGAAGACAGGTTGAATGCAGTCAAGCCAGACCGGCCTGAACGATAAGAACCAGTGCTCATTTAGTTCTTGTAGCTGAGGTGTGCTGAAGCAGTGTATCATGCGCTCACGTCAACGCAGCACTAGCAGTGCTGTCTCCATTCCGAGTTGAACTGGGACTTCCATTGCGGAGCAGATATAATAAAATCAGTATTCACGCCACAATTAGTAGGACAAGCGGGAGCCCTCTGAAAACGCTTCCCAACACAGGGTGTATGAAAGATGGTATAACTCAGAATATCGTCTGAAAGGTGCTAACCAAACCAGAGCCGATACATTTAAAAAAGTGCACTATTCCTTTTGTATCAGACATGGTAAAGATTCGATGGACCAGCTCCCCAAAATGCAGCGGTAAGTTAGTGTGGAGTAGTGTCTGTAACTCCGAAGAGGACCTTGCAACCTGGAGATCAAACGTCTCTTTGGCTGAAGTTAAGGTCACATCCTTCTGTAAAACCATGGCTTTGAGTTTGCTTTGGGAGTCAACTTTTATGTTGGAAACATTTGTTGAAGGCCATAGCGCTGCCTCCCTAACTGTGCAGGCAGGTGGAAACAGTACTTGTGTACAACAAGTTACAATGGAATTAACCGTCACCAGATAAGCGATGCCCAGTTCCATTCCGCAGCAACCTTGATCATTCAGCATCAAATAGCTCTCATTCGAGAGCAGTCTGAACATAGGATGAATCACAGCAGCTGGGGAACCCTGCAGATAACAAGATAAGTTCGCTATTGAAGCATTGTGTTAGAAATGGGGGTCTCTAGTCGGCAATGGTTTGCACCTTTGTCCAAGTAGGGACCCTTCTTCCTAGTCAGGGTAAGGGGGATATACTTCTAAAATAACCCCTGCACACCCCCTTGGTAGCTTGGCACGAGCAGACAGGCTTATCTCAGAGGCAGTGTGTAAAGCATTTGTGCACACATACAGTAATACAGAAAAAACACTACAAATGGACACTACACCAGTTTAGAAAAATAAGTAAATCTTTATCTAAACCAAACAAGACCAAAAATAACAAAAATCCACAATACAGTTCTGAAAAATATGCAGTTTGCAAGAAAACCTTAAATTTGTAGAAATATCCACAAAACACAGTTCTTCTGAGTCGGTAGCTCCGTCCGGGGCTACTGCGATGCTGAAAACAACAGAGTCTAAAAGTTCCAGCTGACCGCGTAGGTGCGGGCCAGCTAAAGCGTTGACAGACTCGTGAACAGTACCTTTCCTGTTGCGGCCGACACGTCGGTGCGAGTCGGTCGGGGCAACCGTCACGGTTGCATTGCAAAATGGATGCGCTGCAGGGTGCGTTGCCTTCACAACGCGGTGCAGGCAGCGGCTCGGTGACGATCATCCAGACGGCGCCAGTGAGACCAAGGCTTATGGTGCTGGGTGAGTCGGTGCTCGATGCGGTGCTGGCAGGTTGCGGTGCAGGCGACGGAGCCGGTCGATATTCGGGCCGTGCAATGACGGTGTTGGTGATGTCCAGGCAGGGGAAGTGAGGCCGTGTGAAGTGCGGTGCCCATAGGACGCCGTGCAAGCAACGGCTCGGTGACGATCATCCAGACATGGCGGTGATCTTATTTCCAAATGAAAAATAATTATGTGCTTTAAGGCTATGAATCAGCTAGGTGTCCTCTGCATACGCAAAGTACTTCACATCCCATGACATGCAGAGAGAATAGGTGAGATGGATGGACCTTTTCAGCTGAGTTTCTTATTGGATGGACACAAAGAGAAGACATGGTTATTTCCTTGTTCTGCATTGAGTGAATCGTCATTGAAGTCATAAACTACTGCACATGGACCCCGTAACACTTCATCTCCATCTATTTGTCAATAAATTCACATAGAGGGTGCATCTGTCCATATGATGAGCAGCACTATTCAAGAGCATATCTAAGGCAAGAGTTTTCCGAAACGTAGGTTGGCAATCCAGAGATATCTATTTCAAGATTGCTTTGCAGCAGCTGTAGTGCAAAATGCTGATAACCTGTCTAACAGTGAGGGTAAAGAGCAGCCTGATGGGCTTTTATTGAAGAGCTGTGTTACACAGACTCCTGTTCCTTTAGGTCTCCTGGAGCTTCCACTACCCATGATCCATTGCACTGGCAGCTGCCTCCAGTAGACCGTTCTTTGAGATGAGCGAGAGAGTAGCTGCTGTTTTGATTCCGCTTGATGCCAACAGCTGGGGAGGTCGGAGGGTCATTTAATAGCTTCTGATTCCTACGAAGCAGAACAAGGAGAGTAAATAAGCAATAATTTCCTCTGCATCACAGGATCTTCATACAAACATTAGAAGAGTATAGCAGGCTACAAATTAACTTCTCATCTTGAAGAAGAAACACCAGCTGTATGAATAATTGAGCATTGCTAAGAATGTTATCTGTTTAACCAAACCGGTTTTGGGTTAAACCAATTCTTGACCAACCATAGAATCAGCCTTTGTATCTGAATCCAGGCAGTAATGTCTTGTGAAAGCATGGACCAACTGACAGCTTTTTAAATGTCTGCAAAGGTGGGACATTTCTGGGCCAAGCATTTGTGGGTGCCTTCACCCCTAGTTGAATGAGCTTTTAGTGTTCCTGGAAGGGGGTTAGAAACTAATTGTTAAAGCATGGATATGAATGCCACAATCTATGTGGCGATAGATTGTTAGGATGTGGCTAGCCCTTCTTGAATATGACCATACTTAATAAATATCTGTCTGGATTTCTGGAGTGACTTAATTTTGTCCAGATAAAAGTGAAGTACCCTTCTTGCACTTAAGGAGAGGACAGTGGTGTTGACAGAGTGGAAAAAACAGGTAAAGTAATAGACTGGGTTATATGTAATTCTGGCACTACTTAAGGAAGAAAAGAGGAGTGTGTTCTCAAAGCCACTCTACATCAGGTGTTTTAGCTTTCAACTCTGCCACATTTCCAGAGAAATCAAGATTGGGCACATACATTAGTACTCCAAACAGTAATTCATAATGCACCTCTAGGCAAATTATTTAATGCTCTCTGATATCTATAAAGACTATGCAGCCATGCCAATCCTGTATCCAATACATAATAGTCAAGGCTAGGTTAGGCGTTCTACTTTGCAGTTCGATTCCGAGCGAAGCAGGTTTGAATATAGCAGTCATACTCCCAGAACAGGCATAGTATCTATGAACAGCTTAACGACGGACGCAGGACCATTGTCTGAATGAAGGGTATTAACTGCTCGCATTGCTACTATGCACTGCAAGTCTTTTATGACCACTCGAGTAGTGGTAGTTCTTTGCAGCAAAATCCACAGGAATTCAGAGCATGAACTGAGTACAACCAATATGTATTTATGTCAATCGATACTTTGGAATGGCCCGGTATAGGTGAGAAAAATTACCCTGAACGGTTTAATGGAGATAGCAAGGGGGGTTGGTGCTGGTCTTACAACGGTGAAATGTTTTGTCTGTTGACAAATATTGCCTCACTGCATATATTTTCCATACACATTGGTAAATACGACACCCATATCATTGCTGTAACACTGATACAGTAGCATCGAAGGCCATCCTTGCATCTAGGGAGAGTACCGCTGCCTCCTGCAGGTCTGGCGCCGCCGTCATATGCAGCACCCCATAAAGACTTCGTAGATTTAGTAGGGTTCCTTGTCTCGGCATAAAGCCAGATTGGTCTGGGTGAATGACTGATGTTATAATTGTCGGTTACCTCTTTCCAATATTATTGAGGCAGCACCCTTCCTTATCCAGCGGGGCTGTACTTGGAGATGATGGATTCTTAGCCCTTCTCTGTGCGGCTTGCATGATGACCCAATCTGGAAGAGTATGACCAATAACACGAGGGGGAGTTTTCAGGGGAGTTTTCAGGGGCCTTATATTGTTTGTCGAGCTTCAGTACGACGGCAGGAATGGATGCAGGCGTTTTAATCAATTAGAGGCCCGCCTACCACAAGATATCCACAATGGGGATAGCTTGAGTGGTGCGCTGTGTGCCAGGTTAAAAATTTTAAAGAAAGGAATCAGCTTGCTTGGCTGGCATAGGTAGGTTGAATCGCTTTGAGGCCAGCTCTAAAAGATCGTGGAAAGCTCCAATATTTGTAAGTGGCGAATCAGCAACTGGTGAGGCAGGAGACGGGGGCATTGGGACAACATAATCGTCCCATTCATCTAGAGCATCAGGTTCTGCATGCAGCTCACCCTCCTCCATTTGCTGATCATCACTATCTTTTGGATCATCTGGAATTGATATAACCAATGGTATTCGTTTCTCTTTAAGATGTCTTGGAGTACTCAGAGGAGCAGGGCTAGTGATAGGAACCTCTTGTGGAGGTGGGGGACGCTGAGCAGAGTTTGCTCCAGGAAGCGCTTATAATAGTAATTGATCATGAGACGTAAGTTCGTAACTAGGGATATAGGGACACCAACGGAGGGTTCTTGTAGTTGATGGTGTTCTTCCTTCTGCTCCTCGTAAGGATAACGGTTTTTGAAGGAGTCCATGCGTGGAGGGGAGGGAGGATCTCTATCAGTGAAGGAGTAGTCACCCTGTAACTAAACAGATGGATTATCGTCCCTATCATCCTCCTTACCTGATTCTTGGTATTTGACTTTCAATTAGGAAGGACTATGCATAAGTCCAAATAAGCCTTCCTTCTCCGATTCTTGAAAATCCAAGAGACAAGCTGGGGGCAAAGCAGAGATTTTTTAAAAATTCTGAAGCGCTGGCTTCGATAACAGCATCAAAATGGTTTTTCCTTTTGTCAATGGGGCCGTCGACGACATGGCTGATGGTAACGTCGATGACGCGGCGTGAGGAGTCTTCGTTGATGGAGCAGCCAAGGACACAGCCCCTGACGGTGAGGTGGTCGACGAACTAATCTTCATCGTCGGGGACAGTATTGTCACCTATGGAGTCAGGGTCACATCTTTGCTTGACCTTGCTGTCGTCATCTACGTTTTGCTCGTCGGCGTGGTAGACTTCACCAGCGTGAGCATCGACGGTGAGCCTGAAATCGAAGTCTTTGTAGTAGATGGCACAGTTTTCGATGATGGTGCCATAGACGGGCCGTCGGTCAGTGAGAACTGCTCCTTGAAGGGGGCGTGAGGAGCAGGGGGAGGCGCTGAGCCAGACCTATGAAGAGGAGTGGAAGTGCCAGCCTGATGTCTCTTAGATGTTCTCTCCTCAGAAGTGTCCTTTCCGTGAAACTTACATCTTTTGGTGTCTATGTGAGTAGAGGACAATCCCCCTCTTTCCTTTTTCTGGAGGAGGAAAGAGCCTTCTCCTCCCCTCAGAGCCTGACTCTAGGGCTGACTTTTTCTCTGTAGCCTTAGAAGCAGTCTACCTTCTCTATTCTTGAGGGTTTTGGCAGGATATGTACCACAGGGTTTGTGGTCAGGATAGAGACAATATAAACACTCCTTATAAGGAACCTCAGAGAAAAGTCTGCTTTTTCCACAGGTCTTACAGTGCCTAAACAGCCCTTTTTTCGACTGTGACATTCTGTGTGAATATATCTAAACACACACTCCAATAGACCCTCAGATGTTGATAGGTAATAAAACTTTAGCTAGAGATCAGAACGATAAGAGAGCAACACTGTGACTGAGCAGAACACACGACGTGCGGTAAGAAATCGGAGGTATGGGGGCTTTGCAGGGGATAAGTGCTACAGGGTTTCAGCTCTGATTAGCTGGTTTGGATGTTTTAAAACAATGTAAACAAGTTACACTGCACAATACTATTGTTTTTCAATGGAATGAATGCTAATGCTTTAACACTACTATTATTATTGTTACTGTGGGACTCCCACCATGACTGCGGGGAAGATTCAAGCATGTGAATCTATAAAAGATACAATACTGGAGCTAAACTTACACATTTTAAACGTCACAGTAAGAGTTTTGTCCAACCAGCCACTATAAAACAGGTTACAAAAAAACAACTTTCACAAGCACATAGAGAGATGGATGTAGCAAAAGAAAGGTATGAATTTATCAACAACATTCTGTCGCATGATCTTCCAACAAACATAATTTGATGGAGATGCTGCAACCAAACCAGTGAAGCACAAATTTGTACAAGAGCTCGAAAAAAAACTTTCACCTGAAGAATTTCAATTTAAAAAGTTGACCTCATTGAAAACTGCTGTCGTTGTGGACAATATGTCACAATTGCGAATGATCAAGATTTAATCCATGCAAAGCTCTAGAGAGGTCGTTCAGACTGCTCTACAGATATCAAAGTCAGTATGCGGTCGTGTAGTTCCTACCAATCCGTAGGACCTGGTCATTGTTTGGACAACATAAACTAAGGGCTTGGTGTCAAGACTGATTCCAGACACCCGCACAGGATATGTTGGCCTATAGACCAGCTAGCTCACAGTGCCACTGTAAGCCCCCCTAACCTACCAGGGAGCGAATGGTTTCTGGCAACCACTGAACATGACTCAGGGATCGTGGAAACAGTACAGTACCTTTTGCTTAGTCTCTCGTGCTTACTTATTTCAGAGAAATATACATAGAATACACGGTGGGATGTTTTCAATAATATTTATTGAACCAATGTTATTCTTGCATAAAATACGTGTGCTGCAATGATTAGTAGACTGAAGCAGATAAATGTGATTACAAGCACCAAAAGCGTAAATAGCAGATATAGTTCTACCATGGTGCTAAACAATGTATATATGCAGGCATATAAACTAGGCAGTAATCTAGCGTACTCCTACTATGCGAACCCTACTCTAAGTGTGCCTAGAGTGTGTGTAGGTGTAGAGCCAAGAATCCCCCAAGGGACGATCCAACCCCATTACCTGATGGGATAGACCTCTTGCTCACGAACTGGACACCCCTCACGAGATGTCAGGTTGCTGCGTGGTGATTTCTCAGCATGCAAGGACCCTCGGTGTCAGCGGAAGTACCTCCTCTACTAATTTATGGGGATGCTCATCTTTTATAATAGAAAGCAGCCTTGGGATGTGCGTACAGATTAGTGATGTTATGGATACGTAGATAGCCCTTTTGCCCCGTGGATGAAGATAGTGATGACATTTGTACGTAGTAAGGAACAAGACCTGGTACATGATGTTCAGGGCGTTGTGATAATGTTGTGCGAAGCTAGATGTAAAAAAAAGTTTAGTTTCAGAGAAACAAATCCAATATTGTCATGCATGCAAATGTATGCAAAAGGTCACAGCTTGGAAATGTTATTTGTGAGGACAATGTAAGAAATAAGCTGCTTTGCTACATGGGGCTAACCCGGAATAAAACACCCACTCCTCATACTAAGGGTCGATATCTAAAAAGCTATCTAAAAAGCCAGCGGACAGTTTTAAAAACGTTAAAAAACTACTCTTTAAAAGCATCTAAAAGTGGGCTTACCAATAAAAATATGTAAAAAAATGTATATGAGTCATTATACTATTTGAGATCCTGAGCACTAAGAAAGACATGGTGCCTAGAAAAAGAAAAAAGCTGTTTTGGTACATTTTGTTTAAAAAGAGACCAAATGATTCCCACAAGAAAAAGGCCAATTGTTTATGTGTTCCAGGTGGCAGACGCAACATTGTTGTTGCCCTCATCCATAGGCGTTCCCAGAGGCGCACCTCGTAGCATGTTTATGGAGCAAAGGCGATTCCATCCAGTTCCCACAGCAGCAGCTGAGGGAGGTGTCGTGTCCCACAAGTGGTCCGCAGAGCCGTTGTTCACATCACTAGGAGCTGAAGCATCCCAGGGTGGCTCTAAGAATGCATTCAACATCAATGGAATATGCTGGGGACAGCAATACGCATGGGCCTTTAAGGGGTCCATCAGTACTTCAATGTCCGGTGGCGCAACCAATTCTGATCCAAGACATATATCCGGGATGCATTCTTGGCTGCAAAGCAGGCAGTGGAAGACAGGTTGAATGCAGTCAAGCCAGACCGGCCTGAACAATAACAACCAGTGCTCATTTAGTTTTTGTAGCCGAGGTGTGCCGAAGCAGTGTATCATGCTCTCACGTCAACGCAGCACTAGCAGTGCTGTCTCTATTCCGAGTTGAACTGGGACTTCCATTGCTGAGCAGATATAATAAAATCAGTATTCACGCCACAAGTAGTAGGACAAGCGGGAGCCCTCTGAAAACGCTTCCCAACACAGGGTGTATGAAAGATGGTATAACTCCGAATATCGTCTGAAAGGTGCTAACCAAACCAGAGCCGATACTTTTTTTAAAAAAAAGTGCACTATTCCTTTCGTATCAGACATGGTAAAGATTCGATGGACCAGCTCCCCAAAATGCAGCAGTAAGTTAGTGTGGAGTAGTGTCTGTATCTCCGAAGAGGACCTTGCAACCTGGAGATCAAACGTCTCTTTGGCTGAAGTTAAGGTCACATCCTTCTGTAAAACCATGGCTTTGAGTTTGCTTAGGGAGTCAAATTTTATGTTGGAAACATTTATTGAAGGCCATAGCGCTGCCTCCCTAACTGTGCAGGCAGGTGGAAACAGTACTTGTGTACAACAAGTGACAAAGGAATTAACCGTCACTAGATAAGCGATGCCCAGTTCCATTCCGCAGCAACCTTGATCATTCAGCATCAAATAGCTCTCATTCGAGAGCAATCTGAACACAGGATGAATCACAGCAGCTGGGGAACCCTGCAGATAACAAGATAAGTTTGCTATTGAAGCAGTGTTAGAAATGGGGGTCTCTAGTTGGCAATGGTTTGCACCTTTGTCCAAGTAGGGACCCTTCTTCCTAGTCAGGGTAAGGGGGATACACTTCTAAAATAACCCCTGCTACCCCCTTGGTAGCTTGGCACGAGCAGACAGGCTTATCTCAGAGGCAGAATGTAAAGCATTTGTGCACACATACAGTAATACAGTAAAAACACTACAAATGGACACCACAACGGTTTCGAAAAATAAGTAAATCTTTATCTCTACCAAACAAGACCAAAAACGACAAAAATCCACAATACAGTTCTGAAAAATATGCAGTTTGCAAGAAAACCTTAAAGTTGTAGAAATATCCACAAAACACAGTTCTTCCGAGTCTGTAGCTCCGTCCTGGGCTACGGCGATGCTGAAAACAACAGAGTCTAACAGTTCCAGCTGACCGCCGGTGCCGGCCAGCTAAAGCGTTGACAGACTCGTGAACAGTACCTTTCCTGTTGCAGCCGACACGTTGGTGCGAGTCGATCTGGGCAACCATCGCGGTTGCATTGCAAAATGAATGCGCTGCAGGGTGCGGTGCCTTCACAATGCGGTGCAGGCAGCGGCTCGGTGACGATCGTCCAGCCGGCGTCGGTGAGACCAAGGCTTATGGTGCTGGGTGAGTCGGTGCTCAATGCGGTGCTGGCAGGTTGCGGTGCAGGCAACGGAGCAGGTCGATATTCGGGTCGTGCAATGACGGTGTCGGTGACGTCCAGGCAGGGGAAGTGAGGCGGTGTGAAGTGCGGTGCCCACAGGACGCCGTGCAAGCAACGGCTCGGTGACGATCATCCAGACGGCGTCAGTGAGACCAAAGATGCGGTGCAAAGTGCGGCAGGGCCTTCGGCAGTGCCTTCACGACACGGAACCTGGCACGGACTCGGTGACAGAGTCGGCTGCTCCTTTCTTCTGCGGTGACTGAAACCAGCTGTTCCAGAGACAATGCCCAGAAGGATGGTGAGGTCCTTGCTTTTTCTGAGACCTCTTGAACAGGGGGCAAGCTCTACTTCAAGCCCTTGGAGACACTTTACAAGCTGGATACACACACAGTCCTCTCCTTGGCAGAAAAGAGCTACTGCAGGCCAACCCCAGACAGCACACAGCAAAGGGGCAGTACTTCTCCTTCAGCTTTTTCCAGCTCTTCTCCTTGGCAGAGGTTCCTCTTGAATTCCAGAAGCAGTCTAAAGTTCAGGAGTCTGGGCCCACTTTTTATAGCACAAATTCCTTTGTTCTCTGGTGGCAGAGAAGCTCTTTGCCCAGCCAAAACCAGTTCTTTCCTCTCTGGTGCAGCTGCCCGGCAGGATATGGAGACAGCATTGTCCAAGGGAGACCAGGCCCATTCAGGTGTGAAAGAAAAATCTCCTCCCCCTACTCTAAATGCAGCCCAGGTCCATCCAGCCCAGCCCTGACTCATTCAGGAAGGGCAGGACACACATCAATCCCCCAAGTGGCTGTCTGAGAGAATGCACATCCCCAGCCCCTGTCACTGCAAAGCCAGACAGTCAATCCAGAAACCAGCAGAGACACACAGGATGGCTAAGCAAGAAAATACCCAAAAGTGGTATTTTCAAAAACACAATATAAAAATCATCTTTACTAAAAGATGCATTTTTATATTCTGAGTTCAGGCATACTAAACTCCAACTTTCTATCTTGACCCAATGGGAAGTTATATTTATAAGATGTTATAAATAAACTCCCATTCTATCCTATGGGACAGATAGCCTTTCAATAGTGAAAACCGAAATACACTGTATTTCACTATCAGGACATGTCACACACCTCAGTACATGTCCTACCTTTCACATACACTGCACCCTGCCCGTGGGGCTACCTTGGGCCTACCTTAGGGGTGTCTTACATGCAAGAAAAGGGAAAGTTAGGGCCTGGCAAATGGGTGCACTTGCCATGTCGACATGGCAGTACCAAACGGCGCACAGACACTGCAGTGGCAGGACTGAGTTACATTGACAGGCTGCTCATGTGGGTGGCACAATCAGTGCTGCAGGCCCACTAGCAGCATTTGATTTACAGGCCCTGGGCGCACACAGTGCACTGTACTAGGGACTTACCAGTAAATCAAATATGCCAATCATGGAATCACCAATCCATAAACACAATTTACAGGGAGAGCATATGCTCTTTAGCACTGATCAGCAGTGGTAAGGTGCCCGGAGTCATAAAACCAACAAAAACAGGGTCCAAAACAGGAGGCTACAAAGCAAAAAGTCTGGGGATAAACCCGCTGGAAAAGCCAGGTCTAACACATTGCATGCCCCGTGGAGAGAAATGTCCTTGCAAACCAAGGAGCCCCTTAAAGCGTCTTCACAGTCTGAGCCACTAAGAAAGACTTCCGTGTCCCCATTCCTGCATCTAAACCTGAACGGTAATTCCCAATACTTGTGCACATATCCTTCCCCTAGCGCTTCATATCTGCCTACCTGTTGGTATTGGAGACAATATTGGAATTGAAAGGTCGTGACTGGTAGGGTGATGTAACCATAGATTATCCAGTCAGTGGATGGTGTTTTAGCCATGGTGAAAGGTAATTGGTCTAATTTTTCAATGTGCAACATGATATATTTCGCATCTCTACGTGCCATTGTCACCTGTCTTTCTGTTAGATCGTATGCTGAAAACAGATTTGTTCTGTTGGTGTAACGCCATGGCATGTGGCCAGAACGTAAAATTTGTAATGTCCAGCTCAATATTACTATTGACCGTAATTGTGATTGTCCATGTTGTAATAAAGACATGTGTTGTTGTATTATGTCAATCGCGGAAGACACTATGGTGCCCAGTGAATAAATTCTGGATGATAAAGTGGTCATACCGTTGTCAACCAAAGCCTTTTCCAAATTAACCCTATCAATCTCGCGCAATCTCTCAGCAGCCTCCTGTTGAGAGATCTTCCACAGCTCATTGTATATTCCGTACAAAAAGTGCTTTTGACGTGGGTTCCGGGGACGTAGTAAAAAATCTCTGAGATCCATGTCATCAGAAAGAAGGGACTAGTGTTGTTTCACCTGGGAAAGTATTAGTATTCTTAGCCAATCTAGGCATAACTTCCCAACACTTTAAGACGTTACCGCCCAAGTGATCTGTTATCCTTGATCAGGCCTATTGATCCTAAACCCTTCGGTGTTACCCAGGAATCTAGATTGACATCCATTTGTGTCCACAGGCCAAACCAACCAACTCTTCCAATTACGGTCCTATGAATTGAAAGAACCATTACGTATCATGGTGTCCAGTGTATCCTCACTAAAGTGTGTAAAGTGCTGCCAATTCTCGAAACGTGAAAATGCAGGAGTACGAGGTGTGTTCAAATCCTTTGTTTTCGCTATACCAAGACATGAGGTTTGTCTTGTTCAGGAAAATCGTGTGGTATGAGGCATGCTCTAAATAAGGCCTCTGTCCACTGAGATCCATGTTATCAGAAAGAAGGGACTAGTGTTGTTTCACCTGGGAAAGTATTAGGATTCTTAGCCAATCTAGGCATAACTTCCCAACACTTTTAGACGTTACCGCCCAAGTGTTCTGTTATCTTTGATCAGGCCTATTGATCCTAAACCCTTCGCTGTTACCCAGGAATCTAGATTGACACCCATTTGTGTCCACAGGCCAAACCAACAAACCCTTCCAATTACGGTCCTATGAATTGAAAGAACCATTATGTATCATGGTGTCCAGTGTATCCTCACTAAAGTGTGTAAAGTGCTGCCAATTCTCGAAACGTGAAAATGCAGGAGTACGAGGTGTGTTCAAATCCTTTGTTTTCGCTATACCAAGACATGAGGTTTGTCTTGTTCAGGAAAATCATGTGGCGTGGTATGAGGCATGCTCTAAATAAGGCCTCTGTCCCCTGAACCTGCCAATCTTTTGTACCCCCAGATAGACTTTGTGTCTATTGTGTCTTTCCAAAAGTCAAAACCCTGTGTAGACAGTTGGGAAATAAAGGAAGAAGAGGATATCAGCTTGGTGTTTGTTAGCATATTTTTCTTTGCAGGTGTAGGTGCGAGCATACAGTAATATGAGACTGGGTTTGATATTTCAAAACCTGAAAAATAAGCAAACTTCTAGGTAAAAGTATTTGAATGACCTTTTAGTGGTATTGGCCAGTGCTCCCATTGTGTGTATTAATAAACAGCACGTGGGATATTAGCTTTATGTAAAAAATGGTGACCATAATGCTGGTAACAGAACATTTCTTCAAAATTACTTGTACCATCATACAATTCATCATTTGAAAATGCAGCTGATTGTTCTAAATATGAAAGTAAATTATGCACAGTTTCAATGTCCCAATCATCAGAGACAGTACTAGAGGTGATAATGTCATTTAAAGAAATTTTGAGCAAATAAGGAATTTTCAAAAGTTCAGTAGGACCATATACATCATACAATACCCTGTCCCATACAATTCCTTCAGGAACTGGAACCGCTGTAATGTTCACCAGGGACAAGTCTCTTAGTTCACGGTGTGATGATGCATGTGGTTTAAGAACCAAGTTCACAAGTTGCACTGCAGAGCGTTTTGGGAGAAAACGTCCATTTTGAAGTAGGAAAAAGACAGTTACCATACCAATCCAAAGTACCAGAAAAAGTGAGCCAATTGTAATACATAGATGTATCGAGGGAACAACGAAGTAAGACAGAAAGCATAAACTCGAAGCTTGAAAGGGAGAGGCGGTGTCAGCAGCTCAGGTTCACTTGGGTCTGATGAAAAATCATCATAATGCACAAAGAAGCCAGATGCCGTCCGGTCTATTCTTGGCAGCTCAGCAGGTTTTGTAGAACTAGGAGATGACTCGATCTGTGGCATGTTGACATAGACGTCGTCAATTTTTTTAATTAAAATTTCTGTACTTGTTGACTGTACAGTTGTAGTTATTTCAATAGGGAGAAGCATCATCTCATTTGCGTTTACAGCTTCTCTTTGAAAAGTGAAGTCTTCACTCGTCATCAAAGCTTCCATCTGAACTTTCTGTACGGTAGCAAGAGGAGTGCAGTGGCTACCCAGGAGCCCATGTGGCCTACCATTCAAAATCGGCCACATAGTGTGGTTTGATCAGATCAATTGAGACAAACCTTTTGTCTCGACGGCCAGCAAGTAGTTCTAGTTCCTTCAACAGCTAGGACAGGTACAGGCGCTCTGGAAGATGGGCCAAAATAATTTTTTGTCCACTATTTTCTCTCTGACCAGATCCCCAATCTCCGGGACCCATGCAGGTCTTGCCGTTATCGTTTTCACTTCTGGGACGTTGCTTTGTAAAGCTCAGTATTCTTTTAGGTCCTGTAAAACATCCAAATTATCATTGAGATCAAATGGTGTTTCAGCCGCCACTGTGCTGACACTATCGAGGTCAGGTACCCACATTCTTACACCGAACAGGAGCTCATAAGGTGTACGACCCCCCCCAGGAATTTTCTTGGCATGTTGTTAAGCACCCTCTGGACCCCATATAGGTGATTGACCTAACTACCACCCAAGCCTAATACCCTTGCTGTTAAGGACTGCTTTAAGTCACGGTTTTTCCTCTCCACGACCGAATTTCCCTCAGGATGATAGGGGGAGGAGAACTGCAAGGCCACACCCAAACTTCCCATGGCTTTTTTGTAAGTCCGAGAGGTAAACGCCGGGCCCTGGTCGGAATGTAGTGTGCTAATTGCGTATGTCCCAATTAAGACTCGCAAATCCTTTATAACAGTTTGAGCGTCAGCCGAGCGCTGGGGCCAAACCCACAGGAATCTAGAGCATGAATCCACTGCCACCAAGATGTACTTGTAAGCCCCGTATGAGTGTAAGGTGCCACAGTGATCCAAATAGACACATGCGAGAGGTATGTCTGAGATCAGTAAAGGTGTTTGTGGTGGACGTGCTACGGTGGAGCCTTTCATCTGCTGGCAGATGTCGCATTTGAGGACAAAGTCCTTGGTCTGTTTAGTTAGACCTAGCCACCAACAGCGCTGCTTTAGTAGTGAAACTGTAGCAGAGATCCCTGCACGTGCTGAACCCAGACCCCCACGTGCAGCTAGTATTAATCCCAATCTGGGATCAGTGTTTGGTATTACTCTATCCCCCACTCCTGGAATTTGAGCAAATGGAATGTTTTGTGCATCTAATTTGTAGGAGTACTTGATTGGAAAGCCTTTCGACAGGGATGAGCTGTTGCACATGGCAATGACAGCTATCATAGTTGCTCTGTCTATTCTCGTGCTAGAGCGAGTTATTGCAGCAGCAGCAGCAGTGCGCACTGTTGCCTTGGTGGCCTCATCCGCCATTGAATTCCCTTCAACATGAACGTCAACACGTTGATGACTCAATGTATGAATAACATGAGCCCGTGGCAGGACTTCTTTCAGCTTCACCACTTGTTCCCAGAGCATCTTGTGGTTTACTGTGCAACCTTGGGAATCCCTTAATCCATTCTGGCACCAATAATGTAAATATTCGATATAGGACTGGAAGCAGTAAAATGAATCGCACACTATGAGTGTGCGGAAGTCATGATCCGTATTTTGCAGTGCCAGTACTAGGGGTTTTAGTTCCGCCAGCTGTGCCATACAGTCTGATAGAGACTGTGTGTGTGTTTTACCATGAAGAAAATTTCCATCCTGCATGCGCCCTTTCACAATTGCGCATGCCAGGGATTGTTGTTGTTTCGTACCTACGGCTGGCTGGGCAGATCCATTGGTATAAATGATACATTCATATCGATCTAGAGGCATTATTTCATTCAGCAGAGGATATTCTCGTTCATACTGCAATAATGCTTGTGTTTGTAATGTAGAATCAAATCTGTAATCTACATCTTTTGCAGTGAGAGAGTTAGCCCATTGAATGCATTGTGGATGCAGTGCTTTAGCAGGTCGGAATGCTTGCCTTTGTAACGGCCTCCTGTAGTGTAGTTCCTATTTCCCTAATAGGCTCTGCGCATTGGAATAATATACCCTATAGATTCGACATAGGACTGAGGTCAGTATGTCCCTATCGAGTATATTAAACTTAATTACTTTGTGCCAGCTAACTCAGAGGCCACTAGAAACTCCTTGTAAACAAGAAGGGAGTAGTTTCTGGCAACCGCATAAACATGACAACTTTGTTTCCCTTTAGAATCGGAACACTCTCAGAATCGTGGAAACAATAGATAACAGTTTCACTCAGCTAATCGTGCATGCTTAGTTTCTTCAGAGTTACACAGAAAGAATAGACGGGCGTTTCAATAAAAGGATTTATTGAACAGTCTTGTTTCTCGTGTAAGAGATATGAGCTGTTATGATCACAAGACAGTATGCAAGATATATAATGTACAGCGTAAGCAGTAGAAAGAAATAATACTGCGCTAGCATTATCTTTTAGCTATGATACATATATTCACATACATAAATAACTTGAGCTAAAAATGCGAGTACTCATACGATGCTTCTCTAAGCTAGTTCTACCCCAGTGTACCTAGCCTAGGTGTAGGGCAAGGTAAGAAGTAGGTGTAGTATTCTGTAGTATGGTATACTAAGAGTCTGGTATGCCAAGAGTCCCTCTAGGTTCTAGTCAGCTCCATACATTGAGAATGAGAGAGGTGGGAATCTCTTTCCGGGTCTCGAATTCTAACACCCCGCGAAGGGAGTCAGAACACTGGAAGCTGGATTCTCTGCAAGCAGGGATGACAGCATCTCTTCTCAGTGCGTCAGGCCGGGATACGAGCTCCTCTGAAGTCGAGGTCTCCTCTAACTTGCTTGGGCAAGGGAAGGTATATTTATACCTGGTAGGTGCCTTGGAATGTTAGCATTGACGTGAAGTCGGACAGAGGAAGACGTCAGGAATGAACCCTTAAGGAATAGTGGTTCATGCATAATAGATTAGTTCTTGGAGAAATCAATAATCCTGTGCTAGGGGAACTCCCAAGAGCTTAAGGGGTCTGGTTTCTAAGAACTCGTTGTGACGTTAGAGTGGACGGATGTAAGTGACCATGCCTGTATTTGGACAGCATGGCTAATGCCTAAATAAGGACTGGGATCTTATGCCTATATAAGGGCAATGCGAATTGTGCCTATATAAGGACATGTTTCAGGAAAACCTATATAAGGACACCTAAAGCGGAATACAACACTCCAAGGTCGGTACCGGGGTTACAACAATTATGCGTTTCCCCTGCGCTAGTGCCCTCTCACTTACTACAGCAGTCTGCACTGCTGTATTTTTTCAGTTGGTGCAAAATGCATTTCAGCGTTCATGTACAAATGTGATTTGTATGTAAAAGGTCCAGTAACGCCTTCATTAAAAGTGATTTAGGTGTACCCGGTTGGGCCAGCGACTATGCGGATCACCAGGATAGTCGTGTGGACACGTGTGTGTAAATGTTTGGAAGCTATCATGTCAGCTTGTATGGAACGTAGGATATCAGTATGTTCCTGTGTCCAATGGTGTACTGAAAAATCAGGTCTAATTAAGTCGTAGAAAGGTTTCACCCTTTCTGCGTAATCCAAAATGTATGTCCTGCCAAAATTCAAGAATCCTATAATGGATTGTAGTCTTTTCAGAATGGTTCCCTAGAACTAGGACACTGAGGTGGTGTAGGAAGCTGGTTTTCTGTGCAGTAACCCCCCACTTTTTGCCAGATTTCTGATGCACTTTCACTTGATGTGCACTGGGTCCCTGCCAATCAGGTTCCCAGGGCCTGTGTTCTTTCCCAAAACTGTACCTTTGTACCCCCAATTGGCACTTCTCTGGCCACATGTAGGTCCCTTGTAAAAAGTACCATGGGTACCAAGGGCACTGTGACCAGGGAAGGCCTCTAAGGGCTGCAGCACATATTGTGCCACCCTTAGAGGTCCTGTACCTTAAAAAAAAAAACACACACACACACGCCCCCCCAACCCCCTTCACACCCTCCCCCCCATTGCAGGCTGTGTGTTTTGGTGCAGAAAAAATTAAATAATCAACATGGCACACATACCTGTGTGCCATGCCTGCAACCCACGGCCTATGGTATAGGTACCACTGGTGAGGGTACAGTTGTATGAGGACTGTACCCTTACAGTGTCTAATTCTATTCTTAGACATTGTAAGTGCAGTAAAGCTATAAAGAGTATATGGTCTGGGAGTTTGTCATTAAGAACTCCACAGCACCATAATGGTTTACTGAATTCTGGAAAGTTTGGTAGCAAACTTCTCAGCATAATAAATCCACATTTATAATGCCATGCACTCAGAGGACATCTTAGAGATGCCCCCTGAAAAACAACCAGCCTCTGGTGGGTTCCCTGACTGGTAAACACAAGTCTGCCATAATGAGACAAGTTTCTGGACCCCTGGGGTGGGAGCCTCCGCTCCCTGAGCCCAGAAACAAAGCCTTTCCTCTGCAGAGGTGTTCACACCTCCCTCAGGTCAGGAAGAGCTATCTGTGGCAGGGGAGCTTCAAAGGACTTGCCGCCTTTGTAACGTGACCCCCAGCCTCTCCTCCTATGAGGAGCAGACCCCCTTCCTGTCTCCCCTCCTTTTCAGCGGAAAGACAGGCGGGAAAAATTAGAGCAGCCCAGAAGGTGTGCTCACCTCTGCCAACCCCACCCCTCAGGTGGGGGAGGCGAGGTAAAGCCCACTCTTTAGTGCCCGCCGTCTTGCAGATGGCAGGCACTCTCCAATCAGGATTAGGGATTGTGCCCACTCCCCCACGTGGGGTGAGCACACTAAGGGTGAAGTCACCCTAAGGTCAGTAGCCCATTGGCTACTGACCTCGAGACCACTAAAACTCCCCCTAAATAAGCCCCGAACAAAGAAGACAGATTCCTGCAACTTACGAAGAAGGACGAAAGAAGACGCCCAGCAGAGGAGACTGCAGAGAAGAACTGACTTGGCCCCCGCCCTCCTGGCCCGTCTGGAGTTTCCAGAGATCCTGCACCAAAAGTCACCTTGTCCTGCAGCCAGCGACCTCCAGAACCCCTGGGAGGACTGACTGCCTTCAACAAAGACCAGAACTCCTGTTAACACCAGCTCTGTTCAAAAGAAACAGCCAAGAAAGACTCCGAGCCTGCTGAGGACAGAGAAACCCGACGCCTGGAACCACCACTGCACCAGACGCCTACGGCCCGAGTGGCCCACCAGTCCCAGTGAGGTCCCCCAGCACTCCAGAGTCAGAGTCCACCATGGGTTGACCCCTCCAGGACTCCCCGATGTTGCCTGTAGCCTCTGCACAGAGACCCCCCTCCCAACTGTGAGTGGCCCAGTAAGGTGAAATCCAACCTCAAAAGACACCCCTGCATCCAGCCGCCCTGCGCCCTGAAGAAGAGAACCCAAGGTGAATCTATGTCCTGAGCCCTCCAACGTACCTGCCCAGCTGTTGGTTCCTCCCAGAAGTCTTTCTGGACCGAGCCTGCAGCAAAAATCCAAAACCAGCAACTCCCATTGAAAACAACAGGGCACCCGACGCCAAAACAGCACCCTGCACCCATCTGCCCCTGTGCCGCTGTGGGTGCACCTTGTGTACTAAACTGGATCCCCCTTTGTCCTGAGCTTAAGTCCAGAAGCTTTGCTCCCCCAACCTTGTGGCCTGCTCGTGAGCAGCCACCAACCGGAGGCCCCCTATCCCCCATTGGATAACTTTGGGCCTCAGCACTCTGCACCCGGCCGCCCTAGTGCCGCTGAGGATGTTTTGAGAGTGCATCCTTGACCCTGGTTCTAACCCCAGAAAACAACTCCCAAACCCAAGTACTTACCTGTAAACCAATAACACTGTTTTCTCCCATAGGACTGCATTGACTGCTTTTCTGTGATAAATCTTCTAACTGTGGAGTTGGTTTGTATGAAAACCTAAGAAACTGCAAATGTACCAAAACTGAATTACTTACCTTTTCTCTAGGAAGTGTCCCAGTGTTATATCTAATTATAAACAAAAAGAAGTACCTGGCCGTCACATTTCAAAGTGCTGTAATAGTTTCAACAAACTAAGAACTATGCTAATTCGAATAGTCTTAAGTATTTATTTACTTGTATTTTTAAAGATTTTTAAACGTTCATTTCATTATTGGAGAATGTCATTCCAAAGGACACACCACCTTCACCAATTCTTTACACGTATATACAAAGAGTACAAAACAAACAGTATACAAAAACAATATTTTCAAAACACAACATAAACAAAATTACATGCAGGTTGAATCCAGTCATTGATTTAAAGCAACAGCCGTATAGGTAAATATGCCTTGCAACTATTTATCTCAACTGTAAAGGCTGATGCCTACTGGGTACACATTTGTGGTCTGATGGGGCAAGGCCTTTTGTACAACTCGCTCCCAACAGTAAAGAAATGTTCAATTCTTATTCTATCCCAGTAGTGGTTAATGCCGACTCATTTTGAGCCCCATCTTGGTTATGAGGTTCTCCTCAGGGCCTTAGGACTGGATGAACTCTAAAACAAAAAGATTCAGAAAAGCTCATTTTACAACTACTCTACTCTCCAATCATATTTAAAGACACTACAATTCTCGAAATTAACATAGGTAAAGTACCGGTAGAGTCTTGTTTTTGGCAAACCCTCATGAAATTGAGGTCTTGTGTAGAAACAAATTATCTGCCAGTGGTCTCCCTATTTTAATACAAAGGGAATAAAACATAATTCAGAATTTATCTCACTTTCACTCCGAGCTGATTTGAGTAAAATTAGATTGGTCTTGCAACCGAACGTACTAATTCTGAGCGTGTCTGTTGCGCCTAACCAATCATGGTGGTGGCGCTATTATCCTTGATTTTTTATATGCATTAAGGCGTGGAACCGGGGAAGATTGTGGAACTGAAATTAAACACAGAACAAGTACGTTGGAATGGCTACATTGTAAGCATGTTTCGGGACAAGTTCGTTCGCCGAAGGCGGAATGAGAGTGTACAATTTTCGTGTATTGGGGATAGATTATTGTCTTTGGCATTGTTAAACAAACAACTTACTTTGACAGAGATGCCCAATCTGTTCATGTGTGCGGGCTAATCAGAATACGGTGCTACAATGTTCTTGTGACCTCTGAGCACAATTACGGTGGTGCGTCCCGCAATCAATGGCGTTCTAGTGTTACTGAAAGACAAACAGTACGCGATGTAATAGCTACAAAGTATCAATGTTTAAACCAATCCATTACGCTTGTGCATTCTTAGCGATGCACTCACTTATTTCCTTTGTGTGTCTCAGAGAATCGTTCTGCTGTATGTGCTGATCAGAATGAGAGGTTATATTATTCTTGTCAGTTTAATGTTCAATTGCGGTGGCACGTGCCCGATCAATGGCATTCAAGTGTTACTGGAAGACAAACAGTGCGCGGTGTATTAGCTACAAAGTATCGATGTGTGACAAATGCATTTCACTTGCGCTTTCTTGGCGATGCACTCACTTTTTTCTCTCTCCGTGTCTCAGAAGATCATTCTGCTCGTGGCCTCCTGGCTGGATAGACACCTCATTTCCTGTTCAGCTGTCTTTTGTAACTTCCTTCCTCACTGCAAAGGATTCTGGTATTTGTAGGCTCTGGCTTTGTTGAACCTTGGTTGTTTCCAACTGTGAGATACCATTCCTTGTAGGTTTCATTACTAGGGCACTCCATCATTATAGATCCTACTCATTTTCCCATTGGATCTGCCTATCGCGCAGGAGAAACTTATAAAACTATGGCATCTCTGACCTTGCAGATTGCTATTCGACCAATCTTAAGGTACCCTTACGGGATGATGTTTTACAGCATGGTTATCTATGGGTTGTACAGCACTCAGATGTAGTGGTAATATCAATGAGGCACAGTTAGGCTTTTCCAATTTCAGACATTTCGTTCAGGCCATGAGTTGTGCTATTAAATGTAAGGATCAAATATGCCTCTTTCCTTAACAAAACTGCTTCGATGTCACCACCCCATGAATTTGGTTTTATGACCCACAATACAGTCCATTTGAAGTCTCTTTCGCTGTGGTTCATTTCGATAAAATGATTCACCATAGGGGCAGTAATGACTTTATTTGTTATCCTTGATCGATGTTACACAAGTCTTTGACGTATTTCCTGGTTCGTCTTCCCTACATACAGTTTTGAACAAAGGCGTATGATTGCATATATGACATTCTTTGTCTTGCAGTTTGAAAACTCTCTCTGCGTCCATCTGACGTTTACAATTACCACACTTATGGTGCCCAACTATGGGTTTGCGATTCCATTGTGATACGAGGTCTTTTTTCTTTGTTGTGGGGAAAACATCCGCCCTCACAATTTGTTGACCGATGCTGGGGTTCTTCTTCATGGCAAATAGAGGTAGTTCGAATGGTTGATCCAGGTTGGATAGAAGGTGCCAATTCTTGCGTATTATTTGGCGGAATGTATGTGTGTGCGGTCCAAACGTGGAAACGCAAACCAGTTTGTCTTCATTAGATTTTTCTTTTTTTGATAAAAGGCATTCCCTTGGAGTATATTGTGCACGTTTCATGGCATGTTTAAGCAATGTTTTGGGATAACCTCGATTTTTCAATTGATCCTGGAATGCTTCTTCATGTATTGTGTAGTCTTCCTTTCGTGTACAATTCCTTCTGATCCTTAATAGTTGTCCATAAGGTAGATTATCTTTCAGGCTCCGAGGGTGGAAACTTTTGTAATGCAATAAAGTGTTGCGATCAGTTGGTTTTTCTGTGTAAAGTTGTTATTAATTTATTTTCAGCATGTCTCACTTCAACATCCAAAAATGTAAGAATCTGTTGACTCTTAGAGAGGGTGAACTTTATGTCTGGGTGTCTCCCATTTAACCATTGGAAAAAATGGTCCAACTCATTTTCTGATCCATTCCATAGGCACCAGACATAGTCTATGTAACAATACCATTGTTTCAGATGGTCTAGGTAGGGGTTATTGTTGTAAATGTATTTCTCCTCAAAGTGTGCCATATACAATATGGCCATCTCCAGAGCGAAGGGGCATCCCATCGAGGTCCCCTTCGTTTGGACATAGAAGGAGCTTTGTAGCTCTTCCAGTAACACTTGAATGCCATTGATCACGGCACGCGCCACCGCAATTGAACATTAAACTGACAAGAATAATATAACCTCGCATTCTGATCAGCACATACAGCAGAACGATTCTCTGAGACACGCAAAGGAAATAAGTGAGTGCATCGCTAAGAACGCACAAGCGTAATGGATTGGTTTAAACATTGATACTTTGTAGCTATTACATCGCGTCCTGTTTGTCTTTCAGTAACACCAGAACGTCATTGATCGAGGAACGCACCACCGTAATTGAGCTCAGAAGTCAAAAGAACATTGTAGCATCGTATTCTGATTAGCCCGCACACACGAACAGATTGGGCGTCTCTGTCAAAGTAAGTCGTTTGTTTAACAATGCCAAAGACAATAATCTATCCCCAATTCACGAAGATTGGACACTCATTCCACCTTCGGCGAACAAACTTGTCCCGAAACATGCTTACAATGTAGCCATTCCAACGTACTTGTTCTGTGTTTAATTTCAGTTCCACGATCTTCCCCGGTTCCACACCTTAATGCATATAAAAAATCAAGGATAATAGTGGCACCACCATGATTGGTTAGGTGCAACAGACACGCTCAGAATTAGTAAGTTCGGTTGCAAGACAAATCTCATTTGACTCAAATCAGCTCGAAGTGAAAGTGAGATAAATTCTGAATTATGTTTTTTTCCCTTTGTATTAAAATAGGGAGACCACTGGCAGATAATTTGTTTCTACACAAGACCTCAATTTCATGAGGGTTTGCCAAAAACAAGCCTCTACAGGTACTTTACCTATGTTAGTTTCGAGAATTGTAGTGTCTTTAAATATGATTGGAGAATAGAGTAGTTGTAAAATGAGCTTTTCTGAATTTTTTTGTTTTAGAGTTCATCCAGTCCTAATGCCCTGAGGAGAACCCCATAACCAAGATGGGGCTCGAAACGCATCGGAGTTAACCACTACTGGGATAGAATAAGAATTGAACATTTCTTTACTGTTGGGAGCGAGTTATACAAAAGGTCTTGCCCCATCTGACCACAAATGTGTGCCTAGTAGGCATCAGCCTTTACAGTTGAGATAAATAGTTGCTTTAAAATAATGACTGGATTCAACCTGAATGTAATTTTGTTTATGTTGTGTTTTGAAAATATTGTTTTTGTATACTGTTTGTTTTGTACTCTTTGTATATACATGTAAAGAATTGGTGAAGGTGGTGTGTCCTTTGGAATGACATGCTCCAATAATGAAATGAACGTTTAAAAATCTTAAAAATACAAGTAAATAAATACTTAAGACTATTCGAATTAGCGATAGTTCTTAGTTTGTTGAAACTATTACAGCACTTTGAAATGTGACGACCGGGTACTTCTTTTTGTTTATAATTAGTCTAGGCCCTACCTAGCCACCCTTGGGCCAAACCCCTCCGTTTGTTCCAGTGTGATATCTAGGCATATCATACTGAGTAGAAAAAATAACTTAAAAAGTAATCTGAAGAGTAACGCACAAAGTAATTTGAGAAGTAATTGAAAAGTAATTCTGTTTTATGAACAAATGACTTACCTGTACCCAATCCAATTGCATTCAACTGCATTTAAACTGTATTATTTAACTGCATTATTCTTGCAAAGTATTATTATATTTACCTGTACCAGGCCTGGCTTGGTTCTAGAAAATAAAATATTACTAAATAATATTTTTTATGCAAACAACTTGGTCTGAGTTCAGTCTTTGAGTGTGTGACATCATTCCTTGCTTGAGTGTGAACAATAAATGCTTAAAACTACCCTCTGATAAAGCCTTACTGCTCGCCCACACTACCACAAATAGAGAGTAAGGCATTATCTACTTTAGCCTCTGCCTACCTTTGGGGATCCACTGGACTCTGTGCACACTATACCTCACTTTGATATAGTATATGCAGAGCCAGCTTCCTACAGGTGGGCAATTTTTGATTTTTTTTATTTGAATTTGTAACCCAGGTGAGCAAATCCAAGGAGTATGTGGTTCACTCTGGCCAAGTGTTCCATTAATTAATTGTCCGTCAGATATTTATCATTTACATAGGACAATGCCTTCTCATCAAAGTTTCGAAGTAACTCTGTTACCCTGACTGAAAACAACCCTAGACTGTTCTCATAGCCCTGGGGTATTCGGCAAAATTGGCGTTAAGAGCCTAGCGCCGAGAATGCTATCAAATATCTTCCAGGCGCTTTATTTCGGCAGATAAATCCATTTGCGATGTATAGTGTTGTTTTATATTTCTTCCGCACAATGTTATTCATTAGTGCGGCACTGTGTGCATTCTGTACTGCAAATGTGTGTGTGGATGCGTTTAAATGTCTATAATCTAAGACTAAACAATATGAATTATCGCGTTTCATCACTGGAAACAAGGGATTATTCATAGGTGAGGTGCAATTCTCTTTCACACCCTGGTATTCAAGTTGATCTAAGATCTCCCTGACTTGTTTCTTTGCCTCATGTTTGATTGGGTATTGTCTCTGAGGTTGAGGAATCGATTTTAATGGGATTTCATGATGAGGTGACTCATCATCCCACCCAACATGATTGCGGTAAAGTGCAGGAGCTAACGCCCACTCCTATGCGTATGAATTTTTAACTGATTCTGGTACAAGGTTGAAAAAAGCAGGTAAAATAACTTCTCCCATTGGGCAATCCATTATGAACTCAGGTGGCCAATCCTTTTCGGCCAAAAGAATATCATAACCATAGGTCAGATTCTCCCAAAAGAGACCTTTTACTTTCCTGAGTATGCCCCCCTCCATTTGGAGCGTTATTTCATATAAAAGATGTGGGACACTTATCCTTGTATCAGGTGTTTCCAAAGTGATATGTTCACGCAGCGCTACTACCCCCAGAAAGTCCATCAGATTCTTGCGAGCTATGGTGACTGCTGCCTCGCTGTCCAGCATCTTCACTGCCCATTCCCCATTCAGAAGCAGAGTCCTCAGTAGCCTGGGCATTTCTAATTTTAATTCCAGCTACCTTTTTCTTTTTAAATTGAGGTTTTGAAGTCTTTTGTTTGTCTTCCTGTTTAATGATGTAATCCTAAGTGCTATGTGTCTCCCTTTTCAGCTTGACTCATTCTTTCGATCTGTACTCTGACTGTTCGTCTCTCTCTGAATGCTTTTCGGATGTTTCCTGAAAGGAACAAGATGAACGTGTATCAGTATCCTGATACCTATCAGGCTTTCTAATATTGTCATGGTTTCGCAAATTATATCTCCGGTCGGTGTGTTTCTGTTGAGGAGACCCACCCTGTGACTGTGTTTAGTTTGGTTTATTTTTTTGTTTAGTATCCCATTTCTTCTTTTAAGAATTGGGTGCTTGCTTAGAGTTATTGCTTTCAGTACTACTCTTAACTATTGGTTTCCCAGGTTTGGCTCCCAGATTATCTCTGCCTAGAGAGGCATATGTATCTTCGATAATCTTAGGTAATTCGCACTCCTGCTGTGCGGGAGTGAATTCCCTCAGGCGTTGGTGTATAGCCACTGTTGCTGCCTCCCCTTTTATGTTACTCAACATAATGGTAGATACCTGGGCAAAATTGCCCATCAGTTTCATTTACAGATCTAAGGCAGGCTCTGCCCCGGACTCATTCTGAATCTGTTTCAGTACATCTGGTATGACTGCTATTGAAGGGGTATCATGTGTTCTGGTGTATACGGCAGTGAAGACTGTACCCCAAGTGGCGCAATCTTCTAACTGGGGAGCCATATGACTTGGAATGAGACTTCTAAATCCACATATGGAAAATACTCATCAGGTGGTTCATCTTCAATGTATTCATGAAATAACCATGTATGTGTGCATCTAAAGGTGGGAATTTAACCCAAGAATAGAATACCTCTGTTCTGAATGCTTCGTGTACCTCAACCACGAAGGTAACATCTCCACCTGTTGCCTGGAGTCCGTGCTGTAATAATTTCATGGTAACTGCCTGTCTGCAATTGTCTGAAATTTTGAGTCCAACTAACTGTTCTCCAATGTTTTCATCATGTTCGCTCATTGTCACAGCAGTGGTATTTAACTGATATTTTATAGAGACTAATTACACAGGGTATACCTACTCAGCTGAGGCGGATTTGTTTCCCTTCCCACTATGGACGTCTCCGGTTAAAATGTGAGTAGGGGTCTCTGAGAAAGCACGACTGAACTACTCGGAATTGACCATTAAATAAGTGCCTAACCAACGCTGGCAGCGCCATGTCGTGTAGTTCCTACCAATTCGTTGGACCTGCACATTGTTCGGACAACAAGACTGTGTCAAGACTGATTCCAGACATCCCCGCAGGATACGTTGGCCTACAGACGAGCTAGCTCACAGTGCCACCGTAAGCCCCCCTAACCTACTAGGGAGCGAATGGTTTTCAGCAACCACTGAACATGACAACCCTGACCCCTCAGGGATCGTGGAAACAGTACTGTACCTTTCGCTCAGTCACTCGTGCTTACTTATTCTCAGAGAAATATACATAGAATACACAGTGGGACATTTTCAATAATAATTATCGAACCAACATTGTTCTTGCATAAAATACATGTGCTGCAATGATTAGTAGACAGAAGCAGATAAACGTGATTACAAGCACCAAAAGCGTAATTAGTAGATATAGTTCTACCATGGTGCTAAACAATGGACATTTGCAGGCATATTAACAAGGCAGTAATCTAGCGTACTCCTACTATGCAAACCCTCCTCTAAGCGTACCTAGAGTGTGGGTAAGTGTAGAGCCGACAATCCCCCCAAGGGACCATCCAACCCCATTACCTGATGGGATAGATTGAAGAACCCCATCTTGGTCATGAACTGGACACCCCTCACGAGATGTCAGGTTGCTGTGTGGTGATTTCTTAGGATGCAAGGACCCTCGGTGTCAGCGGAAGTACCTGCTCTACTAATCTATCAGGATGCTCATCTTTTATAATAGAAAGTAGCCTTGCGATGTACGCACAGTTAGTGATGTTGTGGATATGTAGATCGCCCTGTCGCCCCGTGGATGAAGATAGCGATGACATTTCTACATAGCAAGGAACGAGTCCTTGTACATGATGCTCAGGGCATTGTGATAATGTTGTGTGAAGCTAGATGTAAAACAAGTTTAGTTTCAGAGAAACTAATCCAACATTGTTGTGTGTGCAAATGTATGTAAAAGGTCACAGCTTGGAAATGTTATTTGTGAGGATAATGTAAGAAATAAGCTGCTTAGCTACATGGGCCTAACCTGGGAATATAACAGTGCACCTTGCAAGAACTGAACATTGTCTTTGACAGTTATTTTGAACCATCTATCAAAGAATGTGAGAGAATCAGATGAATGTCTACAAGTGGAACAATTGACCTTGCCTGCATCAAAAATTCATCACCTATACCTGTGCAACTTGATCAATTCTGTTCATCAACATTGAACAAAATGAACTTAGAGATTTTAACTTGCCAAAACTTGGCTGATGCTTCAGTAAACACTGAATTTCCAATTATTGCAAGTGGAATGGTTGTCAATGAGGAGTTGGTGCCTGCAGAGATATTTTCAAAAGGTACGGGACATTTGTTCAAGAACGTAGCAGCAAATTGGAGGAAGCAGACCTTCGTGTTGTGCCACATGTTGAATGGGCTGTTCGAAATGGTTCCAATTGAGATATTGTACTGTCAAATGACACAGATGTTATTATTGTGCTACTTAGATTTGTTAAAATGTTCATAAGTCAAGGATTGTTAGAGTTATGGATACGTTATGGAACAGACAAGAAAAGACACTTAATCCTGCTTCATATTCTGTACAAGAAAATTGACCCAGAGATGCCCAGTGTTCTTATCAAGGCACATATTTTTATGGGTGATGACACTATGAGCAAAATTGGAACAGAGCATGGAACTTTAGCTGCTGAACCTGTGAAGTTTATAAAAGGATTTGCTGAGACAGAAGAATGTGACTTTAAAGACATGGAAAAATGCCTTGTGTGTGTGTGGAAAACGAGTTCAGACTGTCACACATTTGACATTCTTCAGTACAGTGAGTTCAAAAGATCAGTTCCACTAAGTGACCATCCACTGACGTCATATTCTGTGCGTGGACACACTAAAAAAGCGTTCTACTTGATCAGAGATGTGTAAATGTTTTGGATCATACATATGTAGAGAAAGATTCGTGTGAATTTGGTTGGGGAAGATATTGATGGGGTGCTAAAACCTACACAATTTCTCTAAGCCTCAACCGATAGAACTTACACATACATGTACTTGCAAAATCTGTGCTAAAAAGATGTCCGTCGATATGCTCTTCTCAAATGTTCAACATTCTGCAAATGAACCACAAGCGATTGCCGAAACAAAGTGAACTATGAAAATGTGTCTATAACAGGAGTGATAAACATTTTTTTTTTCACATTCATAGAAATGACAATCCCTTTAATATATGTGTTGGTTTTGAAAACACATAAATAAAAGGCATTGTCAATTACAATGCCAATAGCTTAAACTCTTGCAAATGCCTATTGTAATGCAAATGCTTATTTCTGAGAAGGCGTGGAGTTTTTGACTTTAACCTTGCCAGAGTCATGACTTTTGCAATTTATAGAACACCTAGACCTAGAGGCAGGAGAGGCCTTGGTGAAGTCCTTGGTTGTATTGTGTCTATTATGATGGAAACTACAATCTATGGGGCTTCTAGTGGGAAGTTCAATTTAGCAGTACTCTGAAATGAAGTAGGCACTCCAGGTAGATGATTAAGCAGATGTTTATTTAAGTTCGTAGTATTCACCTCAGACACCACTCGCCTGTGCTCTTCCCGTCCTGGTTCTGAAGTCACACATTCGCAGGACGCACCATGGAAACTCTAGCTAGGACATTCCATCCCCAACATTCTTTGGGATTGCTGATATACAAGATACCACACACCTCCCTCCTTTTCAATAAAACAAGATACAAACTCAACATACATTAGTAAGAAACAATATACAATTGTAGACTACAGGTAATAAAACACAAAATAAAAGCTACAGTTCTCAGACCGTTAAACAAAACTTTTTGAGAAATTGTGTTTTTTCTCAGCTCTTTGAGAAGTTGTGATCTTTCTCAGAACCTTAAACAAACTCTTAGAGAAATTGTGGTCTTTTAGACACTTTCAAACTTCTCCTCAACCCTTGTTTATTTACAAATTTACCACACATCATTTTCTCGATTATGTTTTCCTTTATCATCCTTTATTACAAGTCCTAAATTCCAAATCTTATGGTCTACAGTCCTCACAGCATTCCCAAATACCTTGATGACTTTCAAAGGGGATGAATATTTGGAAAACGTTTTAGAGACTCCTACTCAGGGATTTTTAATCTTCACAATGTCCCCAGCTTGAACCACTGTTTTCTTTACAGCACTGAGGCAATCAAACCACATTTCCTTTCAGACACTTTGTTTTCTTTCATTTCAGCTTTTTGGCTTATACTCAAATTGTCACACACCTTGTCATTAAACCACGAAGGACATACCAAGGTATTGGCGTTTCTTCTCTTGAACAATTCAAATGGTGTGGAGTGACCCTATAATTCTTTATTTTGCACAACAATTCACTCTTCCAGCACACATTCCCTGCAGTGGGCCTCTGTATTGTCTCTTTCAGAACTTTGTTCAGCCTCTCCACCATTCCATTGGTTTCGGGATGATATAGAGATGACTTTTTGTGTTTGATGCCCCTTTCACACAAAAATCTCTCCATAATACGAGAAACTAATTGCATCCCATTATCAGTGAGTAATGACGTGGGAAACCCCTCTCTTTCAAAAACCTGTTCTAAGAAACCTATCACATCATGTGTTTCCATAGAATTGGTTATTGCCACCTTGAATACATGTCAATGAGTACCATCACATACTTATCAGTATCATACGGGAACTAGTATATCTAGAGCAACTTCCTGCCACTGCTCTTTGGGTATCTCCCAGATTAACATAGGTTGAACCTTACACTTCGCCAGTGAGAGGTACTGAGACCTGAGAGGATTGTGGCAACTTTCTGAGCAATGGAGATGAAGGATAATATCCAGAAACACATGTGTCTAGAGATTCACAGCACTAACCTGCACCAACTTTGGTGAAACACTTCATCAAAAATTCAAGTAAGCATTTAATGTGAACTGCATTTACCATAATGCTAAGTGGTGAACTGTGCTGGGAGGTGAAGCAGTGTGCTCCCATCCCCCTTCTGTTTGAAATGCTCCCCCTTGATCCATTGAGCTGACGAGCTTTTGAAGATGCACCTGTGCGCCAGTGAGAGGTACTGAGACCTGACAGGATTGTGGCAGCTTTCTCAGCAACCCCAGATAAATTTAGTTTTTTATCTCTACTGATAAAGGATAATATCCAGAAACACATGTGTCTAGCGATTCACAGTACTAACCTGCACCAACTTTGGTGAAACACTTCAGCAAAAATTCAAGTAAGCATTTAAAGTGAACTGCATTTACCATAATGCTAAGGGGTGAACTGTGCTGGGAGGTGAAGCAGTGTGCTCCCATCCCCTTCTGTTTGAAAAGGGCTCCCTTGAGCCATAGAGCTGATGAGCTTTTGAAGATGTGCCTGTGTGCCAGTGAGAGTTTATGAGACCTGAGAGGATTGTGGCAGCTTTCTCAGCAATCCCAGAAAAATTTAGTTTTTTATCTCTACTGATGAAGGATAAAAAAACAAGTTACTTACCTGTACACTGTGGTTCTCCAGTATTGATATCTTTTATAGATTCATATGCTTGAATCTTCCACGTAGTCATGGTGGGAGTCCCACGCTAACAGTAAAATAGCAGTATTAAAACTTAACATTCAGAAGCCCATAAGAATTCACTAGCTTTAGCAACCTATTACCATTGCTATAAAACATCCAAACTCTAGCCAATCAGAGCGTAGACTACAGAATCTCCTTCCCCTGCAGGGCCACCATACCTCAGATTTCGAGCACTAGTGCCACAAGGAAATGAAAGAGGTATGGAAGGTGAACCTGAAAAGGGGAGGAGGGAGGGTCGCATGTGAATCTATAAAATATATCAATACTGGAGAACCACAGTGTACAGGTAAGTAACTTGTTTTTTCTCCAGTATTGTATCTTTTATAGATTCACATGCTTGAATCAATAGTAAGCAGTACCAAAGGGTCAGAGGCGGCGGGTAAGGTGAACCAAAAACTAACCACTTTAGGTAATTAAAAAGAGGATCTAACATGAACCCACAATAATGCATATGAATGCTAAAATATAAAATGGAAAAATTTTCGAGAACATATAAAATACCATCATAACAACAGTACACTTATATTGTAGAGAAGAAACTTAGAACATCATACCTTATGCGAATAAACGTTGCAAAGTAGCTTGACAAACTGCCACATCTGCCTTCTGCCAGGCATCCAGGCAGTAATGCTTTGCAAATGTATGGACGTTCACCCCTGTTGCTGTCCTGCAGATATCAGGCAAGGACACTCCAGCGAACAGGGCGGAGGAAGCTGCCACCTTACGTGTTGAGTGCGCTGTGGCTTTGGCAACCAGAGGGCGGCCAGCCCTCTCATGACAAAAGAGAATAGCCGATGAGACCCAGCGTGCGATAGATGCCCGCGTCAAAGCCTGACCCTTCCTAGGGTAAGAGAAGGCAACAAGTAACTGAGTAGATTTTCTGAAAGGTTGAGTCCTTTGCAAGTAGAATTTTAGACATCGCCTATGTCCAGAGAATGGAGTGCCCTCTCAGTGGAAAAGAAGAAGCTGCAAAGAAGGAGGGCAAAACCACTGGCTCATTTAGATGAAATGCAGAAGGTACCTTGGGAATAAAAGATGGGTTTGTCTGAAGAATTACTTTGTCTGGAAAGAATTGAAGGTAGGGCTCCATTGTTGTGAAGGCTTGAATTTCACTAATGCGTCTTGCTGATGTGATGGCGAACTTAAAGCCACCTTCCAAGAGAGGAACTTTAAGTCGCACTTGTGAATAGGTTCAAACAGTGATTTCATAAGTTGCAACAGGACAGTATTTAATTGCCACAGCACTGGAGGAGGTCTTACTGGAGGATAGACCTTGAAAAGTCCTCTCATGAACTCTTTTATCGGTCTATTAGACCACAGGGACAATCAACCAGAATGTCTTCTGTACCTGGAGACTGCCGCTAAGTGCACTTTGATGGTCGCATGCGCCAGGCCAGCCTTGGCAAGAGATAGGAGATAAGGCAAAACGTCCTCAGGTGGCAAAGAAAGAGGATCGAAAGAGTTCGTGTCACACCATAGACAGAATCTTTTCCACTCAGCCGAGTAACATTTGATCGTGGAAGGAGCTCAAGCATTTTGCAGCATTGTCTGACATTCCTCAGAAATCGCTAGTTGTCCGAACTCTGTGTGATGAGGAGCCAAGCTGACAAGTTTAGTGTGCGGACTTGAGGATGAATTACTTGACCCTGGCTCATAGCGAGAAGATTTTCTTTTGGTTGGAAGAGAATTGGAGAAAACCTTGATAGGCAAAACAGCTCTGTGACCCAGTACTGTCGCCCCCACGCCGGGGAGATCAGGATGACACGGCAAGGTTCCCGTTTGATCTTTTGCAGAACCTTCGGAATGAGAGGAAACGGAGGGAATGCGTAGGCGAACGCTCCCTCTCAAGGGAAGTGGAAGGCATTTCCCAGGGAGCCTGACTGAGGGAACCTGCTGGCGAATCCGCATTTTTTGTTGAGTGATGTAGCGAACAGATCTAGGGTTGGAAACAACCAGCAGCGAAAAACCCTTTGCAACTGTTCGTTGTTTAGTTCCCACTCGTGACACTGCCTTGTGTCCCTGCTGAGGGAATCGGCCCAATCGTTCTGGACTCCTGGCTCATGCTGAACCTGTATCGATATTTCGTGGGCTATCAACCACTCCCAGATTTGCCGAGCCAGGATTGAGAGAGCCTGAGACCTTGTCGCACCTTGCTTCAGCAGATAGAACATGGTGGTGGTGTTGTCCGTACGAATCAGGATCGATGACTTCCTGATTCTTGGCAGAAATGCTTGGAGTTCCAAGAGATTTATGTGACACTGTGCTTCCTGAGCCGACCATCTTCCGTGGACCTGCAATCCTTGCAGGTGGGCCCCCCCATCCGTCCATGGAAGCATCCGATGTCATGACCAACTTTGGTTTTGTCGTGAGGAAAGAGAGGCCTTGGGAAAGGTTCGCTCTGACCATCCACCAGGATATCGCTGAGACCATCCTCGGAGTGATTGACATGACGTCCTCGAATGAGCCTCGAGATGGCCTCCATTGAGCATCAAGCTCCTCTTTGAGAGGCCTCATCCTTATGCGACAGTTCAGAATCAGCAGGATAAAGGATGACAATCCCTAGCATTGATTTGTAAGTCTTTACTGAAACATACTTTTTTGCGGACAGACCCTTCCCCGTCCTTTGCAGTCGTAAGATTCTTTCTTTTGTGGGAAATGCTTTCGAGAGTGTAGTGTCCAGAGTTGCTCCTAGAAACACTATTGACCTGGAGGGAGCCAGGGAGGACTTCTCCTGGTTGATTCTGAGCCCCAAGGAGTGAAAGAGTCGAATACAGGCGTCCGTCGATCTTCTGGCGGCTTGGACCGATGGGGCCTTGACCAACCAGTCGTCCATATAAGGCAATACCTCATGACTGGCTCGCCGTAGAAAGGCCGCTACTGGAGCCAAGCACTTGGTGAAGACTCTTGGAGCTGACTTCAGCTCGAATGGTAGTACTCTGAATTGATAATGGCACCCTGCCACCTCGAACCTCAGAAAACGACGATGTTTTGGGTGAATGGGAACGTGAAAATATGCGCCCAGAAGATCCAGCGAAGACATAGTCCCCTGTAACCATTAGAAGCAGAATTTCCTGGAGTGATAACATTCTGATGGGTTGGGATTTGATGAACTTGTTCAATGACCTTAAATCCATTATCTGCCTCCATTTTCCCGTCTTTTTCTTTATCAAGAAGAAGTGGGAACAGAACCTCAGATTGTGTTGATTGGGCGGCACTTCTTCGATTGCCTGCTTGGTTAAGAGCAACCGGATCTCCTTCTTGAGAATTCGGAGATGACTATGGTAAGTCCTTCGCGGAGGCACATTCGGAGGCTGTTGAACAAATTCCAGGGTGTGACGATGGCAAAATACGTCTAACACCCATTTGTCGGAAGATATAAGCTTCCATTGATTGAAGAATTTGGAGCAAAGGAGGCTGAATTGAAGTGGGACTACGGTAGTAGGGGCCTGTGGATCCTCATTGTCTCTTGCTAGAGTCGTGAGCCCTACCTCCTGATGGTGGGCGTTGACGTGCTGATGGTCTAGAATAGGCAGGTGTTGAGGTTTGCTGAAAGGGCTGAGAAGAGTACTGGGCACGAAAGCCCTGTTGATACGGCTGGAAACGCTGTTGAAGCTGGGGGCGAGAGAGATATTGACCTCTGCCTCGCAAGGAAGTAAATCTTGTTTGTTGTAGGTTAGCTAAAGATTTAGCTGTCTCCGTATCCGCTTTTGTTGATTGCAACGCTTCATCTACATGTTTCTCAAAGAGAAATTCGCCGTCGAATGGCATGTCCAAAATTTTTGCCTGAACTTCCGGTCAAAACACCGTAGCCTTTAGCCACCCTTGCCGTCTCAATACCACTGCTCCCGCCATCTGTCTGAAGGCTGTCGACGAAACGTCCATAGCCACATCAATCATTTCGGAAGAGGCTTTTTCTCCTTCCGACAGCACCTCCCGTGCCTCTTTCTTTTTATCCTCAGGAAGGAATTCCAGCAAAGCCGAGATGTCGGACCACATCTGACTGTCATACCTTCCAAGTATAGCCAAGGCATTGGAGGTTCTAATGGCAGTGGCTGCCAAAGCGGAGAACCTTTTGCAGATTTTGTCCAATCGGCGCCCTTCCTTGTCAGGTTGAGCCGTTCACGGAGAGGAAGGATTCTTCGACCTCCTTTGAGCTGCCTGCATAATGACTGATAGCAATAGGAAATTTCAAAGTAAACATAGAAAATTCTTTAAATGAAGGCATTCACAAGGACATAATCATACGTCTGCAATAGATGCAATTTATTCTCAAAAAGTCAAAATCAATTGTTAAAGACATCACAATTGTCTATCCACTTATAAGAATGGTGCTCATGTTGAACGGAGGGTGAGAGTAAAGAGTGCGTTTGTGAGGGTTGAAAGAAAAGGAAAGGTAATGTGCCATATATACATTATATATACATAATAGAAACCTGTCCGGCCTAAAAAAGGCCAATCGTTACAACCAAAACATAGCAATCTATAAGCGCTGAAAACAAATCCCGGTCGTTTATGCTTGTTAATGGAAGAACAGAAGTCAACGTTTCGACCCCTTCCCAAAATCAAGGTTGTTGAATCCTTAGCATGGGGTCTTCATCAGGACAGAAAAATAGAGCACCTACAAGAGATTGAATACTCCGTATTATTTACATGAAGTCACGTGCCTGAATGTGAATGCTAAATAGAATGAGGAGGTAATTACCAAATCCAAGCAAGGTGACTCTGGCTTGGTTGGGAGGTTGGCGGGCTCCTATAAGCTGCTAAGGCAAAGAAAACGAGCGTTAGTCTAGCCAGGCAAAAGCTCAGAGACCCATGAGGTAGAAACTTACTTGGAAAGTGGGAGAAGGTGCAATGAATCACCTTGGCGCAGGCCGTCCAAAGGACTGGAAATTGGAACTTGTGGATATATCGGTAGTTGAGGCAGATGCAGTTAGTCACCCGACCGTCAGAATACACACAGGAAAATGGGTCGGACGATCCCACAATCTCTAGGATCAACACCTAGTGTGAGAAAACTAGAGAAAACATGAATTAGGGGACCACACGTGCGCCAACAATGGCACATTGGCAGGGAACAGTTAGTGATGATAAAAAGGGGGAGGGGGAAAAATGGAAAGGAAAACTCCAAGATAGTAAGCGGAAGCCTCATACAGGGAAGTGATGGCATGCACGGGAAAAATAAGTAGGCTCTAAAAAGCCATGCGAGTCACGGCATGCATGAGTCTGGGAGGAACCATCCTAGGAGGTTTACAAAAATGGCTAGGGTGAGTAGGTACCAGCATGCCCCATAGTGCTCATGCTTTAACAAAGCTACCAACTGTAGTTAGTGCTTACCTTATGGCGACAAGATCAATCTACGAAGACGGACACGGGAACCAAAAGGATAAATTAGGCTAAAGAATAAAAAGCGGGTGACATGATCGCAATAATACCCAAGTCTCGAGTCCGAGTCAACGCCTACCTCCGTTCGCCATCAGCGTCAAGAAGGACTGCTACAGCTGGGCCCCGGACGTAGCCTAGATAAAAGCAAACCGGCTGCGTGCACGCTAGGTGCATCCGCTTGGTGCCGGCACGTCTCAACCTGGACGAACGGGCTCGGTGATCCAGATCGGATGGTCTAGGTCTGGATGAAAAGGGAAGGGGATGGAATCCCTAATTGTAAATAAATACGAAGTGTTCAAAAATTATGTTAGAGTACATTAAGTCATGAAGGCAGGTTGTTAACAATAACTAACTCACCCAAACAAGATTAACTGGGCAAGATTGGTAATGCCCATCTTTCCATTCAAACTCGAACACAATAGATTTCCTGGACCTCTCCATAAAGACTGAGAACGACCACCTCTACACGACCCTGCAGGTAACAGACTGCGGCGGTTGAATAGTCGTCGACGGTGAACGAACTTGCTGACAGAGATGGCCTAACCGCAGCCGACGACGGTGATACCACCACTGCTGTCGTCGACGCGGCCGCCGTCTTGACCATCGTCATAGTAGGTGTCGCTGACTAAACAGTCGACGGAGCGCCCGCTGAAGCGGAGCCGGAGATCGTAGATGGTGATTTCTTCGTTGACAAGCGTTTTCTGTCAGCTGAAGAATCTCTGGAAGGAGTGAGAGGCATCGACGGAGGGGCAGAATCCGACCTCTGGCGAGACGATGAGGAGGGACCGGGCTGGTCTTTCTTCACTCTTTTCTCCTTAACCCTCTCCTTACTTTGAGATCTGGACTTTTTAGGGTCCTTAAGCAATGAAGATCCTTCTTCTTTTCTCTTCTTAAAGGAGGTATGGGGCTTCTCCCCAGAGTCAGAGTCCTTTGCTGCTTTTTTCCTATGCAACCAGAGAAGCAGCCTACCCTCACGGTCCTTGAGAGTTTTTGAAGAAAAAGTACGACAGTACTTGCATTCTCTGGGCTTGTGCTCTGGATATAGACAGTAGAGACACTCTTTATGTGGGTCCTCAGAATAAAGTCTAGACTTTCCACAAGTCTTACAGGGCCTAACCAACCCTTTTTTAGACTCTGACATTATGAAGAGAAACAGGTACTCACACTCCTGACTAGTACCCTAGAAGAAATATGAAGTGTAGAGATGAACAGCTAGCTGGAGTTCAAAAGGTCAACAGTAGAAACACTGACTGAGCAGAGCTCAGGGAAACTCCCAAACACACGACATGTGATAAGAAATCCGAGGTATGGTGGCCCTGCAGGGGAAGGAGATTCTATGGTCTACCCTCTGATTGGCTAGTTTGGATGTTTTATAACAATGGTAATAGGTTGCTAAAGCTAGTGAATTCTTATGGGCATATGAATGTTAAGTTTTAATACTGCTATTTTACTGTTACCGTGGGACTCCCAGCATGACGACGGGGAAGATTCAAGCATGTGAATCTATAAAAGATACAATACTGGAGAATATCCAGAAACACGTGTCTAGAGATTCACAGCACTAACCTGCACCAACGTTGGTGAAACACTTCAGCAACAATTCAAGTAAGCATTTAAAGTGAACTCCATTTACCATAACTGGTGAACTGTGCTGGGAGGTGAAGCAGTGTGCTCCCAACCCCCTTCTGTTTGAACCCTACACTTTAATGTTTTGTCCGCATTGACACACTCATGACAATCTCTCACATTCCGATCCACTTGAATATCCATTCCTTGACCACCAATACATTTGTCTAAGCTTCTCCTTTATTTTTGAGATCCCCGGATGACTGTCATGTGCTAGAGAAATCAACACTTCCCTTAAGGAAACAGGTGGGATCAGTCTGGTGCCTCTAAATACTAACTAACCCTACACGGACAATTCATCTTTGACTCTCCAAAATGATTGCAAGTGTGAATGATTTTTATCTACATTGGTCCAGCCATTCCTGTTTCTTTGTATGACATCTTGCAACGTTTCATCTTTGTCTTGTTCTGTCAACCATTCCTACTCTTTAATCATCTCTTCTCGAATCAAACATACCTCAAATTCTTCTTCCTCACTGCATTTGTTCTCTTGCTCAACACTCTCATCTTTACCTACCAAACAGGAGCAACAATCAGCCACACAGGTCTTCACTCCTGGAACATATTCAACATCGAAATGAAATTCCTGCAATGCAATAACCCAACGTCGTATACTCGCAGATACTGCATACAACCCCATTTTTACAAAGATCTCTTTAAGAGGTTTGTGATCAGTCTTTATTAAAAACTTGCTTCCCCACACAAACTTTCTTAATTTTTTGTACTGCCCAAGAAACCGCCAATGCCTCTTTTTCAATAACTGAGTAACCCAGCTCTGCCCCCTTTTGACTTCTGGAATGAACAAATGAGTTCTCTCTATACCATTATGCTTTTGTGGGAGAACTGCTCCCAGAACCTTTGAACTAGCATCAGACATTATCTTAGATTCCTGTCCTGGTTCAAAGCTCTGCAGACACGATGCATTTTTAAGGGAATCCTTCATCATATTGAACTCACTCTCACACGCTTCACTCCACACAAACCGATCCCCTTTCTTTAATAGGGAACTCATGTTTTTCGTTCTCTCTGCAAAATTCTCAAAAAACTTGTTTTAATATTCAGTCATTCCCAAGAACCTGACAAGCTCCTCTTTCGAAGGAGGACTGACTAAGTTGCCAATGGTTTCAACTAGCTCCTGTTTTGGTTCAATACCATCTAAGGTTATTTTGTGCCCCAAGTAATCAATTTGGTCTAAATGTAACTTGCATTTACCTGCTTTCAATGTCTTTAAATTTCTGTCACAACTCTCACACCCGTTTATCATGTTCCTCTTCCTTCTTGCCATACACCAATACATCATCCTGACAAATATTGATACCACAAATTCCTCTTAAAACCCTCTCCATCAACCACTGAAAAAACTGCGGCTGCCGAGATCAACCCAAATGGCATGTACACAAATTTATAAGTTCTAAACGGGGTGCTGAAGGCAGTTAGAGCTCGGTGTAGTCTAACTTGATGATAAGCTGATGTAAGATCAACTATTGTAAAACATTTTGCCCCTTTCAACATTGAAAGCATTTCGTTGATATTTGGCAATGGGTAGTGATAAACAATAACATTCTTATTCAACTCCTGCAAGTCTACACAGAGGCGAACCTCTCCATTAGCCTTCTTCGCCATAACCACTAGAGTAAGCCATTCTATGGCTTCTACCGCCACAATATACCACTATCCTTTAGTTTATCCAGTTCTAACCTAATCTTGTCCTTAACCAAAATGGCACTCCTTTGACCTTACTCACAGCAGGTGCTCTACCCCTCTTTACTCTTATTTTATGCACATAATCCTTTAAACAACCTAGTTTGGTCTGAAAAACTTCAGGGAATTCTTCTTCAAAGTTTGGTTTGACTTAGTACACATCATTTATTTGCTCAACTTGCTTCAGCCGAACTGATGTATTTGCATTTGGATCAAGATTATACTTTCCGGTCTCTCTGGTGGTATCAACTAATGAGAGAGTCACCTCTCATGGAAATGTATACCTTCCCCGCAGTCAGTCTGTCCTTAAATTGAATGGAACCACTAAAGTACCCCATCAACTTTATTGGCTGGATCCTGTACACTTTTGAACAAATATCAGGTTTAACCAATTTGACTTTTCCTAATAGATTTCTTTCAAAGAAATCCTTAGGCATCAACGTTATCTTTGCCCCTGAGTCAAACAACATTGAAAGTGATATGCCTTCAACTTGTACTGTTTCTCAGGGACCATCAGTACCATCTTGAACCTGTAAAATAATCTCTTCAGCTGAAGAATTATCAGTCTTCACATGTGACTTCTCGAATCTTCTTTTTGGTGTTGTCATTGCCTTTATAGGTGCTCTTACAAAATTTCGATAAATGTCCCTTCTTCCCACATTTCTTGCAGATAGCCTTCCAACCCACACAACTTTTTAAATTGGCATAGTGACCATATTCACCACACCTAAAACACTTCCCTAGATTTTTCTTTGCATACTTCCCAACTTCTTTTTGAACAAATCGTGTTGTACTTTGATCACTATGTTTTTTCTGCGAAGACACTGGTTGCACTGTATTCTCCTTTTCATTGGTGCTTCCCCATTTTATTACATCCACACATGCTAGACTATGTTCATATGTTTTGGCAATCGTGACAACCTCAGAAAGTGAGGGATAATCTTTTTGCCAAAAACTCTCCTTGGCTTTCTCTAAGCAACAACCTAGCTTAAACTGATCTTGCAATCCTTCCTCACAACTGGCACCAAAACTGCAGGTTGAGGCCAGTTTCTTTTAATATAGTCACATAATCTTCAACTGATTCTCCAGATCTTTGCATGTGCTTACCAAATTGGTATCTTTCTAAAAACCTGGACGTTTTTGGTAGATAACGTAAATCCAACTTTTTAAAACATATTTCATACTCATTCAGATTGTTACTTATATCTGCCACCAATTCAGGCAAATGTTCAAATACTTCTTGGCCTTCTGACCCCAGGCAATGCAATAATAATGATATCTTGCGTTCCGCACTTAAAGATGTACCACAAACCCTGGCATAATGTGCAAAAACATTTTTCCATTTCTTCTAAGGAATTGGAGGATCACCAGGGCTCATCAGAAAGAAAGGGGGCGGAGTAACATTCTGCATGATGACACTATACAGAATTATTCCAGGGGTTGTAAAAGGAAAGTACATTTCTTGAAGCAATAAAACAAATTAGTATGGTCCTCAAGAAAAGCGTAAAAGTAGAGACCACACCTATTCTTTGGTCCAAATGAGTTAAAGAAAATTAGTAAAGATGTGTCTTATTCAAAACAATGGGGGTGCCAGTCACCGAGCAAACAACACTCTTAGTCTATGGAGCTGAATCTCAAATGTGACTTCCAAAGGGTGTGCCCATCACTGACGTCTAAGCACACTTCGTAAGGGTAGGTGTGCAAGTCACCGAGCACCATAAGTTGCCACAACCGCCATTAACGAATATGAATCTTTACCAATGTAAATTGAATACTTATAGTTGAAAACCAAATGAGTTCTCATATGCTTATCACCAATCGCCAAGGACACACCATATGCGTAGGTGTGCCCACCACCGAGCACACTAAATTGCCAAAACTTCCAAATGAAAGTAGAAGAGCTTGTCGACGTAAAAGGTGCGCCCGTCAACGAGCAAGGGAAACTCCTGACTCACTTTAAAACGAGTGCAGATTGACCAACTCCTTAAAATGGCCCCCCCGACGTAGCCACGTCAACAGAGAGATTGTTTACTGTAGGCAGTGGGGCTTGCCGCTCACCGAAATGATGGAGTTCCCACAATGCACCAGGATGGCTGCTCTGCTTCGGAGGCTTAATGGAGTTAGAACGCAGAGTAGTACGTTCAGTTCGGCTCACCCGCAATAGCCCGCAAACCGTACATGCTGGACAGGAGGCTCGAGACAAAGAAGAGGTCGCGTGCCCAGCAACTGTAAGTTTAACGGCTGGGAAAATCACCTTAGGATACAGGTGGCAATACGATTGAGACAACAAAAAAACAAATTCACGAAGAGTAGAAAACGTCCACAGAAGTTCAGAACACTTACCAGGGGTTTTGAATTTCAGTGTTGGATCAATCGCATATAAATAGTGTAGAAAAATAGGATCATCTTTCATGGTCACCCCCACTTTTTGCTGGTGTCATTCTGTTTTCTGACTAGTCTGACTGGGATACTGCTAATCAGGACCCCAGTCAATGTGCTCTCTCCCTAAATTGGACTATAGTAAGTAATTTGGTACCTCCCTAATTGGCTACTGGCGTACCCTTCTAAGCCCCTAGTATATGGTAGGGGGTCTCCCATGGGCTGCAGAATGTATTGCCACCCATGAGAGAGTACTCTGTGACTACAGGCCTGCCATTGCAGCCTGTGTGAGCTGGTGCTAGCACCACTCACCACAGATATAAGTTTCCTTTTATCTGAGGTCACTACACTTAAAACCTATAAGCCACCTCTAAGGTAGGCCTTTCAATCCTGAAGGCAGGGTGCTCGGTTCTAAGTGCGAGGGTGCCCTTCATGAGCAGGACACCCCCCAACAAACCAAGCAGTCAATTCTCCAGGCTTTGTAAGTGTGGTCAGCCATTTTATACATATAGTGAATATCAAGTCAATTACAAGATGTCTCACTATGTATTGGAGGCACCAAAACCGGTCATGTTTGGTATACAACATGTTGGAATCCTACCCAAACACCAATTCCAGTGTTGGATGTAGGATCCCATGTACTAGGGGGCTCCCTTAGGGAACCCCCCTGTATTCTCTTTCAGGGTCTAATAGCAAGCTAGTGCTGCTGCCGACCACAGACACAATTCTGCCCTCCTGCTGCTGAGCCACGCTCGAGCAGGGGAAGGTAGGTTTCCTGTCACAGGGAGGTGTGACCACCTCCCAGACAGGACTTAGTGTACTGGGCTGGGGTAGGGGCGCTTACCAGTGCCACCAGACTGCTTTGAAGGGCACGTTTGGTACCCTCCTTGCATACTCCATTTGAAACCAGTTCAGGGAGTCGTTGGCTCCAGCTCTGGCGCAAAACTGGACAAAGGACATGGGAGTATCCTCCCCATCTGTCCAGCCCCTCCTCTGAGAGGGACCCCTGAATCATCCCAACCCTTTCCTTTGGGTACTTAAGGGCTTTCCTGTGGGTGGCTCTTCAAATTCGCCATGGGACAAGATTCAGATCTGAAACCACTTCTACTTCTACCGTCTGGGCACTTTGGACTTTGTTGGACTTCGCTTTGGGAACCGAGACTGCATCTGGGAAGACTCCTGCTACTCCTGGTCTCGTCGTCCTGTCAGTCTTCTGCGTTGTCTGTGCTCCATCCAGGTTCTTCTCCAGGCCTGTGGGCATCGAAGGATCGAAGGAATCTCCCTTGGAGTGAAGGAGTCATCTGCAGGCACCACAACTAAGCTGACCGGTCTGCTGCTCCTGACGTCCTCTAGACTTTGCACGGTCCAGCAACACAGGTGGTGGTTCTACAACTCCCTTGAGGCCTGCACTGTCCTCTTACTGAGTTTGAGGCCAGTATCCCTCGTCGGAACCGCTGGAACAGCACCCTTGTGCACCGCGTCAACTTGCCCATGCCAAGGCTTGTTGACTCTTCTCCAGAGATCTTCGGGCCTGAAGAAGCTCCAGCCTCCAGCATCTCTTGCTACCAAGATCTTTATCTTCACCACATCCTCTGCACCGTGGGCCTGCATCATTGGTGGGATGCCCAAGATCCTCTTGCGACTCCTGTGCCTTTGGCTGTGGGTCCTCTTGAGGGTCTTCTTTGGCTCCAGTGGGCTCCCCTGCCTGCTTGGGGCCTGCTTCACCTCTCCTGCACTTGGTGATCCCTTGGACCTTCCTGGTTCCGACACTGCACCTTCTTTGTTTTCCACGTCTGTTGCTGCTGCCAAGGCTTGTTGGTGCTCCCTCTGGACACCGTCCCCCTGGTTCTTGACTTCCGATGTGGTACAGCTCAGAACGGCTCCTGGTCTTCCACAGCATTGCCTGGTCCTCACAGCTGCAGCGACAAGGACTTGGTCAAATCTCCTGTATCTTCCATCATCGGTGGTCATTGGTCTTTCGGCCTCCTGGTCACTTCCGAGTGGCATAGACTCTGTCCCCTCTGCTTGCAGGTACTCCTCTTCTAGAATCCACTCTTGGATTCCACCAGACTCTTTCACCTTCTTCGCCAGCAGCATCTTCACCGAAGTCCTACATTGTGGTCTACAGCTTTTTCCGACGTCACTTCGCACCTATGCACCCTGGTGTAAGTATCCTGGTTACTGAGGTATCCAGGAGTAGGGTGACTCCCCAACCTTCCATCTTCCACTGGGTTTCTTCAGGGTCCTCTGGGAAGGGTCCTTCTGCAAAACTGCAACCACGACTTCCCCGTTGACTTGCATTGAGTACGTGGCTGTGTTTCTACTCTGCACACGGCCTCCTTGGGGTTCCTGGGTACTTACCTTGGTTGGTTCCTTTGGTCCCCAGCTCTTCTGGGTCCAGTCTCGTCTTCGATCGCAGTTCGCATTCCACTTTATTAGTATATGGCTTGGTCTCCCCCTGGAAACCACTGTGTATTTGTGCCACTTACCTGTTCTCCTTTTGAAATATTGTGTGTATTGTGTTTATATCTCCGGGTAGGAGATATACCAATGTGTTAGTGAGTGCGTATAATAAATATTACTACTTTTTATAACTACGCTGTGTGGTTCTTTTTCGTTTAACTTACACTATGTGATTAGTACTGGTAAAACAAGCTGCTTAACATTCCTTCTGGACTAAGCCTGAAGGCTGCTCTCCACAGCAACCAATTACAGAGCTTTCTAAGGTTGTCTAAGACCAACAAAATCGCCATAAGAATTGTCTGGATTAGTGCAGGGTGCTTCACTTAAATAAGCGAGCCTCCTACAAACACCAATTCAGCTGTTCATTGGCCATTGATGTGCGAGTTGGGGTGAAAATCCCACCAGGCAGGTGTTGTTCGCTCCTCACCAAGTTGTCGCCAGTGAAATTAAGTAGGCACTCCAGGTAGATAATAAAGTAGACGTTTATTTAAGTTGGTAGTATTCACCTGAGCCACCACTCGCCTGTGCTCTCCCACTCCTGGTTCTGAAGTAACACATTCCCAAAACCAAGGACGCACGATGGAAACCCTTGCTCGGACATTCTACCTCCAACATTCTCTGGCATTGCTGACATTTCAAAATACCACACACTCCTAACACGCATGTAGTGTGACATAATCCACCGGTGACTCTGGAAGAAGCTGCTGGACATTGGCAAATATAATAAGAGTCCCTATCGTTTGAGTGGGAAGTACATGGAGACACTGATGGAGATCTGCATTTCTTGCCCCATGCTGGCGTGCATGGGGAGTATGGCGAAACTACTAATGATGGTACTCAAAGTGGCACTGTTGTTTCCGAACTGGAGACATGGAAGTAGGTCGCAAGGCCATTCTAAGCAGTGGAGGCTGGTTAAGAGGTTGCAAATGGACTTTGAATGGATCTTCCCCTGGGATAAAGAAGAGTGGATGGCCCAATAGTAGAGGAGGTTAATAAGGACAAGGCTTTAGTCTTTTCTTTCAAAGAGGTGGTAGGTGACTTTGAGAAAATCTACATCGATCTCCGTGTCATCAAGAAGTGTGCTGGCAACTCCAGCCTCGGAGAATGAAGAGGTTTTGGTAAGCTTCGGTGGCAATGGACAATGAGTCGCCATCGTCCGATGGCTTCTTGACCTCTATGATGAATGAAATGCCTTTCACCTTTACTTTACCTCCTCTTTCTACGTCTCTGTTAAATGAGGCATGGAGAGAAAGTTGTGTTTCCTTTGTGGGTTTATTCTTAAGTGGATGCACCCACGATCGGAGCCGTCCAGCTGCGGAGGATCCAACGCCAAGACTGACGTTGCCAAGGAATCCCCAACAACCGAGCGGCCACGCTCGAGAAAGCGAAGACAAACAAACAGCATGACCGTAATACAATCATTACAACACCTCCCTCCTTTAAACGGTAAAGAAAGAACATTGAAAACACTTGTAAGAAAAATGCATGAAGACAAAAATGAAAAGATCAGAACACAGTAAATCTGCACTTTTAAATTGCATGTGAACTGCAAGTACAACAAGGTAAGTACATGGCAACATTAAAACAATGAGATTACTCCAATGCATAATTCCTCAGTTTACAAGGAATCTGCCTAAACCGTGAAGCCCTCTTGCAGGATGCCTCACACGATACGCTTGGATCAGTAACTTGTGGTTGGGCAGTTTGAACTGTAACCGTCTCTGAACCAAAGTTAGAAAGGGTCTCTTTATCCTGACGCAAGTCAAACCAGTCACAATGTTCTGTCTCAGAATCGGTATGTTTACTAATAACATCTGCCTGAGAAGGAGAAACCTTGACAAGAGCCCTCTTGTTCCACCATCCCTTATTATCCAGAAGGGCTGAACCTCTACTTACTTGTAGGACCAAAACTGGTGAAGAGAACTTGGAACAACCTTTGGGCACTTTCTAGGATTTTTAATGAGAACCCAGTCCCCCCTTCTCAAAGGTTGGTCCACAGAATGTTTACCAGCATCAAAGCGTGCTTTCATGGAATCTTGTTTGACCTTAACATGTTCTTTGACAGAAGTGGAACCATCATGTGTAGAGCCACAACTCTGCTTACCTTTCTCGTACAACCAGCTAGGATTCAAGTGAGTGTGTACTCTTCTCTTTCTAAGATGTGTGAAGGGCGCAACACCTGTGGTTGAATGTGGAGTGGTGTTATACGCCCACACTTTATCAAGTACAAAAACAAACGGGTCTTGCCTGGAAGAAATTGCGGTTTGTATACCCTCCTTAATGATCCAGTTTCCCCTCTCAACTAGACCATTAGAAGAGGGTGAATACAAAGAGACCTTAAAATGAGAGATGTCATGCATTTTGAGAAAAACACATTTTTTGAGAGACAAAATGTGTGCCATTGTCAGTTACAATAATTTTAGGAAAGCCTTCAACATCGAATATATTCTGCAAAAACTTAATTGCGTTTTCAGTTGTGGGTCCCTTGCAAAAACAATAATATAGCCATTTGGTGTGGTAATCAACTAGTAAAATTAAATACTTGTTTTCACTGGGTAAATTCTCATACGGACCTGAAAAGTCTAACCCCACTTTATCCCATGGATTCTCAGGAAGTGGGACGGGATGCATGGAGGTAGAAAGAGTCTTCCAATGTTTGTCCGATAAAAGACATTCAGGACAACAATCAATCATTTTCTTGACCTGTGCATCCATGGAGGGCCACCAATAAACTTGCTTAACCCTCTGACATGTCTTGGTGACACCTAAATGTCCTTGATGGACAGTTTGAATGATAGTACTGAGTAAAGATTCTGGTGGAACAAACAAGTCATGACGCATGACCATGTTGTGAACTACAGATAACTCGTCAGACACATTTGCAAAAGATCTCAACTCAGCAGATAAAATTCTGCGTTCAGGCCATTTGTTAGTAATAAATACTTTGACTTTGGAAAGTGTGGTGTCATTATCGTAAGCTGTGTTCCACTCACTTTCAGAGCTGGGTGAACATTCAGAGATGGCATCAACAGCCGCAACCACGCACTCAACATCATCGGCTTCCTCAGGAGCTTCATTCAAAGACATTCTTGACAAACAGTCATCCCTGAAGTTTTCCCTCCAGGTATGTGTTTAATAATGAAGTGAAACTCCTGAAGTTTCGAAAGTAGCCGAACAAGTCTGGCAGATGCTTTGTTAGAGGTGCTATTTGTGAGCATATGCATAAGTGGCTTATGATCGGTATAGATTTCGAACTCACAACCCCAATTATATGACTTGAATTTATGAATAGCCCAAACGCATGCTAGGGCTTCTCGCTCAATAGTGCTGTACCTGGTCTCGGCTGATTGAAGTGCTCTGGAGGCAAAAGCAACAGTATGTTCTTTGCCTGCCACCCATTGCCCCAACACAGCTCCCAAACCAGTAATGGCATCCACAGTGAGAAAACGCTTATGACCATCCAAAAATGGATGTAATGCTGGAGAATCCTCAATGAGTTTCTTAACCTGTTCAAAAACTTTCTGTAGTTCCTCTGACCATGCAAACTTTACCCCTTTTCTTAGAAGAGCCCTCAGAGGCCCAACAATTTGTGCATAACCTTGCACGAATCTAGCATAGTACTCTGCTAGCCCAAAGAACGAATGCAAAGCATCTCTGTCATTGGGGGGTGCAGCATCTCTGATGGCCTTTATAAGAGAAAAATTGGGTTTTATACCGTTAGGTGAAAGAGTATGACCTAAATATTCTAGTTCTTGAACTGCATATTTACACTGGTCATGTCTGACAGTCATTCCAGCTTTCTCAAGTGCTTCCAAAACTTTGACCAGAGTTTTATCATGCTCCTTGGAATTGTCAGCATACACCAGAATATCGTCCTGGTAAGCCTGTACCCCAGGAATGTCGTTTAATAAGGTGTCCATTAACTTCTGAAAATACGCTGGCCATGGAAGCCAGACCAAAGGGTAACCTAAGATATTTGTAAGCTCCGAATGGGGTTACAAATGTGGTCAGTTCTTGAGATTTTAATGAAAGTGGAATCTGGTGATATGCAAATTTTAGGTCAAGTAAGGAAAAGTACTTAGCGCCGCCTAAATCAGCTAATAAATCATGGATCTTTGGTAGTGGATGGCAATCCACAATAATGTTGTTATTGAGGGAGTGCAAGTCTGCACATAATCTGACCTCGCCTGACCTTTTGAAAGCTAAAACTATTGGGGAAACCCACTCAGAAGAATTGCAAGGTGTGACGATTCTATCATCACATAAGTTCTTTAGTACTTTTTTTAATTCATCTCTTGCACTCAAAGGAAGAGGACGAACCTTATGGATGACAGGTTGTGCATTTGATTTGAGACGAATTTCATGCTCGAAAGCTAAAACATTCCCAACCTTCTTCTCAAACACGGAAGGAAATTGGTTAAGGATACTATTAATATTGGAATCAGAAACAGACAGATTGGAAACATTAATATTCTCACACTCATGGTAGCTATAATATTCAGATGGAATGTCCTCCAGACTAACAGGTTGATCTGAACCTGGTTTAAGGTACAAACCCATTTTGGCCAAATCGAGCCAACCAAGGATGTTTCGTCCTTTAAGAGCTACATAAACTTTGGTGAAAGTGCGTCTGCCTAGACATTCTACTCTGGAATGAAAGTATCCTAACATGTCTATTTCTTTTTCACCATAAGCTTTAGGATTGACATCAGATTTAGTTAGAGAAATATGACTGCCCCAGTTTGTATGAAAAGTAGAATCCGACAATACGGTGATGGGAGAACCGGAGTCAGCTTTCACCTGTAAAGGAATTTTACCAACCAAAAGTTCACACCATGGGCCTTTGACCTTGGATAGATCAACAGAGTCACATTCAATGGATAAAAGTACATTGTTGTGTTTTTCAGAACACAAGTCAAAATTTTCATTGACTTCAATACTGTTGACCCTGGTAAATCTCTTACCACCTCTGCATACAGCTTGAAAATGTCCGATTTGTTTTACAAGACGAACATCTTTTGCCCGAAGCAGGACAGTTGGGAAAGTTGCCCACGTGGTTCTTCGAGCCACATCTGTAACAAACTGTTGGTCTCCTGGGCAACTGCCTAGAAGATTTGTTGACAAGATTAACAGAGCAGGTAGAAGGAGAGCATTCATCGACCATATGAACACTTTGTTGAGTTTAACTTCTTGTAAAATTTTGGAAGTGGTTGCACGTTCTATACCCTTAGCAATATTAACTGTTTCAGATAAAGAAGGATTTTTACAACTCAGCAGAGGCTCTTGAATTTTTTTTGAGAAGCATGAAAAAATAAATTGATCTCTGATACACGTCTGTACTTTCACCAAATTCACAGGTGGAGGCCAAAATTCTAAGTTCAGCAATGTAATCTTCAACGCTTTCCTCTAAGTTCTGTTTGCGTTTAAAGAAGTTATGACTTTCCAAGACAATACTGGGTTCATCAGAATACTGTTTGCTTAAACGTGCAAAAGCTTCTTGATATGTGTCCCAACTGTCACCTGAATCACTAGGGGCAGGAATCACAGGTAGATTCTCAAAACCTTTTTGTGCTGCTACTCCTAGACAACCATATAAAATAGCTACTTTGCGGGCAGGAGCATATTTAACAGCATCAATTGCGACAAGATAATTTTCAAAGCCTTTTAACCACTGTTGCCATTTGAGAGCAGGTTTGCCAGGGTTTTGTAAGAAAGGAACTGGTGTTTGGAACTGAAGCCATGAATGCAGGTAGAGAATACCAATTATGATATTGATATCAATTGGTATATGTCACAAGGTATGAGGAATGTTATGAATAAAGTGCCAATCACTGGAAATTGATGTGCAATGGCTCTTAAAAATAATAGTTAAAGCGAGCTTATCGCTGAAAAGTAGGTTGCTTGTAAATGGATTTGGCAAATGGGCGATAAGCAATAGTATTCTGAAGAAAATGGTTAAAGCGTGCCTGTCGCTGATGATTGGAAGCGCAACAGGCTTTGTAAATTGTAATATAAATTTGTAGAAAATTGAGAGAGCGTGCCTCTCACTGACAAATGAAAGCGCAATAGGCTATACTTGCAAAAGCGTGCCTATCGCTGATAAATAGAAATGCAATAGGCTTTGTAAAGATGGTAATAAAAGCGTGCCTATCACTGATGATCAGAAAGCGCAATAAACTGAAAGCGTAATAGGCTTCGTGACAATAACAATAAGCGTGCCTATCGCTGTACATGAAAGCGTGCCACTGACTATCAGAAAGCGCAATCGAATGAGAGCGCAATAGGCTTGTGAAATGACAATAAGCGCGCCTATCGCTGCATCAATGAAGTTACACGAGTCGTTTCAACATCCTTCGTTTCAATATCCTCTTTTTTTTAAGATGGCCACCTGACGTGTTTACGTCATTACCAAGGCGCTGCCTTGGTAACGATGTAAACACGTTGTGTAAATTTTCTATGTTTGGTGTCCTTTTACTGCTGTGCTTGCTGCGTAGAATTCTATTGCTGCGTAATAGTAGAAGCTGTGCGCGCATACAGATTCAAAGTGCGAGCTGGAGCGTGCCAGAGCTCGAGCCAAACCAAACTGCCACACGCTGCGGAAATCAAGCAAAATAAGGTAAAAGAAATGTATCTAACCGTAAGTTGAAGTCCTTGAAGAGCCGAATCAGCTAGAAGTAGTTGCGTGGGATACTCAGAAATCTAGAGAGCTGTAACTGCTCTCCTGTGAAGTTGAAAATAGGATTTGATGGCAGGATCTCGGCGGTGGGTGCGGAAGAAGTTCCCGCTCGTCACCAAGTTGTTAAATGAGGCATGGAGAGAAAGTTGTGTTTCCTTTGTAGGATTTATTCTCAAGTGGATGCACCCACGACTGGAACCGGTCAGCTGCGGAGGATCCAACGCCAAGACTGGCGTTGCCAAGGAATCCCCAACAACCGAGCGGCCACGCTCGAGAATGCCAAGACAAACAAACAGCATGACCGTGAGTCGCTTGACACCATGCGACTCACGCAGTAATACAATCATTACTACAATCATTACAACAGTCTCCCTCTACGGGAGTCTTCCCAAGGTGCAGGATTCTTTTTGGTCGAGGTTCAGTGGCAGGAGGTATTTTCTGTCTTTTTCTTCCCCTCCTGCTCCTCCTTAGCACTGATGACCTTCAACTTGCCTGTAAGACTGATGCTTTCCTTGCCTTCTAATTTTCTTTTTTTACATATTCTGACAGAATTTACTTCCTTCACAGAATGGTTGGGTCAGTGGCTGCTTTTTCGCTGAAACAGGCTGGATACTTCACAGAAAGTGAAGACATTTCAGGAACATCTTGCCTTTGATAGGCTCCTGAATGGTGTTACTCATCAGATGTACATTTGGACGTTTGCACGTTTATGTGAATTTAGGTATGCTTATTTTAAGGATCCATGCATGCAGCGGGAAAGTAGTCTAATATTTATAGCCATCAATGAAGTTCCTACGATGCTGGAGAATTAGTTACTATTAGGGACAGACTACAGAGAAAAGGAGATGGAAGAGGAAGACCCACCAATCACTGCAGCAGAATTTCAGAAGTGGTGGTTGGTTAATAATATTAACAGCAGCTGACAACAGGGTCCTTTAGCTTCCAGAGCTAATCAAAGGGCTGCTTTTTTCTTTTTTTTATAGGTCTTTTTTCTCATACATGTGAAGAACAGACATTTTCGTTTGCTACCACGTGTATAAATTCAAAACCTTATCAACACAAGTCATAAATCCCCGAGTTATATTATGGCCTTCCAGCCATTTCAGCTAACTGCTGTACCATCAGAATAGGCCTTCTAAGGTCCCCAGATTTGTTTTATTCTTTTCTATATACCTCCTCTGCTTGGGCACAGAAATTCATCCCCATTTCCCACTCCACTACCAAGGAGGCAACATTAGATCTCCAGTGACGAGTGATATCCCTTATGGAGACACGAAATCCAAACACTCTGGGCCGGCCCCAGTCATACATCATACCCAAAAGTATCAACTAAGGAGTCCTTTCAATCAGCCTCAGGACCACTTTACCCAGTATTGTGTGTATGTGGGACAAGCATTTATTTATGATCAGGCACTCCCACACCATGTGCATCAAGATGCCTCCTTCCCATGCACAATTAGGACAATTTTATCCTCTACCTCACTCATCTTACCAATTCTCTCTGGGGTGTAGTATACCTAGTATAGGTATCTATACTGCACCAGGCATAGATGTGGTGATACTGTGATAACTCTCATGGCCATCTTCGACTTAACCCATTTAGCTTCTTCTAGCGGTGCAAAGTCTTTTTTCCAGTTCTCCACAGGTCCCACTAGGGGGGCAGGGATAAGGACTTTCAGTGAATAATAGATATGGGAAAAGTCTTTTCCCTCCGTGGTTGTGGCAGTCAGTGAGTTAAACTCCGTCAGGTCCACCAGGGCCTGTTTGTGGCAATTTAAAGCTTGTCTTACCTGTAAGTAGCAGTAAACCTGTGTTGTGTGACACAAATTCTTTCACTAAGTGGGCTAGCGCCCTCCCAGACATTGCTCAGTTTGGATATCCTTATTAGATCCCACAAATGGAAACCGTGAAGCTGGTCTCTCGGCCGCAGCTGTCACCCATGCCACTACAGTGTCTGGTTGAGGGAAGTGAAAAGGGGGACCTGCGAGCCGCATAGTACGCCCATCATCTGGCGGGCATATAACAATTCACGTTCGAGCCTACATACTGGGTCATTCCTATTGCTGAACAACCAACTGAGGAATGGGTAGTGTCTGGTACACCAAGTAGGACAGGTGAATGTCCGATACTCCCCATCATACTGCAATTTAACTCATTTGTTTAATGCAACGCTCAGGGATTTCCAAAACCATAAGAATGCCCAAACCTTTCCCCTCATATTGTGGAAGAAGTCAGCAGAAGCTGTAATGGGTAGTTTTGTAGTATGTATATTATTTTAGGGAATTTAAAAAATAAGGCATGTTGGGAAGCCTAAAATCCAACTAGAGTTTAATGCAAAATCGAAGGCAACAAAGCAAAAAGATCAAAGAAAATAGTCATTTCATCTAATCACAGCTCTCACCAGAAAAGGATCAATTGGTGCTAAAAGTCATACAATCAACTTAGCATGTATACATTTTCTCTCAATACAAGTTAATAAATCATGATTAAGTGACAGAAAATTGTTACTCTCAGCGAAGACGTATCTAATGTGCAGGTGTCAGGATCTTTCCCTCAAGGAAGGGGGAAACGGCCTTGAGAAGATATTCGTGCACACACAACTGGCCCCATTATTCTCACAAAATTCCGCTTTCCTTGCCAGGTTTGAAAACTAGATTACGATGTTAGAAAATTTGCAAGGTAAAACACTAAGCCTAGGGCTTCTAGCAGACTAGAGTCATGGAAGTTAACAACCATATTTAAAGTCGCAGGAAGGTTCAAGCTAATATGAAGCAACATACGTATTTAATTATTTGGTTGATATGTTTAGGATATGCTTTTTATGTTTTTGATATGTTTTTGATATGCTGTCGCCAAAATTGAACTTCTTTGGAGTACATGATCATAGTACAGATTTTTCATAGGAAGAGAATATTCTTAATTAGAACATTGGAATGTTGAGCACTCCGTTGAATAGAGTAGAGTGCTCCGGGCTTCTACGGGCCGGTAGAAGCCCGCAGAGCAACATTCCACTGTTATTGTTCACAGCTGCTGCTGTGAACAAAGGCCTCTCGGAGCCCGAGGGGATTAAAACCCCCTCGGGCTACGAGAGGCCTTTGTCTTTAGTAATTAGAACATTCTGCCCTCTAGGGGCAGAATGTTCTAATATCCTCAGAGCCCTCTTAGCGGGCTCTACCGACCATTAAAGGCCCACTCGGGCCTTTAACGCTGGAGCGGGCCTTTAATGTCCGGTAGAGCCCGCTAGGTAAGCCCCCTGGATCAGGAATGTTCCAATAGCCTTAGAGCCTGACCTAGCGGGCTCTACCGGACATTAAAGGCCCGCTCCAGCATTGGGACAAGGGAGCTGGCCTTTAATGGCCGATAGAGCCCACTAGGATGGCTCAAAGGCCATTAGAACATTCCGCCCCAGAGGGCAGAATGTTCTAATTGGTAAAAACAAAGGCCTCTCGGAGCCTGAGGGGATTTAAATCCCCTCAGGTCCTAAGAGGCCTTTGTTCACAGCAGCAGCTGTGAATGACAAACAACTTTAGAATGTTAGAAGCCCAGAGCATTCCATTGTCTGCAATGGAGTGCTCAACATTCTAATGTTCTAATAAAGTGGATCTCCTCGCTTGTTCCAAGCCATAATGTCTTTCTGCACGAAATTCATCACTTTAGCCACATTTACGCTCCAACACCTTTGAATGTCTGTTGAGATGAAAATGTCTAGGTATTTGAACCCTTCCATTGTGGAGCGACATTTCCATCTGATGATTTTGACATCCCACGTCAGGAGGACATACACAGATTTAATCCAGTTAACAAGGAGCCTGGCTGAATCCCCATATACCTTAAGAATGCCTAACAGGCAGGACCTAGAGAATGCAGATCTCTGCAGGAAAAGGAGCCGGTCTTCGGAATACAGAGACAGCCAGTCCGCCCTACTGTCCTTCCACCAGAGGCCCTATACATGAATATCATATCCTATCCATTCAGCCAATAGCTCAGTGCAAGAGCAAACAGAACAGGAAACAAGGGACAATCCTGACGAGTGCCCCCTTGCAAAGTTGGGGAGAGAGTGCCATCAATTCTAACTTGGGCCGAGGTGGAAGTGTACTGTGCCTTCACATAGTCACAGAAGAGGGGCCCCAAGTTCATTTTCCTTAGTGCTTGATGTAGTAATGACCAAATTACTGGGTCAAGTTTAAAAAAAAAAAAGATAATTATGAAAGCTCTGGATCCTCCCCTGCCACCCCCACTTCATGCGCCCTAGCCATAATCGGGTGTAAATGTCTAAGACAGTAAGTAGTAAGTACTGCAGCTGGGCATAAAACCGTTTTGGTCTTTATGCACAAGCTGCTGTATCACTGTGCACAGTTTTGTGTCAAGGATTTCTGCCAACATTTTAACTTATATGTTTATGATAGATATAGGGCGGTAGGAGCAGCAGTCGTCTAATAGCCTACACCAATTAGGAACTACTGTAACAAGTGCTCCCCTCAGATCAGTGTGAAAGAAACCTTGGGAAGCGGTTTCCTCGAATATGGCCAGCCAGTGGGGTGCTAACAGGGAAGCAAACGTCTTATAAAATTCCCCAGGAATACCATTCCACCTGGCGCCTTATTAGATGCAAGTCCTACAATGGCCTCTGTAATATGGTGATTGAGCACCTTCCTTTCAAAGTCATGCACAATTTTGACACAGATCACAGGGTTCTCCAGCTCCTCCTCTGTGTTGGGCTTGCAGCAAAAAGGTGCCTAAAGTAATCTGCAAATGTTTCTGCTAGAAACCCAACCAATCGAGCCCCAGTAGGGCTAGAAATAACATGCCAGGTCCTTTAATACTTCTGCCAATACAGCGGTTTACCCACTTTATCCCCCGTTTCATAAACCTGATTTTGGGATGCTAGCTATGACACTCTAGCATCATCAAGGGGCACCTGGTGAAACTTTTGCATTGCCCCCTCCAAACGGTGTATATCCCGGCATCACGTGTGGCCAAGTATGGTTTCCCAAGGCCTAGTATTTTCCTTTTTAACTGCTCTGTGGCTAAATTCTACTCTTTGGTCTGACGATGCACTCAAGCTAGGGCCTTTCCCCGTATGATGGCCTTGTAAGACTACCACAACACAGCTGGAGACTGCACCAAACCTATATTAAGATGGAAACGCATCTCGGTCCTTCCCAAAAATGAAAAACAAATTTATAGTCCATTAACCACCAAGCGCTTGGGAGCCATGTAACTCTACAGTCCCCTCGAAGTCAGGTTATCCTCATTTCCATTAGGGTGTGATTGGAAAGATCCAGAGAGAATATTTGAATACCAGCCACGTCATACAGCTCAGTCACTGGTAGGAAAAAAGAGAGACTATCTAGCTGCAGATTCCTTACCTTTGAATTTCCCAGGCGTCAGGCTAGATCCGGAAACTTTTGTTCGAGCAATACCCTTGTGCGTGCCGTCGGTTGGCTCCATTCGGCTCCGTGTGATGCCGTCTGAGTCAGTAATGACGTTGCGGTCACCTATATAGGTGCCACGCAGGTGTGCAGACTTCAGTACTTTTTTTTTTTTCCAGAGTGGGGAGGAATAGGTCGAGCTGTAAGGAATCTGGAGCTGGATAAGAGTCTCTACCAGATAATGCGTTACCCAAGGTAAGTAACTTGTTCATCTGAAAGAGCCTTCTAGCGGCAGATTCCTTACCTTTGAATTAGATACCCAAGCCATACCATCCCGGCGGTGGGTTGCGGACCAATACCTTACACTAGGAAGTCCTGCAGGATCGAATGGGCAAAATGCCCGTCCCTGGGTACCTTACTGTCCAGGCAGTAGTGCTTGGCAAACGTGTGCAAGGATGCCCACGTTGCTGCCCGACAGATTTCCAGGACTGAGACGCCAAGGCCTTAGTCGCAGCCTTTCCCCTGGTGGAATGGGCCCTTAATCCCTCAGGGGGCTGCTTCTTAGCCAGGGCATAGCAGATCTTAATGCAGAGAACGACCCAGCAAGAGATGGTCCTTTTTGCAATGCCTGCCCCTTCTTAGCTCCCACGTACCCCACAAAGAGTTGGTCATCCGCCCGGAACTCTTTTGTGCGGTCAAGGTAGAACAACGCTCTTTTAGGGTCCAGACGGTGGAAACGCTCCTTTTCCTTAGACGGATGAGGGGGAACAAAGAAGGTGGGCAGCATGATGGATTGACCAAGATGGAATGGGGTCACAACCTTTGGCAAAAATGAAGCGTGTGTGCGAAGCACCACTTTGTCTGAGAAAGATATCATGTAAGGAGGTGTGGAAGATGGTGCCTGTAACTCACTCACTTCTGGGCAGATGTTTTCACCACCAGAAAGGCTGTCTTGATGGTAAGCAGCCGGAGGGGACAGTTGTGTAAAGGCTCGAAGGGAGCACACATAAGAAAAGTGAGGACCAAATTACGGTCCCACTACGGGCGTGTGGTGAAACAAGTGCGCCAGCCCCTTCAAAAACCTATTTACAATTGGAGACCTAAAGAGAGAGGGTTGGTCTGCAAAAAAGAGGACAGAGCAGAAAGATAACCCTTGAGAGTACCCAACGCAGAGTCCTGCTGGGCAAGGGTTAGAATGAATAGAAGAACAGTGGAAAGAGAAGCAGAAAGAGGGTCAATTGACCTTTCTGTACAGTATAATACAAATTTCTGACACCGGCAGGCGTACACCTTCTTAGTGGAGGGTCGCCTGGCCGCCAAGATAACATAGCATACTTCTGGAGGAAGTTCAAAAGCCATGAACCGTCGCCACTCAATCTCCATGCATGGAGGCGCAGAGTTGAAAGGTTCGGGTGGAGGACCCTCCCCTGCTGCTGCGACAGAAGATCCTCCCGAAGAAGCAGCCTCATCAGAGGATCGATGTTTATTTTCAGAAGCTCTGGATACCAGACTCTCCTTGCCCAGTCTGGAGCCACAAGAATGACTTGGGCCCGGTCGCTCCTGATCTTCTTCAGAACCCTGGGCAGTAGTGGTATGGGCAGAAAGGCGTACAGCAGGCCTGAGCTCCACTCGCGACGAAAAGTGTCGCTGAGTGATAGACGCCTTGGAAACTCCTGCGTGAAGTATAGCTGACACTGCATGCTCTCTTTGGAGGCGAACAGATCTAACCAAGGGTCTCCCCAATGCTGAAAGAGACCTTGCGCCACTTCCGACTGGAGAACCATTCATGATCCGCTAGGCATCAGCAGCTGAGTTTGTTCGCCCTGGCATTCAGAGAACCTGCCAGTGGCGGCTGGTGTATTTTGAAAGTGGTGAAGCGAAAAATTGTATCGGAGTACAACGACTGAGCGAGCGAGCGAAGCGAGCGAGCCCGAACTGCAAAAGGAGGGTGCGGGGGGGTTTTCCCCCCGCAAGAAAATTTTGGAAAAAATGGATTCAAATGGTGGCTTTTTACACCACATATTTACAGCAAATTGTTGCAAAAAGGGGATCTAAATATAGCATTTTAAAGCACAAGTGTGAAGAAAACATTAGAAACAAATCAAAAATGTGCCCCATCCTCGAACTGGTCTGCTTGCAAAATGACCCCCAAGCCAAGCACACACAACCAATGGAAACAGGGCCTCTAAGTGTTTTCTACCTGTAACACATCTCTGCCTCTTTACTGTATTGGTTGATGAAGTCAAGGCTCACACCATTGGTAACACTGTACATGGCAAATACTTTAAAAATTAGATGGCGAAAGAGATCCATCCCAGGATTGCAGTTCATCCTTGATTTTTTTAGTATTAGCCAGGCAAAGAGAAATTATATTTCAGCAAACTGTGGGATTTTTAGATTATAACTCTCTCCACACTCCACTCTCTCAGCACACTAGCACAGGCACAGCGAGCGCATGTTCTCACAAGGGTCAGTGCCAAGAAAGGACGATCCCGCCAGGGCCTCTTGACTCGAGGCAGTCCAGTTCGGCCCTGGTTACACGTATCTATACATGTTATCGCTCGGAGCTTAACTGTACAAGAATTGTGAAACTGTAGTTATGACATCAATAAAGATATTTCATATGCTAATGTCATTGGTAGCTGCTTATTCAGTATAACCAGAGAACTGCTATGCTAACTCACTGGCCTGTTCACAAGAGCACAGTGCATCAAAGCGAAGTGGGGCCTTTTTAGATTGCCTTTTTCAAAGTTTACACTAGAGCAGAGTACAGCCCAAGGCAATGGTGTCAACCCATCTAATCTGTTACCAGGCCCAGTGTTTAGTTTTTATGTCCTGACAAATGGCTTGAATTGTATTGCTTGCATTTGGAAGCCCTTTGCTTTCATCAAACCAGTTTACGTAGGCTGCAAGCCATTTGTCATTCCATAAACAAACAGCACACAGTTCTCAGGCCAGGCTGTAAACTGTGCTGGAGGAGGAAATCCTTGATGCTCAAACATAACAGTCAGTCACAGCCCTAGTCCATTGGTAAATTTGAATTTGCTGTTTTAATACATGTGTGAGCAGCAGAGGCTCAGAACAGCAACATCAACAAAGAAATCACAGTGCAGTTTCGGTGAAAATCGAAAAATGGAGGCCCATTGGACTCAGAGTGCGTTCATGAGAAGCGAAAACATATGGTGCCGGTGGTGTATACATGGTGTAGTTTACTATCCCTGCGCGTAAGTGCTTCAACACTTTGCACATGTATAGTAAGTGCTATATAAATGGTGCAGTCTAATACAATGTGCATGGGTTGTATTCCTCCATCCTCTCCCGTGCCCCATCACCCCATCTTTTGATGACTCCGTTCATGATGGAGCACGATTTCACTTTTGATTTGCAAGACGCTCTGGACGATTTTACTTTAACTGAGACCGAACCAGGGGTGGGAGGGCCAACACTAACCTTAATGAAGAAATCTACCAAAATAAGTGCACAGAAAGCTGGCAAAAATAAACATTTGTAATGCCACGTGTTATCTACCCCATCTCGAAGAGATAAATGGCCCTTCAAATGCAAACTGTGTTTCTGCAACACATCACATTATGTCTGCAGAGCCTGTGTATGTGACCACCGAACTCAAACCTTTACAAATATTCTCTTTGTAATAAAAGTCAGACGAGAGGGAACGTCCCACTCTAGAGCATACACATAAAAAGGGAATATTTGTAAAGGTTTTAAAATGGCTAAGGCATTTATAGACTGATTTCATGCTTTCCACCTGTAACTCGCACAATGTGCTCTGGAGCAGTTGCTTTAAAACGCTGGCCTCCGATGACATATCAAATACTAACAACATGTGCTTTTCAGTAAAGGATTCACACTAGCTGTCAATTTGGCAACTAAATGCTACAGTTGTTTATCACCCCTTAAGGTCGAGCAGAGAGAGCTATCACGCAGGACGGCGGGATTCCAATCCAGCCACAAACTAATAGAAGGGCATTAACACAGTTAAACACTACTAATCGCTTTAATTGTTTGCTGAGAGATGAAACAAGCACATGCATTTTAAACACTTTACCGGAGGTGCTAGGCATTGCTGCCTAGTATTGATAAGCAAATGCTGCAGAGATCAACTGAACTGGACAGTACAGAGCCTGTAGACTCACTTGACTGCTGCCGGTAAACAAGTGCTTCAGCTTCTGTATGTACCAGCCTGATCGCTTCACCTCTTCAACTTGGTTTCGTCTTGGGGCTGAATTCTTCGGCTGGCTGTGGAGGGGGCCAAGGGGGCACGGGATACAACAGCAGGCCTCAGTTGAGGAGTGTGCCTGAGCCGACGTCGCCGGAGCTAAGCAGCAGCTGTCTTCACTCAGAAGTGCTGTATTTCTGGCTGGTAGTGGCACTTGTATTATTGCGTGCTGTTAGCCCGGCTGCCATCCGTGCCAGCCAGAGAGTCCACAGCACCTACCCCCCTAACTAAAACAATACCGCAAGTTACCAAGATGGCCTCGGAGCTGCCCGAACCCCCCTGCCCCCCAGCGCCTTGAGACACTCACGGGTGAGTAGTGCGCTCTATAAATTCCTGATTCGACTGATTGATTAGTGTTGCAGCGCCACAAGATCAGGGAATCAAGTGGCACCTTCCATATGAATTACTTTTAGCTGTAAATAGAGACCTGTGGGGGTGGCGTTAGGAAGTTCATATTATTTTCTTGAATTAGTGCCCATGACAGCCTTGTTACACCACTGCTCCTAGGCTCAGCCACTCCCTGTTGCTTCTCAAAGGGAACCAAGCAGTGCGCCCTGCGGCCCTCATTATTTGCAGGAAGACCTGCAAGTACCAGTGGCTATTGTTTAAACACAAAACAAACATAACGGTGATGCTCCATTTTTTAGTTGATGTCAGTAGGATTAATCGCCTTGTCAACGCTTAGGACACTTGCTCGAAAATCCGATGTATAGCCGGATTATAGGTGTGCTCATTATCCAGCAGGAAGTGCAGAAGTTAATGAATCACAGCTACCTCGTGTAAGTACCAGCTAACAAGAATTTCACCGCTTTGAGCTAAAGGGTTCTTTCTGAAGCCGAGTTCAGCTCCTATTTGGCCTCAGGCTGGCAGCGACCAGAGACAGAAAGCGCCGTTGAAAGGGATCGAAACACAGAGCAGACGTCGGATCCCTACCCTTGGTAAAGTCCTTCCGCAAGGGTGGGTGCTGAAAAACGCTGGTTTAAAGAAGATATTTGCTAGAAAGGTCAGTTCCTGCACCTAGACGGCCGAATGGAGTTTTCGAACATGAACCCCGCCGCTCTGACAGGAATGTGCATCCAGACCATCACGTGCGTCCTGGGCATTGTAACGTAACTGGTTCTATTGTACAGCGCTCTGACACCTTCGGGTGATGTCCGCGCTTTATAAAAATGCACTAAATAAATAAAAATTGTGGGGAACGAGGCTTTGATGTTTTACTCCATGCCAAAGGCACGCAGCCGATTTGAGCCGTACAAGCTGCTAATGACCAACCTACTGCAAAGTCTTCCTTTTCACTCGTAACCTGTCCTCGACCAGCAGCATTCTCACAACCCTCATCATTTGCGTGTTCTGGTTTCGTAAACTGGTGGCTTCCAGGCCCGGGAGCAACCACTTCACTCGGGCTGGAGAGGTTCGTCTTGTGAGCATGGCAGCCATGCTCACAAGACGAACCTCTCCAGCCCGAGTGAGGTGGTTGCTCCCGGGCCTGGAAGCCACTAGCGCCATGGCAGTAAGCCTGTCATGGGCTGCTGCGTTCCTTTTCAGTACGCCCCTCATTTACTTCTCTTCACTGCAAACGGATAAACCCACTCACCACGAAGAAGCTCTCGCTGCGTCAAATGGCGGAAAGGAGCTCCAGTGTCTGGAATACTTCCCCTCACCGTCCCACAAGTACATGGCAAGTAGAGACACAGCAGATCTCTCTGGCGCCGTTCTTTGTCCTCCTCAGCAGCGGCAGTAATTGCTCCAACGGACCACCTCCTGTGAGCCTGGGTGGTTGGTGTACATTACAACGGTCGCAAAATCTGCATGGCGCCACTTTGAGGTGCGGGCACCGTCACAGCACAACTTTCACAGTGCACAGCCAGCTACCAATAACTTCAAATGCGACGTAGCCCGCACTCCCACGGGCAGTAGGAGGGAACTGACAGACACCATAATTTGATTGGTCACAGTCAGGGTAGGGTGGGGTTAACACTACATTGAGGCTTGCTCAACTGTGATTGATGTGTAGCCCTGGCCTCTGCAGAGCTGAAGCCGACAGCGCCCAGGTCTAGCTTTATTGGCGGGGGAGGTCCTTCAGCAAAGACTTCAATGGCTTTGCCGAGCTGGTGACGTCACAACCCTCAGGGCTGTGAGCTCCTCAGCCGGCAAATCTGTGTTGCTGGTGCATGCTCAGAGTGCATGATTTGTGCCTGTCATAAACCTAACTTGCGAACGCTGCCTGAAGTCACCAGACAGCCTGAGTCAGTTTACTGGCACTTTGGCACAAAGTTGTTTTGACTCGTAGACGTAGTGGTAATTGTACAATAAAATAAAAGCACAAATTAGGGGGCAGAAAAAGGACGAGGGCGTAGCCCCTCCGCCCATATAAAAGAACCGCCACTGGAACCTGCCAGGTGTTGAACCACCAGGATTATGCCTTGCTGTTCTAGCCATGTCCAGAGACGCAAGGCCTCTCGACAAAGGGTCCACGACCCCACCCTGCCCTGCTTGTTGCAGTACCACAGGGCGATGGTGTCTGTGAACACCTGCACTAACTTCCCCTTGATAGAGGGAATACCTTCAATGCCACCCAAATCGCTCGAAGCGCCAACAAATTGATGTGGTGCCCAGACTCTGCCAGAGACCAGTGTCCCCTGATCTCCACCTCTCCCAGATGGCTGCCCCATCCCAGAAGTGAGGCATCTGTTACGACTGTGAGATCTGGTTGGTGAAGGAAGCGGGGTCTGCCGTTGACCCAATCCGTTTCGTCAACCACCACTGCAGATCTCTCGCAGTTCCTTCTGAGATCTGGATCACGTCTGTGACATTTCCTCAATGCTTTGCCCACTGGAACTTCAGGTCCCACTGCAGAGCTCGCATACGCCACCTGGCATGATTTACCAACAGGATGCAGGAGGCTATGAGGCCCAACAGCCTCAGAGTCAGTCTCACCGAAAACCAGGATATAGGCTGTAACATCGGAATCATAACCTGAATATCCTGGAATCGCTGCTCGGGAGGATAGGCCCGAAAGTGCACTGTGTCCAGAACAGCCCCAATGTAAGGGAGTATCGGAGAAAGAGTCAGGTGTGACTTCGGCTGGTTTATAGAGAACCCCAACAAATGCAGGATGTCTGCTGTAGTCTGAAGGTGGGAGAGGACAATCTGGGGCAAGGACGCCTTTAACAGCCAGTCGTCGAGGTAGGGGAAGACCTACCCCCCCTAACCTGCGTAGATGAGCTGCGACCACCGCCATCACCTTGGTGAACACTTGAGGGGCACTGGTAAGGCTGAAGGTGAGCATGGTGAACAAAGTGCTCGTGGCCTACGTTGAACCGCAGGGAATGCCTGTGGCCTGGTAGGATGGGGTTGTGAAAATATGCATCCTGCAGGTACAACGCTACCATCCAGTCTTCTTGGTCTAGGGCAGACAAGACCTGAGCTAAAGTGAGCATCTTGAACTTCTTCTTGAGGAAGAGATTGACGGTCCGAAGATCTAAAATTGGCCGCGACCCTTTGTTCTTTTTCGGAATCAGAAAGTAGCAGAAATAACAGCCACTGCCTACTTCTGAATCCGGGACCCTCTCTATAGCTCTCTTGGCTGGAGAGCTGTAACTTCCTCTTGGAGCAATTTTAAATGATCCTCAGCCAGCTGTTCTTGATTTGGCAGAATGGGAGGAGGAAAGGAAAGGAAGAGAATAGCCCTCCTGAATGATCTGCAAGACCCACTTGTCCGATGCTTTGGACCTCCAGTGGGGGAGATGATGATGGATTTTCCGCCCAACTGGAGTGGTGTGGTCTTGCAGAGTCAGACTAGGAGTGCTTGGAGGCTGCGGCTGCCGTGGGCAGGGTGGCCCATGACTTCTGGCTTCCATTCCTTGGTCGGAATGAACCGCGTCCACGTCCCCGCATGACTTGGGAAGTCTGAACAGGACATTGGCTGGGATAGGGCTGACGCGTCTGGAAACCCCTTCCGTTGCCACGAAAGGTAGACTGGCCAAGAGGTGTAGAGGAGAGGCGCAAGGATCTGGCCATAGTTCGAGAGTCCCTGAACCTCACTAGGGTAGAGTCTGCCTTCTCCCCAAAAAGACGGTTTCCATCAAATGGCATATCCATCAAATTTGCCTGGACCTCGCCCGAGAAGCCACTTTTCCTGAGCCAGGCATTGCGCCTCAAGGCCACTGTCATGGAAATCGATCTGCCCAGCGAATCCGTCGTGTCAAGGCCACACCTTATGTCAAATTTTGCTGCATCTCTCCCGTCCTTGACTGCCCGAGAGAGCACAGCCCGGGCCTCCTCTGGGACTTGTGGCAGAAATTGCACAACCAACTCCTAGAGGGAGTGGGAGAAATGACCCATTAAGCATGCGGTATTCACCGACCGCAATGCCAGGCTGGAGGAAGAAAACATCTTCTTACCAAGTGAATCCTGCCTCTTGGATTCCCAATCCGTGAGGGGCGGAAGGCAACGTGCCCTAGGATGTAGAAGTCTGCACCACCAAGCTTTCGGGGGTGGGGTGTTGGCTGAGGAACTTTGGATCGCCTGGAGCCGGGCAATGGCGGCGTGCAATTGTCCTATTCACAGGAACCCTGTCCTAGGCTTGGACCATGTGCCTAGAAGGACATCAGTTAGTGCCACATTGAAGGGCAAAAGGGGTTCAGAGGTGGAAGCCCCAGGCTGAAGCACTTCGGTTAGATTAGTCCTGACCTGTATGGAGGGAAGCTCTAGTCCGAGGACCTCGGCTGCCCTCTTAACCACCATGGCATAAGATACCCCCTTAACCGTAGCCACAGTTGGCGTAGAGAGCATGTCAGTATCTGGAGAAGTATCCAGTCCACTGGCCTCCCCAAGTTCCCCATACCAGTCCTTTTGCTCTAAAGATTCATCATGGTGTTCCAAAGGGTCCACAGACGCTCCCATTCCTCTCCCGAGCCTAAAACATCTTCAAAGTGTTCAGGCGACAACATAGACCCCCTGGGTTCAAACGGCATAGAGCGACGCCATTCCAACTCCGTGTTGTCGGGAATAAGGATGGGGCTGGCACCGCCGGTGAGCATCGGTGACACCGAAGGCACAGACTTCGGGTCTGACGTCAGGGGAGGTTGCAATGGCACGATCGGCGTCATCCCGGATCGGACCACTGAGGCCCCACCGGCATCGTGGCCGCAGCAGACAGCGTTGACTCCGATGGGGCCCCTTCTGACCCAGAGGAGTTGGCCTGCTCAAAAACACGGCAGGTGGCCTCGTAAAATTCTTTAATTTGAACGGGGGTTGCTCCCGCTCCCAGAAAGGGAGGGAGACGCGAAATTGACCCTGGCTCCAGCTCCGCAGAACCGTGCCTAGAGCGTCGGTGCTTCTTACCTCTTTTGTCGACTGATGACAGTCAAGGAGAAGATGAAGTCTGCTTGGACTTCTTCTTCTTCTTGTGTCTCTTCCCAGAGTGTCCTGAAGACCTCGAGTGGGATGAAGAGGTCTTGGGGCTTCGGGAGCGGTCCCGCAACCTCTTCTTCGATCGGGACTGGGACCTCCGCGAAGTCTCGCTGGATGATGTCAACTGCTGGGCCGCAAGGAGCTTCATAGCCCGCTCCCAACAAGGCCTTCAGAGCCAAAGCCGGCAGTCCAAGCACGTCTTCGAATCGTGGTCCCGCTCGAGACACCGGAGACAGATGAGATGGGGTCAGTAACTGATGTCATGCGGTGACAGGCACTGCATAGTTTAAACCCCGTCTTCATCAAAGACATCCTGGCACATAAAAAGTTGGAAAAATTATGAAGTCGACAAAAAGTCGAAAAAAGGCCTGTCAAAAAGCGACAGAGGGATAGCTCTTCCCAGATCAGCACTTAACTGGCGTGGAAAGTAAAGAACGGACGTCCACGTGCCTGGGTGAAGCCTATATAGGTGACCGCGACGTCCTAACCAACGCTACCGACGCCATCACGCTGAGCCGAATGGAGCCACCCGTCAGTGTGCCGAAGGGGTATTGCTCGAGCAAAAGTTTCTGGATCCAGCCTGACGCCTGGGAAATTCAAAGGTAAGGAATGTGCAGCTAGACGTTTTTATCAGATATGGCTGTTCCCCTTAAGCCAGAGTTAAAGACCAGAGTGTGTCTTGTCTGCCAATGAACCTACATTTAGAACCTAGGAGAGGAGTCTGCTGTAGGGGCACCAAGTCTAGGGAACACCTTTAATATATTGAAATACCACCCCTGTTTTAATTTTACTGTTCAGGCCATTAACATTTGATGTGAATATGCAGTATTTAGCTGGGTGTGTCATTTGCAAACATAAAACTATCAACAACTGGTATTTTGAGCACTACATACAGTGTCTGTTGATCATAACTAATGCAAAGAAAACAAACATTCCCTACTTCCTACCTCCCCCTACTTTTGACACTGAAGAATCTGTTACCCGTAACTTAATGTCCTGCAACAGCTATGCCTCCAAGGCGAGAGGGGTGAACGTGCGGATAGCATGACACCCTATCCCTCCCACCTCCATTCCATCCGTAAAGAATCAGCAAAGAAAGACTAGAAAATGGCCCACATAAAAATATCAAAAGCACTTAGGAAGAATAGGGTTACCTGCCCAATAACCTGCAACCACTGGACAGTACTGACTGCCCCAGAGATCTTTCTCTTCCCCCAGACTGGCTTCACAGTTCTGATTCAGAATTAGTAGTCTCAGGTGCCCCTCTCTAGATTGGCCTTGTCACCAGTATCACTATGGCATGGGCTGGAAGTTTGGTTCCACTTGTGCTGCTGCCTCCTTCTCTCACATTATGCTCTTCCCACTTTTAGAGGGTGAAGAAAGTCATGTCGAGCCATAGCGCTGAACATGGCCCGTGCTCTAGCCAACTCTACTCCACCCAGTCACACACCACCTCTGGAGTCTAGAATAAATGTGCCTTGCATTGCTTTTAATTTCTGCTTCACAGAACTGAAGGACTGTCTCTGATTCTACACATATCTAGTATAGTAAGAAAATACCATGAATCTGAATCAAGCTTCACCTTGCGGACCTTTCGTGCTGCTTTTAGTACTGTATCTGTCGGAGAAGTAAAAGAGGCAGTACATCATGGGACATGGTGGCAGCCTGGGAATCCAGGACTTGAACCAGCTCGTGAGTAACTGGACGGGGTTAATGCCCTCGCTCACTTCCTGCACCCCCACCAGCCTGATATTATTCCTGTGGGCACTACCCTCCGTATCTTCCACCTCCACCCTCTCCGACAAGTGTTTGAAAGATACTGTTGCATAACTTAAGACAATCACCAGAGTCTATAAAGAGTCTTCTGCCTTTGAGATTGAGGTTGTGACACATCATGGAGACATCTAGATACAACTCGTCAATTCTGCCCTCTAGGAAGGTAAGAGATTCCCTTATGGCTTGCAAATATTATCCATTTTTGCAACGCATGGATCTGCCCCTCGAGACGGTACCGTCTGAGGCTTTTGTGTTTTCACAAATGTATCTACGTTTGTCTCCATAGTGGTGGAGGCCACCTAGTTCTTGACCACTGTGACAGGTGTCCACCAATGCCTCCCAGTAAGTTACACCACCAAACTAACACCAACACAGAAGGAGAATAAAAGGAAGGAAGGTAGGGCATTCAAAGCAGGTGGTGTGTCATGGATTATACACAGGTGCAATGAGTAGAAGGCTTAGATGGACTTCGATGAGGCCAGTAATGGCCAGTAATCGTCGCCGTCCCAGGACTTCGCATTCCAATGCCAAAGGTCCCCCAAGAAAAAGGTATGGCCATCCCTCCAGTGGGCCAAAGGTGGTCAAGTCAAGGGAGCTCCAGGCCCACAGTCCAGGCTGCCACAAACACAGTCTGACAAATAGGTGCCCTAATCTTCATCCCAGGGACTGGGTGCTCATTTGCTTCAAGTGGGTGAGTGCCCCTCTGGGCAAATGGCCATAGTCTCGAAGCAGGTGGGCTGAACAGAGTGAACAAGCAAAGCGGCATCGCTTTGGGCTCCATAGCAACTTGCAAACTCATCGTGGCCATGGCCTCGCCCAAAGCCAGCACAAGCCATGCCTCTCCCCTCCTCCATGGGGCACCCCAGGTACCTGGCCCTGGTTCACTAACAGCACCATTCAGGAAGGGGTACCCACCCCACAAGCAAGAGCAGTCCATGGCTTGTTGACTCACTAGGCCACCCTCCTAATAACGGAGCCTCTATCGACGCTCAAGGTCTCAGTCAGCAGGGATGCGGGCCCATCGGGCCAGTCCAGAGTTGTTGCTACCCGCACCCCAATTCCAGGGGCACAGAGTCCATTGCAGGCAGCAAGATCAGCTTGCAACGACCATCTTGATGTTCTTGCCATGCCACCTGTCCAGGCTTAATAACCTCATGTGTTACTAAACCCAACATTACTTCAGGGATTAGAGTTACAGTACAAATTCGTTTTAATGCATTTTTACCTACAAAACCACTAGCAATTTGCTTGTGATATCCCGTCACAAAATTACCGTTACTCCGTTCACCCACTACTGTTGATTTAGTTTAAAACACTGACGAATCTCGCACTTGATCCAGGAGAAACCGAAAGAGAAAATATGCACACAAATAAACAAAAGGCCTGACTTAACACACTCGGGCATATACTGTGTAAATAATTTATTAAATAAAAATCATCAAAATGTAAGTTTTAAAGATTACAGCAGATTGTTTTATACACATCTAAAAAACGTTTCAATATTAAATATTATAAATCAGTAAACGAGAATGTAGCTGAAAATGATGTTGCAGTGTCTCCACCACTGCAGTCATCTGAGTAATTTCAAAGCCCAGGAACCGTTGTACCAACATCAGGCATGCCTTCTCGAGCCACGATCCATGCAATCATGTGCATCCTACTTATCAACAGGTAAGAGACCATTGTTACTAGATGAGAGGATACAGTATATTGTTTAAGGCCAACAACATTGGTTGAAGACATCGACTATATGTGGCTTCAATTCTCTCATCAAAAAGAACAACAAAGAAGTATACGTACATTCCTCACACAGTCTGATGTCCAACATACAGGATCCGTAAAAGGCACACACACCCTCACTTTATTTGCTTCTGAAGACTCCAGATACAACGAGCAACTGTGAAATGAGCACTAGCATCTGATTTACTGCTTTGAGGGCAAAGGGTGAAATGTACAACAAATATAGTCCACCTCCTCAAATGTGGGAGTACTATTAATGCACCACAATTAATGTTAGAAAAGCATATGCAAAGATCAATCATCTGAGGCACCTGCTCTAGCATTTTGGTATAGGTGAAGTTTACAACAGGAACATTAAAACAGACACTTGCGTATTTCAAAGGAATTCTTATTACCACTGCAGCAATATTCTGGGATTTTGTTGAAAACCAAAAAAAAAGGGGGGGGGGGGTCGCACATTTAGCATAGTCTAGCAGTACAAGAACGGGATAGGTTTCAAGGATGTGAGACTTAGTCATTAAGATACAAAAATAGACGTGGGTGACAAAAGTGAGGCGTTTCTAGGATCAGTTGCATTTCTGTAAGTGAGACGAAAGCCAGTAAAAGCTTTGCTGATTTTGGTTCAGTGCTTTCTGTAAAGTGCAGAAGATAGACCTTCATTTAGCAGTCTTTGGGCATCTGTCATATGGAATGAGAAGTCCACGAACAATTATGGATTTGGGGGCGGTGGTGGGTAAAAAACACAAAACACAACAGACCCAGACCCTTCAAGGAATGGAGCTGGACTTCGGACATTTCAGCCTGGCCCTCTGACAATGCCATTTTATTTAAGACTACACGCTGGTAAACAATTAAACTATTAGGGGCACCTACCTCTGGAACAGTAAAACTGGAGTTCAGACGCTGACAGGGTGAAACATCATGCACTCGACTGGACTAAGCTTTCCTCTTACACAGGAACATATCAGAGCTGGGTTTCTAGCAGATTTAGTAGCACCCAAGGCAATGTGGCATGTTTTTGTAATACTTCAATCATTATCTTCCATTGTCAGTCAGGAACAGCAGAAACTAGATGCATGCTACATTTTTAGCAGTACATTTGCGTGTGATACTAAAACGTCTCCAATAAAAAGCTCATGTTATACACAACATAGTCTGGAATAAACAGCCGTAGTGCAGAATCTTCCCGTAGGTCCATTACTGGCACGAGAAGAATTATACAAATGATTATTCTATTTCAGTTATTAAATACTTAAAAACATACATATGACATGGAATTAAACGTAAAATGTAACCAAACAAGAAAGTTTGGACTGGCCAGTCTGTCAACAGGATACCACACAGTGATTCAGTAGCACATTGTTTTTCTTCTATAAGGCATTATGTGTGCTTAATATCTTAAGCAGTAAATATAATGTTAACGTACAGCATAGAGCAATTGTGCAAGAAAGTCTTAGACAGCCCCACTTTTACTATCCAAGACGGCAGCAGGAGTGAAGTCGCCGCTGGGATGAGTCTTGACCTCTCAGCTACGCCCTTTTCCCTTAGAGCACTGAATGTATACAGTCATTTTCTACAAAAGAGGCATTCAGAGGGTAATCCGGTGGCTTTGGCATCAGATGTTTTCGGTCTTGACCTTGCAGAGCTTCCTTTCATTAACCACCACACAGATTCAGTAGACTAGTCTCCATTGGTAATGCTAGAGTTGGCGCTGCTGCAGCTCTGTTCATAAGATGGAGGAGCCTCTGCGGAAGGAATAAAAGAAAATTAAAAGCTCGGCGGGTGAGAAGCATTATGAAACTCCGGGGACATTTTCTTATTTTTAAACCTATTTATTTTAACAAGGTTTTATTAAATGTGGACATGTCACTTGCAGATTCTTCTCGCAAAACATTCTAGTGCTAGGCCAAGGGCCTATAAAACTCAAATCCACGGTAACAGCATTGATATGAAATCCATTTTAAGACGAAGATTTAGAATATTTAACCATTATTCCAGACATTAACAGGAAACACATAACACATCGGCATTTGGATACATAAACTTAGAAAATAGCCTCAATAGCATTTCAGCATAATTTTCACAATGACGTTAACCATAAGCGAATGAAACTAATTATGTGGCCAGCTTATCCTTCCTGCTGCTCCAAATTCCTATTTTACTAGTTAAACTTATTTTTTAACAAGGTTTGCCTCATTGCAAGAATTAAATTGCAATCCTGGAGGCTTTTTCTTTCAGTGTTGGCAAGGACAGCCAACAGTGTTCTCAGAAAATAACTAGCATGGAATTTATTAAAAGGACAATACCAGTTCTATTAGTTTTCCAATAGAGTAGATGTTCTAGAATGTCCTGCTGCAAGGTAACAGCACATCTCCATATTTAATGATTGTGGTAAAAAAACTATTACCCCATTCGTTGTTGAGTTCTATGTGGTAAAAACAAATGTACTAAAAAGCTTGCTCTGCTTCTGGGCCAGTGAGGAAACATTGTGCTGCTTAGTGCACTGTACCTGTACTTGGTGCCAGCGAAGAATGCATTGCTGCTACTGCCAGCGCTACATGTGTCATGTGTGTGCAAGGGAACCTTCCACTGCTGATGCACATGTAGTACATGTTCTCTAAGTTCTGGGGCGAATGTATTCGCTGCTGAGGCCTATGTTGAACCTCTCGTGTGTGTTAAAGGTCTCTCTCTTTGTGTCAATGCTCCCTAAACTTTGCCCTTCACATAGCGCTAATCAATTTGTCTTTTCCAAAGGGGAATACTGTTATATCGTAGGTAAGTTGTTCCAGTAGTCTTGGTTAGGTTACAGATGATAAGTTTATTGATCTTAGATGTTCAGATAGGTTTTCCAGTATAGATGTAATAAAGCCCCACCAGGAGCAGCTTCTCTGCTGCTCAGCCCAGGATCCAACTGACAGTCCCACTCACAGCATACCCAACATTCCAATGACATCACATTCACACTAACATTCTACTCTCACTGGCTGAACAGCAGAGGCAGAGAAACAGGGAAGATGTAAGGTAGAAACCTAGATATAACACACCTTCCCTCTTTATAAAATGAACAAAGAGAAAGCAAATATAAATAGTAACATTGCAGTAACATCACAGTAATACTGAAGAAACTTGCCAGAAGAAGTATAGCAAATTGCACATAAGTTATGAAAAACATGCTAAAATAAGCAAGTAGAAAGGTGATGTAAAAGGAAGCAATAAGGAAAAGAAATTGCAAAATATAAACAGTAATGCAATGAGTAAACACGAAGATAGAGTAAAGGAAATCGAAAACTAGAAAAGACACACATCTCCTTCCTTAGCAGAGCAAAAAATTGAAGCAAGAAGTTTCAAAAGGAAGGAAATTGTAAAAGAACGTACATACATGAACAAGAAAGAGGTATACCATGAAAAATTAACAAAGAAATAGTGCACCAATGTAACCACCACAACCACACCAACTGGCCAGACTGGCGAGGAGGATGGAAACACTGAACACAGCAGGAAGAAGGAAAACGACAAGAACAAGTGTAAGCAAAAGGTGACCAGCACCCAAAACAGAAAGCAAGCAAAGGTGAATTCCAAAAGCAGGAAGAGAAAAACACCCAAACAGAAAGCAATCATAAGTAAATAACGGGTGACTTACACCCTACCAGAAATCAAGCAGAGGTGAAAACACAAAATAGTGAATCCCCAAGCAGTAAATGCAAGGAAAATGCGATCTGGGTGAGCTGCACCACACGTAAATCAAAAGTACAGTCACACCTCAAGTTAGACCATGCATGAAAGTGCAAGGAAAATGCGATCTGGGAGAGCTGCACAACATATAAAGCAAAAGTACAGTCACACCTCAAGTTAGACCACGCATGAAAGTGCAAAGAAAATGCGATCAGGGAGAGCTGCACAACATAAAAATTAAAAGTACAGTCACACCTCAAGTTAGACCACATATGAAAACCTGCGCACAATAAAACAAAATCATGTAAAGAATCAGAGGAAAAGAAAAATGCTCCAGGGAAAGTGCGATCTGGGTGAACTGAACTACACAGCAAATAAAATTCAGTCACACCTCAAGTTAGACCACTTATGAAAACTTGCGCACAATATAACAAATGCACCGTAAGTAAAAATCATGTAAAGAATCAAAGGAACAAGAAAAATGCTCCATAACAAAGTACAGACTGCAAAACGTAAGAACCTGCATGCCATGCAACAAATACATTACTAACACAGTAGCATGTATAAAGTAATATGATCAAAGGTACATCCAAGAATAAATCAAAACAGGTAAATAAGTAAACTTTAGCATGGTAACATAGCAAAAAATCAATGTAGGTATACGTAGAAACATAAAAATGCATAATAATAGAGCACCGTAGTAATGGGAGCCAAAGATGAGAAAATGAACATGGAATAGGCAATATGGCAGTACATTAAAGAAATGTAGCACAGTATTAGTTACAGAAATAAAAATGATAAAGTTGGTATAAGTCTCAAAACAATGAACTAAAACAAATAAAGTAGTCACCGTGGTCCGTAAGAAAACATGCTGGGCTTAAAGAAGATGTAGCGATAAGAAAACAGTACCTTGGTTGAAGATTACCCTATAGAGGACGCTGGCAGTAAGCGCTGTAAGGTAAAAATGAAGAAGAGTGACTTCACTCCTTGAGATATGTCACATCTAAATAAATACAATTGCTCCGGCATGTAGAATGTAAGGCAAAGTGACAGCTCCAAATAAATGATGGATCCCTTGAAAATTCAGTTTCTCAGACGAGAAGTACGGAGGCAGTGTAACTGAAGCGCACTCGCGGAGGTGCACAAGACAGCAAGGCCAGGAGAGGGAAACTGTCAGCAAAGCCCAGGTGCTGCATGACATCAACGCTTGAAATACTTTATTGGCACGCAAGAAAAGAAAAACGTGGTTGGCAAGATGCTGAAGTACGTTGAATCCTGCGAGACACTTCATATGCTGAGAACAGCTTGATGAGTCCAACCGCAAGATGGCGGCACGTTCGGTGACGCAGCGCTGGGTGGTTGTAGGCAAGTGCGTGCACCCAAAATTGCTGCACGGTAACGCTGAGACGGAGAAGGATTCGAAAGCGTCACTGAAGATCAGAGGATCCACGAGAAGGTAAGAGCGCGTGCTGAGCATGGCGCGCGTTGTTTTTCAAACCACGACAGGACGGTTGAACTGCCAAATGTAGAGGGGAAACCGAGGCCCATAATTAAATCAATTATGATTTACCTCAAAATGTTCACAATACTTGCCACCAAACAGGATCCATGTAAAGTGTCAGCGAGTAAGCAAAGCTCAGTTTCTGGGGTGTCCAAAGTTGATTCTTGGCATAGTTGATGCTAGTCACTGGTTCCACGAAAGCATCCCAAAATACACAACGGGTTTGGGAAGTGCTCCTCCTACACCTCTGATGTAGAGCCAGGGTACATCGGCAGTTTGTATGGATGGCGCTTGCTCAAATTGCTTGCTGGGTGCAACGTTAGTGTTTCCCATGTAGAAAGAGTAGGTACACAGGATGAGGTACAGGCAGTATTTGGCAGACAAAGGCAGCAGGAATCAGGCAGGAAGAAGATGTAGCAGGAAACATGCGTCCTGTAAAATGGGTTCTTAGATATAGTGCCAATCTTTGAAGATGCCGGATCCACACAATGGTAGAAATTTTAAAGTAGCAGGAATCAGGTTGGAAAGACATGTAGCAGGAAACATGCCCAGTAAGAAGCAGGCAGTAGAAATCAGGCAGGAAGAAGCAGGTAGCAGGAAATTTACGCCTTGTCTATGGGCTGTCCGGTGAATATGGACACTGGTGGGGCGGGAGGGCGTAAGATCCTTAGGTAAGTTCTTTTTTAAGTAAAATCTTGTATAAAAGTACCTTTTCAAGCTTGAAGTAAGTCCTCACGCATGGTTTTGAATCCAACTCGTCGCCAATTTATGTTATATCGTAGGTAAGTTGTTCCAGTAGTCTTGGTTAGGTTACAGATGATAAGTTTATTGATCTTAGATGTTCAGATAGGTTTTCCAGTATAGATGTAATAAAGCCCCACCAGGAGCAGCTTCTCTGCTGCTCAGCCCAGGATCCAACTGACAGTCCCACTCACAGCATACCCAACATTCCAATGACATCACATTCACACTAACATTCTACTCTCACTGGCTGAACAGCAGAGGCAGAGAAACAGGGAAGATGTAAGGTAGAAACCTAGATATAACAAATACATGTTCAACAAGCTAACGAACAGAGAAAAGCAGTGTAAATGTCCCTAACAAGCAGCTGCAAGAGATATGATAATGTGATGTAGCATTTACATAGCAGTTCATACCCATACGTGGGGCACTGAAGCACATTTTAGGAAGAGGAGTACCTTCACCCGTGGGGAGGGAGGGACTTGGAAGACTATTCTATTTATTTCGATCCTTTGCGGGACGTGTCTTGGTTTGGTGAAGGACGGGAGAGGTGCTCCTATATGGGGCCTGATTTAGAGCTTGGACTACGGGTAGCTCATCACAAAAGATATCCGGTCGACCTTATTACAAGTGATTTGTATCCTATGGCACTTAATAAGGAAGACTGGATATCCGTTACATTTGTGACAGAATACCCATCTGCCAAACTTTAAATCAGGAACAGTCATTGGGCGCTGTACCTACCAGTGTGCTGAGGTGTCAGAGATAGGTACACTAAGTACAAGTTAGGCCTGAAACATAAGGCAGAAAGGTAGCCAGAGGTGTAGCTGGATACTGTGTGCATGTGCAGCAAAACAAGGTCGAGTAATTCATATGGCAACAATTTTGATAGAGGCAACCAAAATTGCATATCTGCAGGCTACATCTACCAAATTGAATTTATTTGTCTTAACAAGTTATTTACCTTCAGTAACACTCTTTGTGGAGAATACTCTAACTATAAATGCTGCCTGTTGTGAATTTCCCCAGGTGCCAGAATGTATACCGAAACTCTTGCAATGGCTCCTTTACACTGGGAGGGTGGAAATCTGAATCAGTCGTGCTCTGTCCCACTTCCGGACATAACACAGATCTGCATATTGGCACCACCAGAATGTCTGCTTATTCACTGGTCTTTTCTGCGCCCTCAAATACAGAGCAGGATTAGCAGATTGAGAACAACAGAGTGCAAATCTAACTTGGCTCTTTATTTACAACCAAAATGTCCACTCTACATAACAGGCAGGAGGGTGGGCAGTGAGGAATGTGTAGTAAGAATATCCACCAGAGATAGCATTACCAAAGATGAGAAACTTATTCTTCTGTTGGCTTCTTTTATGCACAGACGTCACATCTTTTGAATCAACACCAAAATAATGCCCACTCTAAGGAAGTGGGTGTAAGGAGTGAACTTAATATCAGTAAGTCCTGCAGGACCAAGGGGGTAAAATGATTTCCCTTGCAGACCAGAGACTCGATATAGTAGTGCCTGGTGAAAGAGTAGACATATGTCCATGTGACTGCCTGAAAGATGCCCAAAACAGAGAAACCGTGAGCCAGGGATGTAAGTTGCAAATTTGAATCTTGTGGAATGCGGGGCTTTTTTGCAAGGCATAACAGTTTGATGCCAAGGTCTATCCATTGCAACAAGTTTTGTTTTTGAAGTGAGTTTCCTTTCTTTGGAATATAGAAACAGGCACACTGCTGATCTAACCAGTGTTTCCTCTCCTCATCCTTAAAGAGATGTGGCAGAGAGAGTGCGGAAGCACGATGGACTGTCCTACATGGAAGGGTGACTCCAATTTTGGGAGAAAGGATACACAAGTTTTATGTATTAGCTTGACAGGGAAGAACGCAGAGCACAGAGGTTGGAATGACTATGCCTGTAGTTCACTGACATGATGTGCAGAAGAACTGCAATGAGAAACAACCTTTAGAGTTAGGAGTCTCAAGGTACAAATACGCAGAGGCTGAAAAGGTCAAACAATAGTTAGGACTAAATTGAGTTCCCAAAGCGGCATAATGAATGGGGCATGGGAAACCAGTATGAGGCACTAGATGAATCTAAGATGCTAGAAGACCAAGCAGTCTCCGAATTGTCAAGGCTAGGACAGTAGCTCTCATTTGAAACATCTGGATCTTAGCCTATATGTCCCAGAGTCTCTGCGGTAGAGGAAAAGCCTTTAAGGCAACCATATCCAGAATGGCACCAATGGAGGAAAGCCACTGAGGTGGTAGAAGACGGAACTTGGGGTTGTTGTTGGATTACAGACCTGATGGTGGTCTGCCTAGCTGAAGTGAACCAGTCTTCAACAGCCAACCGTCGAGGTATGGGAGTCAGTGGATCCTTGACCTGTGAAGATGGGCTGTGATCAACAACATGACGTTTGTAAAAACGTGCAGGGTGGTTATCAGTACGAAGGGTCAGATGGTAAATTGGAATTGGATTAACCCAGCAACAAAGATGATATTTCCTATAATCCTGCAGGACCAGCACATGAAAACATGAGACCTGCAGGTCAAGGTACATCATCTAGTCCTTGGGGTCCAAGGAAAACAGCACCCAATGAAGTGTAATCATTTTGAACTACCTATTGAGGAACAAATTCAATACTCTGCACTCCAAAATTTGTGCCAGACCTCCATCCTTCCTGGTGAGCAGGAAGTACCTCGAAAAACAACTCCGGCCCCTCTCCTTCTCAGGTAAGAGTCCTATCACCCCATCCCCCACTGGCAAGTAATATTACTTCTATGGAAAGAGTCGGTTGATGGCATAACAAAAACCACAGGAACGTGATGTTGAGATGCTGATGAAGGACCCATTGTTCTGACGTAAGAGCACCAGTAAGGTAGACAACACTAGATCTGGTACCCCAACTCGTCCCAATTGCTGATGGAGTTAAAAATAAAGAGGCTTGGCACCGAGGACTTCTACTGCTGTTGGTGACCTTGACTATCTACCACCGCCCCTATACCTGGATTCATAAAAAGGCTGGACCACTGCCTCGGACGATAGGCAAGGCCCCTCATGTACCTCTTAATCTTCCAATATTACTGATGGAATTGGCAGACAGGGAAAGCATGCTCAAAGAATGAGTCTTGGCTGTGCTGTTAAAAGCGTACTTGAAATGGCCTTTTCGCCAAACAATCTAGCCCCAAAGAAGGGCATGTCCATGAGGGAGGCGTGGACATCCCAGGAAAATCCAGTGACACACACCCATTTATGGCGCCTGATAAAAACACTGGGGCCGTAGCCTTGGCAACACAATCTGTTGTATCCAGAGCAGATCATAAAATATATTTTGCAGCGTATCCTGTACGGTGTAGGCAAATAGATTACATGTATATTCAGGCAAGGTGGATAAAACCTCACTCACCATTTCCCAAAGGGCATGAGTGCAGCGACCCAGGAGACAAGGATGAAAGTGCCAGGCTGGCTGACAAAGACCTTCTGGCTCGCTAATCTATTCTTTTGCACTTGGAAGCCTGTAGTATAAGATGCAGGAGATGGATTCTGCATCAGGAAAGTCAGATCACCTGGTGCAGGTCTGTGACACTTTGCCATAGAGCTACTCACTGACTGGGTCAAGGAAGGCCTAGGCCAGGCCATCATGGGGGAGTCAGTTAGGGCTTCGTTAAAGGGCAGGAAGGGCTATAAAGTCGAAGGCATGAGCTGCAAATTTTCAGTCAGGAGGTAGGCCTTAGCCTCCATTATAAGGAGCTGCCAATACAGTACTTCTACAAACTACTACTACAAAATAAGCACTCTTCTCAATTGGGGTAACCTAATAACAAATTCAATTTGGTCTCTGGTGAAGTGTTTGTAAGCTGAGTTGGTCCAGGATCAGTCTATGTCAGACAGCCAGCAAAAACCCAAATGGAGGCACACCAGAGCAATACGGAACCATCTTAAAGAGTTGCAGCATAACCTCTTATGGGTGGTATTTGCTGCAGAGTTGATGATGGACAAGGTAATTTTTCTGAGTGCATCTGCCCCATACCAGAATTGATACGAGTCAGACATCTAAGCCAGACTCCGGACTTTTGAGCACCAACTATGTCACCACTTCCACAAGCACGAGCATAGAGTAGGCGAGGAGCTTTGCTTGGACTGCGCCTGCTTCTTAGATTTGACTCTTGACTGTTTTGGATGCATCTGAGCAAGGTGAACAACAGCGACCTGGCAACTTGGACTAACCTAGTTTTCCTGTGCTCAGCTGCAGTTTTAGTTTCTCATTTCTTGATGGCTTCTGGAAGCATCAGGGAGCATTTTTTGCAGTGTCTAAAGTCATGCTTGGCAGCAAAGACGGACATCGGGCGGGTCCATCACTGACATCTATTTGCCACACACATCATAGTTTAAACCCTGCTATTTTAGAGAGTGACATCACTGCACACTGCCAAAAAAGGTATTTGAACAAAGACCTTTAGTGAAAAGGTTTGATGGACGCACCAGATCTACACTAATGGGTGAAGAAAAAGAGAAACCGATGTCTGTATGTAAGGGTGGCAACCCTGACTGCCAAGTCATGTCTGGAGTTGGGATGGAGCTGCGATGGAAGACATACCACCACCAACCAGTGCATACAAACTACTGCATGGGTTTCAGGGTCTAGTCTGGTGTCTGCGAAATTCACAAGATGAGGAATCGGATTAGAAGTATCCATCAGAAAAAAAACTATTTTAATTTAAAACGTCACTAGAGGCATCTGTAATATCTTAAATATCCGTTTCTTAAAGAAAAAACGGAAAGAAAACCAAGTTAGTGTTGCTAAATGGGCAGCAACATGTAGAAAAATAAATTGATTGCTCTTCTAAAGGAGCCCACATCACCAACATCCTTTTATACCTTGTGAGTGGCAGTTACCTAAGTTCATTTATTTTTCCATGGAGCTTCAGGAATCTGCATAGAAAAACACACAATGTTTCTGAACTTTTCACCAGGGAAGAGGTTGCTTATGAATTCAATGAAGGTTCCCTTTAAGAAAAACTAGGACTACTTTTCCATTTCCTGATATTTTTGTTTATATTTATAAACACTTAACACAGCGGCAAAGTCATTCTTTGAATAGGCCATCCCTAAAACAAAGATTTTGTATTTATTTTTTTGACGACAAAATGACCACCCGAAGGTTCACACAATGCAAAGTGTCTGTAAAGACAAAAAGATGGCAATTAAACCGATATGAATCTGCTATATTGTTCAATCATACTCAGATCTATATATCAGCGTCCCATGCATATATATATACATCCAAACCCAAAACTTAGAGAAGAGAGAAGCAATCTCACCTCACAATGTTTTAAAAAAAATGTAATATCCTTTTCATTACATATAGCAGAACTATATCTCAGCAAGTGTAAACGAATATGCAACACACTTATGTAAACTCCGTATACACACATGGATAAACAGAACTGAAAAAACAGCCCAAAGTTCCATACAATATAATATTGAGAGATATCGCACCCTCAATGAAACACCTTGGGTGACTTAGCATTAAGATAATGCTGCCTGTCAAAAGTATCTTAACAGACTGGTACTACCTAAAGAAAACCAACTAGAAAACGCTTGCCAACAGCTAGCACTTACAACCACACTTGGCCAAGAAGGCCAAGATGAATAAAATAAACCAAGCCCCTGTAAAATACCCAAAAAGGGAACCCAGTAGGAGTAATTGTCCACAAGGCATATGAGCCAAAATCCAATCTGACCGTAGGGCAAACAAGTGCTCAAATACACATATTTAGTTCTATAAGAACACACAGGCATCAGATCATACGTTCACACTATGATCCCTTAAAGGGCTGTAAGGTACAGAAAATAACAAATGCTTAATAGAGAAAGGGAAATGTCCCCAAGGAGATAGAGAACATCCAACCTTCCGGCAGGAAATGTAGGACTTTCAATAGTACCAATTCCAAAGAATATGGAAATATCCAGGATGTTCTTAAAGTGAAGAAGGATCAAAAAGCAATCCTTGTCTTCTGATAAAACAGAAATCTTTTCAACCATGTAAGACATGGTCATAAACAGCCCTAAGGTAAATATTCATACAATGCATCTGGGATAATTTTAGAAGCAGAACTCACGGGACAACCATGTTCCAAAAATTGAACATAAGAATATTACCTCCAAAAAATAGAGTGAAACCAAAACCTTAAGTATTCAGAAGAATACAAATCAGACACCTTGAATTGCCAAACGTAATGTCTCCAACAAAAAGGAGCACACTTCCATGGAACAAATTCCTATGTGCAGGTAAGGAACGCATCACATAATAAAGTTGGCATGACCCCCTCACTGGGAAGCATAACGTAAAAATTATCCAACACAATAGATATCCGTGCACCACTAGAATTCAATGCAAGTGCACTCGCTAAAGTAGCAAAAAGGACTGTGCTGGAGAAACCAGAGACCAAAATTACCCTGAAATGGAAACTCGGAGTACTCACAAAAAACAAGCATACACTCTGTATGAAGCCTATTTTCAAAGAAAAAAAAAGAAAAAGGAAAAACTATCCTTCAGGTATCCGTGCATCACAAACTGTTAAAGACAGTATTGAAACAATAACATCTGCTTCTTGCAGGAACACCAATTTGGTGTACCAAAAGACATAGGTCAATGCCCTAACAAGGCTAGCCCATTGGAATATAAAAATCGTGCATCACTGATACAACCCAAGAATAGGGGCAAAAGTAAAGAACATATAAACGGATGAAGAGTAATTAAGACTCTGTATCACTTCGCCTATCACGGAGGCGTCTCAGTGCAGTTCCTGCTTGGAGGTAGGTGTGAAGCACCCACACCCTGAACAGGCTTTGTTTCTGACCCATGAGAGCACAAGGCTCCCACCTCAGGGGGTCAGAAACATGTCTGGAAGTGGCATGCTGGTGCAGACCAATCAGCCACAAACTAGTGGTTTGGTAGGTTTTAAGGGAGCACCTCTGATGTGCCCCTGGGGTGCATTTATTAATGAATCCAACACTGGCATCAGTATGGGCTCATTAATTGGAGATGTTTGGTACCAAACATCTTGGGATTCTGTGAATCCATCAAGGAGGTGTGGAACTCATATTGATTGACAAGCTCCTAGCCGATGTACTCAGTATGGCTTCACTATCCACTTATAATGCCTAAGAATGGATTTAGACACTATAGGGGCATATCAGCTCATGCCTTAGGGCTGGAAGACCTGCTGTAGGGGCAACTTACCTATGCTTCTTGCAGTGCTGGAAGGCCTGGCACACAGGGATGTGTACCAGGCCGACTTCACTTTTAGCTGCACCAAAACATGCATGCTGCAGTGGAACGGTGCATGTGTTTGGTAAGGGGTCTCTTAGGGTGGCATAATGCATGCTGCAGCCCTTATAGACCCTCTCAGGTCACAATGCCCTTGGTACCACGGGTACCTTTTACAGGGGACTGACTAATATGTGGGACAGAGGTGTGCCAATTGTGGAAACAAAGGTGCAGTTTTTGGAAAAAACACAGGCAGTGGGAACCTGATTAGCAGGATCCCAGTGAACATTCAGTCAAAGTTGCATTCAGAGTCAGGCAAAAAGTGGGGGGTAACCATGCCAAAAGGAGTACTTTCCTACACAGGGTTTATTGTAAAGAGGCTTGAAATGAGCACAATATGAAAGTCAGGACAAAATAAGGTATCTACTGTGGCATGATATAGTAAATTGGGGGAAACCTATTTGAGATACCTTTAAAACAAAATATCACAACAGATGAATTGAATTATGATTGCTCATCAGGCAAAAGAAGAATGGCTGAGAGGGCCAATAAGTAACATTTAACTGTGTCACAGCAAAACCAAGAACAAAACAAACAGAAGAAAATCTGAGAGCGTCACCTGTAGAAGGTCGACCTGTTTCTCCTCCTCCCAAGAAACAAATTTCACCCAGTGGCCCAAATAAATGGACTTGTTGGAAGGACGGCAGGTAGCCAGAATGACATCCACAACTTCCAATAGAAGATGAAAACCTTTCAGTCTGTTCCTCTCCATGTCCAAGCATGGAGGAGTAGACTATGGTGGTTCGGATGGAGCACACAGCATTTCTGCAGGGTAGCAGAGGATGTCAACTTAGGAGACAGGCTCAGAGACAACAGCTGAGACTACCACTCTGTCAAACAAATAAAGGACACCAGGGTCAGCTGTGCTCAATCCTGCCTTTCTTCAGGACCTGCAGGTTCAGCAGCAGATGTAGGGATGCCTGCAAAAGGCCGGAGTAAGGGGAAACCAGACTCATGAGGGGTAAACTTTAGCGCACAGAAGAATGTGCAGTGGGTGCTTTGGGAAGTGTCACAGCCTATAGAAGATACACCCTGACTAGACAAAAATAGCCTATTTCACTTCAAGATGTAGCTTACGCTTGTTATCTGCAAGATGATACCTTCTGAGTTAGTCTGCCTGACGTGCCGGGATCCCTGCTAGGTGATTCACTTTAAGGTAGAATCCCTGAAGTTCCAACTATCGACAAAGCTTCAGAGCCTAAGGACGGAGGGGCACAGGACCCCCAAATCCACTCTGGTTGTTGCAGTATCAAATGGCGGTCATGTCATCAGGTACCACCTGGATCGACTTGCCCTTGATAGAATGCCGAAATATACAGAGGGCCAGATGGACAGGGTACAGCTCCAAAATACTGATATGATGGTACACCTGGAGATCAGAGGCCCCTGATCTCCATTTGAGACCAGGGATCCCAGATCTTCAAGTGTCCAGGTAACCTCAGCAAACCTAGAGAGGACACATTTCTTACAACCAAGACCTCAGGAGGAGGAAAGGAGAAACATCTGCCACATATCAGGATGGCAGCTATCTGGGAAGACTGCAGACAAAGGTTTGTTTGAAAAGTCTGCATGTGACAATAAGGGAGAGGCACCAGAAGGATGCAAGATACTAGAAGACCAAGCAGTCTGAGAATGACCACGTCTGGGACAGTGCTTTTGCCTGAAATAGTCAGAATGTCCTCGGACACACTACTATAGTGGAAAAGAACATTCAGAGAAATGGTGTTCAGATTAGTCCCGATAAAGGGAAGCCTCAGAGATTGGAGAAGATGGGACTTATACTTGTTGAGGGAAAATCCCAGAGTAGACTACAACAACACTGTCTGAACATGTTCCAAAACTAGTTGAGGCAAACCCTCCATCAACCAGCCTTCAAAAATGCACAACAGAAATAAGTTGGCTTCAGTCAAACCAGGCCAAGGAGCGCCACCGAGGCACAAAAACAGTGTTTAGAAGCCTACACATCATTCTATACAGAGGTCCCCACCTGGCCTCAAAACACAAATGAGTATCATTCATTGTGCTGAAGAGTCTTTGGACCCAATAGGAGTGTGGAGGCATTTCTATTGTTTTCCAATTGTGTGCTAAAGTTAGCTTGGCTGCCCTCAATCACTGCACCACAATAGGCTCTTTGCATTTTGACAGTAGATCCAGTGCAGGGGGCTTTACCCCGATTAGAAACACCTCTGGGGGGCAGTGGGAACCCCCAAACACTTTTCAGTGTGTCTGCAACCTTTTCCCAGGTGGGCGTAATTTGGGGCAAGGCCACCAATGTGTAATGCATCGCGGGTGCCCCATAACATCTCCAACAATTGGGGCGTACCCGAGATACATGTGATGTAAACTTGAAGCAGTATAGTGCCACCCATACCACACCTTCTAAAGGAACTCTCTGGCCTAGATGGATGTGGAAGATGAGAATGTCCTGTCAACTTCTCCCACTGCCTCAGAGTTTCCAGCAAGCGCTGCCATGTCTGATTATGCATCAATTCCTGTGGTGACTCCTGAGATATAAATATATTGTACAAGTTAAAAATAGTGTCTCTCATGCCAATGAGTTTGGAAAAGAGTGACTCAAACGGGGTTCTATTCTGTATAACCGGTTGTCGGACTTCGGAGTGCAAAACCCAGTGACTTATCTGAATATAACTTAAGCCTTTCTTTTCCGCTAAATGGAACTCGGCTTTACCTTGCAAGAAGGATTTGGAAGAGGAGGCACTAAAAATATCTCAAAGCCCTCCGATAGACCCCCTCTGTCCAAGCTCCAAAGGGCAGCCCGTTCTGCGCAGGGGTAAAGACATTATAATAGATAGGTATGTGAGGCAAATGATATATCACCATGCTTCTTCCTGCAACGCGTGAGTCCCCGACCCTTAGTTTAATTCATTTTGACCATGTTAATCCTACCCATCTACCAATCCATGAGATGAAAAGTTCATTCCACTGTTATAAGTCTTATTTTATCAACACCATTGGGGAGTGGGAGTGTTTAGGGCAGGGCGGTAATTAAGATCAAAGAGGTCCCATAGATTCCAGGGGATTTTTACACCCAGATATTAGATGCACCTCCTAGCCCAACAAAAAGGGAGATTTCGGCTCAGTTCAGCCACCTCACCCTCTCAGAGGATCAAGATCAGGGATTTTGACTTACCAAAATTAATTTTATAGCCCAAGAGAGTTTAGAAGGATTGAAGTAGGTCTTTGATTGTGGAGAGGGAAGACCAAGGAGAATCCAAAACAAGAAGAAAACTGTCTGCATACAAGGTGCTTGTATACACATTTGGTCAAATGTAATCCTCTTTACCGATTCAGATTGCCTAACTAAGCTGGCCAGGCACTCGAAAAGGAGGGATAAAAGCAAGGGTGATAATGGACACCCCTGCCAGGTGCCTCTACCCAATGTAAAGGCCTAAGAGGTTCAGCCATTCAGAGCCACTCTAGCAGTCGGGTGAGAGTAGTTAGGAAAGACCATGTCCAGGAAGCCTGGACCTAGTCCCAACTTCAGGAGGATGAGACGAAGGAGAGACCAATCCACCTTGTAGAAGGACTTCTCTGTATCTAATGAGAGGAATACTGCAGGGACTAAGTGTGACCTTTCGACCAGGTGGATAGTGCATCTAATGTCATGCAACTGACGTTCTTGAATAAAAAGACTCTGATCAGGATGGACCCGGGTGGGTAGGACCTCAGTCAATAGAGTGGTCAGAATCTTAGCATAGAGCGCTGCATAGATATTTAGCAAGACTAGGTGAATCATCTTTGAAAACTGAGGCTGTCAGAATTTCAAACAGTATCTAAATTCTACTTAGCGGGAGATGCTTGTCTGCCACCCCATTAATTCATATCAGGACCTCCTTCAAACAACACTGAACTTCTTTGCAGCCCCCACCACAGGTGGTAATGTGTTCCCCTTTTTTTTTTTCCATCACTGCAGGCAGAGTCCTGCTGACACTCTAAACAGGCTCTGTAGAGAGAACACCATGAAACGTTCTCTAATAAATAAGACCCCACAGTTCATATTCCAGGCAAGTTTCCACCTCAGTCTCCAAATTGCTCCTAAATTTCAGAGGCCCATCTAGAGTCCTTGAAGTAATGCAGCTTCAATATTATCCCCCTACATTTGGTAGGTGCCACCTCAATTTCTTCAAAGGTCATCGGATACCAGTTTAGGTTCAAATCAGAAAGTTCCAGCTCTTAAGTCTCAGAAACAGAAATATGTCCAAGCAGTCCACTCCTAATTTGGATTCAAGTAGGTCAATGTTTGTAAATAGTCACTCCTTAAACAGCTGCCTTAACTTCTCCAGATCACCCTCTATCTAGTCTTAATATATCAATACTGCTGCTTTGTATGTTGTAAGGGATGAGCCCCGCACACAGCTCAGAGGCGAGGACCACATGGGCCATCTTGCATTGAAGGTTGTGATCTTTCTAAAGCAGTGCTTTAAATGGGAAAAAATAAGTGCAGGTACTCATTAAAATGAGCTAGAGGTGTAGTGAGATGGCGGGGCTAGGGGCGGGGCTAAGGGCAAGACATGATGATACTTAACGACTTCTATATTAGGTGCAGCACATACCAAAACACGTGAGAAATGTGTTTATATAAACAAAGCAGGTTAACTCATTACACAAAATGAAAGAGAAATGCAATAATATGTTAACATTTCCTTTTTTTGCAATAGTTGCACCTTCTTAATGCCATACTGTTAATTGCTGTTGTTTGGCACAATACTATACACGTGAGCAGGAAGAAACTGAACATACCCCCACTTCGAACCAAAGCTCTTATGGTACCAAGCAAATGAAGCAAATCATCATGACACTCCCAGAAGATATATTTTGTCTCTTCCATCGATCTATCCATTCATTCATCCTACCATTTACCTGCTGATGTCCACCATTTAACCTTTACATTCTGTCGTCTATTCAGTCTTTCATCCATCATTCAGTTTTTCACCATTCTGTCTGTCCACCGTTCATATCCAAACCTATCCATCTGCAAACCTATCCATTCATCCTTTCACTCCTCCATCTCTTTATCCACCCTTTCGCTCATCCACCAATCCTTTTGCTCATCTATCCATCAACTCTTTCACTCCTTTATTCCATCCACCCTTTCATTCCATCCACTCTTTCACTCAATCCCTCCTTTCATTCATCCATCATCCACCCTTTCATCCATACTCCCTCCCTTTCATTCATGCATCCAATCTTTCACTTATCCACCCATTATCCGCCCTTTTATCCAATCATCCACCCTCTTTCAACCATTCATCCATGCATTTACTCATCCATCCATCTATTCATCCATCCACCCTTGCAGTTCACTCATCCATCCACTCACTCACCCACCCACCAACGCTCCCTTTTACGTTATTTATGAATCTTTGTCACCGAGCAGACATGTACACACAAAGTGCCACCCATTTTCTTTAAAATACCTCCTGATGTTGTCTTGATTCTCTCTTCTTTCTCTCATTTTTTTCTTACAAAAAACAGGCATACAAATGCAGGCAAACACACAAACATAAGCAGACACACAAAAGACTCGGGTATGATAAAAGCCATGTAATACTCTTCACCTACCATGGCTTTTTTAATTGCCACCAGGGCCGGACTGGCCGTAGCCTGATTGCCACTGCCATGATTCCTGTGTTTGCACAAATGCACAGGATAGTGTGAATGTGATTGACAGCACAGGGCCTGAACGGACCCTGCTCTGTCAAACAAAGCATGATGGGGAGCACCCGGACATCACTCAAATGAGCCTTGCTGAATAGCGCCGCTGGGGCTCAGATCGGGGCTACAGAAGCGGCGCCTTGACTGCCAGAGAGAGACACGTTCCACTCCTGCTCACCAGCACAGCCAATGAGCCTACCTTTTCATGAGTACCGGTACTCTCCTCGGCAGTAGAGAAGTGCCGGTACTCAGAGTGATAAATCTAAGAAGTGCCGGTACTCCGTGCCGGTACTCCGTACCGGTGAGTACCGGCCCATTTAAAGCAATGTTCTAAAGTGAACTGATAACCCCTAGTGTAGGGTGGTCTCATGTCTGTTTTGGCTTCTCATTTCCATGGGGCCCAGATCAAGACATAGACTTTAAAGATGATGTTGAACAGTCTTCCAGGTTAACCCCATTCCCTCCCACTGTTCTACCTGGGATGGTCCAACAGGGCCTGAGCTGTCCTGCTGTACAGCATGCTTCAAAGTCTGGAAAAGAGAACCTTCCTTTCTCACATGGGAGGCAATCTTTTCTTGCATAGCTCTTTTTCTACCCCATGTAAATTCCATACGTTTTCTGGTGACTTCCGTGAAAAATTGAGGGTGAAGAATAGTTGGGAGCATCATAAACAGGAATAGCACACATAGGAGTTTAATCTTAGTAGAAGTTATTCTCCCTATCCATGATAACATGGTTCGATTCCATCTTTTAAATCAGTTTTGAGTGAACGCAGGAAAGAAGATTTTTATTGTGCAGTCTTTGAATGTCAGCCACAATTCACAATTCTAAGCGCTTATGTTTATCCCGAATGATTCCCAATCCCATCACCTGATCACCGTTTCCCAAAGGGACATCAGTAGCAATTTAGATTTAATAACTTTCAATCCGCCGGACTTTCAAAAATTTTCCAAAACTCCAAAGACTGTGTACTGAGTTGCATTTATCAAAGAAGGCAAGCAATATGTTAGATCTAAACCACTACATTAAAGATGGTTACCCTTAAAGGTAATACCAGTAACCCTCTCTTGAATCAAACACATCACCACCCCCTCTACCGTATAACCTCCTCTCACAAACAATACTATACAACCAAATCCATTGCATGAAACGTATACATCAGCACCCCTTTTCACTACTCCTCAAAAACAAAACATATCACACACACCAGCACAAGATCTTCAAAGCACAACACCTCATAATACTTACCATCACAAAATACAAACATACACCCACCTTTCAAACAACACAAAGGAATCAAATCCAATGCCAAGCTTTCTCTCTTCCACCACACCTAACACAGATACAGCAACACAGCAACTCTCTTCTAACCGTCTCTCATCCATTGGACTCTTACACCTTCCGCATTAAACACACACAAACAATATAAGCAACATGTCATACCTCACAACTTTGCTTCCCCATGTCTACTTCACAACAATGTTACACCACGAAAACAACACAGCACTCCAACTCACTCTCAAACACCATCTCCACCACATACACACGCAGACCCATCAAAATGCCTTCTTAGCATGCTGGATGAGGAACATGATACAGAACAGCTACACGATTGCTATCCTAATACAGCTAATGCCAGCTCTAAAAACACACCTGCTACAAACCCACACAATACTGACCACTCTTCTACAAAACAAAGTCTCACTATCACCAAAGGCCACTCTCTAAACTGTCTACTAATAAATGCTCGATCCCTCTCTAAAAACAAACATCACATCTACGACCTTCTCACAGATGCAAAACCAGACATACTATTCATAACTGAATCATGGTTGGGAGAGGATATGGCTCCAGTCCTGCATGAAGCCATTCCTCTAGGCTATCAAACAATCACCCAAAATCGTATAGCCAAAAAAGGAGGTGGTCTAGCTGTTGTATTCAGGCAAACAATACATATCACTAAAATTGACGACATCTCCATAAAGAATTGTGAGGCTCTTCTCACAAGATGCAATCCTACACCGTCTTCCTCCTGTAACTTCCTGCTCCTTTACAGACCTCCACCTAGCAAGGCGACATTCCCAGACACACTTTTAGACACAGTTTCAAACCTGATAACAATACACTCCAACCTATGCGTTCTGGGTGACCTCAACATTTGGTTTGACAAACCCAATATGACCCATCCAAAAACAATAATCACTGGCCTAGACGCACTGAACCTCCATCAGATTGTCCACAAACCGACATACACCGCTGGACATATCCTAGATGTCATTTTTGCTAATACTGAACTAGTTACCTTTCAAACTATAACTCCAGTCACAAGGTCAGATCACCACGTGCTTGCTTTCCAACATAAAACAACACTAAGCAACTCACCTAAAACTACCGTACATCCATCCACCTATCGGCCGTGGAACAGACTCAATTTGGAACACTTAGAAACACAACTAACATCAAGTACAAATCTAGAAACAAATTCTGTTAAAAAACTATATGAGTGGCTACAAGAAGCTTTTGACATCCTGATACCACTCAAAACCACACAACAGAACAAAAGAAAAAAAGCGCCTTGGAGAAACATAGAAATAAAAGACATAAAACAACAAATTAGAAAGCTGCAACGTACCTGGCTCAAAACAAACGCTAAACAAGACAAACTTCACCTACAAAAAATTAACAGATTATACAAGTCAGCTATCAAAAAAGCTAAGAAAAGGTACTATTCAGACAGAATTCAAAACGCTAAATGTGCAAATAAAGAATTCTATAAAATACTCAATGAATTTCGCAAACCAAATTGCCTAGAAGGAACTCATCCTGTTACTCAAGATTTCACAGACAAACTGGCAAATCATTACACGGACAAAGCAGACACGTTGGACTCATACTTAAAACGGAAACAAAGCACCAGCACTAACCCTTATACAAAACAACAATCCAAGAATACTCTAACCAAGCCTCTCCGTTCCTTCCAACACATCTCACACGATGAATTTATGGACCTGGTCAAAGCAAGCAGGCCTGCCGGCAGCCCTTCTGACCCCTGTCCACCACAAATTTTCAAGACAATTCTTTTAACAACCTCTGCTGCCACTCCAGTAAGAAGAATCATCAACGATTCCTTCACTACCGGAATATTTCCAGAAGAACTCAAAACATCACACATACGCCCTTTACTGAAGAAAACAAACTTGGACCCGCTGAACCCTAACAACTACAGACCCATTACAAATGGACCTTTCCTGGGCAAACTGATAGAAAGAGCAGCGTTCGCCCAGATGTCACAATTCATTGAAGAGAATGACATACTTTCTGACTTCCAAACAGGATTCCGTCCGGGAAGAGGCACTGAATCTGCCCTCCTTGCCATCTGGGATGACCTGAAAAATACAGTTGACCGCAACGGAGTTGCTGCGCTACTCCTCTTGGACCTCTCAGCTGCCTTTGACACGGTTGACCATGACACTCTGAAACAAAGACTCTATGAAGCCGGCATAGAGGGAACTGCTCTAGACTGGATCGCGTCCTACCTTCGAAACAGAACTAATGTCATCCATACCCCACCTTTCTCGTCCAAACCGTACTCCACAAAAGCAGGGGTCCCTCAAGGTTCTATCATCTCGCCCATGCTTTTCAACATTTACATGGTCATTACCAGTACTGATCAATCAATTTCACCTCACGTGCTATAACTATGCAGATGACACGCAAATACTCCTTCAACTGGAATCCCCCAAAGACATTGGAAAATCACTAATTTTCAGCTTGTTCTGTCCAAACTCGATTACGCCAATAGCCTCTACCACGGATCACCTTGAACAACCATGAAAAGACTACAACGGATTCAGAACTCGGCTGCCAGACTACTCTTGCATATCAAACCGCGAGACCACATCTCCCCTGCCTTGAAAGCCCTGCATTGGTTACCGGTTGCCAGAAGATCCACGTTCAAGCTGCTTTGTATCACCCACAAAGCAATACATGGAATGGGACCGCTCTTCATCAGGAATAAAATCACCAAACACATTCAACAAAGGATCCTACGCTCTAAAGGGGCATCTCGCCTCAAAATCCAAGAAAAAAAACCATGGGTGGCACATCCTTCTCTGTTCAAGCAGCCAAACTGTGGAACTCTTTACCCCCCCAACATAAGATCCACCAACAACCACCTTATCTTCAGAAAACTACTCAAGAATTGGCTCTTCCCCACATAAGCACCATACGCAAACAGAAATTTACAGCATATCCCTCTGTATATAAGCATTTGTTTTCACTATAGACATGTACCTATCTTTGTGTATTGCTTTGTATAAACAGGTAGAATAATTATGTAGAGAAAAAATAAATAAAAATAATAATAATAAATATCATCTTTGGTCTACATGTACTTACTTCCATTGTGCATCTATGTACCTTCATTGTACTTGGATCTGTGTCTCTGCTACTTTTCTCCTGAAAAAGCATATCCAATGCACTACCCTATTTATCATCCTGTGCCTCTATCAATATATTTAATCTACATATACTTACCTCCTTTATGTATCTATATACTTTCAATGTACTTATGGATCTATATATTTATCACTTTCTTCTAATTTAGCATATCCAAGGCACTACCCTAGTTCTCAGCCTATACTTATCTCAAACTTCTTTCTACTACTCTTTCCAATGCACTACCCTATCTCTCATCCTATTCATTTATCAATATATCCTCAACATCCACACTCATTTATCCCAAACCCCATACCACTATTATGATCCCCAAAATAACCCTTTCTAGACTCTCCTACTCTACCCCCTCCTTGCATCATCTGACACCTCTTTTTACTATACCGATCCCCTAAAACAAACCTTTCTAAACTCTTCCCTCTGACTCCTCCCCTCCAAAACTCCCTTTTACTCATCTAAAAGCCTCCTCCTACTGCTAAGACCTAAAAAAAAAAATCCTTCACTCTTTTATCCCTCCACTATCCTTTTCAATCAAAATTAACAGACTAACATGTTCAATTCTCAAATTCCATTTTCAACTATACTAATTCACCACTAATCCTTTATGGGTTCCAGAGTAGCGTGCTACTCGCCAATAAAGCGTCTCAACACCCCATCAGGGTTACAAGCGCTATATAAATGCAGACCTTTTCCCTTTCTACCCTCCCCAACCCTTCTCAATCCAAATAAACGGACTAACATATCCACCACTAAAATTACTTTCATGTTTCACCATACTAATTCAACACTAATACTTATGGGTTCCAGAGTAGCGTGCTACTTGCGCTTCAAAACCCCATCAGGGGTAGCAAGCGCTATATAAATACAAACCTCTTTCCCTCTTCTATCCCGCCACCTACCCTTCTCTACCCAAATAACTGAATAACATATCCACTACTCAAATTACTTCATATTTTACAATACTAATTTTCAACACTAATCCTTAATGGGTTCCGGAGTGGCGTGCTACTCGCCAGAAAAGCGCTTCAACACCCATCAGGGGTAACAAGTGCTATATGAATGCAAACCTTTCTTCCCTTTTTATCCCTCCGCTATCCTTCTCACTCCAAATAACTGACTAATATCCACCACTGAAACTACTTTCATATTTCACCATATTAATTCACGACTAATCCTTTATGGGCTTCCGGAGTAGCGTGCTTCAACACCCCATCAGGGGTAACAAGCGCTATATAAATACAAACATTTTTTCCTCCTCTATCCTTCTGCGATCATTCCAAATCCAAATAACTGACTAACCTATCCACCACTTAAAATGTACTTGCATGTTTCACTATACTAATTCAACACTAATCCTCTATGGGTCCCGGAGTAGCGTGCTACTCGCCGAAAAAGCGCTTTGACGCCTCGTCAGGGGTAGTAAGCGCTATATAAATGCAATTACAATACAATATGCCAGTGGTTCCATGAAGAGCAAACAAGAGGGGTTCAACGTGACAGGGTAAAGCTCTACGAACCTGCCCCATTCACCTGAACCTTTGCCATGGGGTGATTGCATTCAGACGTGATATGGGCCTGCAAGAGCTACACTCAGTTTGGTCTTTTTTGAGAATAATGCTAATTATAGCCTGCATAATGGTATGCGGAAGGTGAACCCCCAGATGAATATTGTCAAAGAGCTAAGCTATATAATAAATTAGTAAACATTCTTTCATCTTCACCTTGCCCGACTTCACGTGTGTATAATTTCTAAACTTTTCCAATATGCTATACTGGTCTGCTGTGTAACTTTCACTGTATTTCTGCTATCTTATCAACTGTCGTCTACTGTCCATGTACCGTCAAACCAACTACTAGATTTGAATTAATTTGCTCCTTTCATCATATTTTGCCTTTGCTTTCCTTTAAGTAACATTTTTGTACTGTTTTCAAAAAGCATTTCATTACAAAACTGTGGAACAGTCATGTGTGAAACCATCCTCACGTCAAATCAAATATATATGGGCATAATTTTTCAGTGGTATAGGTAGCATACCAGATTAATACACCAGGCACTAGCTTAAATAAATTAATTCAGTGGTATAGGTAGCATACCAGATTAATACAGGTAGCATACCAGATTAATACACCAGGCACTAGCTTAAATACAAACATTCGATTGACTCACATGCTTATCAATCAGTTTTTTAGACTGTCGTCCTCCCCACCTTCAGTTAACACAGTAGATATCTCTTTCCAAACAGATAGATCCTTCTTCAGTTTCTTGTCAAAGTGAAACCTAGCCATGCGCTATTTCTCAGCAAACCCAATTATCCTAAATCACGCTTACAGACCTTAAAGCTTGGGCCCCTGTGTTGAATCCAATAAAATGTTTTAAATATTTTTGATAGTAAAAGGCTAGTGTTATCATTCTGCATTGTATTTTAACTTGTTTTAAGGTCTTGGGTGCAGTCTGACCATGCAGTGCTTCATTGTGAAGTCGATTGTATTCAAGAATGCACTGAGCAGGTGCAGCACAACTCTCCAGTTTGGTGACAGAATCGGTCTTGTCCATAACACATCTGGAAAATACGCATGAATCGCATTACATCTAGGACATCCATGTCTGTGGGAGGATATATCTTATTCAGGACTGCTGGGGTAAAATATGTCCTATGTAGGATCTTCTATTGAGAAGAACAGAATCTCGCATTCCTCATCAACGTTTTACAATACTGGAGCAAAGTGTCCCATGCACAGATTTGGGGCCCTCCACATGCATCTCTCACTTCTTCAAGACTACCTTCTGTAGTGCACAAAGTGCCTTTTAAAGTACTGATTCAGATCTGCCACCACTCATCAAGAGGTGCACCTCTTCACATGGCACTATGCAGCTTACTCGTGAACCCTTCCTATGTGAGTCTAGCAGCCTTGAACTACTGAGAATGCAATAAGAATTGCCCAAGTGGACTACAAACTGGTCTCAGTTCAAACATTAAAACAGGCCATCCTTATGAAGCCCACCCATCACTCAACAGCCATCCCTGATTAATTTTACAAGATTTATCCCAGGCAGAGGACATTAACAAGATTAAATAAGGGACCACTGATTTAAGGGACCCAGGAAGGAGAAATCAATAAAACAAAATAGATCATGCAGGTGATAAGCTGTCTATTATGTTGGCTAACTTGTCCCATGGGTAGTGTGAAGGTACATCAGTTGTGTCTCCTGCTGTAATTCCCCCAATCGATCATCTTTCCTCAACACTCTTGCCGAGGGCTCCATATCCAAAGCAAGTAGGAAGCCTGCCAGCAGTTACTTTCTACAGGTACCAAGCTCTAATCTCTAGCACTCCAACACCACACCAGGCGACTCCACCCTTGCTCTAACGTGGGAATTTTATCCATTTTAGAAAGCAGGGATCAAAGTCATATGCTTTAAGCTCTTCAAATAAATATTTTCACCCAAGTGTATCAAATGCCTTTGAAATGTTGGGGGACGAATTTTCAATCCCCCTTAGTCATCTCAGTGTATTCCGAACATGGGCTAATTTACATAGGTTAGCCAGCATAAAGCCAGACTGATCCATATGTATAGCAGCAAGTATTTAAGTAAAGCTATTAGCATGAGACTAATGAACAAGTTACTTAACTTCGGTAACGCATTATCTGGTAGAGACTATCTAGCTGCAGATTCCTTACCTTTGAATTCCCCAGGCTGGATCCGAAAACTTTTGCTCGAGCAATTCCCCTCGTGGGCGCCGTCAAGTGGCTCCATCCGGCTCCGTGTGACGTCGTCAGCATCACTAGCATCTGTTATGACATCGTGGAGACCTATGTAGGTGCCACCCAGGCGCGTGGACGCTAGTACTTTTCGTTTTTTCCACGCCAGAAGTGCAGAGCCATGAAGTAACTGATGTACTCGTGTGCAAAACTAGGGCCCTCAAAAGGGGAGTAACCCTAGCCCTAACAAAATCAGGCCGCAAAGCGGGGCGGCATGGGTGGGCCTGTAAGGAATCTGCAGTTGGATAAGAGTCTCTACCAGATAATGTGTTACCGAAGGAAAGTAACTTGTTCATCTGACAGACTTCTAGCTGCAGATTCCTTACCTTTGAATTAGATACCCAAGCTATACTCTCCCGGCGGTGGGTTGCGGACTAAAACCTCACACTAGGAAGTCCTGCAGGACCGAACTAGCAAAATGCCTGTCCTGCAGACCTGACTGTCTAGGCAGTAGTGCTTGGCAAACGTGTGCATAGATGCCCACGTTGCTGCCCGACAGATGTCCAGGACTGGGACACCCCAAGCCAAGGCCATAGTTGCAGCCTTTTCCCTGGTGGAATGGGCCCTTAAACCCTCATGGGGCTGCTGCTTAGCCAGGGCATAACAGATCTTAATGCACAGAACGACCCAGCGAGAGATAGTCCTTTTCTGCACTGCCTGCCCCTTCTTAGCTCCCACGTACCCCACAAAGAGTTGGTCATCCACCCGGAACTCTTTTGTGCGGTCAAGGTAGAACGACAACGCTCTTTTTGGGTCCAGGCGGTGGAGACGCTCCTCTTCCTTACAGGGATGCGGGACAGCAAAGAAGGTGGGCAGCGTGATAGATTGACCCAGATGAAATGGGGTCACAACCTTTGGCAAAAATGAAGCACGGGTGCGAAGCACCACTTTGTCTGGAAAAGACATCATATAGGGAGGCGTGCAAGATAGTGCCTGTAACTCACTCACCCTCCGGGCAGATGTTATCGCCATAAGAAAGGCTGTCTTTATGGTAAGCAGCAAGAGGGGACAGTTGTGTAACGGCTTGAAGGGAGCACACAAAAGAAAAGTGAGGACCAAATTAAGGTCCCACTGAGGCATAACAAAGGGCGTGGGCGGAAACAAGTGAGCCAGCCCTTTCAAACACCTATTTACAATTGGAGACCTAAAGAGAGAGGGTTGGTCTGGCAGCCACAAAAAAGCGGATAAAGCAGAAAGATATCCCTTGAAAGTACCCAACGCAGAGCCCTGCTGGGCAAGGTTAAGAATAAAAAGAACAGTAGAGAGAGAAGCAGAAAGAGGATCAATAGACCTTTCTGTATAGTATAATACAAATTTCTGCCAACGGCAGGTGTATAAAGTCTCAGTGGGGGCCAAAATAACGTTGCATACTTCAGGAGGAAGGGCAAAAGCCATGAACTGCCTCCGCTCACGCATGGAGGCGCAGAGTTGGCAGGTTCGGGTGGAGGACCCTCCCCTGCTGCTGCGACAGAAGATCCTCCCGAAGGGACAGCCTGATCGGAGGATCGATGCTCATTTTCAGAAGCTCTGGATACCAGACTCTCCTTGCCCAGTCCGGAGTCACAAGAATGACTTGGGCCTGGTCGTTCCTGATCTTATTTAGAACCCTGGGCAGGAGTGGTATGGGCGTAAAGGCGTGCAGCAGGCCTGAGCTCCACTCGCGACGAAAGGCGTCGCAGAGCGATAGCCGCCTTGGAAACTCCAGCCTGTAGTATTGCTGACACAGTGTGTTCTCTTTGGAGGCAAACAGATCTAACCAAGGATCTCCCCATCGTTGAAAGAGACCTTGCACCACTGCTGACTGGAAACGCCATTCGTGATCGACGGCAGAGTTCGTCCGCCCTGGCGTTCAGAGAACTTGCCAGGTGTTGAACCACCAGGGTTATGCCCTGCTGTTCCTGCCATGTCCAGAGACGCAGGGCCTCTCGACAAAGGGTCCACAACCCCACCCCGCCCTGAATGTTGCAGTACCACATGGCGGTGGTGTTGTCCGTGAACACCTGCATGAGCTTCCCCTTGACAGAGGGAAGAAATGCCTTCAATGCCAACCGAATCGCTCGAAGCTCCAACAAATTGATGTGGAGCCCCGACTCCGCCGGAGACCAGTGTCCCCTGATCTCCACCCTCTCCCAGATGGCCTCCCCATCCCAGAAGTGACGAATCTGTCATGACTGAGATCTGGTTGTGAGATCTGGTTGGGGAAGGGAGAGGGGTCTGCCGTTGACCCAATCGTGGTTCGTCAACCACCACTGCAGATCTCTCGCAGTTCCTTCTGAGATCTGAACCACGTCGGTGAGATTTTCCCGATGCTGCGCCCACTGGAACTTCAGGTCCCACTGCAGAGCCCGCATTCGCCACCTGGCATGCTTTACCAACAGGATGCAGGAGGCCATGAGGCCCAACAGCCTCAGAGTCGGTCTCATCGAAATCCAGGATAGAGGCTGAAACATTTGAATCAATCTGAATATTCTGTACTCGCTGCCCGGGAGGATAGGCCTGAAACTGCACTGAGTCCAGAACAGCTCTGATGAAAGGGAGCGTCTGAGAAGGAGTCAGCTGTGACTTCAGCACGCTTATAGAGAACTCCAGCGAATGCAGGAGGTTCGCTGTAGTCTGAAGGTGGGAGACGACAGCCTGGGGCGAGGACGCCTTCAACGGCCAGTCGTCGAGGTAGGGGAAGACTGTCACTCCTAACTTGCGCAGATGAGCTGCAACCACCGCCATCACCTTGGCGAACACCCGAGTGGCACTGGTAAGGCCGAAGGGAAGCATGGTGAAGTTAAAGTGCTTGTGGCTTATCTTGAACCACAGTTAACGTCTGTGGCCCGGCAGGATGGGGATGTGAAAATACGCATCCTGTAGGTCCAACGCTACCATCCAGTCTTCTTGGTCTAGGGCAGACAAGACCTGAGCTAAAGTGAGCATCTTGAACTTCTTCTGTCGTGTAGTTCCTATATTACCCATACAGGACCTGCACGTTTGGATAACAAACTGTGGGTTTGGTGGCAGACTGACTATGAGGACCCCCACTGAGAAATGTTAGCCTGTTTGCATAAGCTAGCTCACAGTGCCACTAGTGTCTCCTCTTATCGGGGAGAGAATAGTTTCTGGCAACCTTAGAACATGACAACCCTGATCCCTCAGGATCGCGGAAACAATGTACTACTTTTCGCTCAGTCACTCGTGCTTACTTATCTTGTCTGAGAGATACACAGAATAAACAGCCTGGGCGTTTCAATTAGGGTTTATTGAACAGTTGTTATTCTGGTGTATAATATAGGAGCTGCAACAACTATTAGACAGTAGCAGAGATATATGATTAGCAGTACAGTGAATATAAATGGATAGTACAGTTCCACCATCATGCAATACGCATGAATAAATACATGAATATAAAATGCAGGATAAAAGAAAGCGCATACTCCTACGATGCCTGTCTAGATGTACCCAAGTGTACCTAGCATGTGAGTAGGTGTGAAGCCAAGAATCCCTCTAGGATTTAGTCGAACCCCATTACCTGAAGCGTGAGAATGTAGGAGCTCTTCCTGGTCTCGAGTTGGACACCCCGCGAGAGATGTTCAGACCACTGTCAGCTGGAGCGTCTGCATGCAGGAGCCTCAGCGTCTCTGGTCAATGTGTCGGCCTGGAAGTATCGGTTCCCTCTAACACTAGCAAGAGGTGCTGTATTTATACAGAAAGTATCTAGGGCTCCTTTGTCCCTTGTTGCTTGTATTAGCCATTGTTGGATTTGAGGATGACATATGGGATGAACCATGTACGTAGATATGGGGAGGAAGGTGGTGTAGCCCCAGCCTGGTTTCTAAGAACCCTTATGAATATTCATTCACACTGTTTGAGTCTATTGATGGAGTTATAGGACTCTATTGTTTAGGAGAAACCCTCCTTCTGCACCCAAGACTAGAACTAGGTAAAGGTTCAATCCTAAAAGGCTCGTTACAGTGTAGGGGAGGTAATGTAGGTGAAGGGGTATGATGTTACCCGGACCTATATTAGGGTACCTATATGGAACATAACACTTCTTGAGGAAGAGATTGACAGTCCGAAGATCTAAAATGGGCCCAAACCCCTTTGTTTTTCTTCTTAATCGGAAAGTAGTGGGAATAACAGCCACTGCCTACTCCTGAATCCGGGACTCTCTCTATAGCTACCTTGGCCAAGAGCTGTAACTTCCTCTTGGAGCAATTTTAAATGATCCTCCGCCAGCCGTTCATGATTTGGTTGAATGGGAGGAGGAAAGGAAAGGAAGAGAATAGCCTTCCTGAATGATCTGCAAGACCCACTTGTCCGATGTTCTGGATCTCCAGTGGGGGAGAAGATGATGGATTCTTCCCCCCAACTGGAGTGGTGTGGTCTTGCAGTGTCAGACTAGGATTACTTGGAGGCTGCGGCTGCCGAGGGCAGGGTGGCCGATGACTTCTGGCTTCCATTCTTTGGTCGGAATGAACAGCGTCCACATCCCCCGCACAACTTGGGAAGTCTGCACAGGACGGTGGCTGGGATAAGGGTTACACATCTGGAAACCCCTTCCGTTGCTACGAAAGGGGCGAAAGGAAGACTGGCCACGAGGAGTAGAAGAGAAGCCCAAGGATCTGGCAGTAGCTCAAGAGTCCTTGAACCGCACTAGGGCAGAGTCTGCCTTCTCCCCAAAAAGGCGGGTTCCATCAAACGGCATGTTCACCACATTTGTCTGGACATCGACCTTGGCTGCCTTCTTAACCACCATGGCATAAAATGCCCCCTCCTCCGTAGCCACAGTTGGCGGAGAGAGCATGCCAGTATCTGGGGAAGTGTCCAGTCCACTGGCTTCCCCAAGTTCCCCATACCAGTCCATCAGCTCTGTAGAAACATTCTGGTGTTCTAAAGGGTCTATACTAGACCCCTCCCATTCCTCTCCAGAGCCTAAACCATCCTCAAAATGATTAGGCGACAACACAGAACACCTGTGTTCTGCCGACGTCTGAATCGTCGTCAAACGACGCCGTTCCGACTCCTGGCACTGTCTGTGGGCACTGGCGGCACTGACTTCGGTTCGGACACCGATTAAGGCCGCGTTGGCATGACCGGTGTTGTCTGGATCCGGGATCTGATCCCCGAGGCCCCACGGGCGCCGTGGCCAGAGCCGACTGCGTCAAATCCGATGGGGCTCCTTCTGAACCTGCGGGGCCCGTGGGCTCACCAGAGGGGTTGGTTCGCTCAAATACGCAGCAAATGGCCTAGTTAAAATCTGTAATTTGAGTGCGGCTCGCTCCCGGAAGAGGAGGGAGGTGCGAAGTCAACCCTGGCTCTGGCTCGGCAGAACCGTGCCTAGAGCGTCGGTGCTCCTAACCTTGTTGGTCGACAGACGACAGTCGAGGCGCAGATGAAGTCCGTTTGCACGACTACTTCTTCTTGTGACTCTTCCCAGAGTGTCCCAATGACCTTGAGTGGGAGAAGAGGCCTTGGGGCTCCGGAAGCAGTCCCGCGATCTCCTTTTCTTCGATAGGGACCGGGATCTCCACTGAGTCTTGCTGGATAGTGTCGACTGTCGGACCGTAAGGCGCTTAATAGCCCACTCCCGCAAGGCCTTCGGAGCCATAGCCCGACAGTCCGAGTATGACTTAGAATCGTGGTCGTGCTTGAGACGCCAGAGACAGACAATGTGGGGGTCGTAACCGACATCATGCAGTGATCGGCACCGCACGGTTTAAACCCTGTCTTCCTAAAAGACATCCTTGCACACTATGTTGAAAAAATTCCGAAGTCGACAAAAAGTCGAAAAAGTTCTGTCAAGCGACATTAGCTTTTCCCGAATCGGCGCTTAACTGGCACAGAAAGAAAAGAACTGACGTCCGCGCGCCTGGGTGGCGGCTATATCGGTGACCACAATGTCATAATCGACGCCGACGATGTCACGTGGAACCACCAGACTGTGCGTGCAAGGGGTATTGCTTGAACAAAAGTTTCTGGATCCAGCCCGACGCCTGGGGAATTCAAAAGTAAGGAATCTGCAGCTAGAAGTCTCCATCAGATACGTTTAACATCAGTGATGATCACTGGCAAGTGTCTACAGGGTTTATAGTCAGCCATGCCCCCGTCAGGCTTAGGGAGAATTACTTTTACAGGTACTTGGGCTTTAAGAACCTAAGATTCCTTTCTGCATCAACTAGGAAGGCTTGGCGTTCCAGGCTTCATCTGAAGGTGTTCTGACATGTGGTCCTTATCTTCTCCACTTTCTACTAGTTTCTCTTTCGTAGTCTTTATCTCAATTCTATGACTTTCTGCCTCTCGAACTCTTCTTCTCACCTCCTAGACTATGAATACTGGTCTTAAAGTCACTTTGACCCATTACCAGAAGGAGGACTTGGACATCTCACCATCATTATTTTCCTTAAAAGAGTTCCAGATGGCAGTAAGAGGCTCCTCAGAAGGCACTATCTTGAAGGGAGTCACTGCACAGCAAGCTTCCTTGCGCAACACTCTGGCCCCATATTGCCATAGAAATATTGGTTGGATCATGAACAGACGAGGACCCAAACGCTATTTTAGCCCCTCTCACCTGAAGTAATTAGTTGTTCTAGAGAAAAGCATTGTCTACGAACTCTCAGAAGTCAAATACTTGGGTCAAAAAGGTAAAATATCATGCCTCAGTATGGTATTCCCTCCACAGGCCCACCAGATGCCTCATCAGTTTACTTGTTTGAAGCAAACTGTCATCTTACGCTGGGCTTCCAGCCACCTCCCTTCAGTCCTGCCAAGTCTGTCCAGACTCAGGGCGGCACCATGTTTAAGTCCCCACCCACCAACAAATGAGCTTCTGGAAAACTTTTTGTCATATACTTTGTTCCAATATTCAACTTGCCATAGTATTACACAGTATACAGAGGTCAATGAAAATGGTTTATTTCTAGTCGCACCATTCATAAATAAAACCTTCCCTCGCTCCTCACAAGTTACCTCCACCAGGAAATGTGTGCCTAACAGAATACAAACTAAACCCCTCCATGTGGTCCCTGAAGATAGAAAGACCGGTCTGATTCTCCCACTCCAGAAACTAAATTCAACCACATGTGTGCCTAACAGAAAACTAACTAAACCCCTCCATGTGGTCCCTGAAGAAAGAAAGACTGGTCTGATTCTCCCACTCTAGAAAACTAAATTCAATCACATAGGTGCCACTCATTCACACTAATGCCAGTTGTCCTCCTCCTTCCAGACAGTATGTGGAAGGCAAGATTGATGTGATAACTGGCACGGAGTGATTCTTACATGGAACCTTATTCCTCCTGATAGTCCACCAACACAACAGGGAGGTCTAAAAAGTCCTGTGGAGCTTATCTCCTGTATGAGGACACTGGTTCCCCATACCGCAGACAAACAAATATGAAATCCTGACCTGAACTCAAAATTTGCTTTACCAGATTGTGCCCATCCTGAACTATTTGCGCAAAGATGCTTAAAGGTCCTCTTGTAATCTCAGTAGAACCTCAAATGGAAAACAAATAAAGTGAAGGGGGGAGTGCTTTAATGAATGTTAACCATGGGAACGGAAACATAAGCAAACGCAGAGCAGTTTCGGCCTAGTCAGACTTTGATGCTGAAGGGTAGCACGAATCCTGTGGCTCAGAGAGCATTGGCGCAAAGTCTGGGCATACCTGTCACTAATGGCATTGCACTGAGGAAAACAAAAATGTGATGGAGTTTCCTGTGCCATCTTCAAAAGGATGTGGAAACATAGTCAGAAGGCAAAAAGCACTCAAGGAACATAATGCCAAGCTGCCAGAAGAAAGAATTTCTTTCCCAGTGCATCAAACCTTTTTGACTCCCAGTCTGAAAGAGTAGAAGGGAAGGAGTTTGGGACAAAAGGGAAAGAGTTGAGGGCTGCACCACTTGGCTCTCAGGCACAGGATGCTGCGAAAGAAATGAATCTGGCAATGGGGCTGATAACAACTGGGGACAAAAAAAGAGCTTGAACCAGACTGCCAAAATAAGATCAACAAGAGCATCCATTAGAGGCAAAAGAGTCTCAGAAGTAGAGTGCCCAAGCTGAAGGACCTCCTTAAGGAAATCAGCATTTGTCTCCACTTACAGGAGTTCCAACAAATCCGCAGATAACTGATAACTGCTGCCAATAAAGTATTCTCCTCAATTAGATTAATTGGCAAATCAAGGGCCGAATCAGGTTAAGTGTCAAGGCTACCAGCATTCTGCAAGTCCAGGTCAAGGACAGCCTCAGCATAATGCGGAAGGAGTATGTTGTTCTGTCTCCTCATCATCTAGGTCTATGTTAGGCATCTGAATAACATTAGAAGTGTTGAAAAAGTAGAGCTGCCTGAGATGATCATCATCTGGTGTCCCTTTTGTATAACAGGATATAGAACAGACTCTTGCTGAGAAAGAAATCTGGGGCCATCACCAACGGATTTGGTATTTATGTTGGAGAAGCCAGATGATGCGCAGATGGAGCAAAACATCTGAAGTATGGCCTCCTTTAAGGCCACCACTTGCCATGGATTCCAAGATGGCCCAGGGAAGAAATTAGTTACACACCTGTAACTGTAGTTCTCCAGTATTGGAAGCTTTCATAGATTCACATGCTTGAATTATTCTCCGTTGTCATGACGGGAATCCCGGGTACCTTTAATATAGTAGTACCATGATAGGTATAGACTAGAAAACAGGCCTAGGCCTCTTAGTTTAGTAACCTATCATGGTCATTATTAAAAAAAGAGACCAAAGTTTTGCCTTGACCAATCAGCATGAATCACCCTCTAGAAGTACCACAGATTTTCTTTTTTTTATAAACATACTTAATTGGATTTTTTTGCCAACATCATGCTCCAAGAGCCGTTTTATACATGTATCAACAAGATATCGCATTGGCATATGAAAGCAAGAATAGCATTTTTGTATTTTAACAGCACAAACAACAAGGAAAAGAAATAAAAGAAAACCAGCTGCAATAAAAGTGGAGAGGAGTAATATCCTTAAGAAAGGACCAGGTCTCTGGGTGCTGTCCCGGCAAACCATCCTCATCGACTCAGTGGCAGTACACATAAAAACAACATTAGACGTGGGGCAGAGCCTCTAGTTCCGACATTGTGGGCTGTGGAGTCGGTGGGGTCAGGACAATTCCCCTGAAGTTTGCCCACCGCTGCCATATGCGTTTTTAGGGGCATCCCTGGGCCTTAAATACAGGTTCTTCCAATCCCGTACAAAAATCTAATCCCTGCTTCCAGACCCCCAACAAGGGTGGGGAGTGTGCTTTCCAAGAGCGGGCTATGTCTCGTTTGGCCAAGGTCCAACCCAAGAACAGTCGGTGACGTTTGTAGCTGTTGCCCCCGATGTCCACCGCAATGTGTAATAACGCTAGCCATGGTGTACTGTGTATGGTCCACCCCAGCACCTCGGCTAGGCATGTGTGGACGCCCCTCCAGAACCTGTCAAGAGCCAGACATGTCCATACTGTGTGAATAAAAGTGGCTTCCTCCACCCCGCAGCGTAGACACGTTGGGGACGCAATAAGCCCAGCCCTTTAAAGCCTCAGCCGGGTATAGTATGCTCTATGCAGGTATTTTAGCTGTATCAAACGCAATCGCAAGGAGATGGCAGCGCTCCTGGGGGACTCCAGAGCCTCCCTCCAGTCATCACTGTCGATCGGGCCTATGTCAGCCTGCCTGGTCTCTCTAAGAGATTCCAGTGTCGATGCGCTGTGGATGACCAGTGTTTGGTATATTTTGGAAATTTTATGATCAGCCAGGTCCCCCATAAGGAGTTTTCCCTCTAGCGGACTAAATTCGGGAAGGGCCTTGAGGACCCTAAAGTAAGGAGTAAGTGCGTGAAGAAACTGTAGGCATTTCTAAAATTGAGTGAGTGGCATGGAATATTCTTCCTGTAAGTCTGAGAAGGATTTAAGAGTGAGGCCCTGGAGAACGTCCCCCAATGTGGAGATCCCAATCCGGTCCCAACCCTGTAAACGTTGCAAGTGCGGAAGAAGACAGTTACACCACAGCGGGGCCTCGCCTGTGAGCCGATTTAGCCAACCAATACGGCGAAGAGACTGGCGCCATATAGTCAGCACAATGTTTGTAGCCGGAGGGAGAGCCTGGGTATTGGCGCAGCCATATAAATGTGTACAGCGACAGATCTCCAAGTAGCCATCTCTCTCAAGTATATGCTGGTTCATCTCTTGGGGAATACCACCAGTCATAGAGGACCTGCAAGTGGGAAGCCGCATAACATGACTTCATATCAGCCGTCGCAATGCCCCCACAATAGGTGGAGAGAAAATAGGTGCGGAGCGCCAGTCTGACTGCCCCTCACCCCCCACAGGAACCCATTTAGCATAGAATTTATTGGTCTGAACCACGTCTGCGGAATGGGATGGGGTGACTCTGTAATTGATATAGGAGCCTGGGGAGGGAAACCATCTTGAATATTGCCGAGCGGCCGTATAAAGATAGAGGCAAGCCCGCCAAAGACTTCAACTCGGTTTTGACCCTAGCAAGAACCACGTCAATATTGCATGCCCGAGAGACCTCTTATCTATCTGTTATGAAGACCCCCAGGTATTTCATGCCACCCTGAGTCTGGGAGAGATCTGTGGCAGGGGCCACAGTGTGGACTTATTCACATTCATAAAGAGCCCTGAGGTCTCGCCGAAAATTCGCATGATTAGAAGGATATGGAGGCCTGACCAAGGAGGGTCCGTCATAAAAAAACAGATCATCAGCTTACAGGGCTATTCGGTTTGAGACTCTTGCGGTCCATTCAAAGCCCCTGATCTGGGCCTCTATGCATGCCCAGGTCCCTAGCGGCTCGATGGCCAAGGTAAACAACAATGAGGAGAGTGGATACCCCTGTCTAGTGCCCCGGCTAATTGGAAATGGTGAGGACACCCTACCGGCTATATATACTGACGCAGTCAGCCCGTGATACAGCACGAGTATGTATGATATGAATTTCGGACCAAAATGTAAGCATTCCAGGAGGATAAATAGATACGTCCAGTTGACAGAGTCAAATGCTCTGTTGATATTGGCTAATAAAGGGGCAGCAGGGAGGCAAAGGCGATCTACAGCAGCAATCGCACTGTGAACCCGACATATATTATGTTGTGTGGCGCGTCAGGGCATAAATCCCGCCTGATCCGGGTGAATCAGGTCAGGGAGATGGGCCAGAAGTCTGGCGGTGAGCACTTTAGCCAAGAGCTTCGCTTCAACATTTAAAAGAGAGATTGGCCGATAAGAGGCATGGAGTTCCGGAGGGTGCCCCGGTTAATGGAACACAACTATTTCTGCATGCCTCCAGTCGGGGGGGGGGGGGGAGAGGCATACATGTGGTCTGGGCAGCTTCCTGTATGGCCGCTATATAGTGAGAGCCCAGCAGGGTCATGTAGGCTTTTTAAAACTCGCTGGAAAGGCCATTAGGCCAGGCGCCTTTCCCGTATGCAGGTCAGCCATTTCAGTGGTCGATTCCCCTAAGGTCAGAGGGCCTCAAGAGACTCCCGGGCCTCCTCGGAGGGATATCAAAGAATTGCTCGATCTCAGAGGCATTAAGGACCTCACAGGCGGTGTATAGAGATTGGTAGTAGCCCGCGAAGCGCATTATCAGAATCACGGACACCCGGGAGAGGAGTATGTGTTTGCGCCTGTTGACCTAGTTGGAAGAGGAGTCTCCCGGACTTGTCGCCCCACCGATAGATCCTACTTTGTGTAGCGAGCCACGCACCCCGCGCTTCGTCCATCAGCGTGTTATGATATTGTTGCTGGAAAAGGCATAATTGCTGACGCGACGCGGCCCCATCTACATCTCGGGCTCGGCGTTCCAGCGTCATGATCGGCGCCTCTAGCTGGATGAGCGACTGTCTCAGTCGTCTGCGTTCTGCTGTGCAAAAACTGATGTCCACCCCCCGCAATGTGGGCTTCATGGCCTCCCAAAAGGAACAGGCCGAGGATACCGTTCCTTCATTATGTGATATGTATTCTAAGAGCGCGTTATGAATATGAGCACGGTATGCCGGGTTTTGTAGGTGCCACACAGAGCCGAGGGAGGGTGGTGGGGGGGGGGGGGGTGTCGGCTTGGACCAATCAGGAGATGTATGGCCACGGGAGAGTGGTCTGACAGACCCCTGGGAAGGATCGCTGCTGTCTGTATTCTACGGACAAAGGCGCGGGGATAAACATGCAGTCAATCCTGGAGTAGGAAGTGCGGGAGAAGTAGGTGTAGCTGGCCTCCGTGGGATTGTGCACCCGCCATGTGTCTACCTACCCCACCATGTCCAGCAGGGTGCATAGTTTGGAATAGGGGATCCCCCCCACGGCGCCTGCTGGGCACCACCTATCTATACTTGGGGACATTACATCATTCCAGTCTCCGCCCACTACTGCAGGCCCTTCCAGCAGGGTTTCCCAGATCCCCACCAATTGGTCCAATAAGTTCTGACCGGGGGGGAGGGGGATTTGTACATGGGACTGTAGCCGGGGAACACATTTTGCTCCCACTGCACCAATCTAAGTTTCCAATACCTGCCTAGACTGGGTGATGGCCGCTAGGAGGGCAGCATTATCTGGTAGGCCTGATGTGGTATCCGAAATTTCAGCGGCCTGTGCCGCTGTGGCTGTGCATCGGTCTATTGTGCTTTGTTTCGGTGCCGGGCCCAGGGGCCTTCTCTTTAGACATACTGCAGCGATTATTGTATAAGGACCTGTGTTACAGTCGCCTGCCGCCCTCTCAGATCCCACGGCGCCGTTCACACAGTCAACCCAACAGGGACTCACGACCCACAGCTTTCGGCCAGAAGGGGACTAGGCCCCATGCACCACCACTAGGTCCAGCCACCAAGAAATCCTCCAAGCCCGGGGCTACAGGCCTAAGGAGATGCTCCGGGGCCCGCAGCGCTGCTCAGTGTGCTATGATGTCCAGTGCTGTAGGTCGGCCCGGCGGACCGGAAAGCATGGAGGCCGCAGGATCAACTATATCGCGCTGCCCCCAGAAGTGCCAATCAAACAAAAGGGACCCTGCCCCGACCGCCTTCCAAGGCAGGCCTCTCTCCTTGTTAGGGCCCTTTGGCCTATTGTAATAGGCCAGACCAATAGGGCCGGAAGGCAGCACCTGGTCCAAGACCCCAGATGCGAGAGCGAAAGGGAGACCGAGGGAGGCCCCTGACCGCAAGCCCCACCGGGACCTAGCCCGGCCGCTTCCGTGACCGGGAGCACACCCCCCTCCCCATAATGGGTGCCTCACCTCTCTCCCACATGGCAAACGCAAGATCCGCTGCCCCAATGTCGCCGGCCGGGGCCGCCCAGACATCCTCTCACTCTCCCCGGGCTGACATTCCGGGCCCCTGCGCCTTCCGGTGTGTGGGCCTCAGCCCTCACCCAGGCCCCAGGATCGCCAGCAAGTCTTTGTCCCCGATGGAACCTCTGCAATGTCTGTCCCAGCGCCGCTCCGGCAGCTCAGGGTCCCGAAGGCGTCCACCAGCGGCAGCACGCTGCTCTACGCAGAGATGCTTCCCGTATCTTCTAGGAAGTGGCCGGCAGAGCACGCCGAGCCGAGGCGGCGCAGTTTGTGGACGGTCCTGTTTATGCATCGAAACCCGATAGCGGCCCAATGTCTCCCCCAGGGTTGGCGGGCATAGGAGGATCACTGGGTTAGGGAAGCACCGTGATTTCAGGCAGGATTATGGCAGGATTGATTGCGGGCAAGCGGAGCTCACTCAAAGCATGTCCGCCATGATGAGCTGCTTGGCTCCGCCCCAGAAGTACCTCAGATTTTTGAGTACCAGTGCTAGCCTAACTATACTGAGATAGGGGATGGTGAGTTTCCCCCAGGGAGGAGGGTGGGTCGCATGTGAATCTATGAAAACTTCCAATACTGGAGAGCTACAGTTACATGTAAGTAACTGATTTCTTACTCCAGTATTGGAACTTTTATAGATTCACATGCTTGAATCAGAATAGCCAGCAGTTTAGTAGCACATTTGCAATCACATTGAACGTCTTAATAGATATATATCAGTTTATCACGACAACATAAAATCAATAAATAGCAAGTATAATAACCGTAATTACAGGAATAATAAAGAAATATATTCCTTTAAGCATTAAACAGAAAATCATCTCGAACTATGGAAATGTGATACAGCAATAGTGGTAGGAGGGTAGACATGGGTGGCTCACCTTAATGAAAAAGATGTCGGAGTACTGCTTGGCCCATCTCCGTGTCGTTTAGAAATGCTGAATCCAAGCAATAGTGTCCAGTAAATATGTGTCTATTCTTACACGTTGCCAACCGGAAAATTTCAGGAAGTGACACTCCCGCAAATAAAGCCGTAGAAGTAGATACAGCCCTCATGGAATGGGATCGAACTCTTGAAGACAAAGGTCTGTCTGCCTTCTGATGGCAATATTGTATGGCACTTGAGATCCACATAGAAATACTTTGCTTGGAGAGCAGGAAACCCTTCCTTGGAGCATTGTATGCGACAAACAGTTGAGAAAAGCTTGCGTCTTTAGCAGGTAAAACTTAAGGCAGTGCTTGACATCTAGCGAGTGAAGAGCCCTCTCTGCTCCTGTCGAAGGATTTGGGAAGAAAGTTCTAAGTACCACAGGATTATTAAGATGGAAGTCAGAAGGGACTTTGGGTATGAATTTTGGATTTGTGCGGAGGATAACTCAGTCAGTTTTGAATTGTAAAAATTGTTCCTGTATAATAAAAGCCTGAATTTCGCTGACTCTTCTGGCTGAGGTCAAGGCAGGAAGTAAAGCAAACTTCCATGACAGGAACTTGATCTCCACTTTGTGAATTGGTTCGAAGGGAGGTTTCATTAATTGCGAGAGAACAGTGTTCAACTGCCACGACGGAGGTGGAGGCCTTATAGGAGGAAAAACACGAAATAGTCCTGTGAGGAACACTGATTATTCTAGAAGACCATATTGATAGTGGATCTTCTAAAACGGGAAATGGCTGCTAAGTGCACCTTTATCGAACTATGCGCCAAACCCGACTGCGCCAGATGCAAAAGGTATGGTAAGACTTGCTCTGGAGAGGAGGAAAGCGGATGTATCCCTGCTTGATGGCACCAGATGCAGAAACGTTTCCATTTGAAGTGGTAAGTTGTTTTTGTACTGTCAGCCCTGGCCAAGACTTCTCTACATTCCCTGGAAATGTTCAAATGCTGGAACTCATTGTACTCAGGAGCCATGCCAATAAGTGGAGGTGCCTGGGATCCGGGTTTAGGATCTGTCCATGGTTCATTGTCAGAAGATTGGGAATGACTGAAAGTCGGATGTGTGGGACCTGGGACAGGAGAAGCAATGCTGTGTACCAGTGTTGACGTGGCCAGGCTGGAGCAATGAGAATCAGCTTGCAGGGTTCGACTTTCATCTTCCTGAGGACTCTTGGGAGGAGAGGAATGGGAGGAAAAGCGTAAGTAAAGATACCGGACCATGCAATTGAAAAGGCATTCCCCCAGGACCCCGGTTGGGGATGCCACCTTGCATAGTACCGGCATTTGCGCAGATTTTGTGAGTTATCAACCACTCCCAGATCGTCTGTGCTTCTCCGGAAAGTGGACGAAATCTTGTGCCGCCCTGCTTGTTTATATAGTGCATCGTTGTGGTGTTGTCCGTACGGACGAGCACAGTTGAATTTTGTATTCTGGGAAGAGACGCTTGGAGGGCCAGATGCACTGCTTCCAGTTCCAGCAAATTTATGTGGGATTGACGGAGTCTGATGTCACTTGCCACTTACTTGGAGCTCTTGGAGGAAAGCTCCTCATCCATCCAGGGATGCATCCGCATTACCAATGGTGCCATTATTTGTTGTAGGGACAGCCCTACTGACAGATGACTTTTGTTTGTCCACCACTCTAAGGCTTTCAGGATGCATGGAGTTACTTTGATGATGTCATCGAAGGAGCCGACAGATTGTACCCACTGCTTGTCCAGCTCCTCCTAAATGGGGCGCATTTTGAGGCGACAGAATGGGATCAGCGGTATGCATGATGACATCATTCTCAAGAGTGATTTGTAAAGTCGGACCGAAAGACTTTTTTCTTTTGATGGAATTTGTTAGAGAAAGAAGCCGCTCTTGTGGTTTTTCCGCAGGATACACCTTTAAGCATACTATGTCTAACTTGACTCCTAGAAAGACAATTGTTTTACCAAAGGGTTCTGTCTGGATTTCTGTAGATTGAGAGTAAGCCGCCGGAAGAGAGTTGTGCAGGCCTTCGTGGACGTTCTCGCTGCTGTCTTGGAAGGTGCCTTGATCATCCAGACGTCCAGATATGGAAAGACTTTATGTTGGTGTTGTCTGAGAAATGATGCGACCAGAGCAAGGCACTTTGTAAAATTTCTGGGCACGGACTTGAGACCATAAGGGAGCACCCTGAATTGGTAGTGGCGTCCGGCAACCATAAACCTCAGGCATTTCCTTTTTTTTTTTTTTTATACATTTTTTAATTTTATGCCGTCAGGTACATCATAAAGCACAAAGAAAAGGTATTTACACATCTAGATTCAAACATTATAATACAGTATACTCTTTAGGTTCACGAATGACAGATAAGCAAAAACATCAGATTAGGTTATTTTCCCTTTTTACGGGTACAAACACAGATTATTCGATTCCTGTTCTACTTGCCGGCTCCCCGTGGCTTCTTTTAAGCCAGTTTGTCATGGGTGCCCAGATCTTACCCCCTTTCACTCTAGCTCGGTGGCCTTTGTTCTTATAGAGAGCCATTTCCGGAACATGTATACTCAATAAGCGATGTAGCCAGACAGTATATGCAGGGGGTTCCGAATCCTTCTATGCTGTAGCTATCAATCTTGCTACCGCTATTGTAACGAACACAAAGTCCCGATGTGCTGATGCTAACCTAATTCGGCTATCATATCCAAATAGCATCAGCGGCGCGCTTATAGCAATCACACAATTAATTGATTCTTGCCAGAAGTTCTCTATACCCTTTTTTAACGGAATCAAGGACTTACATGCGTAAAACATATGTATAGTATCGGCAGGGTTGTGCTGACATATAGGGCACTGATCAGTCTTTCGTTTCCCCCAACCGAAAAGTTTTGCTGGAGTATAATATAAGTTGAACAAGGTTTTATAGTGTTGCGCTTTAAGGTTTGCCGCCAAAAATATATATTTTCCCCAATTCTAATGACATATCCAAATTGATGTTATCATCCCCTATTTTTGACGCCCACCTTGTCTCAGTTTTACCTAAATCGTTGGGTATTGTTTCCATCAGTATATTATAAAAGTCCCCGATCCGCCGATCCCCCCGGTATAGCTCGTCCATTAGGGGTATTGCTCGAAGGTTATCAAATCTAACAGCTGAATTTTTTAAACACACCCTTATTTGAATATATTTAAAATATGATCTGGTGTTAATCCCAAATTTCAGAACTAATTCCGGGATGGGTAATATTTCTAATTTATCACTAAGTAAACTCGCGACCCGATGGATACCAGCCTGTGCCCACTCTCTGGACATACCGTCCGATAGCTCAGCTGGAAAAAGCGAGGATCCCCATAAGGGGGTATATCTATTACACTTGGGGATTTTAATAATCTTACTTACTTTTATCCATATCATTCTGGCTGCTTTCAAGCACTTGAAGCGGACCTTTTTATAATAGCTGGGCTCGAGCTTTCTAAGAAAAAGTCCTGTTGCTTCCTCCCCAATAGCTAGATGATATATAGATGGTAAACCATCCTCCCGCGCAGAGCTATCTGCTCCCAGCAGGGCGCCCATTTGTTACAGAGAAGATGCCCAGTAATAAAAAAGTAAGTTTGGAGCAGCCCAACCACCTCTCTCCCGCGGAAGGGTTAATGTTCTCAAAGCGCGTCTTGTTTTTTGATAGTTCCAAATAAAATTTGAAAAGATAGAGTTCATTTTCTGGAATGTATTACCAGACAGTTCTAAGGGGATAGAGCGGAATAGGTATAGTATTCTGGGAAAGATCTTCATTTTTAAAACATTTACTCTACCCACTATCGTTAGGTGCAGCTTATCCAGCCGTCGGAGCACGGTGGTAACCTCCTCCAACACTAGATCAAGATTGTTTGCCCACAGTATATCTAAATCAGGTCCTATTCTTACCCCTAAATATGTTGCTGATTCCGTCTGTCGCTGATCTTGTAAAGTGCACTGTCTTGTATAGATTGTCTGCGTCTTTCCCTTGTTCAGACAGTAACCTGACCTGCTCCCAAATTTCTCCGCCATACTCTCAATTTCTAATATTGCCGTTGCTGGATTTGCAGTAACCACAGCGATATCGTCCGCTTAGGCAAGTACCTTTGTCTCAGCCATTTGTTTTGAAGGGTTCGATCGCTGAGTTCTGAATTATCTGGTTAATGAACGGATCTAGATATATGGCGAAGAGAATTGGGGAGCACGGGCACCCCTGCCTAGTGCCCCTTGCCACCACTATTGGGTCTGATGTATTCCCCATCACTGTAACCTGGCATATGGTTTCTGGTACATCGCCTGAATTGCTGTAATCATTTTAGGGCCAAACCCTCTCTCCACTAAGGCTCCCCACAAATACTGCCATGTCACCCTATCAAAAGCCTTCTCGGCGTCCAAGAGGATCACAGCCAGTCCATCCCCCCTAGCCCCGGCTATATCCAACAGAGAAATTACCAGTCGTATATGGTCCGTGGTTCCCCTGCCGGGTACAAAGCCATGTTGCCATGGCGAAACCAATCTGGCTATGACCCTCTGAAGCCGAGTCACTAAAATTTTGGAGTACACCTTCGCATCCGAATTTATCAATGAAATGGGGCGATATGACCCAGGCAGTGTCGATGGTTTCCCCTTCTTATGAAATATTATTATGTCCGTTTCCTGCCAAGACTTGGGAGGAATTCCTCGATATTGGACATCTAAAAAAGATCATGGAGTAGTACAGCCAAATCGGCTTGGAGTACTTTGTATATCTCCACTGGAATTTTATCTGGGCCTGCTGCTTTCCCAGAAGAAAGGGAGTTTAAGGCCGACACAGTTTCTTCCAGCGTAAACTCTTCTTCCAGCTCCGAGCATATGGCAGGATCTAGTCTGCTAAGCTGTGGATACTCCCCTACAGTAACTGGTTGAATATCACTGGGATCCAATTGGTACAACCTATTATAGAACTGTTCAAAAACCCCCATTATCTTGGCAGAAGTAGTTTCCATCTGCCCCTCGGAGTTCTTAATTTCCGTTATATTATTGCGAGAGACCTTTTGTCTAATCCGAAGGGCCAAGAGTCTACCCGTCGTTTCCCCATATTCATATAGCTCTCTACGATGTATTTGATACGCCTGAGCAACTTGAATCTGGAAAAAACTATTTAGCTCTGTTTTAACAATGATTATCTGGTTCTTAACCGCTGTTAATCTGGCTGGTTCCCCTTGATATAGCAAATTGGTGTGTTCTGTCTCTAGCTGCGCCAGCCGGGTCATGAGGGAGGTAATCTGATTCCTCCGTAGTTTCCGCTGCTGGCCTACATAGCTTATTATTTCCCCCCTTAAACACCCTTTCTACGTATCCCACACAATCGTACGGGAGGCACTATATTGATTAATTTAAAAAAATTCTCTAGACCAATTTTTAATATATTTGATAAAATCCTCATCTACTAACAATTTCCTATCAAAAGACCAGGAGCGGAGTTCCCTTTCCAAACCCTGACGCGTTATTTCCAGCAAAAGTGGGTTGTGATCTGAAAAGATTTGCGGCAGCTTTGTTAACTCAACCTCCCCCAGGATACTAGCTGAAGCCAGAAAGTAGTCTAAACGAACATATTTTTGATGGGGGCATGAGAAGTATGTATAGCCTTGATCTACATTGTTCTTAGCTGCCCACACATCACCCAGACCATGACTGGATTTGAGGCTATTTATGGCCCGGTTGAGTTTGGGTTTTCTCCAGTTATACTTCAGCCCCACCTCACTTGAAATCCCAAAGTGGATATTAAAATCTCCACATAATATAAGTGGGGTTGGCCATGCAGCAAGCTCCAGCTCTAATTCTTCCCAGATCTCGGGATCGTCCTGGTTTGAAGCATAAATTACCCCAACAGTCAGCCCCGTATTTAAAGTAACAATAGCCCATCGGCCCCATTTATCCGCCAGAGTGCGTTTGCTAATACCCGCTTGCCGTTTGATAAATATCGCTACTCCCCTAATCATGGAGGTCTGTGTGGAACAAACTGCCAGATCATACCCAATTATCTGGAGGACGCCCCTATTGTTCCATGGGATATGGGTCTCCTGTAAGCAAATAATTTCGGGGTTAATGAAACGCAGGATCTCGAATATCTTCGCTCTTTTTGCTCTGTCATTCAGGCCTGCCACATTGACTGAACAAATCCGTAATTTATCCATACCCTACTCCCAAAATGAACCATCTGTTTTGCCTACCACTCCATTTTTTATCTATTCTTTCCTTTTCTTTATTTCTGAATCTCCTCAATTCGATGCACCTAAGCTGGCTTATCTTCCCCTTGCTCCCTGACCTGCCCCACCCCTCCTTTCCCCCACCCACCCTGATCCCCTCCCTCCCGCCCCTCCCATGAAAGCTACTAGACCGATGGTCTAGTAAGGATGATGCGGCTCTCGGCATGATCCGTAAGTCCCCTCCCCTTTTTCATCAGTAAATCAAAAACATCAATACATCCACACTTCTTACATCAAATATAACTTAAACCACACCCCTAGATCATAAAACACCCACCGTCCTGCTTACCACCACCCATTACTGTTCAAGTGACAACCCCAGAATTCATCGTCGATAAAGCAGCTGAATTACAAAAAAAACCAAAAAAAAAAAAACCACATGCCCACAGACCATACACGAGAAAAGAAAGAGAGAGAGAGAGAGGTCTCTTAGCCGTCTAATATTCAGTTTCTTGATACCTATGCAGGCCCAGCCTCCCTAGCCTTTCCTGTTCAATTCATCCAGAAATTCTGTCGCTTTAATTTCTGATGTGAAATAACGGACACTATCCCCAATTACAACTTTTAATTTTGCCGGGTTCAAGAGGTAGGCCTGAGCTCCCTTTGCTTGAAAAGGGTTCATCATCTGCCGTAACCTCCATCGTCTTTCAACAGTCACATGACAGAAATCTGGTCTTGTAAAGAACTTGACATCATCCAGCCGGCGCTTGCGATCTGGTCTGGCCTTTTCAAAGATGATCTGTCGAAGGATTTAGTTTCCAAATAGCACGAGCACTGCTCGAGGTCAGCACCTGCCTGCTGTTTCATCACAAAGGGGACCCGGTGTGCTCGTTGGATTTCCTGGGCCCAGGTCCAACCTTCAACCTCGGGAAATGCCTTGGCTAAAAGATCGACCATGTAGCGACGGATAGCCGTACCCCCTTTGTGCTCAGGAATACCCAGAAACTGCAGATTGTTTCTTCGTTGGCGGTTCTCTTGATCTTCGAGCTTCCACTGCACATCTATGAGTCTAGCCTCGTGATGTATTCTGCAGCTGAGTTGACACCATTTCGGACTCAATAATACCAGTTCTTGTTTCAAGATCAGTTAAACGATCCGAAATTTCGCTGCATACTTTGGCTATTTTGCAAACTGAGCCTTGGACTTTTCGAATAGACGCTTGGGAGCGCCTATTATCTTGTCTGGACTCCTCCCGATGGGTCATGACTGATTGCAAAATTGCATCCAAAGTTGCTGCGGGCACCGATTCCGTATTGAGGGGAGATTTAGTTGTATCCCCCACCAGCAGGCTAGAGGGCGAGTAATCCCAGTTCAGATCTTGCTCTCCCATCCTAGTTCGGGCAGAAAGGGCCGCAGTTTTCTTCGACCTCCGTAGCGTTGCAGCGGAATCCCTTCCACTAGTATCATGGGGGCTTTCACTTTCTTCTTCGCTACCACTTGTCGAGGATACCGATCCGACCACTGATTCTGTTTCATCTGACAGTGAATAGAAATAGTCCGTTGCTTCTATATCCGTTTCTTTCCCCTGTTGGATCTTTTGTGCAAAGTGTTTGGACCGCGCGTGAGATAAACCGTCAGCCATAACACCTATTGTCTGTGTTTTTTTCTTTTGCATGGAGCTTTCAGAGCTTTTCCCCTTATAGATGGTTTGACCTAACGATGAATCAAAGTATTTACTCGGCTTAGTTTCTGCCAGAGTTGCCTGGGCTATGTTATCATTGCGCTGGGCTCGCATGTCCCCTGCCTGCTGTGGATGATCTCCTCTGTCCTGCCCCCCCACAACGATAACAGTAGCATCTACCATGCTCTTCTACACCCGATACCCCC